>CM060344.1:34104917-34112417 GCA_030674155.1 Stramonita haemastoma | reverse complement strand
ATCATCATCATTATCATCATCACCACCAGGTCTTCAGCATCTCCACTGCATTCCACCCCCTCCTCTGTAACATCGTCACCATCATCATCATCATCATCATCATCATCATCGTCGTCGTCATCATCATCGCTGTTGTTGTTATCATCATCACCACCACCACCACCGTCGTCATCATTATCGTAATAATAATCATCATCATCACCATTCTCATCATCATCGTCGTCATTATCATCATCGTCATCATCACCAGATCCACCATCATCATCACCATTACTATTATTATCATCATCGTCATCATAACACCACCATCATCATCACCATCATTATTATTATTGTTATTATAATAATCGCCGTCGTCATCATTGTAATAATCAACATTGTATATTATCACCATTATAGTCATCACAATCATTATTTCTATCATCATCATCATCATCATCACCCCCCTCCTCCTCTTCATCGCCATCCCCATCATCATCAATACCATCATCACACCAACATCACCGCCACAACCATCATCACCCTCCTCCTCCTCTTCATCGTCATCCCCATCATCATCAATACCATCATCACACCAACATCACCACGACAACCATCATCATCATCACCCTCATCACCCTCCTCCTCCTCTTCATCGTCATCCCCATCATCATCAATACCATCATCATACCAACATCACCACCACAACCATCATCATCATCATCATCATCACCCATCCATTCACATTCAATGACTTTTGTTTGTTTGGGGATGGGGTTTTTCGTTCCTAGGCTAGAGCTCCGAGCTTCACGGACGGTGAGGTTTTGCGTATGCCACTGTTTTTGCCCACCATTTATTAATTATTTTATTTATTTATTTATTTATTCTTTTATATCGAGGATAACAGAATAAGCACTCATGTGCTTTTTTTTTCATCCGGTCCCCGTGTGTATGCAGTTTTGTAAATATTGTCATCTGTTCCCACCGGCACACGATGGCCTACTCTTACGAAAAGCGGAACAGGATTTAACGTGTGCGCAAGATGTTCTGCGGGCGTTCGCACACGGGGCCTCGGTTTAAAGTCTCATCCGAAGGGCTTTTTGGGGAGAGTGGAGTCAGCACTGATGTTAACTCCAGGAAGAAAATTTCCTCAACCGGACTCGAACCCGGGTCTTCAAATTGCCAGCGCAATGTTCTGACCACTAGGCTATCCGCCCCCCATTAATTAAGGTAGCCGCATTCCGCCTTTGGGGATGGTCTCTAATCATGCAATCTGTGTGCATGCATTTTTCTCTCGAATAAAATGTCAGTCGTGCCTACTGACACGTGGTGGCCTACTCTTTTAGATTAGTGGAACAGGTTTTACGATGTGAGCAAGGTCTTCTGGGTGCGTTCACATTCGGGACCTGGGTTTATAGTCTCATCTGGAAGACTTTGGGGGGGGGGAGGGGGGGGGAAGTGGAGTCAGCACTGATGTTAACTCCAGAGGAAAAATCCCTTGAACAGGCATCTCGGTGGTGGTTCGAACCTGGGCTTGATATATGGCCGTCAGATCGCTCTAACACAGGTTATCTACCTCCCCCCCCTCCCGCCACACACACACAGGCATACAAGCACACACACTCACTCACTCACACATATACAGAGATGCACACAGGCATGCGCTCACACACTCCCACACACACATAAGCACACACATAAGACACACACATAAACACACACACACACCACTCTCTCTCAGCACACACACACACACACACACACACACACACACAACACACACACACACACACAGAGGCAAACACATACATACACCTCTCTCTCTCTCTCACCACACACACACATAGGCACTCACACAGGCACTCACACAGGCACTCACACACACACACACGCACACACACACATACACACACACACACACACACACACACGCACGCACGCACGCACGCACGCACGCACGCACACACACACGCACAGGCACACCACGGCACACACACAGGCCACACCACAGGCACACTCACAGGCACACTCACAGGCACACACACACACACACACGCACACGCACACACACACAGAGGCACTCACACACACACAGGCACGCACGCACACACACACAACAGAGGCACACACACGCACACACACACACGCGCGCGCACACACACACAACACATCACACACACTCGCACACACACAGAGAGGTACTCGCACTCACCCCCCCCCCCACACACACACACACACAGACACCCCCCACCACACACATACACACACCAGGCACACACACAGGCACACACACAGGCACACACACACACACACACACACACACACACACACACACACACACACACACACAGGCACTCACATTGCACTCATATCTTTAATTTTGACAGTCTGTGGTTGGTACAATCGCAGCAATGTGTTATCCCTCATGTACAGATTCAAACTACATGCCTTCAATACGAAATACTCAAAGGATGTAAACTGTATTAATTTTGTGGAGATAAGATAACGAATAGTCATATTCTTCATTGTGGATATCTAAAACCACTTTTACCTGTTGTGCCTAATCTATCACTGGATCAGTTGTCTGAACCATCGCGATTGTTGGACATTGTATTAGCGCTGATAAGAAGTCCTATAATTCAGTATTTATAGTTTGTTAAAGTTAGTTTTATATGTTAACTTTGTTATCTGGCATTAGTTTCAGCTATTGTTCAATTTTTCTTGTTCACATGTTATTTATTTATATTTATTTTTTTTTTGGGGGGGGGGGGTTGTTTTGGTGTCTAAAATCACTTAATGTGAATAGACGTTAAACTGAAGAACACACTCACATTGCCGTCAGTTGTTAAGAGCCAGTCTTGGTCTGTGTCCGGCTCCGTCTCAAAGAATGGCACCAGCTCTCTCTCCCCTGCTGACAGACAGACAGACAGACAGACAGACAGACAGACAGACAGACAGACAGACAGACAGACAGACAGATCAAACATCATCCATTCAACCCAACCAATCCAATTATGTTGCTTATAGCCCCGCCGACCACACAGGCCATATCGGTGCTGTCACCTCGTCATATTTTAAAACTCGTATTAAAAGTGTGCGACTATGTACAGTTTAAAACGGGGTATAAAACCAACTCGACTGTCCGTGCTTGTATCGACGCCCCGGCCAACCATAAGGGTCAGCCCAGGACGGCCACCATTCAACCACCGCCACCACTACTACCGCCACCACCATCACCAGCCACCACCACCACCACCATCATCATCACTACCATCACCATCATCATCATCACTACCACCATCATCATCACTACCACCATCATCATCATCATCCCTACCACCACCATCATCATTATCATCACTACCACCACCATCATCATCACCAACATCATTATCAGTACCACCACCATCATCACTACCACCACTAACACCGCCATCACCATCATTACTACTACCACCATCACCACCACCACCACCATCACAATCACCACCACCACCACCACCACCACCACCGCCACCACCACCATCATCATCACCAACATCCTTATCAGTACCACCACCATCATCACTACCACCACTTACACCGCCACCACCATCATTACTACTACCACCACCACCACCACCATCACAATCACCACCACCACCACAACCGCCACCTCCACCATCACCACCATCATTACTACTACCACCACCACCACCACCATCACAATCACCACCACCACCACAACCGCCACCTCCACCACACACCACCACACCACCGCAACAATCCCAACAGATTTGGACTTCTCTCTTTAACTTCTAAAGGAGTTGTTGGGGGGGCACTGACTGACTGACTTCCCTGAAGTTTTCAGACAATGTTTGTCTCTCTCGGGGCAAAGTTGAACCTGGCGGAGTCTATCCCTCTCCGGGTACAGGGTGCATGCTGGGTATGATGGTGTCATCATCCATCCCACCACCGGGTATAGCTGGTTTGCTACTCTTCTAATGATGAAAGGTTTGATGGGGGGTTTTGACGTGTGTGTGTGGTGTACATGTGTTGTGTGTGTGTGGGGTGGGTGGGTGGTGGTGGTGGTGTGGTGTGGTGTGGTGTGGTGTGTGTGTGTTGTGTATGTGTGTGTGTGTGTGTGTGTGTGTGTGTGTGTGTGTGTTGTGTTGTGTTGTGGGGTGTGTTGTGTTGTGTTGTGTGGTGTGTATCGGGTCTACTGTGTGTGTGGAAGAGAGAGAAGAGATGGATTAGAGGAGAGAGAGAGAGAGAGTGATAGGAGAGAGAAGAGAGAAAGAGAGGAGAGAGAGAGGAGGGAGAGAGAGAGGGGAGGATAGAGAAAGAGAGAGGGAAAGAAGGAAATATATACATAGATAGAGAGGAGATAGATATATAATAGAAGATAGATAGAAGATAGAGATAAGATAAGATAGAGATAGAGATAGATAGATAATATAGAGAGAGAGATGGATGGATGGATAGAGATAGGATAGAGATAGAGATAAAAGATAGAGAGAAGATATGTAGATGGATTAAGATATAGATTAGGATAGAAGAGAGAGATGGCTGGATGGTGGTAGAGAGTAGGATAGAGATAATAACTAGTGAGAGAGATGTATGAGGATGGATAGATAGATAAAGGTAAGTGTCCATAACCTTGGTGGTCGTAGGGAGCGAGGCATCAGAGACCTCAGCTTCTCTAGGGCAGCATGTTGAGGCGCGCGGCGCCCATCTCCTCTCCCTGGCTGCTTTACCTTCCCTGACCCTAAAGAGAGCAGGTACCCATTAACAGCTGGGTGAACTGTACTGGAATGTTTAATTAAAGTAGAAATATGTAAAGTTGAAAGACTACTGTTACTGCTGCTGCTGCTGAAACTCCTATTTCTATACGAAACAAGAAACAAGACTTAGGTGGTATGCTAGAATCCTTACACCACACACACTACACTACACTTACACTGCACTACACTATACTAAATTACACCACGCCACGCCACGCCACGCCACACCACACCCACACCACACCACACCACGCCACACCAACCACACACTACGCTACACCACGCCACACACTACGCTACACCACGCTACACTACGCTACTCTGCACTGCACTGCACTACACTGCACCGCACTACAGCACACCACACCACACACTTTACTGCACTAAACTACACTACACCACACCACACCACACCACCCACACCGTACCGCACCGCACCACACCACATCGCACCACACTACACCACACTACACACCACACAGGGGACAGGATGGCCTAGTGGTCAGAACATTGCGCTCGCAATTTGACGACTCGGGTTTGATTCCCGTTCAAGGGGATTTTTACCCTGGAGTTAACATCAGAGCTGACTCCACTCTCCCCAAAAGTCCTTCAGATGAGACTATAAACCTAGGCCCCGTGTGCGAACGCACTCAGAACATCTGTGCACACGTAAAATCCTGCTCCGCTTTTCGTAAGAGTTGGCCATTGTGTGCCGGTGGGAACAGATGACAATATTGACACAACTAAATACACATGGGGACAGGATGGAAAAAAAACCCACATGAGTGCTTATCCCATTATCCTCGATATAAAAGAATTAAACACACACACACACACACACACACCACACACACACACACAACACACACACAACACACACACACACACACAACACACACATACCCCCCCCCCCCCGAAAAAAACAACAACAACCCATCATGCCACACTTACAATATTGTCAGAGATGCTTTCGATCTTCTTGTGGCCGTTTTTGGGCACAGCTTCTGGTCTTGTTCCCTCTCCTGTTCCCTCTCCTGTTCCCTCTCTCCTCTGGTCTTGTTCCCTCTCCTGGTCTTGTTCCCTCTCCTGTTCCCTATTCTTGTCTTGTTCCCTCTCCTGGTCGTGTTCCCTCTTCTGTTCCCTATTCTGTCTTGTTCCCTCTCCTGGTCTGTTCCCTCTCTTGTTCCCTCTCCTGGTCTTGTTCCCTCTCCTGGTCTTGTTCCCTCTCCTGTTCCCTCTCCTGGTCTTGTTCCCTCTCCTGTTCCCTCTGGTCCTGTTCCCTCTCCTGGTCCTGTTCCCTCTCCTGGTCCTGTTCCCTCCCTGGTCCTGTTCCCTCCCTGGTCCTGTTCCCTCCCCTGGTCCTGTCCCTCTTCTGTCCTGGTCCCTCTTCTGGTCCTGTCCCTCTCCTGGTCTTGTTCCCTCTCCCGCCTTTCTTGTTCCCTCTCCTGTTCCCTCTTCTGGTCTGTTCCCTTCTGATCTTGTTCCTCTCTTCCTGTCCCTCTCCTGGTCCTGTTCCCTCTCCTGGTCCTGTTCCCTCTCTGGTCTTGTTCCCTCTCCTGTTCCCTCTTCTGGTCCTGTTCCCTCTCCTGGTCCTGTTCCCTCTCCTGGTCTTGTTCCCTCTTCTGGTCTTGTTCCCCTCCTTTCTTGTTCCCTCTCCTGTTCTTGTTCCCTCTCCTGGTCTTGTTCCCTTCCTGGTCCTGTTCCCTCTTCTGGTCTTGTTCCCTCTCCTGTTCCCTCTTCTGGTCTTGCCTCCTGTTCCCTATTCTGGTCTTGTTCCCTCTCCTGTTCCTCCCTCATTCTGGTCCTTTCCTCTCCTGTCTGTCCCATTCTCCTTTGGGCTTGTTCCCTCTCACTGGTCCTGTTCCATCTTCTGGTCCAATTCCCTTCTGGCCCATTCCCTCTAGGTCCCTATTCTGGTCTATTCCCTATCCTGATCCCAATTCTCCATCAGATGCAACAGAGACTGCCACTCCGGAATGGGACGTTGCCACACCCAGGGTTGTTCCCTATTCTGGTCCCTAGTCTGGTCCTTATCTCGTTCCCCTGTCCGGTCCCTGACCATATCCCGGTCTAGAGTATTGTGCCAAGCCCAGGGTCTGATTTGAAGCCGATTTTGATCCCGATTCTGGTTCCTGTTTTCAGTCGGGTTCCGGTTCCAATTTGGAATCCTCATTCTGGTTCTGGTAAAAAAAAAAATTGAAGAGAATGAAGAAGAAGAAGAATTGCGAAGAAGAAGAAGAAGAAGAAGAAGAAGAAGAATTGCGAAGAAGAAGAGATTTGAAGAAGAATTTTAAGAAGAAGAAGAAGAAGAAGAAGAAAGATAGAAGAAGAAGAAGAGAGAAGATAGAAGAAGAAAAAGGAAGAAGAAAGATGAAGAAGAAGAAGAAGGAGGAGAAGGAGAGAGAAGGAGAAGAAGGAGGAGGAGAGGATTGGAAGAGAGGAAGAAGACAGGAGAGAGAGAGAGAGAGAGAGAGAGAGAGAGAGAGAGAGAAGAGAAGAGAGAGAGAGAGAGAGAGAGAGAGAGAGAGAGAGAGAGAGACGCACACACAGACACACAGAAACACACACACACAGAAACACACAGAGAAACACACAAGAAATACGCACGCACGCACACACACACACAGAAACACACACAGAAACACCATGCACACACACACACAAACACACAGAGAAACACACACACACACACAACAACACGCACACACACACACACACACACACACACACACCACACCACGCACGCACGCACGCACGA
>CM060344.1:34049917-34059917 GCA_030674155.1 Stramonita haemastoma | reverse complement strand
ACTGTACACCAGAGGGTTGATAGCGCTGTTGAGAAAATAGGACCGGAGACCCACGTGGTACCCGTTGACCCCTAACACCCCTACCAAGCCCTCCATCCCCATCCTCGACCGGAGCGACACGAGGAGGAGGTAGGGGAGGTAGTTAACGATGAACACCACGGTCAGCACGAACATCATGAAGGTCGTACGCGTAGGGATCTTCTTCACGGATCCGCGGGCTGCTTTGCTCACCGATTTTTTGCGCGTGACGGTCGCGACAGTGGTAACGGTGACGGTTTTAGCGTCGCTGGCTGTGCGTCGGATTCGGGAGAGCACTGACCCTTGCCCTGGCTGCTTGTGGGTGGTGGTGGTGGTGGTGGTGGTGTGGAGGAGGTGGAGGAGGAGGCGGTGGAAGAAGAGTTGAGGCCCTTGAGCTTGCTGTCCGAGCAGGCATGCTGCATGGGGCGTGGTGGGAAGGGGGTGGTCGATGATGCAGAGTTAGGGGTGAGAGTTGTAGGGTTTGAATCTTGGGTGAGAGTTGTGGGGTTTTTTGAGTCTTGGGTGAGAGTTGCGGTTCTTGAATCTTGGGTGAGAGTTGTGGGTTTTGAATCTTGGGTGAGAGTTGTGGTTCTTGAATCTTGACTGAGAGTGGCAGGATTTGGTTTGTGACCATTCCCGTTGACCACGGTGGTCACGTCAGCCTCGCCGCTCTGTTCAAATCCGGGGTTCACACTGGCAGGGTGTGGATCTTCAGCCTGGGATGCCTTGCCTGTGTAATCCTCTAAAGCCAGGGCCACGTGAGAGCTGCACGTGGTCAGGACATTGTCGCCACGAGACTGACCCCTGGTCTGACCCGAAGAATCGCTGAGATCCGAGTTGTCATCTTTTCCTTTAGCATCTGTGGAGAGTTGAGCTCCATCCGCGCACGTTTCTTCATCGATGTAGGTGTGGGTGACGTGGGCAAGTCCTGAACTACTACCACTGTTCCCCAACGCTCGCCCCGTGACGGAGGTGTGCTTCTTGTGCAGCCATAACTGTCGGGCGATGCGCACGTACGACACGATCATCAACACCATGCACACCACGAACACCAGACCTGTGACGATGTTGTACCCGAAGTGAAAGCGCGAGCGCACGTGAGCGTCGTCGATGGAGCAGCGACACCCGGTGATGTTCGAATCCGGGTAGCTCACCGTCTGTCTACCTGTCAGCACCGAGTAAGGGGTGGTGATGACCAAGGCTAGAACCGCACTGAAAGCCAGCACCACGAAGATGGTTCGGATTCTTGTAGGCTTGGAGCGTGGATTGCAGATAGTCTGGTGGCGGTCCAATGCCACGGCTACCAGCACACACGCGGAGAGGAAGCCTAGAAAACTCTTGACGGTGCGGATAGTTTTTACACAGCCAGCGATCGTCAAAGGTGTTGTGGAACCGAACCTCCACCATGTCCGCGGGAAGAGACAACACGTTGGTCAGTAAATCCACTACGCTCATGGCCAGGATGTAAGTCCGCGTCACGCTGGGTTTGAACCTTCGGTAATACACAGCGAAGACTACGGAGTTACCCACTAGGCCACAGAGCATCAGCAGAACGATGTAGGATAGCGTAGGCACCATGGCCGTCACAAACTCCAGGTTTTTCTTTTCCAGGTAAGCCTCCACGTCTGCTTCAGAGAGGTCAGGGGTCGGGATGAGGTAGGGAAGGAGGAGGAGGGGGAGATGGAGGAGGTGAGGGTAGGATCTTGGGTTCTGGAATCGGGGTTCATCTTGTAACCCTCGTGACCTCTGGGTTTTTCCGTGATTGGTTTGAATTTCAAAGTGGGGGTGTGTGTGTTGATTGGTCGAGTGCCCAAAACGTCAACTGGTAATAAAGTTCCCAAAATGTGAACTTGTGATTATTTGAGCTCCTCAAAACATAGACTTGTGATTGGTTGAGATTAAAAAATGAGGGCTTGTGATTGGCTGAGCTCCTCAAAACAGAGATTTGTGATTGGCTGAGATTCAAAACAGAGATTTGGGATTGGTTGAGCTCCTCAAAACAGAGATTTGTGATTGGTTGAGCTCCTGAAAACAGATTTGTGATTGGCTGAGCTCCTGAAAACAGAGATTTCTGATTGGCTGAGCTCCTCAAAACATAGACTTGTGATTAGCTGAGATTCAAAAACGTAAACTTGTGATTGGCTAAGTTTTGGCTCGTCAATCCTGAAGACACTTAACAAAACTGCAACAGTGTGATTGTGGTTTCGGAAACTACTATCGCTGCGTTGTCCTTCTTTGTCTGTTTTCTGCTGTCACGTCATATCATCTGAAACAAAGGAAAAAGCATTGTTTATGATGCTGCTTTATGTACTCTGTCTGTCTGTCTGTCTGTCTGTCTGTCTGTCTGTCTGTCTGTCTGTCTCTCTGTCTGTCTCTCTCTCTGTGTCTCCGTCTCTGTCCCCTGTGTGTTGTGTGTGTGTGTGTGTGTGTGTGTGTGTGTGTGTGTGTGTGTGTGTGTGTGTGTGTGTGTGTGCTATGCGTGCTTGTTGTGCGTGCGTGCACGCGCGCGCGTGCTTGTGTATATAATTATGTGTAATGTGCGCGTGCGTGCGTGTGTGCGCGTGTGTGCATGCGTGCGTGCGTGCGTGCGTGCGTGCGTGCGCGCAAAGTAAGACCTAAACACTTTTGACAACACATACCCCCCCTTCCTCCCCCATACACACACAGACATTTTTCTGTGGGACATACTCACATGCATACATACGCGCAAGCGTGCAACACAGTGGTGGTATGTCGTGTTAAAACAGCCTCCCAGCCCGACCAACCAACTAGCGAGCGATGGAGAGAGAGAGAGAGAGAGAGAGAGAGAGAGAGAGAGAGAGAAGAGAGAGAGAGAGAGAGAGAGAGAGAGAGAGAGAGAGAGAGAGAGAGAGAGAGAGAGAAGAGCAGAGAAGGCAAGGCAAGGCAAGCAAATTCTTTTATTCGAGGATAATAGATAAGCACTAGTGTGCTTTTTTATATCCAGTCCCTGCCCCTTTCAGGGATAACATCAAGATAAAAAACAAAAAAAAACCTCTAACTACACAACAGCAATAATAATGATCCAAATACCAAGAGCAAGAAAGCACACTAAGTATCAAACAGCATGCAAAAAATAGGACAGAGATACAATAATAAGGTAATGATATGAAAAGGCACACTTTCAGAAACGAAAAAGAAGCAAGAATCAATGATGATTTTGATTTGGAAGAAAAGAAAAAAGAAAAAAAAGAGCAAACATGAGAATTTGATGAGGTAAATGACTGAAAACATCAATCAACCACCATCTATCAACAAAATAAGTCATATAAAATATAACATTTTGATAAATTGGGTAGTGATTTACACACACACACACACACACACACACACACACACACACACACACACACACACACACACACACACACACACACACACACACATTTTACAGGTTCTCGTGCATGTCATCAATAACTTGAATTTAAGGGAAATACTTATATGCCTTGAATTCTAAATAAAATCGTATAACGAAAATATAAGAGTAATCTATCCACTATAAGGCTCATATTTAAAACATATACTCTAATACCTAAATCAATCTTATGATAATAGTCGTAAAATTATGTTCATGATCCTATCGTAAACATGACTAACATAGTTATTCAGTTTTCTGAAAAACATGATTAATTAAAGTTTACACACAAAAAAATCGACACACGTGATTATCAAGATATAGAGTACAACCCCCCCAAAAAAAAATTTCTCAAAATGGATGATAAACACGTTGAGAGAGAGAGAGAGAGAGAGGAGAGAGAGAGAGAGAGAGAGAGAGAGAGAGAGAGAGAGAGAGAGAGAGAGAGAGGCAGGCTAAGAAGAGCACTTAACTCAGCAACTAACAGTTCCATTTCCGCTCTCCGGTTGTCTGCTCTTGGAAGCATCGCGGTCACGTGACGTGCGACAAGATGAGCATTGTTGAAGCTTTACCACACACTCTGGTGGTTGTGCTATACTGTACTGTACTACACTGTATGACATTGAACTGCATTGTGCTATAATTATTGTACTGTACTGATTTGTACTGTATTGTGCTATATTGTACTGTATTGCGTTATATTGTACTGTTCTACACTGTACTGTACTACACTGTACTGTACTACACTGTACAACATTGAACTGCATTGTGCTATATATTGTACTGTGCTGCATTGTACTGTATTGTGCTATATTGTACTGTATTGCGTTATATTGTACTGTACTACACTGTACTGTACTACATTGTACGACATTGAACTGCATTGTGCTATATATTGTACTGTGCTGCATTGTACTGTATTGTGCTATATTGTACTGTATTGTGCTATATTGTACTGTATTGTGCTATATTGTACTGTATTGTGCTATATTGTATTGTATTGTGTGGTACTGTATTGCGCTATACTGTACTGTACTACACTGTACTGTACATTGTACGACATTGAACTGTATTGTGCTATATTGTACTGTATTATGTGGTACTGTATTGCGCTATACTATACTGTACTGTACTACACTGTACTGTACTACATTGTACGACATTAAACTGCATTGTGCTGTATTGTACTGTACTGATTTGTACTGTACTGTGCTACAGTGTACTGTATTGTACTGTATTGTACTGTATTGTATTGTACTGTATTGTATTGTACTGTATTGTACAGTATTGCATTGTACTGTATTGCATTGTACTGTATTGCATTGTATTGTATTGTATTGTACTGTATTGTATTGTACTGTATTGTACTGTATTGTATTGTATTGTATTGTATTGTATTGTACTGTACTGTATTGTACAGTATTGTATTGTACTGTACTGTATTGTACTGTATTGTACTGTATTGTATTGTACTGTATTGTACTGTACTGTACTGTATTGTATTGTATTGTACTGTACTGTATTGTACTGTATTGTACTGTATTGTACTGTATTGTACTGTATTGTATTGTGCTGTACTGTATTGTACTGTATTGTACTGTATTGTACTGTACTGTATTGTATTGTATTGTACTGTACTGTACTGTATTGTATTGTACTGTATTGTACTGTACTGTATTGTACTGTATTGTATTGTACTGTATTGTACTGTATTGTATCGCACTGTATTGTATTGTATTGTATTATATTGCATTGTATTGTACTGCATTGTACTTTATTGTATTGTACTGTATTGTACTGTATTGCCGCTCTTTCTCTATTTCTGGTCCATCGATCTGGAACGACCTCCCTCTGCCCCTCTGGCAATGTCTACTTATGACACTTCTAAATCCAACCTCAAGACACACTCATTTCAAACCTAAGATTTTCGCCTTCTGTTTTTATCTCATATCTGTCCCTGCCATCAATATCTGACACTCCCTTCACCCTGCCAAAGTGTATAACCTTTATAAGTGTGTACAAGCACGTGCGCGCGCGTGTGTGTGGGTGTGTGTGTAGTTTCAAATTTGTTTAAACTGTTAATTGTTATTGATTGCTTGTGTGTTTTGTATAGGTCGAATGCAAGCGCTTTGATTTGTTTCTGCAAGATATTGCGCTATAAATTCTATATAAATTCTATGTGTTATGATGATGACGACGATGATGATGATGACGATGATGACGATGACGATGATGATGATGATGATGATTGTACTGTATTGTACTGCATTGAATTGTATTGTACTGTGTTGTACTGTATTCTACTCTATCGTATACTATTCTCAGTCACGATAGATTTCTCTGTATGAAATTCAGGCTGTTCTCTTCACACAGAGAGAGAGAGAGAGAGAGAGAGAGAGAGAGAGAGAGAGAGAGAGAGAGAGAGAGAGAGAGAGAGAGAGAGAGAGAGAGAGAGGAGAGAGAGAGAGAGATTCAATAATCTTTACTTTTCAAGGGTAACAGAGTAAGCACTTACATACTTTTTTTCATCCGGCCCTTGCCCCGACTAGGGGATATAGTTTTTAAAAAAGACCCTACCAAAACAGGAGATAAATGAAAAAGCAAAGATAAAACAGAAAGCAACAACAAGAAAAGACAACATCACAATCACCAAGAATAGAAGTTCAACCTATGGCTGTAAAAAGGAGATACATTCAACAAATGCATAATCCACACTGGGTACATGAATACTTATTTAAGACAAAAGATATATATATATATATATATATATATATATATATATATATATATATATATATATATATATTCAACAAACACATAATCCTTAACTGACCAGACATTCATATCAGGAGATACACTGGTTATAAATAAATCAAATAGATTAAATTTGAGAAGAGACAGCAGAGAAGAGAGCAGCCCGAGCAAAAAAAATACATATTAAAATATGATGAACCTTTCTTACTTTAAAACAATATTATCATCACACACACACACACACACACACACACACACACACACACACACACACACACACACACACACACACACACACACACACACACACACACACACACACACACACACACAAACCAGAACGCCGCAGTACAAAAAACAAAAACAACAACAAAACAACAACAAAAAATCCCACAAACATTTAATCAACAACATTATGATGTTACGCCCCAAAATGACATTTTTCAAGTCGAGCTCTAGAACATGAGTTTAAAGTGTTCAAAATTGCGTAACATTTCATAACCAAAAACTTTCCTATCTAATGATAGGTTTAGGATATATTATATAAAAGTGGAAAATAGGCGGGGAGATGAGAGAGAGATAGAGAGAGAGAGAGAGAGAGAGAGAGAGAGAGAGAGAGAGAGAGAGAGAGAGAGAGAGAGAGAGAGACAGACAGACAGACAGACAGACAGACAGACAGACAGACAGACAGACAGACAGACAGAGACAGAGAGAGGGGAGGGGGGGGGAGAGAGAGGGCGTCCCCATAAGAGCAGTGCCGTGCCACCCACTTGAAAATAAATCGTGTCTGCATATCTAAATTTGTTTATCATCTATGGGTGTGGCTATTTTGTTTTCCTTGCATGATTTTGCTAAGGATTGCTCTTTCGTTGCTGTGGGGTTGTTTACGTGCGCTGAAGGCATATTGTACATTGGATCTAGTTGGGTTTTTTTTTTTTTTAGGGTTTTATAATTATGTGATGTGCGATACTGTATTATATTATACTGTATTGTATTATACTGTATTGTATTGTACTGTATTGTGTTGTATTGTATTGTACTTTTTGTATTGTACTGTATTTTACTGCATTGTGTTGTATTGTATTGTACTGCATTGTGTTGTGTGGTGTTGTATTGTATAGTGTTGTATTGTATTGTACTCTACTGTGTTGTATTGTACTGAACTGTACTGTATTGTATTGCATTGCATTGTGTTGTATTGTATTTACTGCATTACACTACACGACAGTGCAATATTTTGGTTTTTCTTCTAGGTCCTAGCTTAGCTAGCCCACAGCTCCTAGATTCACCAATGATGAGAGATTTTTGAATAACGTGACCGTTTTTTTGCCACACATGAAGGTAGCCGCACTTTGACTTCTGGGAGGATGACTGTCTAAGCACGGTACATGCATGCCTACAATGTTACATCTCTCACCCATTCTTACCCGTACTTTACTGCCTAACTCTTTCAAAGTACAGAACGAGTTTCAACGTGTGCGCAAGACGTTCCGCGTGCTTTTAGCACACACAGAGCCTAGCTCGGTTTCTAGTCCCCATCCAATGGACTTTTGGGGGGGGAGTGGAGTCAGCACTGATGTTAACTCCAGGGGGAAAATCCCCTCGAACAGGAATCGAACCCAGGTCGTCAAATTGCGAGCGCAATGTTCTGACCACTGGGCTATCCCGTCTCCCATGTGTGAGTGTGAGGTGTGTGTATGTGTGTGTGTGTGTGTGTGTGTGTGTGTGTGTGTGTGTGTGTGTGTGTGTGTGTGTGTGTGTGTGTGTGTGTGAGAGAGAGAGAGAGAGAGAGAGAGAGAGAGAGAGAGAGAGAGAGAGAGAGAGAGAGAGAGAGAGAGAGAGAGAGAGAGAGAGAGAGAGAAGGGAGGAGAGAGAGAGAGAGAGAGAGAGAGAGAGAGAGAGAGAGAGAGAGAGAGAGAGAGAGAGAGAGAGAGAGAGAGAGAGAGAGAGAGAGAAGGAGGGAGAGAGAGAGAGGAGAGAGAGAGAGAGAGAGAGAGAGAGAGAGAGAGAGAGAGAGAGAGAGAGAGAGGGAAACACACGTGAAGAAGTGTCTCGGTACATTGGGGGTGACTCGAACCCGGGGTCGATCCTGGGCCGTCAAAAACGCAAGCGCAATGTTCTAACCACTGCGCTACCCCGCCCTCCAACACTGCACGATGACAAACTTACAATAGCTCTTATGGGAACGGGATAGCTCAGTGGTCAGAGCACTCGCTTTCCCCCAAAAGCTAAGGTTAAGCAGCATCGAGCGTGGGTTACTAAAGTGGATGGGTGACCGTTTGCGAGCACTGGCTTCAAGTACAGTCCTCCTCCCCAGTTCACCCAGCTGTCATTGGGTACCTGCCCTCTTGAGGGACAGGGAAAGGTAAAGCAGCGAGGGAGAGGAGATGGGTACTGCCCTCAATATGCTGGCCCCCTAGAGAAGTTGAGGTCTCTGATGCCTCGCTCCCCCTACGACCACGTAGGTTATGGGACACCTTTGCCTTTTTACCTACCACTCTGCACAGGAATAAACTGTGACTGACTTCTCTCTTAGCTCCTTGAGAAGTCATTGGCCCACTGCGTTAACTTTTATTCTTTTTTAGGGATTGTGTCTTGAGCAAGGAAAAACCTGGCGGAGTCCATCCCTCTCCAGGCAGCAGGCTGCATGCTGGGTATTATGGTGTCATCATCATCATCCCACCACTGGCCATAGCTGGCCTACTCTTCTACAGAAAGGTGGATGAGGTTTTAACGTGTGTGTGTGTACACAAGATGTTCTGCACGCGTTCACACACAGGATGGGGTTTCAACGTGAGTGTACACATGAAGGACTTTTCTCAGGGAGAGTGGAGTCAGTACCGATGTTAACTCCAGGGAAGGAAAAAAAACCTCAGACAGACACCTCAGTGGAGACTGGAACCCGTGCCCTCAGTGACCACTGTCAGGTCAGGAGTTCAAGGTTCTAACCGATAAGCTACTCCGTCCGCTGTGTGACATATTAAGAAATGACAATGTGATGATTCAGAGTCACTAGGTGTCCACTTTGGAAATTGTACCGTAACGCACTGTACTGTACCATACTGACTTACTGCGCTGAAGCTAGTTGTACTAAACTGAACTGTCCTAGATATTTATTCTTTCTTTCCACTCCGCTGCACTTTGACCCGGGGGCAGAATAGCTCCGTGGTTAGAGCGGCCGCGCTTCTGATGTGACAGTGGTCACTGAGGGCACGGGTTCCAGTCTCCACTGAGGTGTCTGTTTGAGGGGAATTTTCCTCCCTGGAGTTAACATCGGTACTGACTCCACTCGGCGAAAAGTGTTGCATATATGAGATTGTAAATCGAGGTCCTGTGTGTGAACGCATGCAGAACATCTTGTGTACACACATGTTAAAACCCCGTACACCTTTCGTAGAAGAGTAGGCCAGCTATGTGGTTGTAAGGGAGAGAGGCATCAGAGACCTCAGCTTCTCAAAGGGGCCAGCATGTTGAGGCGGTGGCGCCCATCTCCTCTCCCTCGCTGCTTTACCTTCCCTGACCACTAAAGAGGGCAGGGACCCATTGACAGCTGGGTGAACTGGGGGGACTGTACTTAAGCCAAGGCGCGCACACGGTCACCCATCCACTTTGGTAACCACACTCGATACTGCTTAAACCTTAGCTTGGGGAAAAAAGCGTGTGCTCTGACCACTGAGCTATCCTGTTTGAAAGGAGCTGTAGAAATTGAAAAAAAATGAGATGAGCATAAAAAGTGGGGGTGGGAGGGTGGGTGGTGTGTGGGAGGGGGTAGAGTCTGATTAAAAACAGATATATTTTTCATAGGATTTTCAGATTCTAGACACAACAGACGAAGGAAGAGATGAGAGGACAAAC
>CM060344.1:34039917-34042417 GCA_030674155.1 Stramonita haemastoma | reverse complement strand
CAAAAGTCCTTCGGATGAGACTTTAAAACGAGGCCCCGTGTGCGAACGCACGCAGAACATCTTGCGCACACGTTAAATCCTGTTCCGCTTTTCGTAAGAGTAGGCCATCGTGTGCCGGTGGGAACAGATGACAATATTTACAAAAACTGCATGCACACGGGGACCGGATGAAAAAAAGCACATGATTGCTTATTCTGTTATCCTCGATATAAAAGAATAAATAAATAAATAAATAAATACAATTGTAGTCAAAATTTAAGGCATATATTTCCCTTAGCGATAAAGCCTATTAATGACGTGCACGAGAACCTTTGGTGTGTGTGTGTGTGTGTGTGTGTGTGTGTGTGTGTGTGTGTGTGTGTGTGTGTGTGTGTGTGTGTGTGTGTGTGTGTGGAGAGAGAGAGAGAGAGAGAGAGAGAGAGAGAGGAGAGAGAGAGAGAGAGAGAAGAGAGAGAGAGAGGAGAAGAGAAGAGAGAGAGAGAATCATATGCATGTGGCGAAAATATTACCATAGGTCACATTCTTTTAGAATGCAGAGATTTAAAAACCTTTTTACCAGTTTTCAAATACGTTTGCCTAGAGCAAATTCTAAAAGTCATTTCGCTAATGAAAGAAATTGTATTGTCATTAAGTCATAGTCCTATTATCAGGTTCTTATAGTATAATTATTGTTTACTAGTTATAATAGTATCATGATTTTTACTAGTTATATGAATTGCAAAGTTAATGTTTTAAACTGTTATTTCTTTCTTTTCATTATTCTTGTTCTATGGTTTTAATTTTTGGTTCTTATAGTTGATTAATGCAGATAATTAGCTATGTGCCAGCCCAACCCACCCAGCCCCCTCCCCTCCCCCCCTCCCCTTCATACACACACTCACTCACTCATATACACTTTCCCGTTCTGATATCACTATTTAGTGAAGGACGTTAAACTGAAGAACTAACTAACATCATATGCATTTTAAAAGAATCTGGGACATAATTATGTTTATGTAATTTGTTATTGGTAGTACTTCCCCAAAATGAAGATATTGGTAATTTTTTTTTTATAATTTTTGTTTTTCCCCTTTCAGTTGCTAACTTGTTAAGTTTATATACTACTTACTCATTATCGGGTTTTCTGGTTTTATTTTGTTTTTATTTTCTATATAATTATAATGATCGTTATTTTGATTGTTCATTTCTAGTTTTTAGTTCTCTGTGTTTGCGCTTTTGTTGTTCTATTATTATTATCTTCTGTTCTTACATCTTGTCTTCTGTTTATTACTGTTCTTTTATTGTCTTGTTTTTGGTTTTGGCTTTTTATTATTGTTAGAGGTTGTTTTTGTTTTAAATTGATGTATCCTTGATTAGGGCGGGGACTGGTTTTAAAAAAAAAAGCACTTTTGTGCTTATTCATTATCCTCAAGTCTTGTTTTTGTTTTTGGATTTTTATTATTGTTAGAGGGTGTTTTTTATTTTTTTTTTTTATTGATGTATCCTTGATTAGGGCGGGTACTGGATGTAAAAAAAGCACTTGTGTGTTTATTCATTATCTTCAAATACAAGAATTTGCCTTGCCTAGCCTAGGTTAAGCAGTATCGAGCGTGGTTACCAAAGTGGATGGGTGACCGTTTGAGCGCCTTGATTTCAAGTACAGTCCCCCAGTTCACCAAGCTGTCAATAGGTACCTGCCCTCTTTAGGGTCAGGGAAGGTAAAGCAATGAGGGAGAGGAGGGCACCGCCCTCAATACACTGGCCCCTAGAGAAGCTGAGGTCTCTGATGTCTCGCTCCCCTACGACCGCCTAGGTTATGGGAACACCTTTACCTTTTACCTAGTCTTGTCTTGTCTACAACTTAGCTATTTACTTGTCTAGATGTTCTTGTCTTCCTCGTCAACGAAAGCTCAGACAGCAACTATTGTTGTCTATCACAGGGGCAAGAATGGGTTGCACTGCCGTTAAGCACCTGACAAGTTAGGCCCAGCACATCCAATACTAACAAAATCCGCATGGGGGAGAATTATCAGTTAAGTCTTACTTTTAGAAAGAAAAAAAAAGAAAAGGCAGGTAGCATGGACCAAGAAGAAGATGGAAAATAGACAAGAAGGAGGTGACATAACAGGAAGAAAAGGAAACAAGGCAGAAACAACGAGAGGGATAGAAAAGAGGGAACTCCTAGCCAAGAATTTTCAGAAGGTGGGGATGCTGTTTATACTGACAGACTCCCCCCCTCCCATATCCACAGGGGAACTTATCCAGAGGTTGAGTTGATGTTTTTGAATGACTCTCTCTCTCTCTGTGTCTCTCTCTCCTCTATCTCTGTCTGTCTCTGTGTTTCTCTCTCTGTCTCCATCTGTGTCTGTCTCTCTCTCTGTCTGTCTGTCTCTGTGTCTGTCTCTCTGTGTGTCTGTCTGTCTCTCTCTGTGTATCTCTCTGTCTCTGCCTCTCTCTTCTCCCCCCTTTTCTCCCCCCCCCCTCTCTCTTCTCTCTCTCCCTCCCACCACCACCCCTTTTT
>CM060344.1:34029917-34034917 GCA_030674155.1 Stramonita haemastoma | reverse complement strand
GTATGTCGCGGGTCGCAGTTGCGACTGAAAATGTGTCGCGGTTACGATGGAACATACATCGAAGTATACTGCTTGTTCAATGTGCCATCTGGAAATAAAATTTCGAAGGACTCTCTCTCTCTCTCTCTCTCTCTCTGCTGATAAAAGCACAGTGCTATCTATTACTCGAATAAGATTTTGCTGCTTGCTTGATTTCCCTCTCTCTCTCTCTCTCTCTCTCTCTCTCTCTCTCTCTCACTCTCTCTCCTTCCTCTTCTCTCTAAGTTTGTTTTAGACCCGTGTGCCTGGAATGCTCTCCCTAGACAAATGTGTAAGTACAAATTCTTTTAACAAAATTCAAAAAACAACAACAGTAGACCGTTTTTTCTGATGTCCGAAGCTAAGTTTACTGCTCCGAATTCTTTAAACAGCAAAAATAGTACGGATGAAACTATACACCGAGGCCCCGTGTGCGAACGCGCGCAGAACATCTTGCGCACACGTTAAAAACCCGTTCCGCATTTCGAAAAAGTAGGCCATCGCGTACCAATAGGGACAAAATGACAATTCTGTTAAAAGCTGGCCGCATATCGGTGTCGTGTTTAGTGTAGACATCATCCCTGAAGTCAAAATACGGCTACCTTCATGTTGGGCAAAAACGGTCGCATAATAATGCGAAATTTCACCATTGGTGAATTTTCGGGGCTGTAGCTACGGAACAAAGGAAGGGGGTAGGGGGTGGGGGTGGGGTGTGAAAATAACGAACAGTAATAAACGTATAAAACACTAGTCTTCAAATTCGTTTTTGTTTTGCTGTACGAGAATTTATCAAACGATATCACAAAACAATAAAATATATATATATATATATAATGCAATACATAAAAAGCAGTATTCAAGTCCGTTTTTGTTTTGTCGCACGAGAGAGTATTAAACAATAATATTACGAACAACAACAACAACAACAAAATAATAATAATAATAATAATAATAATAATAATAATAATAATAATTAATAATAATAATAATATAATGATTAAATATTAATAATAATAAATATATAATAATAATGATAATAATAATTAATAAATAATAATTAATAATTATATAATATAATAATAATATAATATAATAAAATATATACAATATAAAAAAGAGCATTTTTTAAAAATCAGGTCTGTAGCACAGGAGTATTAAAATAATGCTAAAATAATGAACACGGTAATCATCAAAAAAGCAATCTCCCCCTATGAGGATAAGGGGGGGCGGGGGGAGGTTGTCAGTATAAATACATCTCCACTTCTGAAAATCTTTCTAAACCTTCTTTTTTTTTAACCCTCTCTTTATTTCTGCTTTTCCCGTTAACTCCTTCTTGTCTATGTTCTGCCTTCTTTTCTTTGTCCATTCTCCTGCCTTTTTCCAGAAAAAAACAACAACAAGAAACCAACAACTCATAACAATTTTCTCCCATGCAGGGGTCGGATGTGCTGGGCCTGACTTGCAGGCGCTTAACTTAAGACAGCACAACGCATTTTCCTTCATATGACAGACAACAATAGTTGCTGTCTGAGCGTTCGAAGCAATTCTGCTTCGTGAGTGTGAATCAAAATAATGATAGAATAAGGAAACAATAGGGAACATGAGAAAAAAAGCAATATTCAAGTCATTTTCCGTTCTTCCTCCTTAAGTTGCTTGTGACGTTTCATCCTACTGACGTCATCAGGTAGTGACATCAACATATATAGCACGTGACAGAAGTCTGACACGAGAGAGAGAGGAGAGAGGAGAGATAAAAAACAAAGGAACTCACTTTTTAAAAATGCCATTTTTTTTCTGTGCAGCCTAAAAACGTCATTTGAAAAAAAAATCAAAACGTTGTGTAGGATTTTAAACAATCATTTTGTTTCGGTGGCACTAAGGATCCAGCACAAAAAAAGGGAATATCTCAAAGCTTTCCAAAGTGGAGTTATTGTGTTTTGCCAAGTAGGGGGCAGTACTTTTCAAGTCCCTTTTCTGTTCTTCAAACAGTTTGAAACTGTTTCTATTTCTTAGCATGGGTGGAGGGGGGAGGGAGGGGAGAGGCTAAGAAAACAAACCAAATACATGGTGTAAGTTATGCAGTTAAACCATGCTTATTGTCAGTCAAACACATTAATAACAGTAAACAAACCCATTATGTAAAAAATATCACGATGTAGCAATATAGGCAAATATCAAAATTAAATCAATCTGATAACAATGATCTATATTAACTTGACGTTGAATCCCGAAAATGATTTCAATACAAAACTGAGAAACAATTTGCATGTTAAAAAAGTTTTGGTTTATGTTTTGTATTCATCTAAAGGCTGAACTCGGCAGCATTTGAATGATGATAATATCATAAAATATTTCTGCAAACAATCACACCTGTTGTATTTTGATAACAAGATGCAGACATCTAAACAGGTCATCAAACCCATCTCCCATTTCTACCTTTGGACAGACATTACAAATACGTTCATAATTTTCTTGGTACCGCATTAATTGATCTATCATCATGGACCATAGTCGCCCCCGTAGTCTAGTGGTTAGGGCGTTGGACTCGTAATCTAAAGGTTGCGGGTTTGATCCCAGCTTTCGGCTATGGCGTTGTGCCCTTGGAAAAGGCACTTTACGGCTATTTTCTCACCCCACCCAGGTGTAAAAGGGGGTACCAACCTTGTGTTGGGGGTTAACCCTGCGATAGACTGGCGTCCTATCCAGGGGGGAGTCTATGACTCTCAGTCGCTTAACGCCACAGAAACCGGGATAAGCACCGGCCTGATGAGCCTTAGGCTCGGGACAGACTAACTTAACATGGACCATACATGCTGGATGGAGTTAAAGGTTTTACATCAAGGATTACTTTTAAAAAATCGTAACTGTAACCTACTGCAGAGTAAAACGCCTTCAACCCCCTAAATTTCACAACCATACAACAGCACTGGGTGTACACATTTCTTCAACGATTCAATCCATACACCCAAAGGTAACCAGGCTTTCCTTATCTTCTCTTCAACAGAGAAAAAAACATTGCATAAGTCAACAGCTATCTTGAACACCTTCCTTCAATGACCCTTTGTAGTCAAAGCAGATGCTCAAGCATTTGTAATTCCGAACCATATCAATCAATCGATCATACCATTTTGAATTAAAAAAAACTTTACCGGCACTAGCCATTAAAAAAAACTTTACGGAACTGCCCCCCCCCCCCCCCCCCCCCTCCCCAAACATCTTTTGTCTTTTCAGTTTAAACCTCCAAGTTTCGCAATAGCTCTGTAAAGCATTTAAAGAATGGTTGCGTATCTTCTGGTGATTCTGTCACAATTACTGTATCATCTGCACTTATCAGCAGAAAGAGTTGAATAAAACTTTTAAGATCCCTGCACTCACAGGCTGTGGCTAGAATCTGGTGATTTTGATTTAAACCCTTCAGTATATTCTTTTAAAAAAAACGCTTTCAAGTCATAACACGAATAAGAAAAATACAACAAGAGGAAAGAGTTTCTTCCCCCTTTGCCTGAAACCAAAGTTTGATGCAAAACATGGATTTACCTACATGTGTTTTTAACACAAGATTTAGCACTGGCATAAAATGCTCTTAACCCATCTAAAACTTTGCCATTTACATCACACTGAAAGAGTTGTTTTTTCTCCCCAACTCAGACTTCTTCTGAGCAGAGTCAAAAGCTTTTTGATATTCCATAAAACCATACAGTCTTTTCTTTCTCAAGCATTTAAGCTGATCAGACAACGAAAAAAAAAAAAAAAAAAAAAGCTCCCTCAATGAGGCTTACGGAAGATTGTTCTTCAAGCTACGTGTGACGTCCCATCAATACTTGACGTCATCAGGCGGTGACGTCATCAAATCATGGCGCAAGACAGGCGTGTTGAAATGTTCTGTGGGGGATGATGGATAGTTCGGTCTTGATGGGAGAACTTGAATTTGATAATTTAAAAAACAATGTCACCTGTCTGCTGCAGTCGTGCCAGTCCTGAAACAACAAAGTAGATATTCATTATTGATATTATTATTATACTATCTTTATTATTATTAATTATTATTATTATTTTTATTATTATTATTATTATTATATTATTATTGTCATCATCATTATTGTCATCATTAATATCATCATCATCTTTAGTAGTAGTAATAGTAGGAGTAGGAGAAGGAGTAGTAGTATAGCTATTACCAGTAGTAGTAGTAGTAGTAGTGTAGTAGTAGTTACTATCGTCATCATCATCATCATCATTACCAAAAGTGTCAACATGATCATGATCATCATCTGTAGTTGCAAAACTAGTCTTGTTGTTGTGGATGTAGTAGCAGTAGCAGCATATATTAATATAATCATCATCATTATAAGAAAAAAAATTATCATCATTATTATTTCTATCATCATCATCATTATCATCACACTACACCACCACACCATCATCATTATTATCATCATCATCTTCATCGACAGTATTTGTAGAAGTAGTAAGTTTTGTAGTTGTAGCAGCAGCACAGCAAGCAACACAACAGTAGGCTGAGAGCAGCACAGCAACAGACAGAAAGCAACAACAAGCAGCAGCAACAGCAGCAGCAGCACAGAAACAAACAACAGCAGCAGCAGCAACAGCAGCAGCAGCAGCACAACACAGCAGCACAACACACAGCCAACAAGCAGCAACAGCAGCTGAAAGCAGCAGTAGGCTGTGGTGGTAATAGCACTAGTACTAGCATCATCGTCGTCATTAACATTTGACACACCCAGCCTGAAGTTAGCCATTTTTCTTTTGAAACTACATACTCACGTCAAACTTTGACTGAGATTTGACGTCATGAAAACGTCAGTT
This sequence comes from Stramonita haemastoma, assembly GCA_030674155.1. Classification (NCBI taxonomy): domain Eukaryota; kingdom Metazoa; phylum Mollusca; class Gastropoda; order Neogastropoda; family Muricidae; genus Stramonita; species Stramonita haemastoma. The sequence continues at coordinate 34,030,072 of CM060344.1, read as the reverse complement.
CTTGTCTCTAGAGTTACTGCATTGTATGCGGTCACTTTATCGTTGCCATTGCAATAACTTGATCTGTCCTCGGGAGGGGATGGGGGGGAGAGAGAGGAGAGGAGAGTGAGAGAGAGAGAGAGGAGAGGAGAGGAGAGAGAGAGAGGAGAGGAGAG
>CM060344.1:34022417-34024917 GCA_030674155.1 Stramonita haemastoma | reverse complement strand
GGAGAACACCCCCAAACAGGTCAGCTCGATGTAGACCTGCTTCATCGTCCTGGGTTTCTGGGTCGGTTGGCAGATCTTCCTCCGCCGATCTAGAGCGATAGCGATGAGGATGAATGCGCCGCTTAGAGCCAGAAGTCGGGTGATGAAGCCGAAGAACTTACACCCGGGGTCGTCGGTGAAGTCGTAGTGGAAGCGGATTTCGTAAATGTCGCTGGGTAACGCCAGACAGTTGCTTAGAAGGTCGCACACGCTCATGGCCAGGATGTAGGTTCGGGTGATGCTGGGTTTGAACCTTTTGTAGTACACCAGGAAGACCATGGTGTTACCCACGAGACCCAGGATCATCAGCAGCACGAGGTAGGCTAGGGTGAGGCCGAGGTTACCCATGAAGTCCAGGTTCCTCTCGTTCACGGACATTTCCATGGCTGCTGGAGTCGAGGAGGAGGAGAGAAGAGAGGGTTGGGACATTTTTTTTTTTTTTTTAGCCAGGGAATACCCGGGGTTTTTTTTTTGAAGGGGGGGGGGTCTCACACCCCTGAGATGAGGGGGTTAAACGGTGATAATGTCTGTGAGCAGAGTTTGTAAATGCAAGACACTATATGTTCGCTTCGCTGTGGTAGTCTGTCAGGGCAGGTCTGTGTTCAAGTTTTTTTTTCTGAAATAAAAACAGTTTCGTTTTTTACTGGTGGGTAACTTTATTTATTCATTTTTAAAAAAATTATTGTCTTTTTTTTAATAAAGTTACCTTTTTACCGGTGGGTGACCGTTTGCCGCGTCTTGGCCTCAGTACAGTTCCCGCAGCTGTCGATGTTTACCTGCCCTCTTTTAGGGTCAGGGAAGGTAAAGCAGCGAGAGAGAGGAGATGGGCGCCGCCCTCAACATGCTGGCCCTCTAGAGAAGCTGAGGTCTCTGATGCCTCGCTTCCCTACGACCACATAGGTTATGAGACACCTTTACCGTTACTTTTACTGGCCCAGGTAAAAAGCTGTTTCAGATGTCCGTGTAAGCGATCCCCAATGCCTATAATTATTATAATGTTGTTATAGGTTGAAACGTTATGCTCAATTTGTCATTATCCATAACAAACTCCTATCATGACAATCTGCATTCTTTATCAAAAAAAAGGGAAAAAAAACCCACAAAACTCCTCTGAAGTTGGAGTATGGCTGGCTAAATGGTGATGTATATATGGCGAGCAAATGAAAAAAAACAAACCGGTAATACAAACAACTTCTCACTCAGTGTATGTATAAGTATGAGATGAGACTTTAAACCGAGGCCCCGTGTGCGAACATACGCAGAACATCTTGTGCACACGTTAAATCCTGTTCCGCTTTTCGTAAGAGTAGGCCATTGTGTGCCGGTGGGAACAGATGACATTTACAAAAACTTGCATACACACGGGGACTGGATGTAAGTAAGCATATCAGTGCTTATCCCATTATCTTAGATATTAAAAAATAATAATAATAATAATAATAATAAAAAAGGTATGGACGTACAGTGATTCCCAGGTGGGATGGATGAGTGAGTCAGAGTATTAAAAATTTTATTCTGGGTGACCCCCCAGGGTGTTAATCTGGGTAATGCCCAGCAACAGTAACGCAACAGCAGCAAGAATTAAAAAAAAAAACATGAAAATTTGTTTTAAAATTATTTTTTTAATATGTCAAATGTTCGAATAGCTGTACAAAAGAAAACACCCAGCAACACAATAATTATTGATGAAAGGTAAAAAGGTAAGGTAAAGGTATCCCATAGCCTAGTCGGTCGTAGGGGAGCGAGGCATCAGAGACCTCAGCTTCTCTTGGGGCCAGCGTGTTGAGGGCGGCACCCATCTCCTCTCCCTCGCTGCTTTACCTTCCCTGACCCTTAAGAGGACAGGTACCCATTTACAGCTGGGTGAACTGGGGGAACTGTACTGAGGCCAAGGCGCGCAAACGGTCACCCATCGAATTGGTAACCCCGCTCGATGCTGCTTAACTTGACTGGGGGAAAGGAGTGCTCTGACCACTTAGCTATTCCGCCCCACACAATTGATTACATACTCAAATGAGGGCATGAGGGATTCTTGAAAATGTTGGTTGGATTTTTGATTGAAAGTTCATGATTGATTAATTGATTGATTACACTGATTGCTTGCTCAGTTGTTTGGCTGACTAGTTAACTGACTAACTGACTTGTTGACTGAAATGATTCGTCCTATGAGTAAATGATAGATTGTTCTAAATATGAAGGAGGGGGGGGGGGGGCATTACTCAGATCACGAGATTTCGTTTTCTTCGATTGTACAATCTCCAAGCATAAATTAATATGATCCATTCACCCGAATAACACACACATAGCCTACACACACACGCGCGCGCGCGCGCGCGGAACGCGCACACATTTTGTTTTCAATACTCCACACTAAATTACTATTATAAACAAAGTTTGAACGCCCAATTACATTACAAAGTCTCTCTCTCTCTCTCTCTCTCTCTCTCTCTCTCTCTCTCTC
>CM060344.1:33999917-34004917 GCA_030674155.1 Stramonita haemastoma | reverse complement strand
TCGCCGATACGAATGGTTCCAGTGCCATCACAGGAGCCACCAGAACGTTGCCATAATTATACAGCCCCGAGCCGCCCTGGGGATTCCAACTCCCCGATTTTTTTCCTCAGGGATGGTGTCTAAACACGACACCTGTGTGCATGTAGGTTTTTTTGTTTTTTTATTTTGCTGTCATCCCGCTCCTACCTGCACACAATGGCCTGCTCCTCTGAAAGGCGGAACAGGATTTAACCTGTGTGAAAGATGTTCTGCGTGCGTTCGCACACGGGGCCTCGGTTTACAGTCTCATCCGAAGGACCTCTCATTCGACACTGGATCAGAACCGCTAATGAAGGCCACAGTCGACAGTTAGTATCCTTGAAGCCAAAATGAATCATATCAGGCTACCAAAGGCCACAATCAATAATAGCATTAAAGCCAAAATAAACCACATCAGACAACACCAAACCAGAACTGCTACCAAAGGCCACAGTCAATAGTATAGGTGTAGCTGAAGTGAACCATTATTATTAGACCTTGCCAAAGGCCACAGTCAATAGTTAGTATTGTTGAAGCGGAAGTACACCATATCAGACCAATAGTTAGTATCGTTGAAGCCGAAATAAACCCCCTTACCAAAGGCCACAGTCAATAGTTAATATTGCTAAAGCCAAAGTAAATCATATCAGACTATAAAAGGCCACAATCAATAGTATCATTGAACCTGAAATAAACCATATCGGGCATGTACTTCTGCTTCACTTACTAAAGGCCACAATCAATATTTAGCATCGCTGAAGCCAAAGCAAATCATATCAGGCGACACCAGACCAAAAGGACTGCCAAAGGCCACAGTCAATAGTTAGTATCATTGAAGCCGAAAATAAACCATATCAGACCTTACTTAAGGCCACAGTCAATAGTATCGTTGGAGCCGAAATAAACCACCTTACAAAAAGCCACAGTGAAATAGTTAGTATCGTTGAAGCCAAAGTAAACCATATCAGGCCTACTAAAGCCTAGTAAAGGCCACAGTCAATAGTTAGTATCGTTGAACCCAAAGTAAACCATATCAGACCTTACTAAAGGCCACAGTCAATAGTTGGTATCGTTGAAGCCGAAATAAACCACCTTACTAAAGGCCACAGTCAATAGTTAGTATTACTGAAGCCCTACTAAAGGCCACAGTCAATAGTTAGTATTACTGAAGCCCTACTAAAGGCCACAGTCAATAGTTAGTATTACTGAAGCCCTACTAAAGGCCACAGTCAATAGTTAGTATTACTGAAGCCCTACTAAAGGCCACAGTCAATAGTTAGTATTACTGAAGCCCTACTAAAGGCCACAGTCAATAGTTAGTATTACTGAAGCCCTACTAAAGGCCACAGTCAATAGTTAGTATTACTGAAGCCCTACTAAAGGCCACAGTCAATAGTATTACTGAAGCCCTACTAAAGGCCACAGTCAATAGTTAGTAATTACTGAAGCCCTACTAAAGGCCACAGTCAATAGTTAGTAATTACTGAAGCCTCTACATAAAGGCCACAGTCAATAGTTATGAATTACTGAAGCCCTACTAAAGGCCACAGTCAATAGTTATATGCTAAAGCCAAGAATTATGAAGCTCTACTAAAGGCCACAGTCAATAGTTGGATATTGAACCCGAAGGAAACCATATCAGACCTTACCAAAGGCCACAGTCAATAGTTTGATATTGCTAAAGCCAAAGTAAATCATATCAGACCTTACCAAAGGCTACAGTCAATAGTTGTATGTTGATAAGCCAAAACACATTTGGGCATACTTCTGCTGACTTACTAAAGGCCACAGTCAATAGTTGCATCGTGAAGCCAAAGTGCAATCATGACTGGTTACTAAAAGGCCACTAGTCAATAGTTAGTATCTTGAAGCCAAAGTAAACCATAGCAGGCCTACTAAAGCCTAGTAAAGGTCACAATCAATAGTTAGTATCTTGAAGCCGAAATAAATCATATCAGACCTTACCAAAGGCCACAGTCAATAGTCAAACCAAGTAAACCACCTTGTCAAAAGGCCACAGTCAAAAGTTGGTATCGTTGAACCCGAAGTACACCATATCAGGCATGTACTTCCTCTTCACTTTGGCCATCAGCCGTGGAGGCAGGGAGGCCAGGGCCTGTCTCAGGTACCTCTCCTTCTGCAGCCTCAGCTCCCGCCGCCGGGGCCAGGCCGCCCTGAAGACCCCCAACACCTGACCCTGAAACTCCCTCACCCTCACCGCCACCCCCGCCCCAGAGGAGGAGGAGGCAGCGGCGGCAGAGAGCGCGGGGAGGGGAGCATCGTCAGGAATGTAACCGTTAATCTGGAAAGCTTTCCACAGCAGGCGGGTCAACTCGCTGTCGTTGACGCAAGGCGGTAAAACGGGATGCTGTGGATCCGCTCAAAGTTGTAAGTGATGAGAGTGGCGATCTCTTTCTCCTTCTGGGAGTCGGGGTCCACGTCTTTCAGGACCCACTCCAGCCCCATACGGCGCAGCAAGAAAAGGTTGTCGCGGGAGAACGTCTTCATGCTTCCCACCACCGCCGGCTTGAACAGGCACGGGTCGCAGCGGAGGTAGATGGGCGCCCAGTGCGGCTCGTCCGAGGACAGGCTGAAGGCCACGAACTCCGGAAAGGTCACGTCGCTCCCGCAGCCCGCGGATCTCGGCGACAAAGCGGCGCCGGCGCCCCGGAGTTTCCGCACCGCCTGGGTCCCGATCTGCCAGAAGTCCGGGAGGAAGAACTTGTCCACGTAGGCGCTCCACAGGCGGGAGAACGGGTGCCGCACGAACATGAAGCGGAGATGGTCGTGGATGCCCTCACGCAGCACCGACCACAGCACGCCGTGCGAGTTGGGGTTGTTGTGCAGCTTCAGACGCGGGATGTCCCACGGGGACTTGGGCGAATCTCCCGTAAAGTTGTGCAGGTAGGAGAACACCCGGATCCAGAACGTGCACCCGGCTTTAGGCAGGTAGCAGTACGCCACCCGGGAAGCGTCGTCCTTGAAGATGCCCGCCACCCTCCCGCGCTTCTCAGAACCCACACCCGCACCCGCGGCCGCGCCCGTGCCCGCGCTAGCAGCAGCAACGGCGGAACAGGCTTTCTCCACGCGCAGGTAGCGTTGGTACAAGTCGCCCAGGAGGGCCGGAGACTCCCCGGAGACGTTGTACCCGGAGAACAGCTGGAGGGGGTTGGAGGGGAAGGGTCTCAGCACATGGGAAACCTCGGTGGGGTACAGGATGTCCCTGATCTTCACCCTGCGCGAGCTCGCAAGGTGAGGGTGGGGCCCGGGCCGGGCTCGTCGCGAGCTTGAAGCGGAGGAAAGGTTCGCTTTGCGAGGCGGTGCTGGCGAGGGTTTTGGTGGTGGGGGAGGTTGGTGGGGTTTGAGGTTCGAGGCTTGCTGCTGCTGCTGACGCTGTTTGGATGTTGTGAGAGAGGAGGAGGACTGGTGGGGGTGAGGGGACCTCGCGGGGTGGTGAAGAGGCGGGAGGAGGAGGTGTTAGGAGGAGGTGGTGGTGGGGGGAAGGAAAAGGGGGAGGGGTGGAAGGAGTAGGGGTTGTTGTTCCTCGTGAGCTTCGAATTCGCGGGGTTGTGGTGAACTCCGGGAGGTTTTTTCGCCTGTGGGGGGTCTCCCTTTGTGTGGGCTGGCTTCTTCTTGCGGTTGTCCTCTGAAACAACCCACTGTTGGTTCTTAAAACAAAAGGTAATTTTTTTTTTAAAGGTAAAGGTGTCCCGTAACCTGTGTGGTAGTGCGAGAGCGAGGCATCAGAGACCTCAAATTCTCTAGGGGCCAGCATGTTCAGGGCGGCACCCATCTCCTCTCCCTCGCTGCTTTACCTTCCCTGACCCTAAAGAGGGCAGGTACCCATTGACAGTTGGGTGAACTGGGGGAAACAGTATTTGAAGCCAAAGGCGCGCAACAAACGGTCACTCATCCAACTTGGTAACCACGCTCGATGCTGCTTCACCTTAGCTTGGGGAAAGCGAACGCTCTGACCACTGAGCTATCCCGTCCCCTCAAAAAATGTGGTAAGGAGATTTTGGGGGGAATGATAGGTTGGAAATTTGAAATAGTCATCTTCCGGACTGGAATGTCTGTTGGGTTCAAATCTACCATGTGTTAATATTATCTCAAGTGGTGTCTTTTTTTAATAGTCACACGGCTACTTCCCGTCAAATTCAGCAGCAAGGTTTGGGTTAGTTATACCAAAGTCCCGGCGGGTCTACCCAATTTAATTCTAAGACACTAACTAAGCCTTCTTCTTCTCACAGTCCCTAAAATCGGAAATCTCCGCCGGGACATAAACATAGTAATCACAACAACAAAATCTATCTGAACAAACATTTATTTAAACCAACAAAAATCGGTGAATTAAACATTAGGATCACACGACTCAACCACAACTAGACACTGTATTCTAATTTTTATTTATTTGCTAATCCTCAGCTAGAGCTCCGAGGTTCACCAATGGTGAGGTTTTGCGTATACAACACAGCGCACAAATCCAACATCACTCAGTCAAGAGTGCTAAATTTAGTGCACTCCTTCCTTTTACCAAGTCCAAGTGTGGTCAGTTCCTGCTATAATTAGCACCAGCTGGGCTGGGCTGGGATAATCAGCTCCTGAGAGGAACTGAAAGTGGGGATACTGACAGCTGTGGCAACCGTTTTAGCCCACGATGAAGGTAGCCGCATTCCGACTTCAGGGATATAATTATGCTGGCTATGTTGGTTGTGTTTCCGTAACCCAGCGAACGCAGCCATGACTGAAAGGACCTTTAACGCGCATAATTATTCAATCTGCTGCATATGTCCATACACGAAGGAAATAAACGCACACACGCACGGTCTCACACACACACATACACAGGAAACACACACACACACGCACGCAAGCACGCATACACACGCACGCACGCACGGACAAGACGCACGCTCGTGAGCGCGCGCGCACACATACACACACACTATTCTCGAAATAAAATAAATAAATAAGCAAATAAA
>CM060344.1:33989917-33992417 GCA_030674155.1 Stramonita haemastoma | reverse complement strand
ATTACGCAACTTAACATCCTCTTCACGAAAGCTCAATCACAAGGGAGGTCACTCCACAATTTCGTCTCGGAGTGAATGATGAAAAAAAAAAAAAATCTGCATCCGTTTTTCCGACGTTATTTTTCAGATTTCTTTTTCGTGCTTAATTCCAAAATCAAGTAATATATTTGATAATGTATTGTTGCTTTATTGCAAGACTAAATTCATGTTTTTTGTTTTAAAACAATAATCTTCTTCCCTTTAAAGGTTCATCTATAACTGATTGTTAGTTTCCGCCTTTATTGTGGGTTATTAATTATCACAACGAAAAAAAGTTGACATCTTGGCAACGACAAAAAAAAAAAAAAGAAAAAAAAGAGAGAGAGAGAACATATGCACAGGAATTTACCTGTAATAGTTTAAAGTAGTTTTTATTGCTAGAATGCCACAATCTTGTGTGACCCCCCCCCCCCCCCCCCCCCCCCCCCCCCCCCCCCACAAACCCAACATAACAACAACAAAAATACAAAACAAAAAACAGAACAAACCCAGTAACCCCCTCCCCCCCAAAAAATCAACCCCAAACACTTCCCCCCCCCCCTTCCATAACATAAAGGAGGGGAGGTGGGGGGGGGGGGGGAGGGGAGCATCACAAACGGGCACTTTCAGGCGAGAAACAGAAAAACTGGATGTTTGGATACACATGAAAGAATGAACATCCATTTTTATTTATTTATTATTTCCTTTTTCTTTATTTTATTATTATATAAACACTTATCATTTTGTCACAGCAGATTTCTCTGCGTGAAATTCGGGGCTGCTCTCCCCGGGGAGAGCGCGTCGCCACAAGTGCAGCGCCACCCATTTTCCTGTCTGCAGCTGTATTTGTTTCCTATCAGGGTGGCTTTTTGTCTACAGAATTTTGCCAGGAACAGCCCTCTTCTTGCCGTGGGTTCTTTACGTGCACTAAATAGTGATGTGTAACACATGGACCTCGGTTTATCGTCCCATCCAAAAGACTAGCACCCAGACCACCACTCACGGTTTAATAGATGGGGGGGGGGAAAAGTTTTTGGGCCCAAACGGGATTCGAAACCACCACACACTTCGACCCGGACTTTTCACTTTCCTGGCAGGCGTGTTACCACCTAGACCACGGATCCACTGACCTTTCGTCCAAACAAAACAAAACAATGCTTACCATAATAAAATCATTATATTTTTATATATATATATAATATATATATTATATAATATATATATATACATAATTATATAATATAAACATAAAACACACACACACACACAATATATATATATATAATATAATATAATTTTATATATATATATATATAATATATAAGAAAAGATAGATAGATAGATAGAAAAGATATAGATATAATATAGATATATATAATAATAAATATATATTATTTTACAACAAAATAACTCCCTTTTTAGGGTGAGGTCAGTGGTCAAGCACTCACTTTTCCCCTAGTCAAGTTTAAGCCGGCGTCGAGCGTGGTTTCCAAGTGGATGGGTGACCGTTTGCGGCCGCCTTGGGGTTCATACAGTCCCCCCCCCCCTCCCCCCCAGTTTCACCAATGTAAAATGGGTACCCCGCCCCCCTTTAAGGTCAGGGAAGGTAAGCAGTGAGGGAGAGGAGATGGGCACCGCCCCAACATGCTGGCCCCTAGAGAAGCTGAGGTCTCTGACGCCTCGCTCCCCAACGGGCCACACAGGGTTTGGAACACCTTTTTAACCCTTTTACACGATTCCTGTGGACTTGCAGATGGAAAATTTTTTAAAATGCTCGACAACAAAGCGTGTTGGAATTGTGGTGACATTTCTGGTTATGGTAGAACATTCCCACCCTGGTTAACGTGTCACTTGTTAAAACAGTAGATGTTACCTACTCTGATTAAATTCTTCTATTCTTTCTTCACTATTCTCCCCCCCCCCTCTCTCCTCTCTCTCCTCTCTCTCTCTCCCCCCCCCCCCCCTCTCCCCTCTCCACTCAAATCACTCACTCACTCACATCAAACTCTCTCTCTCATTCACACACCACCACACAAAACACACACACACACACACACACACCACACACACACACACACACACACCACACACCACCACCACCACCACCCCTCCTATAACCCCTTACCACAAAGAAAAAGACATTCACAATACTAGACAAGACATAAAATTTTTGTAACAGTAGTAACTAACGAAGATTTATGCGGAAACCAAAAAGAAGGACAACCGTTTGGTCTTGGAAAAATGGGTGGGGCCCTCTTTTTGGGGACGCCCCCCCCTTTCCCGGGGGGGAAAAAGCCCCGAATTTCACCCCCCTGAAAATCGTCATACTTTTTCAAAAAAATGGGAGAAACTTGTCATTTCGATCACTTTTGCTCCACCAAAAGTCACACAAAAAGGGCTGCTTTCCTTTTAGTCCCAATCGAAACATGTTTTGTTTTTTTAATAAACAACCAAAATTGGATTCATCCCCTTTCTCTTCTTG
>CM060344.1:33957191-33989817 GCA_030674155.1 Stramonita haemastoma | reverse complement strand
CCACACACACACACACCAAAACCCCCCCCCAAACCCCCCACCACCCCCTTTAAAAACAACTCCTAAAAAAAAATTCACCGAACAATACAGCAAAGAACAGTTGAAGAGGGTTTAAAAACCTGAAAAAAAAAAAGTATCTTTGAAATTGAAAGCATACATCAGTCAAAGTTTTACACAAAGTGTCAAAAAAGACAGTGTAAGGGGGTTTTTAAAAAAAATCTGATTAAATTTTTTTGTCACAAATTTACAAGGATGTTCACTGCTTATGTGGGAACAAATTTTTAAAATCCCCAAAAAGTACTTGAATAAAAGATTTTTAAAAAACCTTACTTACCTATTTTTTTCATGAATTCCCCCTTGAACAAGTTTTGGTGAATATCAATTTAGTTTTTGTATTGCTAAGGTTTTTTATTTTTAAGTCATACACACCCAATACACACACCACAAAAACACCCCCCACACACACACAACAACCCACAAAAAACACACACACAACACACACTGCTACACATGCTAACTTTCCATTTAAATTTTTGAAAAAAAAAAAAAAATAAAAAATTAATTATATATATATAAAATATTTTATATAATATATATATTAAAAATTTTTAATATATAATATATATTTTTTAAATTTTTAATTTATTTTTAGCCATCCCTCTCCCCCATTCTCTTCTCTGCCCTCCCCCCCCTTCTTTTTTGAATTACAAATTTAAATTTTTGTAAATAACCCCTATTATAAAAAAAATAAAAAATTTAAAGCTTAAACCTACAAGATTATTCATTCACTCCTTCGTTTTCTTCACAGCCGTTAGTTTCTTCATTCGTTCAATTTTCTGATTTCTTCATTCCTTTTTTTCACTGTCCATTCGTTCATTCATGTATTTCCTCATTCATTTTTTAATATCATTCCCTTCATTCATTCTTCATTCATTTTTTCTATTTATCAACTGACTGATCGGGAAGTGCCCGGGGGTTTTATTTTTGGCCACCATGAAGTAGCCGCATTCCGACTTCGGGATGAATGCTGGGTAATGTTCCTTTTCCCAAAAAACCCCACCGAAACTAACATGAATTACAGGATCTTTAACGTGCATAATTTTTTGATCTTCTGCCCAGGGAAAAAAAATTAAGGCACTAGCAGGTTTGCATCTGAGGTTTCCCTGGTTACTTTCTCACTTTCTCCTCTCCCCTCGGATATGTATTAGGGTTTGGCTTTTTTTTTTAGTTTTTTGTTTTTTTGGTTTTTTTTGTTGCTTGTTTTTAGCCAAATTTAAAAAAATTTAGTGTTACATTTTTGTTTGTCTTTGGGTTTTCTTCTATTCCTTTTTTTGGGGGGGAGGGGGGGTGGGGGGGTTAATTTTATAGGCCTACTTTTTTAAAAAGAAAAAAAAGAGCTTGGCATGTTTTCCAAAAACATTATATTCTTGCAAGGTTTGTTTGATCTTGAAACTATCGCAGCCTCTCCCTCTCTCCCCTCCTCTCCCTCTCTCACTCCCTCTCTTCCTCTCCCACCTCTCTCTCTCCTCTCCTCTCTCTCCTCACACACACACACACACACACACCACACACACACATTCAGCACACATACACAAACGAACGCATACATACACACCACAATACCCCCCCCCCCCCCAACCCCTACCCCGCACGCACACACATACACACATTCTAACACATACACGCACTGCGCAACACGCACACATACGAAATACACACTCACATACCCACCCCCCACCCCAAACCACCCACCCCCACAAAACCCCACACTCACTCACACTCAAACACTATCAACCGCCTGATACCTTTTCGGTGGAAGGGCGTTAAACTGAAGGCTAACACACACAAAACACAACACAAGGCACAGACACAGAGACACACACATACACACCCCACGCACACGCGCCAACCGCAACACAACTACACAACCCCCGATCACAGACCTACACACTGGGTTTCTGCTGCCCTTCTTCTGGAGTTTCGCATTGTTGTGCAGTTCTTTTTCTGCTGTTGCTGGGCTGCGCTGCTTTTAATCATCTGCTTCTTTTTCTGCTGCTGCAAAAGTCCCTTCTTGATTGATACTGCCACTGTAGTTATGTTTGCTATTACTGCTTTTGTTTTGCTGCTGCTTCTGACATACTGCTTCTTCTGCTGCTGCGCAAGTCTTGTTGGTCAGTACTGCCACTATGGTTCTGTTTTGCTCCACTGCTGGGTGCAGCGCTTTTAATCATACTGCTTCTTCTGCTGCTGCCCGCAATGTCTGTTTGGGCAATACTGCCACTATGGGTTCTCTTTCTATTTACTGCTTTTGTTGGCGCTGCTTTTAATCCTTCGCTTCTTCTGCTGCAATTCTTGTTTATCAATACTGCCACAATTGGTTCTGTTGCCCTACTGCTTTTGGACTGCTGTTGCTGCTGCTGCTGCTTTTAATCATACTGCTTTCTTCTGCTGCTGCAATGTCTTGTTGGGCAATTCCCGCCACTATTGGTTCTCTTTGCTATTACTGCTTTTGTTGTTGCTGCGCTTTCTGATCAAAAATGCTTTTTCTGCTTCTGCGCAACTCTTTTTGGTCAATACTGCCACTATGGGTTCTGTTTGCTTCCACTGCTTTTGCGTTGCTGTTGTTTGTTGCTGCGCTGCTGCGCTGTTGTTTGTTGTTGTTGTTGCTGCTGGCTGCTGCTGTTTTGTTGCTGCTTTTGTTGTTGCGCTGTTCTGCTGCGCTGACGTTCATGCTGTTGTTTAACAGCAGATGATTCTGCGCCTCTAGGCCTATGGCTGTGTTTTTTGCAGTGCTCTGACGGCTGTTTCTGCTGTTGCTGTGCAGCTGCTGCTGCGGATCTGCTGCTGCATTTCTTGCTGTTGTTCATGCTGTTGTGTATTAACAGCAGTTTTTTCTTCTGCTGCTGCTAGTGCTTTTTTGGGGGTATGTTTCTGCTATGCTCTCACGGCTGTTTCGCTGCTCCGCTGCGCTCTTGGACTGGTTTTTTTCATCTATTGCGGCTGTTTGTTGTGTTTCGATGTATGAGCTGTTTTGCTGTTGACTTCTTTTTGTTGCTGCTGCTCTCGCGATGGTTCTGTACTAATGCCTTTTGGTCTTTTCTGCACCCAGCCTCGACCCACTTTTTTCGATGCCTCTCAGCTGCTAACTACTGTTCTTGGGGTGTGGCTGCTCCCTCCATTTTTTTAATTCAGGGGCTTGTTGTTGCTCTGTTGCTTTTTATTGTGGCTGTGTTATTTTTTTTCTGCTTGTTATGGTTGTTGCGCTGCTGCTTTTTGTTGCTGCGCTACTGCTGCTGGATGTTTTTACTGTTGCCGTTGTTGTCTTGCTCCTACGCTGTTTTATCATTGTTGTACGCTGCTGCTGCACTCTGCATTTTTCTTTGTTGTTTTTTGCTTATGCCTGTTGTTGTTTGTTACTGTGCTGTTGTTCTGGTTGCGGCTGCTCCGGCGCGGTTGTTCGGTTTTGCTGCTGTTTGGCGGGGGGTTGTTCGTTGCTGTTTTTTGGGTGGTTTTTCCGGGGTTGCTGCCCTGCGGTGGTTGTTCCGCTTGCTGTTTTGTTGGGGTTGCTCCTTATTTTCTCCGGGTTTGGGGGTTGCCCTGCTGGTCTTGGGGTTTTTTCTCCGGGTTGCTCTTGGTTTTGTGGTTTTCGCCTTGTTGTTCCTGTTTTCCCCCCCTTGTTTTTTTGTTGCTGTGCTCCCCTTGCTGCTGCTGTTCTCCTTGTTGCTCCTGTTTTTTCGGGTTTTGCTGCTCCTTCTGTTGTGCGCGCTGCTTTCTGGTTGTGGGGCTCTTCCTCTTTGGGTCCCCGGGGGTCCTCCTCGTCAGCTGGATGGCTTCTGCAATTTACAGTGCAGTCCGTCAGTCATCCGTCAGTCCTCAGCCCCCTCAGTCAGTCAGCCCTTCATCATTAATCAATCCTCAGTCATAGTCCGTCATCAACCGTCAGTCGCCCCTCCGTCATCAATCCTCAGTCGGTCGTCAGTCAGTCAGTCAGTCATCAGTCATCAGCCCCCCTCAGTCAGTCAGTCAGTCAGTCAGTCATCAATCCGTCAGTCAATCCGTCAGTCAATCCTCAGTCATCGTCATCAGTCAGTCTCCTCAATCCGTCAACCCCTCAGTCGTCCGCATCCGTCTCATCAGTCAGTCCCAGTCCGTCAGTCATCGTCCGTCAGTCAGTCAGTCCTCGTCGTCCTCAGTCAGTCCGTCATCGTCCTCAGCCGTCAGTCCGTAGTCATCCGTCGTCTTTTCCGGGGGTCAGTCCGCGGAAAACCCGGGTCATCCGTCATTCGCCGTCATTCATCGTCCGTCAGTCAGTTAGTCGAAAATCCGTCGGTCAGTCCGTCGGTCAGTCCGTCACCCCAGTCCGTAGTCAAAGGGGACAGGTAGCCTATGGTCAGAACACTGTGCTCGCAATTTGAGACCCGGGGGTTCGATTCCGGTCGAGGGATTTTCCCCCGGGGAGTTAACTCATGCTGACTCGACTCACTCTCTCCCCTAAAAGTTTGGGGATAATTTAAACCGAGGCCCCGTGGTGTGCGACGCACGCAGAACATTTTGCGCATTCTTAAATACTGTTCCGCTTTTTTAAGAGTAGGGGTTTTGTGTGCCGGGGGGGAAAAAAAGGTAACTTTACAAAACTGCATACACACGGGGAAAGCATGAAAAAAAAAAAAAAAAAAAGCAAAAAAAAAAAAAAAAAAGCCATGAATGTTATTTCTTATCTTTTATATAAAAAATCGATTTTATTTTTAACCCTGTCAATTCTTTCTGTACTTCCTTACATGTACATTTTACTTAATTTACACCACCTTGAAGTTTTTGGCAGATTTCTCTGGGAAAAATTTGGGGCTGCTCTCCCCGGGGGGGAGAACACGTCGACAAGAGCACGCCCCCATTATTTTTTTTTTCTTTTCCCCTCTGCAGTTGTCTTGCTTTCCCGTCAGGTGGGTTCCTTGACGGATTTTGCCGGGACAACCTCTTGTTGCCCCGGGTTGTTTTACGTGCGCTAAACAACGATGTGTAACAACACATGGGACCTCGGTTTGTCGTTTTTTCCAAAAAACCCGCACCCAACCACCACCAAGCTAACACATAGGGAGAAAAATTTAGGGGGCCCCAAAAGGATTTAAAAACCCCCCCACACTTTCAATCCCGACTTTTCCCTTTCTAGACAGGGGGCCACCCAAAAAACCCCAATTCTGTCTGCTTTTTTGCACCTGCCAAATATTTTGTACAGTCCGTTGTTGTTGTGCGTTCCCCACTTAACACCTGGGGGCTGTACCCAAATGTACACTCTTGACTCCTCATTTTTATCCCACCTGGGAATTTTAAAATCACGTGAGATGGAAATTGCACCTGAATGAGAGAAGTTTTTTCGTTATGATGTTTTTCAAAGTACCTCGCCATATAGGCAGCCATACCCGACTTCAGAGGATACAGAAAACCCTCCCTGTAATCCTCTTTTTTCGCTGTCACACGTAAGCACGCCACAAAACACAACACCCACACAACACACACACACACACACACACAACACACCGCCACACAAAAAACACAAACACACACACACACACACAACACGCACACACACACACAAGCACCACACACACACACACAAACACCACACACACACACACACACACACACACACACCGTTATTCTCCCACCCCCCCCCCCCCCCCCCCTCCAACCCCCGTACAGCTGTCACCCTGTTTCAATTCAAAACATCGTGTTAACTAACATTCCCCTTCAAAACCAAACTTAATGCATATTAATCCCCTTATCTGCAGGTCGGAATGCGATTACCTTAAAGGTGGGGAAAAAACTCGCAGACACGCGCACGCGTGCACCACACACCACACACCCCAAAACCCACACAACACACACACACACGACCCGCACGCACCACGCACGCACGCACGCAAACGCCCCCAAAAAAACCAGCACGCACGCATGCACACACAAACACACACACACACACACACACACACACACAAACAAACACCCACAACACACACACACACACACACAACCCCCCTTACTTCACACAAACCCTAGTACGCAAAAAATAACGCAAATAAAACCCCCGTCTGATGCCTTTGGTGTTTGTGGGGCGGGGGGAGGGGAAGGGGAAGAGAGAAGGGGGGAGGGAGAGAGAGGGGGGAAGGAGGAGAGGGGGGGAGGGGGAGGGAGGAGAAGAGAGAGGAGGAGGGAGGAGAGAGAGGGAGGGAAGAGAGAGAGGGGGAGGAGAGAGGGGGGAGGGAGGGAGAGAGAGAAGGGAGGAGAGAGAAGAGGGAGAGAGAGGGAAGAAGAGAGGGGGAGTGAATGGGAGAGAGACACAGAGACAGACAGACAGACAGACAGAGACAGACAGACAGACAGACAGAACAGAGACAGAGAGAGACAGAGACAGAAAGATTTTTTTTTAAATGAATAGGCCCTTTATGAAAAATACGTTAATACGACAAACCATTCAATTGTTGCACTTACTTGCTGTGACGTAATATTACGGGATTTGTAACATTCTCCAGTTTTTTACATTAAAAATTGTCCATTGTACTATATAGCTGATGTGTGTGTGTGTATGTGTTGTGTTGTGTTGTGTTTGTGTTTGTTTGTGTTTGTGTTGTTTTGGGTTGGGTTGGGTTGCGTGCGTGCGTGCGTGCGAGTGTGCCTGTGTGCGCGCGCGCGCGCGCGCGCGCGCGCGTGCGTGTGTGTGGTGTGTGTGTGTGTGTGTGTGTGTGTGTGTGTGTGTGTATTCTTTTTTTTATTTTATTATTCTTTTATTTCGAGAATAATGGAATAAACACCAACGCATTTTTACATCCATCCCCCTGTTGTAATGCAGTTTTGTCAATTTTGTCATCCATATCCCATCGGTACACAATGGCCTACCTTTCGAAAAGCGGAACAGGTTTATCGTGTGTTAAGATGTTCTGCATGCGTTCACAGACGGGGCCTCGTTTCTAGTCTTATCGGAAGGACTTTTGGGGGAGGAGTGGAGTCGGCACTGATGTTAACTCCAGGTGAAAAATCTCTGGAACGAGATTCGAACCCGGGTGAGCGGTGTGTACCGCGTATAGTTGTGTCTACATCCAGTAACATCTAGGTTCACATATTGTGACGCCTCCACCACGGAATGAGTCGCTTAGCACATTACCCAATTTTGCGCTAGGGGCCATTAAAGGCAGGGGGGTCAATTGTCCATTTTGAGATTTGAATTGATTATTAAACTATATGTGTTATTCAACCTTGTAATGACATATCAAGGCATAATGTTTATTCCTCTTGCTTTCAAATGTGTTTTGAAAATACCCAAGCCCTCATTCTGACAATCTGTTACGAAAATAAACTTTCCCGTTTCTCATTTTGTCACATCCTGCAGTCTGTCGTTTCAATTTGTAATAAACTTTGCACAGAATTGTCCGATTTTTCAATCTGTTTTTGCATTGAAAAGCGTTTTTATTGCAGATTAAATAAAATTGTAAATAACCAAAAATGACCTCTTGTGCAATGGGACTCCTTATGTGTGGAGCGTCACATATTAAAGCATCAACCATTTCACAATCAAAATACTTTTTTTCTAGAAACAAGACACAACACCTTTCCCACCTAAAACTCGTCACACCATTCAAGACCATCAAATAAATATTAATATGCCTGTCAGTATTGTCATTGCCCTTCGTGGGATGATTCAAGTGTTTTTGACTTGACTTGACTTGACTTGACAAAACCCCTTCCACATCAAGTCAAAAACACTTTAAATCACCCCTGAAGGGTAATTACAATACTGACAGGCGTATTGATACGAATCATAATCAAAAGACACAAATATAAGCTACATTTCATAATTGGTTACAGCTTCAAAACTAATATATACAGAGAGAGATATATGTATATTTTATATAGTATATATAATATATATATAAAATAATATATAATATAAATATATATATATATAAATATATATATAATATATATAATTATTATATGTGTGTGTGTGTGTGTGGTGTTTGTGTGTGTGTGTGTGTGTGTGTGTGTGTGTGTGTGTGTGTGTGTATGATTATATAATATGTGTGTGTGTATATATATATATAAATTAATATAAAATAATATATATTACGAACCTAGCATCAATCTTATGGCAATTTTCAAGGGTGAAATACAAGGCAGGACCTTATAAGCTTGTTGAAAAAAAATATCGTAAAAAATAGGTTGTTTGAGGTTATGATTATAGCATCCCATTTTGGGGACAAAATGGTGGGTGAATTTATCTGTAATTAATGGTTCTTTTTAACAGCTAAATTTATCTTGATATTGGTCTATTGGGTTTTGAAAAATTTAAAATTGCCATTATATATAATAAAACAAAATAATATATATACATATATAACATACATAAAATACATACAACATACATACATACTACATACATACATACTTTTCATACATATACCTCCCAACCACACACACACAACCACACACAACAACACACAAACACACACACACAAACACCCCCACACACCCCAAACACACAAAACTTAACACACACACACACACAAAACATACAATACATACAAACACCCCCCCCCAAAATTTTTTTACTATATTTTACCCCAGAATACGCGAAGACACGACCGAAGCCCCGAGAGAATCGGGCGCACCAACGGATGGAAGGCGGTAAAGGCCAAGAAGCAGTAGAGGATGACACCCCCGGGATGGTAGCGGAGTGAGATGAAGGCGGCATTGAAGACGGCTGCTAGCTTCTCCAAGGGCTCTCTGGCCCCTTTTCTGCAGCACACACACGCGCGCCACAACACACCCACGCCCATGCAAACATCACACGCGCACAAAACATACGCGCGCACACATACACATACACACACATTGTCAACAAAGGGTAAGGTTTTTAAACGATCTTTCCGGGTCACCGACAAGGGGCAGACTTGCCAATGTCTTCATAACCCTTTCGTTTTGTATGTATGTATGTATGAAATGTTTTTGAATGTAGGGTAGTATGTATGTAATTTATGTATGTAGTATGTATATATATAAATATATATTATATAATATATATTTATATATATATTAAATATATATAAATATATATATATAATATTTTAAATAATAGTGTAGCGAAAGTGGCCCAGAGCACACGCTTTCCTTTCCCCCAAAAAAGGGTTAAGCAGCATAGAGCGGGGTTTCTAAGTGCATGGTGACCTTTTGCCACCTTATTTCAGTACAGTCCCCCATTTCACCCACTGTCAATGGTAACCTGCCCCTCTTCAGGTCAGGGAAAGGTAATAGCAGCGGGGGAAAGGGAGATGGGCGCCCGCCCTCAAAATGCTGGCCCCTAGAGAAGCTGAGGGCCCGTCCCTCGCCCCCTACGACAACAAGTTATGGGACAAACCTTTACCTACTTTTTTTAGAGTAAATATGGTTACTGACTCCACTTTCTGACCAAACGGTTCAGGTGAGATTGTGAATAGGAGATTCCCTTTGCCGAGCTGAGGTGTTAGCATCGTGGTAGATGTACAACCCCCCTCCCCTTCCTCTCTACTCTTCATGGAAAAGTGGTCTCAGCTGCAGCTGTAGTAGTTCAATGATGTGAACTACCCCAGCATAGCAATCTACTGATCTGCAGAAAAATGGACTTCGCCATGTAATGCATCAAACCCCTTAGAGACACACACTTTCTTCTGAAAGCTTCACAGCTGCGCACTCAAGGAGTGAAGGAACATCAACTCGGGTGATGTTCCAATTTTCAAAAGGCTTCAAATGAACACGAGAAAATTTTGTACAATAGCACAACTATGCCGATGGTACTTGACCTATATGACTCCCTCTGTGGAGTACATCCCTGGTCAGTCAGTCAGTCAGTCATTAGGTGTACTGTCTTACCACACATAGTGTATACGAAGACAAGCAATAAAAGAAGGAGTTAACAGGTTCAGAAAATTATAAAGTTAAAAGGAAGATTTAGTTCCCTTTTTTTCTTTGCCATAATTATGGCTTCTATTAAAAGGGTCCATTCACGGAACTGTCTGGATTGGGTTAAAAAAAAGCAAAAAACACGGGCCACCTTAAAAAAATCTGAACACTACTAAGCTAACACATAACGACAAGCACAATACTCTATACATAAAAGTTTTATATCATTTCCAAAAGGAAAAATAGTGTACCAGGGTTAAAGAGGATTAAAAACCAAACATATAATAAACATATATGACTATAAAACAAAATAAAACCATTCTCACACGCTTTCAGACCTTCTTTCATGACACCTATACTTTCCAGATTGATTTTGATGATATTAACAGAGTGGTAGAAAGAGATGGAGCAGGTCTCTCTCCATCATAGAAGAATGTGTTGGAAATGCTTATATCACCAAGAAATGTGTTTTAAATGTTATTAAAATATAAAATGCCCACTTGGATGTTAAAAACAAGTCTCAGCAGTCTCTCCGCTGCCAATACCCAGCCGAGCATTCATGGTTTTTGGGGTATCCGATTTCAAATCTGGGGCAGGCCCAAGAGTCTAAATTTGAGTACATCCCCAGCCAGCCAGCCTATAATTTAAGTCTAAGCTGTTCCAACAGCCAATCAAAACTCCAGTCTCAGGCCACGTGACACTGACAAATGACGTCATATCTGCATACTCCAATCAAACGTCACAGAGCATAACTGCGCCGTGGTGGGTTACTGGAGTAGAAAGACCTTGCCACTTGGTTTTGGGTTTTTTTCTTTTTTCTTTTCTTTCTTTACTTTCTTTTTTTTTTTTTTTTTTTTGGGGTGGGGGGGGGGCAGCGTTGAGAGAAAAGGGCTTATAAAAACAGCTGCTGCAACCTGCTAGGCTAATTTAGCACGCTTGTGCTTACGTGACTGTGAGCCTAGCATTGCTGCTTTCAAGAATTGCACTCTTTTTCAGGTGGCCCCCATACGCACATATGTAGGGCGACTTGCGACCACAGTCCTTCATTGGAAATCGCTGCTAGCTAGGACTACCAACATTACCTCAATAACGGCTGTCTGGTTTAGGGGCAACAAAGAGCAGCAAAACTTCTGCTGGAGCCATTTCTTCTGTGCAGTATTTCAAGCTCAACTGTCCAGTCTCCCCCAGACCTTGTCAGCCTGTTCTAAAACATGCCCTATGTACCATGGTTTTAAAAACGTAAGTCCTCAACAATACAATAAGTGCAAGTTGATGAAGGCTAAGGAAAAAGACCGGAATAAATTTCAGGCAATTTTTATAAAAATGTTTAAACCCAAAAACCTTCTTTTTCTTATCTAATTTCCATTTTACTATTTAAAAAAAGGTAAAGGCGCCCATAACCTAGGCGGGGGGTAGGGGAGCAAGGCATCAGAACCTCAATTCCCTCTAGGGGCCAGCAAGTTCGGGGCGCACCCATCTCCCTCCCTTGCTGCTTTACCTTCCCTGAACCCTAAAGGAGGGTGGGTACCCATTTGACAGCGTGTGAACTCGTTGGGGGGAGGGGGGACTGAAACTGAAGCCAATGCGCGCGCGCAAACGGTCACCCATCCAAGGGGTAACCACGCTCCCCCTTTCATAACTTGACTTGGGGAAAGTGAGCCTCTGCCCCACTTAGCTACCCGCCCCCCCGCCCCCCCCCCCCCCCCCTTCCATTTACTAGAAGGTGATATAATCGGGCTACCCCCTTTATTCAAAATGAATGTAAAAAAGTGGTGCAGATGGTGAATGGCTTAAAAAATCCAACATGTCCACTGAAAAAACAAACTATTTCAGCAACCGATACCCCAAAAGTTTCTCTCAGCCCACTGAATTCTCAACCTTTTCTTCTTTAAAATATCAAAATACCCAAATGCAAGTTTATCAGGGTTGGCATCTCGAGGTAGCGCATTTTTCTTTTAAAGGATCAAAGCTGGGTCCTTTTTTTTTTTTTTAAAATTTTCAAACAAAGGGGTTTGTCAAAGGGTTTTTGTTTGTCATTTTGGGTCGCGAGCGCGCGCGCGTGTGTGTGTGTGGGGGGGGGGGGGGGTATGTGGGGGGGGTGGGGTGGAAGTGAGTGTATGCATTGACTGCACTGCACATTCTTGATGATTTGCTCTTAATTTTACTTTAAATTCTCGGGCCCCGTTAATACTGTGAAATTGTATGTGCATGCATTTTTTCCTAAAGTTTGTGCTAGTCAAATTTTTCACGTTCATTATGTAAACCTATTTAAATTTAAATTTGATGTCCGCCGGTGAGCCCATGTTTTTGTGAGAATTCGCGCTAAATAAAGCCTCCATTTTAGTTACATCAATTATTATCTATTATTATTATTAAGTTGGTGGTGTTATAGTGCAAGCTGTGCAGAGACCATGATTATCGAGGCTGTCATTGGCTTTTAGGTATGCAAACAATAAAAACTAAAACTATTAATAAGTCATCGATTGCCTGTGTGTTGGATAGGTCGAATGCAAGCGCTTTGATATGTCTTTGCAAGATAGAGCCGCTATCAGAATCCAAGTATTATTAATATTATAATTATTATTATTATTATATATTATTATTATTATTAATCTATTAATGTTGTTGTAGTTGTTACTGTGGTGAGGTGGTGGTGGGTGGTGTGGTGGTGGTGGGTGTGGTGTATATCATTAAACCTTATATATTATTAAATTATTATAATATTATTATTATTATTATTATTAATTAATATTATAACCTCCTGCGTCTTCTTCCCTCAATAGTCCCCTGTAGGATAGTCTTGACCAGAAGACTGAAGAGTTAATGATGCATGACACAGAAGCACAAACAAAACACGCAGACAGATTCTGAAATTCTCTTTCTATTTGGAGATATCTTGCAAACATATTCACATTAAAAGGGGGACAGATCATAATTATGGCCCATGGTGGTCAGAGCACTCACTTTCCCCCAGCCAAGGTTAAGCATAATCAAGCGTGTATACCAAGTGATGGGTGACAGTTTGCGTAGCCTGGCTTCAGTACAATCCCCCAGCTCACCCAGCCCGTCAATGTGTAACCTGCCCACTTTAGGGTCAGGAAAGGTAAAAGCACAAGGGGAGGAGGCGGGCGCCGCCCTCAATATGCTGGCCCCTAGAGAAAGCTGAGGTCTCTGATGCTCTCTCTCCCTACGACCACCCAGGTTATGGGACAACCTTACCTTTTATATTGACATTGTGATCATTGCTTTTTACCCTCTCAGTAAGCATGTCCCAGCTCTTGATTAAAGTTGGGTTGACTGTTTATCAGGAAACTGGAAGGGTTTTGTCTCTGAATAGGGCGTCTGGTCCTCCCTCTGCTGCTAGTAGGATGGATTATTTGCTTCATGTCCTTTCCTTTTTTGTCCGTTGATGATCGTTTCTTTACTTTATATCTTTCTTTTTGCTGTTGATTTCTTTTTTCTTTTCGATCTTTCTTTTTTTGTTATGATGTTATTTCTTTATATCTTTCTTTTTTTTGTTGATGGTTGTTTCTTCTTTATAATTATTTTGATTAAGGTTTTTACCATGTGCCTACATTTCTTTCTATCTATCTATCTACTATCTATCTATCTATCTATCTATCTATCTATCTATCTATCTATCTATTCTACTATCTATCTATCTATCTATCTATCTATCTATCTATCCATCTCTACTATCTATCTATCTCTCTAGCTATCTATCCATCCTCCATCCATCACCCACCTACCTATCTGTCCATCCATCACCATCCATCCATCCCATCCATCTATCTATCCATCCATCCATCCATCCATCCATCTATCCATCCATCCAACCATCCCACCACCCATCTATCTCTCTATCCACCTATCCCTCCACGATCGTTGCTTTTTTCCCTTTCCCTTTCCCCCTTCCTTCCTTCCTCCCTCCTTCCTTCCCTTTTCTCCTTCCTTTTTTCCCTTTCCCTTTCCCTCTTTCCTTCCTTCCTTCCCTCCCCCCTTTCCTTTCCCATCCCCCTTTTCCTTCCCCCCCTCCTTCCCTCCCTCCTTCCTTCATTCCCTTCCTTCCTTCCCCCCCCCTTTCCCTTCCCTCCCTCCTTCCTCCCTCCCCCCCTTCCCCTCCCCCCCTTTCCCTTTCATTCCTCCTTCTTCCCTCCTTCCTTCCCTCCCTCCTTCCTTCCCCCTTTCCTTTCCCCTCCCTCCCCCCCTCCTTCCTTCCTTCCCTTTTTTCCTTCCTTCCTTCCTTCCTTCCCCCCTTTCCTTCCTTCCCCCCTTCCTTCCCCCCTTCCTTCCATCCCCCCTTTCCCCCCCCTTTTCCTTCCCCCTCCTTCTTTCTTTCCCTCCTTCCTTCCTACACAACTGACTAATGTGTTCACATATACAGGCAGGGCCCTTTCCCATTTTTTTGGGCTTCTCTGCCTCCCTGCTACGGGCTGATGACGTCTCTGACGCTGGCTGTCCTGCATATCGCCTACCCAAAAAGGGCCCTTTCCCCAACAACCGGGAAGCGAACCCACTCCCCCCCTCGATTCTCGGCAACAGGCACCCCCCACGATCCCCCCCCAAAGCCTCCAGAAGAGGATAAAGACAGTACCCAAAACCCAACTGGTTCCCGGGATTTTTCCATAATCTGATCATTTGGCTCCTGAAATAAGACCCGCGCGCGGTTTTGGGGGTTTAAAAAACCCAGAGGTAATTTGTTTTCCCCTCTCTTCTTTTTTTTGTTGTGTTTTAGAGTGTGTATATTTCCCGAGGTTGGGTTGGTTTTTTTTTCAAAGTAAAACTTTTTTTTTGAGGTGATACATTGGTGAACAATGCATTTTCTGTTGTTTTTTGTTGTTGTTGTTGTTTCAAAAAGAATAGAATCTATAAAAATATAAAAAAAGACAAAAAATAATCACCCACCACATACCCATCCCCCCCCCCCCCCCCCAAAAAAAAAAAAAAATAATAAAAAAGCGATTAAAAGCACTAAAACAAAAAATAATTTTACATTCCATCGTGTGGTGTTTTGTGGTGTGTGTGTGTGTGTGGTGTGTGGTGTGTGTGTGTGTGTGGTGTGGTGTGTGGGTGAGTGATATTTTATTTTACTTTTTTAAATTCTTTACATTGAGAATAGTGATAAGCACACTTCTGCTTTTTTTCACCCATCCCCGTGTGTATGCAGTTTGTAAATGTCCCATCTGTTCCCACCCGGCCCCCCAACCCATGGCCTACTCTTACGAATAGCGAACAGGATTTAACGTGTGGGGCAAGGTGTTCTGCGTGCGTTCGCACACGGGGCCTCGGTTTAAAGTTCATCCGAAGGACTTTTTGGGGAGAGTGGATTCCCGCAATGATGTTTAACGTAAACGTTAACGTTAATTTAAAGAGAGAGAGAGAGAGAGAGAGAGAGAGAGGAGAGAGAGATAGAGAGAGAGAGAGTGAGACAAGACCAGACAGAAGAGAGACAAACAAACAAACAAGACATACAAACAAAATTTTTTTAATCGAGGATAAAAGATAAGCCTCAAAGTGCTTTTACATCCAGTCCCCGGCCCTTTTCAGGGATAAACACAAATAAAAAGATACTAAAAAAGTAAACTATATGCAGTAACCCCCAAAAAAAAACATAAAGGAATAAGAACATTATATATAATAAGGGAAAAAAAATGCACCATTCAGAAGACGAAAATCAGAAGTCACAATAAAATGATTTTGATTATAGATGAAAAGAGAAGCTTAATAGATAAAGAGCAAACAAAAAGGGAAAATAATGAAAAAAAACAGCTTAAACAACCAAGAAAAAACCATCCAAAATATTAGCTACAACATTTTACAACTCAAAACAACAAAATGGGAAATCAAAAGGAAACTAAAATAATACAATGATTTTAATGATAACAATAAGAAAAATATCAACAATAGTAATAATAGTATGAATAAAAAAACACATAAACCCCACTCCTACCACGTATTTACACACACACACACACACCACACACAAAACCCCACACACACACACACACACACAAAACACACACACACACACACACACATACATACATACCTACATACATACATACATACAACATACATAAATACATACATACATACATAACATATACGCCCAAATCACTCACGCTTTTACCTCGCACGCAAATGCACAAACAAATATCACAACACCCCACACACACACAACACACACACACACACACAAATGCACACACACACCACACACACAACCCCCAACAAACCAACACCACCCCACACACACACACTTACTCACACTTATATTTATAACCACAATCCCCAGGTGCACATGTAATTGAGGGGGTGGGTTTTTTGTTTTTTGTTTAAAAAAAATTTATCATAAAAAAAAAGAATGAATAAAAGTCAAACAATCATATCAGTGACAAAATTTATCCTTTCTTTTTACATTCATACTTCATATAAAAAAAGAAGAACAAAAGCAAACAGCAAAGTTAAAACAAAACAAAAAACAAGAACAAAACCATCAAAAACTTGAGTACAAAAACCCATCCAAAAACGACAAAAAAGTCAAGCAAATCATAATATTTAAATTTCAAATGGAGATGACAAATAAAAACAATTATCCACACACACACACACACCCACAAACCCCCCACACACAACACACACACAAACACACCCACCAACATACACACACACAAGTCGCATCATGTCAACATAAACTTCATTTAAAGGAAGTATATGCCTAAGAGAGAGAGAGACCAGAGAGACAGAGACAGAGACAGGAGACACAGAGAGAGAGAGAGAGAGAAGAGAGAGAGAGAGAGAGAGAGAGAGTAGAGAAGAGAGAGGAGAGAGAGAAAAGAGAGAGGAAACGATTTTAACAACCACCAAAACAAAAACAAAAAAAATGAAACCGCTGCATGGGATTCAAGGGACGTAGCTCTTTCATGCCTATTACTGTCCTTGTCCGCGATTACTTCCCTTGTCTGCGTTACCCGATCTCTCTCTCTCCTCTTCTCTCCATCTCTCTCCTCTCTATCTCTCTCTCTCTCTCCCCTCTTCTCCTCTCTCTCTCTCTCTTTTCTCTCTTCTCCCCTGTCAGTCATTTTCCTGACTCCACCCCTCCCAAAAATTCCTTCGGATGAGACTTTAAATCGAGGCCCCGTGTGCGAACGGCACGCAGAACATCTTGCGCACACGTCCAAATCCTTTTCCGCTTTTCGTAAGAGTAGGCCATCGTGTGCCGATGGGAACAGAGGACATTACAAAAATGCATACATAACGGGGACTCGATGTAAAACAAAAAATGCACATGATGCTTATTGAATTATCCTCGATATAAAAGAATAAATCAAATCAATCTCTCTCTCTCTCATCTCTCTCTCTCTCCTCATCATCACTCTCTCTCACTCATCACTCTATCTCTCTCTCTCTCTCTCTCACACTCTCCTCCCCCTTTGCAAAATGAGTGCCCGGTCGGTCTCTCCCCCCGTGCAAGCCCAGTCACGTTACTTGTGTTCCTAGCAAGCACACGATTTTTTTAGGTCTATTATCTTGGAAACCAAAACACACACACACACCACACACACACACACACACACACACACACACCCACACCCACACACACACACACAATAGATTAAAAAATATATTATGTTAAACATTCTTTTGTAGAATGAAGAACATAGCAAGCATTAAATTTAGTGTCAGCAAAGTTACTCTTTGCTCCTCAAAAAAAAAAAAAAGCTACCAAACAAACTTATAACTTATCTGGTCTGTGGTGTCGGAGATATTGCCTTGCTACCAACAGTTATTTGTGTGTGTGATGTGTGTGTGTGAGTGTGTGTTTGTGGGGTGTGTGTGTGTGTGTGTGTGTGTGTGTGTGTGTGGTGTGCGCGCGCGCGCGCGCACGCATGAAGACATCAAAATGTCAAAATTAATGGAAAACAAGATTGCATCAACACTTTTTATTTTAAAAAATCTAAGCATTCATCATAAAATAATTCCCGAACACAGGACTTTTGTACAAGGGATTGAGCAACTTCAATCAAAAGAAGCTGATCTGACATCAGATTCTGAACAGTTTCTTCACAATAATTCCAGTCCCTAAAACGTTTCGGGAAGAAACTGGAGCTCTTGACAACACAACTGTATAAAATATGGCTCAAAACTAAACATTTTATTATCATGAACAAGTCTAAAATTTCTAAGACTCCGCACTGGGGACAACAGACTAAATCAACACATGTCCACAAAGCTGAAATTCGCTCCGTCTCCCCTGTGTGCCTGTGGTAAAAAAAAAAAAAAAAAATATATAATATATATAATATATAATATATATATAAATAATATATTATATATAAATATATATATATATAAATAAATATATAATTATATATATAAAAAAGACAGCGAGCACATCCTTCAGAGGTGTACGCTATTCAGCGACCCGAGGAAGAAAGTGTGGCCGACAGATATACCCTGCATACCAAGCTGTAGGGCCCACAAGAGGAGCTGGAAAGGACATGTATGCCATTATTTTTCCCAGACACAACTGACGGTTGTAAAGCGAACGAGAGAAGGAAGAGAAGGAGAAGAAGAAAAAGAAGAAGAAGAAGAAGAAGAAGAAGAAGAAGAAGAAAGGAGAAGAAAGAAGAAGAAGAAAAAGAAAAAGAACAACAACAACAACAACAACAACACATGAACAAGAACAAGAACTTAATATTTGGCCACAAACACACTCGACCATGTTTACACATTTTGTTTTTGGTACCATCGGGTGGGGGGGGGGGCAAAATCGTGGACTGTATTAAATTTTATTGAACCATCAGGGACTACAGCTAGAAAGATAGTGAATATCTGCAGCCTTGTTTATTAACCCTTTACAGGAAAAAGGAGACATGAGACTTCTCAGCTGCCTTTTAGTCTGCGCTTTAGTATAATTATTTACCTTTTTTTCAATTCTCTGTGATTTTCAAAAAAACAACTTGTCTGTTTAAATCTTTCATCTTTTTTTCATATTGAACAGCCTTGGAGGACAACACAGCGAATGGACAGGCCTAGAACTCAACAAATCCTGAGAAAGGCAGAACAGAGAGAGGAAAATGGAGGGAACTGGTTGTTAAATCCTCAGGGGTGCCCCACGGTCGCCAGACAAACGGGATAAGATAGATAGATAGATAGATAGATTAGATAGATAGATAGATAGATAGATAGATAGATAGATAGATAGATAGATAGAAGATAGCCAACCAGCCAGATAGATAGATTGACAGAAAACAGCCAGCCAGCCAGCCAGCCTGATAGATAGAATTAGATAGATAGATAGAATAGATAGATAGATAATAGATAGATAGATAGATAGATAGATAGATAGATAGATAGATAGATAGATAGATAGATAGATAGATAGATAGATAGATAGCTTTTCCGCACAAATTCTAAAACACCATACCTTGCCAATGCGATCATTAAACTTTGAAACACTCAATTCAGGAATAGATCTATTCAACAACTGATAGAATTCCATCCTTAAATGTTAAGAATACAACATCTACGTTATACTTACGAAACTTTCAAAGTTTTGACGACTAAGATTCTATCAAACTTACTCCAATCTTCTCGCCAAATAAGTCATATTTCGGCATTCTATGGGGAAATTTGGGGATTTGTCACGGTGATTTGTTTCGTCGCAGGTAGGAATTTTAACGGGCAAATGATCACTCCCTAATGTATTACCATGTTTTCCCCACGAGCATGTATACATGTACAAGTTCTGAAAGTGTTCAGGAGAGATCAATTGCCGTTGCCCTCTGTCCGGAAACGTCGGGAAATTGGGTGGATCTACCATCTTTTAAGAGATAAAGCTAAGTGTCTACAATGTTCTCTACCCGACGATTACTCGTTACAGATGGACAATGCGGTTCCCAGAATGGTGCATAGGCATCAAAATCACCTGCAATGATCTATTTACCATGATGTTGATCCTAGACTGAGCGTAGTAATAGCCATTCTGTAATTTGGATCGTCTGGATGTCTAAGTAAATAACACTGAAAGTATATTCAATATCAACGACTTGTTATCTTTGACAGTAGCCTCTACTGACGAAAATAATTTGCAAGTTTTTTGGAGTGAATGTGGCGTTAAAACTGATGCCAATTATTCAAGTCTACAGCTGTACATACCTTCTGGTTTGCTGCTGTGTCACGTGCCAATACAGGAGACTCGTAGACGTGGGATAAATTTGGCAATTTTGTCAGAACTGAATTAAAACGTCACAGACATCTGACGTCATAAGTAAGATGTTTTAGGTAAGCAGTCTTTGTCGCTATTCAGCTATGCTCAATAGGTGTGTTCAAATTCATTTATCGTCTTTTCACAAATTGTGATATTAGACAGGGGGGGGGGGGGGGGGGGGGGGGGTGGGGGTGGGGGGGTGGGGGGGGAGGGGGGGGGGGGGGGGGGGGGGGGGGGGGGGGGGGGGGAGGGGTTGGGGGGAGTAGGTGGGTGTATGATGGTGTCAGGAAAAGAGGGTGTAGTTGGGCAATGTATGGGATAAAAGAATTTCAGGGAGTCAATACTTGCTAAGTAAATTTAAAAAAACAAAAACAAAAACAAACAAAAAAACCACCAAAAAAACCCACCTTTTTGTCACTAACCTATTGAACTACAGTAAGCAAAAACGGGAAATGCAGTTCTAACAATCTCTAACAAAAATCAGTAATTCCCAATGAAAAACGTAACTAAATAGTTACTTAATTTCACAATAAGAAAAACACAAAATACCCCTCCCAGAAAAAAGAACAGGAATACCCAACAATAACTGCGAAAAATCAGCAACATCTCTAGCCCTCACCCCCCAAAACCAAACAAAAATAAACAACAGTAGGAATACATATACCGAGTACAGGTAAAAATACTAATCCCCCCCTCCCCCCCCCCCCAAAAAAAAAAAAAAATAAACAAACACACACACACACGCACACAAAAAAACACACCCTTACAAACAGGGGGGGGGGGGGGGGGGGGGGGGGGGGGGGGGGGGGGGGAATCCGATTAGAGCATCTTAAGAGTCCAAAGCAATCATAACAAAACCAACTGACTATGAATCAACGATCTAAAAAAAAGTCATACATAGTGATAGATTGTTAAGAAGCTAGATGGGAGAATTTACCATCCAAAACGGGAATATGCCCTTTAGCTGCTGCATGTTAGTACATGATCATACTGTTATATATTAAACCCATATGCAAAAAAACATTTGCAACATATTTTGTCTTAAAGCAATTCAATTTCCATCTACAAGCTAAGGACATCAATCTGCTTTGAACAATATACATCACGTTCTCCGTGTTTAAACAAAAGACTCAAATTTACGTAGTTCTTATTGTGAGCACCTAGACACCCGACCTCATTCCTCGCACTGAAATAACTTTTCTTGTGATTTTATTACAATATGATAACACTCATGAAGTGAAAATGGGAGTACTAAATGTGACACCTCCATGAACCCTTTGCTCCTTTCTTTGCTAGGATGTCCATTTTTTCATTGAGTAAAAACCAATGTGGGATGGAATCCAACAGAAGGTTAGTTCCCAGCCCTTTAAAGATAAAACACGAAATAAAATGACAAATTTCAATAACGACTTCAGATCTAACTTTTGTTTGCAAAGAACTAATGGCATGAATTACAGATTTAGAATCTACACAAAACAGAATCTGAAAGATATTTTAGGAAAACTAACCAAGAAAATTTAGGGCCATCAATATTGCGATTAGTTTTTTCCGCTGTATATATCGAGATATCTTTTCCAAGATAAAATTGGTTTCCCGTTTTTAGATCTGGTATAATATAACTTAAGCAGACCCAGCGTTATTGTTTAATACTGAACCATCTGTGAACACATGAAGTGATTTGGATAATTGTCTTCCAAATGAATTTTGGCATGAGAAGACACAATTGATATTGTCTTTTTTCGCTAGATCAATATAATCAATTGTCAATAGGTGTGTGTGTTGTGTGTGTGGTGTGTGTGTGTGTGTGTGTGTGTTGTGTGTGTGTGTGTGTGTGTGTGGGTGTTGTGTTGTGTGTGTGTCGATTAAACGTCATCCACTAAAAAAGGTTATTTAAAAAAGGACATGGGGATGAGAGATGAAAGTAAATATAAAGGTGTTGTTTGTAAATTTGAAGAATCCGTACAAGAAAAAACAATCTAACCATGATAAACTCACGAAATATGTTTATAAAACAGAATAAAAGAAAACGATAATTTTGCGTGCGCGTGTCACACATTACATTATTTTAGAAGTTTTAAAAACAAACATAAAATGGTCAAACAAACTAATGATATCAGGTTACAATATCACCAATACTTTCAAGTTCATACTTTATATTTAAAAAATGGAAAACAATATTTTTAAAATAATAATAATAATAATAATAATAATAATAAAATAATAAATAATAAATAATAATAATAATAATAACAACAACAACAACAATAATAAAACAAAAAAGACAAACCAACAAATAACAAAACCAAGAACAGAACACCAAAATGTACTTGGCATTCATTGCTGTTAGCATTGAATAAAAAAAATATAAAAAACTGTCAGCAATGACATCCCTCCTTAAAGATATAGGCCTACTCATATGCGCTCATACTCTTAAAGTAGTATTTTTTAACGATTCTTGTTTTTTTTCATTCTTTTATTTCGAGGATAATGGAATAAAAACTCGTGTTTTGTTGTTGTTGTTGTTGTTGTTGTTGTTTTACAACCAATCCCTGTGTGTATGTAGTAAATGTTGTAAATGTTGTTATGCGTTCCCACGGCACACAATAGCCTACTCTTCCGAAAAGCGGATTGGGATTTTATGTGTGTGCAAGATGTTCTGCGTGCGTTAGCACATGGGACCTCGGTTTATAGTCTCATCTAAGGACTTTTTTTTTTTTTTTTTTTTTTTTTGGGGGGGGGGGGGATGTGGAGTCTGCAGTGACGTTAACTCCAGAGGAAAATACCCCCTTGAACGAGATTCGAACCCGGGTCAACAGATCACAAGCGCATCACTCTGGACACCAGGCTAAAGAGAGAGAAAAAAAAAAAACCCTATTAACTCAAGAGAGAGAGAGAGAGAGAGAGAGAGAGAGAGAGAGAGAGACAGACAGACAGACAGACAGACAGACAGACAGACAGACAGACAGACAGGCAGACAGACAGACAGACAGACAGACAGACAGAGGTAAAAACACCGAGCTAGAGAACAAAAGTGAGACAGGCAGACAGACAGACACAGAGATAGAAACTGACAGATAGACAAAGAGAAACAGAGATAATCATAATGCACGAGGAATAGCAATAAGGAGAAAACCGAATCAACTAACAAGTTTAACCAACCGCCTAACCAAACATATAAGCTCATCTCCCTATTTAGCGCACGTAAAAGAACCCACGGCAGCAAGGGGGTTGTCCCTGGCAAAATTCTTTAAGAAAAAAAAACACTCGGACAGGGAAACAATACAGTTGCAGACAGGAAAAAAGAATATTTTAAAAAATGGATAGGCGCTGCACTTGTGGCGACGCGCTCTCCTCGGAGAGAGCAGCCCGAATTTCACGCAGAGAAATCTGCTGTGACATAAAGTGGTATAAAATGAAATGAAAATAAAAAATAAAATAAATAACCAACGCCCCCCCCCCCCCTCCCCCCCCCAAAAAAAAAAAAAAATTACTTGAAAAAAAAAACCAGCAACAAAACCTCACGAAGAAATTTTTAAAAAAAACACACCCCACAAAACAAATACACACAAAAAACCGAAATCAATCAAAAAACAAACCACACATAACCAAACCCACACACAAACTTACTTGCGTTCAGAAGTGTGTGCCTTCGTGTGAGACGTCTTTAACTCTTCTTTGTTTTTCTTTTCAATCCAAAAACTGAATCATGTTTTCTTCACACACAAGTTTCTAGTCTTTCCTTGTTTTGACTGACACACAGCATCGTGATTTCGTTTCCAGTATCCCAATTTTCTGCGCTGGTAAGACGATATTATTACGATACGAATATGTGTTTTCCAAGGCATCAGACAGTATATTTTCGTCTAAATATCACTTTAATTGAACAGACGTAAAATCGAAGACACACACAGTAGTATATCATCCATACAAAGATCTTCTGACTTCAGTCATGAACAGAAAACTACGTTGCGTGGCCACGTTACTAGATCCAATGGTCTGGCTTCAACTGTTCTGCAGGCAAGTGTGAGGGAGGAGAGTGATCATGTGGGAGACAGGAAACACCGCGGACGCACAACGCTGCAGAACAGAAGAAAAGAAAACCATGTGTAGAGACCCAGGCTTTGACACACAACTGTCATAAATGGAGGAATTTGGAGATAGTTCTTCAGTGCTTTTGTGTCAGTGACACTCTCAATAGTGGAGAGAAGAAGAAAGATCGATGGACAGACGTTTTTGATGTTATCACAGTAGCTGAATCATACAGGTGTTTTCAAATCAGTGATAAAACATCCACCTTTTTTTTTCGAAATTTATTGCTGTGCTCTCACTCTTGCTTGTTTCTCTTTATTTAAAAAAAAAAAAAAAAAAGTATGTAAACACTTACTCTGTTACCCTTTAAAGAAAAAAAGAAAAAAAAAGACGACTCGTTCATTCAAAGATTATTCATTCTTTTATTCCTTCATTCATTTATTCATTCACTCATTTCTTTTCTGTCTTTCCATTTTTTTAACTATTTTTTGGGTGGGTTTCTCCCTCCCCCTCCACCCCTCCACTCCCCCTTTTTCTTTTTCTTCCTTACTGGAATTGAAGTGTCTTGTACGTTTTATATATATAGATGGTTTCTATGCTATGGCCGTAAAATTTCAAATGTGGCGACTATCTCAGCTAGATCAACTTTTGAAAATCAAGATGTAGTAACAGATTTACTTTCAGTGGAAGACCTGTGTGGGGTTTTTTTTGGGGGGGTTAAATGGTGGGTGCAAATGCACGATAAAAAAAAAAACTGTGCTTGTTCACGTGTTACAATTCTTTTGCATAATAACGTTGACCATTCTTCCTTTCAAAGCATTTTCTTTAATTATTAAAACAAAAAGGGACCTAATTCATCAATTTGCCTAGAGCGTTTAAAAAACCGATCTACTTCAATTCATCAATATTCCGATCCGATGATCAAACATTCAATCGTCCTTCAACAAGAATCAGTCACCTCGAGCTGATTAAGACTTTGATGAGAGAGTCTAACTCACAAGAGAGATTAAACCCCTGGGTTTGTTTGTGGTTAGGTTGGCTAGGCATTTTGACGTGCTGCGTTGTTGTTTCATGGAACTGGAAACTGATTGTGCAATTTGTGTCAAGTCTACATGTATGCATTTGCGCATGGTTTAGAAAGGACACTTACCACCGTTCTTCAACAATTAGGAAAACGAAATACAAATGGTGGGGGGGGGGGGGGGGGGGGGGGGGGGGGGGGGGGGGGGGGGGGGGGGGGGGGAGGGGGGAGGGGGAGGGATATTTCTTTTATACAAAGTGTTCTCCATCTATAAAGTGTGTGTGTGTTGTGTGTGTGTGTGTGTGTGTGCGTCCGTGCGTGCGCTCGCGCGCGCTGCGAGACATTTAAAAAAAAAAACTTTTCCTTGTTCTTTTATTTCGTGGATAATGGAAAAAGCACTCGTGTGCCTTTTTTTTTTTTTTTTTTAACATTTAGTCCTCGTTTGTATGCATGCAGTTTTGTCAATTTCCCCACCGACACACAATGGCCTACTTTTCGATCTTCCGAAAAGAAGAGCTGGTTTTTAAGTACGTGCGTGCAAGATGTTCTGTGTGCGTTCGCCATGCATCATGAGAGAGAGAGAGATGAAGAGAGAGAGGAGGAGAGAGGAGAGAGGGAGAGAGAGAAGAGGAGAGAGAGAGGAGAGGGAGAGAGAGAGAAGAGAGAGAGATGAGAGAGGAGAGAGAGAGAGAAGACTAGGTACAGACATATCAGCAATTAGATCTAGCCACATGCAGCTACACCCAAGCTGTATCACATATAGATCTACCCCCCCCCCCCCCTCCCCTCCCCTCCAAGCTATAGCATTATGATTATAGATCTCGTCACATCAAGATATAAGCCTCCCCCTTCCCTCCCTCCTTCTCCCAAATAAAGCTAAGTTTCTCACATATTTTAGCCACGATCTACAAATCACGCACAAATAACCATACCTCACGTAAAGCACGATCCTTGAAATGGCACCACCACCCAGACGCCCCCATAACATCTTAAAACACAAACCAACCAAAACCAAAACCAAAAAAGACACAATCAAACCACATAAGAACAAACCCAAACGAATCAACCCCCCCCCCCCCCCCACACACACACACAACACACACATCCACGCACACACACACCACCACCACCACCACCACCACTCCAACCTGGACATTCATGAAATATGTCAGTGTAACTCTTAGGTTTAAAAAATTTTTTAAAATGAAGAGGACAGCCACAACATTCACGCAGTAAACACAGATTGCTAGCATAGCTGTATAGTTCAATTTGGCCGCTAGTTACAGCTCACACATGGCTATTGTTTCAGTAAGCACCCCCCACCCCCCCACCACCCCACCCCCCGCCACCCTCCTCTCATCTTTCTTGCTGGCTCGCTTGCTACTTCTCTCTATCATCTTGCTCACACGTTAAATCCTGTTCTGCTTTTCGTAAGAGTAGGCCATCGTGTGCTGGTGGGAACAGATGACATATACAAAAATGCGTACACTCGGGGACTGGACGTAAAAAAAGCACAAGAGTGATTATTCCATTATCCTCGATATAAAAGAATAAATGAATAAACAAATAAATATCACTCTCTCATTCTGGCTGTGTCTTTTTTCTCTCCCCTAGCTTTCTGTCTCTTCTTCCTTTCTTCGGTATTCCTATAAACATGGAACGTGTTATCATTTAATTTATGGATCTTCGGTTGAAAGATTGATAGATTTATAGATTTTGTGATGCCTTGTCGTCCTAAATACATGCAAAGTTCTTTTTCCTTGTTCATTTGTATACTCTGCCTTTTGGAAATGCATTGAGTTTGATTTTTTTTGATTTTTTTTTTATAGCTAGTTTGTCTAAACTTTTACTTGTTGTTTGTCGTTGTTTTTGGTGGGTGTCATTGTGTAATCATTTGTTTTATATTAGGCTTTGCGCCACATTAGGACTTGATATATTTTATTGACAACATCGTTTTAAATCAGTTTTTCCTGTGGGTGTTTTGTCATACTTTGTTGTTTGGTTTGTTTTGATAATGATGTAACCTGAAGATGCCCCCCCCCCCCCCTCTCTCTCTCTCTCTCTCTCTTCTCTCTCTCTCTCTCTCTCTCTCTCTCTCTCTCTCTCTCTCTCTCTCTCTCTCTCTCTCTCTCTCTCTCTGTATCTCTGTAATTGGGCTGTTTGATATTGATGCAATCTAAAGGAATACTCTCTCAAAACATGGGCTGACTGACTGACTGACTGACTGACTGACTGGCTAACCAGCTAACTAACAAGATCACCAACAATAAACACAACCAATAAAAAGAGACAACAAAGACAGTAACCAACATAAGAACAAGAAACAAGAACAGAAAAACAATATCAGGATATCGAAAAGGCACACACAGAGCTAGAGAACTAAAATTAAGAAGTAAGCAATCAAATGATGAAAATGATAGAAAGGGCCTAGGGCAAATAAGAAAATGGCAAAACAAGAAAACATAGGCTAAGGGCTCAAGCAACTGAAAACATCATCCCACCACCATCTATTAACAAAAGAATTCCTGTAGGCCTAAGTCATGAATTTTTGGTGACAGGGAGGAAGAAACTTAACCAATATCATCATTATCGGTAAAAGCAGTAATACCAATTAGTAAACTACATAATCCTATATTTAAAAGAAAAGAAAATTATCCATAATATTTAAAGGACAACAATGGCATCATAATTAATTTTACTCTCTCTCTCTCTCTCTCTCTCTCTCTCTCTCTCTCTCTCTCTCTCTCTCTCTCTCTCTCTCTCTCTCTCTCTCTCTCTCTTCTCTCTCTCTCTCTCTCTCTCTCTCTCTCTCTCTCTCTCTCTCACACACACACACACCACACACACACACACACACACACACACACACACACACACACACACACACACACGCACGCACACGCGTGCGCGCACACACACATACACACACACACGCGCGCGTGCGCGCGAACGCACGCACGCACGCACGCACGCACGCACGCACGCACACACACACACACACACACACACACACACACACACACACACACACACACACACACACGCATTTACAGGTTTGTGAGCACACGTGATCCATAGGCTTCATGATGAAGGAAACATATGCCTTAAATTTCAGTAAAATTACATAACGGAACATAAGAACTTATCCGCTAGGAGATCAAAGCAAATCAAATCAAATTCTTTTATTTCGAGGATAATGAATAAGCACTCATGTGCTTTTTTACATCCAGTCCCCGCCCTAATCAGGGATCACATCAGTTTAAGAATACCTCCAACTAACAATAATTATAAACCAAATAAGAAGGCCAAAACAACAAGACAGTACTAAACAGAAGACAAGATGTAAGGACAGAAGATAAAGTAGAATAACAAAGGCACAATACAGTGAATCAAAATTAATTAAAAACAATCAAATGATCATTATAATAGAAAACAAAAACGAAGTGACACCAGAAACTCGATGATAAGTAAGTAGTAATTAAAACGAAAACAAACAAAAGTAGTAATTAAAACATAACAAGTTAGGTACCGGGTACATTATCCAACCATCATCTGTCAACAAACTTAGTCACAGGCCTAGAGATCATAATATTTTGGTAACAGAGGGGAAAAAACAAAACGAACAAACAACCAAAAAAAAAAACTACAACAAAAAAGAAAACCAAACCAAACCAAACCAAACAAAAAACTCCACCTTAATCACCGTAACTGCGACACCACGTCCGGGCGTAACCCTACCCTAACTGCGACACCACGTCCGGGCGTAACCCTACCCTAACTGCGACACCACGTCCGGGCGTAACCCTACCCTAACTGCGACACCACGTCCGGGCGTAACCCTACCCTAACTGCGACACCACGTCCGGGCGTAACCCTACCCTAACTGCGACACCACGTCCGGGCGTAACCCTACCCTAACTGCGACACCACGTCCGGGCGTAACCCTACCCTAACTGCGACACCACGTCCGTGCGTAACCCTACCCTAACTGCGACACCACGTCCGGGCGTAACCCTACCCTAAGTGCGACACCACGTCCGGGCGTAACCCTACCCTACTGCGACACCACGTCCGGGCGTAACCCTACCCTAAGTGCGACACCACGTCCGGGCGTAACCCTACCCTACTGCGACACCACGTCCGGGCGTAACCCTACCCTAAGTGCGACACCACGTCCGGGCGTAACCCTACCCTACTGCGACACCACGTCCGGGCGTAACCCTACCCTAAGTGCGACACCACGTCCGGGCGTAACCCTACCCTACTGCGACACCACGTCCGGGCGTAACCCTACCCTAAGTGCGACACCACGTCCGGGCGTAACCCTACCCTACTGCGACACCACGTCCGGGCGTAACCCTACCCTAACTGCGACACCATGTCCATTTTTGACACATTCTATGTACCTGCTAAACTATTTTTAAAGGCAATATTACCTCCCCTTCAAAGGGTATTATAGAGTGATATTCTTTTTAATTGTTAGAAGTCGGTGAGAAGTGGAGAGAAAAGTCTGTATGTAATTGAACTGAAGCATCCATTTTTAGGTAAAACTGTAGACTGTGGTGTTTACCTTTGTGAAAGAAGGGAGGAGAGGGAGGGGGAGAGGGGGAGGGTGGGGGAGAGGGGGAGGGGGTGGTTGGAAGAGGGTGGGGGTAGGTTAGGAGGGGAGGGGGTGGAGGGGGCAGGTGGGAGGGGATTTGATTTGATTTGATTTGATTGATTCTTTTATATGGAGGATAATGGAATAAGCTTTGTTACATCCAGTCCCCGTGTGTATGCAGTTTCGTAAATGTCATCTGTTCCCACCGTACACGATGGCCTACTCTTACGAAAAGAGGAACAGGATTTAACGCATGTGCAAGATGTTCTGCGTGCGTTCGAACACGGGCCTCGGTTTAAAGTCTCATCCGAAGGACTTTTGGGGAGAGTGGAGTCAGCACTGATGTTAACTCCAGAAGAAAAATCTCCTCAACCGGACTCGAACCCAGGTCATCAAATTGCGAGCGCAATGTTCTGACCACTAGGCTATCGGGGAGAGGGGAGGGGGTGGAGGGGGAGATGGAAGGGGAGGGGGGAGAGGGGTGGTGGTGGAGGGTGGTGGGTGAGGGGTGCATCATATTGCTGTATAATATTATTGTCATTATTCTTGGCGCACTGCTTGTTTTTTGTCGCGTACACTTACCAGCTTTCCTTTCTACAAGCTAGCTTTCTTAGCTCTTTGGGGCTGTGGTGTTGCCACAAATCAGGCGCCACGCATATCCAAGATGGTCAGAGAGAGTGTATGCATACACGATATTGTCTTGGTGTCGTGGGGTCTTTTACCGTGCAAAAGTGCGGGTTGGACGAGGCTAAAAACGGCTCTTTCGGTGGCTTCTTTCCGCAAAAGGACACCTTTTGCGGAAAGAAAAATATCCGCTCACTCACCACAATCAGCACCTTCACAAATGGTCTTTTTGAAAAGTCAGGAGTTAATCCCAGAGAAGTGCAACAGCTTATACCTCTATTACCTCCTTGTCCATCATGGGAGCTTCAAAGGGCTCAATTTGATTTGGAATGCTCCATCTATAAAAAAGAAAATGGAAGTAATATTCTTAGCGCGTATGTGAAAGAACATATTATAAACAAGTACTCATCACATCTTCAGATTTACACAGATGGGTCTCTGCTCAATGGTACTGAAGGAGGTGCAGCTTTCGTCATTCCTTCATTACAGGTTGAAAAACTGTACTACATTGGGAAAAACCACTCAATTTTCACAGCAGAGCTGACAGCCATTCTGATGGCTTTAAATTATTTACTTGATTTTCCTAGGACCATTGTGAAGGTGGTGTTATGTGTTGATTCAAAATCAGTGCTCCAATCCCTTAAAAACTCCGGGTCAAAGGTAAGACAAGAACTTATCACTGAAATATTATATCTTATACATTTTCTAATCCTAAGAGGCACTGATGTCACCTTTTGCTGGGTACCTTCTCATTGCAATATAGTATTCAATGAAAAGGTTGATAGAGCTGCTAAAAATGCGGCAATGCGTTTTGCTTGTGCTGATACTTTGAACATACCAATGTCTGTCGATGAGAATTATACTTTGATCGAACAGGCATGCTGGAAACATGTTAGAAAAAAACAAGAAGACGCTGGATTTTCTCATCATCATGTTTCCTTTTCTGACCTTAATCATATTCTTTGTGTACGTTTTGGGCTGGATAAATTGCGTCTTAGATCGGTCATTTGTCTCATAAATAGACTTAAATTAAATGCCTTCCAAACGAAGTATGCTAAAAATGTGCGTTGCATATGTGATGGGACGATTTCAGTTAGTCATATTCTTTTTGACTGTCCCGTTTTAAAACAGTGTCTTCCCATCACACGTGAGAACTCTCTGGACAACATATTAAGCAACTGTGGGTTGCTGTGTGAACTCGCCTTATCACTGAAGAAGAGTCCTATTGACAGTTTACTATAATGTTTATGAACATATCAGTAGCTTGTTTACGAGACAGAGACATTGATCTCGTGCTCTTTTGTTAATTTTCTAAAAAATTCTGATTGATTGTTTAGGGTTTTAATGTTCACTTTTGGTGTTTTTATTTACTTTTTGTTTCTACCATTGGTTGTAAGTTCTACAAGTAACATTATTCGTTTGCTTTTTATGTGTGTTTTTTTTGTGTCTAATATCACTTATGTGAACAGACATTAAACTGAAGAACAACACACACACACACACACACACACGCACGCACGCACGCACGCACGCACGCACGTGCGTGCGCGCGGCACACACACACACACACACACACACACACACACACACTTTTGTTTTTTAGTATTTTTTGTCGTTTTTTTTTTTGGGGGGGGGGGGAGGGGGAGGGGGGGGTATTGTTTCTTGTTTTTTGTTTTTTCTTTAGATAGATGGCTTGATGAAAAAAAGCAAATCGATGTTTACTCAATGTACCATCTGAAAATAAAATTTTGACTTGACTTGACTTGACTTGACTTGACTTCACACACACACACACACACACACACACACACACACACACACACACACGCACGCACGCACGCACGCACGCACACACGCACGCACGCACGCACTCCAAAACTATGTGCCTTACATGCACGCATGCACGCACGCTCTCTCTCCTCTCTCTCTCTCTCTCTCTCTCTCTCTCTCTCTCTCTCTCTCTCTCTCTCTCTCTCTCTCTCTCTCTCTCTCTCTCTCTCTCTCTCTCTGATCCCCGCCTCATGCGTGCACAAAAACAAACACACTGACAAACACCAGCGCGCGCGCCCCAAGCGCGTATGCATACCCACCCCTATCCAGAAAAAGGTGCCGTTTTGTGGAAAGATGCAACCGAAAGAGCCGTTTTCATCCCCGTCCATACCCCACTTTTGCACGGTAAAAGATCCCACTGCACCTAATAGATTTTAGTGTG
>CM060344.1:33939691-33952191 GCA_030674155.1 Stramonita haemastoma | reverse complement strand
TGACTGAGAGAGCGAGCGCTACACTGCCCCCGATAAAAAGCGAAAGTGAAATAACTCGCACCATTATGATGAGGACCAGCTGAAGTGGTTGTTGATAAGTGTCACCCTACACATGGCTACTGCCCTAGATAACCACATCATGCGAAGTCTGTTTCGGTGTTCAAACCGAATGATAATGAATCAGTGAATGATAATTAATCTGAGGTCAGCATAATCATAAAGTCAGCTGTTGGAGTGAGTGAGCTGACTCCCAGTTTGTTATCCCATATTTTTTTTTATCTTGAATGTAACGTGTTATTTTGTCAGCTGTTTGGGTGAGCTGACTCCCAATTTGTTATAATCCCATATTTTTTTATATCTTGAATACATCGTGTCATTTTGTCAGCTGTTTGGGAACTGACTTCCAATTTGTTATCATTTTCCTTTCTTTATCGCACAAGGATTTAAAGTATAAGTTTTGATAATGGCAGGGGGGTGAGGGGAGGGGGGGGATTTAGGGTTAATGTGTGTTGTGTGTGTCGTGTCTGTGTGAATACTACAACGATCTGAAGACATTGAGAGTGAGACTTGAAAGATTGTGTGTGTGTGTGTGTGTGTGTGTGTGTGTGTGTGTGTGTGTGTGTGTGTGTGTGTGTGTGTGTGTGTTATGTGTGTGTGTGTTTGTGTGTATGTGTGTGTGTGTGTGTGTGTGTGTGTGTGTGTGTGTTAATAAACAGTACCAAGATCTTTAGTAATAGTGAGAACTTTATAAACTAATACTAATAGTAATAGAGGCATCATCCTGATGCATTATAAATTTGTGTTGTAATTTGGTAGAGAGTTGGCTTTGGAATGCTCTTTACTATCAACTTGAACTGAAATTTTTATCCAAAGAACTGAGATAT
This sequence comes from Stramonita haemastoma, assembly GCA_030674155.1. Lineage (NCBI taxonomy): Eukaryota > Metazoa > Mollusca > Gastropoda > Neogastropoda > Muricidae > Stramonita > Stramonita haemastoma. The sequence goes on along the minus strand of CM060344.1, from coordinate 33,951,307 downwards.
TTATAGAACTACACACACATGGGGACTGGGTGTAAAAAAGCATATGCTCAGTACTGAATCTCAGAGTTCTAGCTGAGGAATAGAACCCCCTGTCCCTCCCTAAACAACTTCAAATTAAGCGAGGGATTTTTCAAAACACCACACACACACACACACACACACACACACAACACACACACACACACACACACACACCACACACACACACAACATTCGCACACACACTGTACGCACTCTCTCCTCTCCCCCACCACAGTCACAATGTGATATACATTTTCATACAACTTTTTTTTTTTGTAGGCATAATACTCTTGAACCTTTGGACAATACTAGTAGTTATTTTACCCACTTTGTCACTTAGACTTAGAGCTCAGCTTTTTTTTAAACGTGAAGTAGAGATCGATATCGGAGAGAACAGAGAGGAATTTAACTTAAAAACAATGGTAGGTGTTGGTGTTATGTTTATTGATAATGATATTGTTCAGCATCAGCTTATCTTGAGTAATGTTTCCCTGTCTAAGTGTTTTTCGAGAGATGGATTCAGATGAGAACTGACTTGTGCGCTTGTTTTGCCTGTTTGTTTTTAGTGGTACATGTGATAGTGACTTTGTGGTGTGTGGTGTTTTGCTGTGTGTGTTGTGTTGTTTTGTGTGTGTGTGTGTGTGTGTGTGTGGGGTGTGTGTGTGTGTGTGGTGTGTGTGTTGTGTGTGTGTGTGTGTGTTGTGTGTGTGTGTGTGTGTGTGTGTATGTGTGTGTGTGGTGTAGTTGTGTGTGTGTGTGTGTGTGTGTGTGTGTGTGTGTGTGTGTGTGTGTGTGTGTGTGTGTGTGTGTGTGTGTGGTGAGAGAGAGAGAGAGAGAGAGAGAGAGAGAGAGAGAGAGAGTCTGTGTGTGTTGTGTGTGTGTGTTGTGTGTGTTGTGTGTGTGTTGTTTGTTGTGTGTGTTGTGAGTGTGTGAATGTATCATTGTATGCATCTTGGCTACTGAGATGTTTTCTAAACTTTCAAGGTTAAGTTACTACCCTCCCCCCCCCCCCCCCCCCCCCCAAGCTTGACTGGACTTTGATCCTGTTCAGCTTGAATGCTGCTGATATGCATACGGTATTGTATTGTATATTGTATTGTATACCACTTTAAGTCACAGCAGATTTCTGTGCATGAAATTCGGGCTGCTCTCTCTCCCTGTGAGATGTGTGTGTTGCCACAAAAGCAGTACTACCCATTAGGTGATGTGTGTGTGTTGTATTGTGTGTGTGTGTGTGTGTGTGTGTGTTGTGTGTGCGCGCGCGTGTGCATTGATGCCTAGATACACACATGAGGGTATGGTTTTCATTTAAGTTTGTGTGGGTTTGTGTGGACACCATTGTGAGGGACTGAGACAGTCCATTGTTCTAAGTTACATCCTTACTCACCAGAGAATGCTACTCTACACCACACTACAGATCATGGAACGTGACTAAGACAAGTCTACTATAGTATGACTGTAGAGCGTTATAATATCGTCTTGCCATGATGATATGGCCTGTGTCTAAGCCTGAAGGCTCCGATTATAAATTAAAATCACAACTACTTCTTTGTTCCTCAGCAAGAACTCTTAGGGTCATTGTAAGATGAGAGTTTTGTGTAACTGTAAGCAACTCGCCAACTGTCACTGCATCTTACTATTATTATTAAGGTTGCTAAATTCTTATGGGGGCGGGATAGCTCTGTGGTCAGAGCACTCGCTTTCTCCAAGCTTAGGTTATGCAGCATCCAGTGTGGTTACCAAGTGGATGGGTGACCGTTTGCGCACCTTGGCTTCAGTACAGTCCCCCAGTTCACCCAGCTGTAAATGGGTACCTGCCCTCTTTAGGGTCAGGGAGGGAGAGGAGATGGGCGCCGCCCTCAGTATGCTGGCCCCCTAGAGAAGCTGAGGTCTCTGATGCCTCGCTTCCCTATGACCACATAGGTTATGGGACACCTTTACCTTTATTTTCACTACCAGCTTACGATTTTTGAGGTCGTTGCCTCATTTCGACATTGCAAATGTCTACTAACCATGATACCACTACGCGTGCTACATGTGTTTTAGTTTGTTATCCTATTATCCTTGTTATCCTATATATATAGATCTGCGTAAGCAAAATGCATGAAGGCTCAGTTTTCTTCTTTTTTCAAATTTTTATTTTTTTTATTTTATTCTTTTATATCAAGGATAATGGGATAAGCACTCTTGTGCTTTTTTACATCCAGTCCCCGTGTGAATGCAGTTTTGTAAATCAAATGTCATCTGTTCCCACCGGCACACGATGGCCTACTCTTATGAAAAGTGGAACAGGATTTAACGTGTATGTGTGCGTAAGATGTTCTGCGTGCGTTCGCACATGGGGCCTCGGTTTATAGTCTCATCGGAAGGACTTTTGGGGAGAGTGGAGTCAGCACTGATCAATGTTAACTCCATGAGAAAAATCTCTTCGACTGGAATCGAACCCGGTCGTCAAATTGCGAGCACAATGTTCTGACCACTAGGCTATCCGTCCCCCTTCTAAAGGTAGAATCAAGGGGTGTCAGAGATAATCAGTGGATGTGATAGTCATAATCTCACTTGTTATTTAAGGTTTTAAAAAAGTCTCTTTGAGAAAAAAAAAAAAAGGTTGATGAAGAAAATAGATCTGTCTGTGCAGATATTGTGAACCCTTGAGTTGAAAAGAAGCACATTTTTCCAACCTGTGAGTAGATGTAGAGAGTTGAACTTGTGATCCTTGCATGATAATGTATTCATTGTTGTAGTCCCACTCGGCCCACCAGATTTATCGATAAGTCACTGTGACTGAAGGATACAGTGTGTGTGTGTGTATGTGTCACTGTGTGTGTGTGTGTGTGTGTGTGTGTGTGTCACTGTGTGTGTGTGTGTGTGTGTGTGTGTGTGTATGTGTGTGTGTGTGTGTGCGCGCGCGTGCGTGCGTGTGTGTACATGTGTGTACGTGTGTGTACGTGTGACTGTGTGTGTGTGTGTGTGTGTGTGACTGTGTGTGTGTGTGTGTGTGTGTGTGTGTGTGTGTGTGTGTGTGTGTGTGTGTGTGTGTGTGTGTGTATGTGGGTGTGTGTGTGTGTGTATGTGTGCATATGTGTATGTGTGTGTGTGTGTCACTGTGTGTGTGTGTGTGTGCGCGCGTGCGTGTACATGTGTGTACGTGTGTGTGTGTGTACGTGTGTGTGTCACTGTGCGTGTGTGTGTGTCACTGTGTGTGTGTGTGTGACACTGTGTGTGTGCATGCGTGCGTGCGTGCGTGCGTACGTGTGTGTGTGTGTGGCCTGACAGTGTACAGAATTCTCCATCAGCTGATGACCTGAGTCACTCACCATCCTGTTCTTTCTATATATATGAATTATAATCATGTCACTGTCACGCTATCACACCCCACACAGTATCACCTCACACAAAAAGGAGTACATGCTTGCACATACTACTATGCAAAATGATGTCAGTGAGAGAGTTATCAAAACAACGGTATCTCTTTTTTTTTTCTTTAGGCCGAGGATGCATCATGTATCTATCTATAAAAAAAACCCAGACATGTTATCATCCACTCGTTTTGAGATAACGCCATTTCAAAATGTGTGGGCTGTTTGTTTTAAGAGTGCTGCTGTGAAGTGTGTACATAGTTCCTGTGATCTTAGATTGTGGGTGTTATTGGGTGATATGTTTTATCGTGGTTTTCTTTGATTGTTGTAGGTTGGGGAATGGGGGGGGGGGGGGGTTAGTGGGGGGGGGGGGGTCATGTTTTATCAAGTCTGTTGGTAGCTTTCTTGGTGTGAAAGACAACAACAACAACAACAACAACAAAAATGAAAGAATGGTACTTGGTATCAATGAGAGAGCGAAAAAAAAGGAAAAGAATTTTAGTGATTTTTTGTTTTCTTCTCACAAAGTATTTTACTGTTTCCAGTTGTTGAAAATAAAACTTGTGTGGATTATGTCAGGTTTTTTTTTTAATATATGTATCATAAAGTTTTTGATTTCACGTAGCAAAAGAATGAGAAACTATAACTTAAAAAAAAAGAAAAAGAAAAAAAGTAGGTTATTTGAATTTATAAACAAGCCAACCCCCCCCCCAAAAAAAAAATAAAATAAAATAATAATAATAATAACCACCAACAACAAAAGAATATAGAAAAAGTATAGAAAGCACTGACAATGTTTTCCACATAGTAAAATAATGTTTCTCAATTATTATTATTTTTTTAACAAATAAAATTGCATTGTTACTTCATACGTAGAGTAAAATAATGTTTCTCTCTTTTTTTTTTTACCCCTACAAATGACATTGCATTTGTTATTTTATATTTGGTGTAACTTAGTCATTACAAGTAACACCCCCACCCCCACACAGACACCCCTCATAGCCTAAGTTGACTGAAGACGTGTATTGGTGAATAGCAAAAAGACTTCTTGCAGTATAAAATTTAAATAAAAATTTTAAAAAAGACAACCGGATCCTTAAGTGCACATGTAAGGATGTATGCAGTTTTATATATATATATATATATATATATATATATATATATATATATATATATATATATATATATATATATATATATATATATATATATATATAAAGTAAAAGCTGACTAGATGGATGAATGCAAAAGTGTATTTGTTGAGTCCTAGATGTGGGCTTGGGTGATGGTAGGGATGGTGGTGGTGGTGGTGTGGGGAGGGGTGTATGGGGAGGGGGGTGGTGTGGTGTGGTTGTGGGGATGGTGGGGGTGGTGGTGGTGGTGGTGGTGTGTGGGGATGGGGTGGGGGGTGTGAGTGGGGAGGATGTGGGTGTTTGGGGGTGGGTGTGTGTGGTATGGGGAGGTTGGTGGTGGTGGTGGTGTGTGTGTGGGGGGGGGGGGTGGTGGGTGTGGGGGGGGGGGGGGTGTAGGGTGAGTGTGGGAGGAGGGGTGGGTGGTGGGGGGTGATGTTGAGGAGAGGTGTGGGTGGTGGGGTGGTTTATATGTTTGTGTGTGTGTGTGTTTTATCATGTATGTGTATGTGTGTTGTGTGTGTTTGAGTGATTTTAAAGAGGTATCTGATACCTTGCTCCCCTAGGGCTATGACCACATTAAGTTATGAGAACACCTAGATCAGATGGAAAGTGTTTAAATGGCCAGGCCTGTAGTAGACATGATAACAGAGGATTTGATTTGATTCATTTCTTTTATATCGAGGATAATGGAATAAGCACTCTTGTGCTCTTTTTACATCCAGTCCCTGTGTAAATATATGCATTTTTGCAAATGTCATCTGTTCCCACCGGCACACGATGACCTACTCATACAAAAAGTGGAACAGGATTTAACGTGTTGAGGAGGAGAACATATATTAATATATAAAATATAATGTGAGAGAGGGTTGGAAGGGAGGGGTAGGGAAGGGAGCATGGTTACCGCTGTATCAGTGTGGATGACTAGGCAGATGGACAGACGATGGATGAATGAATGAACGGACACACACGCGCATGCATGCACGCATGCCTGCATGCATGCGAGTGTGTGCGCACACACACACACAACACACACCACACCACACCACACACACCACACACCACACCACACCACACCACACCCACCACACACACACACAAACACACACACACACACACACACACACACCACCACCACACACACACACACACACACACACACACACACACACAACTCACTCACTCACCACTCACCACTCACTCACTCACAAATATGCACACACACACACACACACACACACACACACACACAACACACACACACACACACACACACACACACACCACACATGAACATGATAAACAAATCATACAGCAGATTTTTTGTGTGACAAATGCGGAAATGGATTCATGTTTTGTGTCCAGAGTAAGTCCAAACATACTTCTACATGTCCTAATAAAGTACACATGTCCCAATCAGGTGCACAGTGCTTATATAAGCATGTACTTTTTGATAAAGTACACATGTATGGGTTTTTTTCTGTTAGTAAATGCCTTGCATGCCTGATAAATCCCTTTTTTATCTTTTGAAAAGAGTAAATTATCATTGTGTGCAGATAGTAATGAATGGGAAAAAAACAACAACAAAAACCAAAACAAAAAAAACTACAGGTCTTTAGGGTCAGAGAAGGTAAAGCAGCGAGGAGGGAGAGGAGATGGGCGCCGCCCTCAACATGCTGGCCCTTTGGAGAAGCTGAGGTCTCTCTGATGCGTCGCTCACCTAAACGACCACATAGGTTATGGGATACCTTCACCTTTAAGCTTTTAGATTATTATTTTTTTATTTTTTTTTATTGGACTGTGCTGTGGCTGACTGTCAAAACACAAACCACATTCTGACTGACACAGTGTCATTGCCCTTCAGGGATGATGAAGGTGAGACACGGGTCCAAAAGTGGCCCAAATCATGTTTTTGGAGATAAAAAATTTCCCTGTGTGAATTTAAAGAATTCAGACCATAAGGTATGTCTGTACAAACAGGTTACTCATACTTGTTATAGAGAAAAAGGTTTAGGAGTTTGAAATATTCCATTTTGGCGGCCATATTGGATTGTTTCCAGGGCAACAGTGCAGAAAACTGTAGTAATTCTTTGATTTTTATGCTTTACAAGTGACGCCCTTTGAAAATAATTATGGCATAACCTTTAACACGGGCTTGTAAACAAAATTTCATTAGTTTTGACCCCCATGTCCCACCTTAATTAATTAATAAGTCGGTGTTTTTGACTTGACTTTGACTTGAAACAGGGCCAGACACGAAGACCTGCTGTGGGGATGACCAGATGCTGACCATCCTCAGCAACATGGGGGTGTCCAAACAGGCCCTGGGCCGCACGCACGCACACACATCACACACACATGCATGCATCACACACACACCAACCACAATAAATGTACCATCTCAATGTACCATCTGAAAATAAAATTTTGACTTTGACTTTGACCACTACTGACTTTTTTCTGACCGCTACCTCCCTACCCTCCCTCCCTCCCTGCCCTCCACACAGGGCTGGACACCAAAACATGCCACCACCACCACACACACCACACAACCACCACCACCACCACCACCACCTCACCACCACCACACACACCAACACCACCACTAATGAACCATTTTCTAAACTGACCATCACCTCTCCACTCCACCTCCCCACATGGGACCGGACACCAAGACTATGCTGTGGGGGACGACCAGATGCTGAAGCTTGTCTGCAACCATGGGGGTGCCCAAACAGGACTGGCGCTGCACATCTGCTGCAGGCAACTTTGTCCTCCCCACGGGTAACTCCTCCTGGGTCGACCCCAAGACCAATGAGACTAAGCTGCAAGTCACTGTGGGAGGGTAGGAATTTTTTAAAAATACTGAGGTGGGTAAGGGGTGTGTTGTGTGTGGGGGGGGGGGCTTGTGTGACTTTGTCCGCCCAGAGTAACTCCTCCTGGGTGACCCCAAGACCAACGAGACTAAGCTGCAAGTCACTGAGGTGAGGGGTAGTGTGGATGGGTGGTGTGTGGGTGTGGAGGTGGTGGGTGGGTGGTTTTGGGGGTAGTGGGGGTGGGGTGGGTGGTGTGGGTGCAGATCGACTTTGTCCTCCCACGGGTAACTCCTCCTGGGTCGACCCCAAGACCAATGAGACTAAGCTGCAAGTCACTGTGGTGAGGGTAGGAAAATTTTTTTTTTAAAATACTGAGGTGGGTAAGGGGTGTGGTGGTGGGGGGGGGGGGGGGGGGGGCTTGTGTGACTTTGTCCTGCCCGTGGGTAACTCTTCCTGGGTGGACCCCAAGACCAACGAGACTGAGCTGCAAGTCACTGAGGTGAGGGGTAGGAAAAAAAAAAATACTGAGGTGGGTAAGGGTGTGTGTGGGTGGGGGTGGGGGGGGGGTTTGTGCTCCTGTCCAGAGGACTTTGTCCTCCCGGGAACTCTTCCTGGGTGGACCCAAGACAAGAGACTGTGCTGCAAGTCACTGAGGTGAGGGTGGTAGGTGTGAGTAGTGTGGGTGGTGTGGGTTGTTGGGGTGGGTGGGGGTGGGTAGTGGGGGGTGGTGGTTGGAAGGGTGGTGGTGGTGGGGGTTTGGTGGAATCGAACTCTGGTTGTCAATTTGCGATCACAATGTTCTGACCACCAGGCTATCCCGTCTATCTTTTGTGATGGATTTATTTATCTATCGGTTTTATGTATTCTTTTATTTCGAGGATAATAGTCAGCAATAGTTTGCTTTTGTTTTTTATGGGGGACGGGATAGCCTAGTGGTCAGAACATAACGCTCGCAATTTGACGACTTCGGTTCGATTCCTGTATGAGGAGATTTTTCTCCTGGAGTTAACATCAGTGCTGACTCCACTCTCTCCAAAAGTCCTCCGGATGAGACTATGAACTCAGGCCCCGAGTGCGAACGCACGCAGAACCTCTCGCGCACATGTTAAATCCTGTTCCACTTTTAGTAAGCCATTGTGCGCCGGTGGGAACAGATGACAGTATTTACAAAACTACATACACACTGGGACTGGTTGTAAAAAAGCACACGCGTGCTTATTCCATTATCCTCGATATAGAATAATAGTGATAATGCTATAATAATGATGATAATAATAATATAATGATTATGATGATAATGATAATAATGACGATAATAATGATATTGATAATAATATAATATATTGATATTGATGATAATAATAATAATATAATAATAATAATATATAATGATGATGATGATGATGATGATGATGATAATGATGATGATGATAATAGTATAATAATAGTAGTAATAATAATAGCATAATATAATAACAATAATAATGATGATGACGATGATATATAGTAATATAATAATAGTACAGCAATTAAAAAAAATTAATGATAATGATAGTAACAATAATAATAATAATAATAACAATAATAATAATAGTGAGGGTGGGGTCTGTGGCCAGGTGGACTATTTCATGAGCTGGGACTTTGCCGTGGGGATGTACAACTCCTGTCGGGACGTGCAAATGCCCAGCGCCAACGAACGCGCCATCGCCATTCTCTGCGGGCGTTCGGCGGACGAGTGCACGCCCAAGATTTGGCTGGATTACATGGGGAACACCGCCAACTCTCAGACACCTTTCCAGGTAGGTGTAGGTGTAGTGTGGGGGGGGAGGAGGGGGGTGGGGGGTAAGAGGTGGGTGGCTGGATTACATGGGGAACACCGCCAACTCTCAGACACCTTTCCAGGTAGGTGTAGGTGTAGTGTGGGGGGGAGGAGGGGGGTGGGGGGTAAGAGGTGGGTGGCTGGATTACATGGGGAACACCGCCAACTCTCAGACACCTTTCCAGGTAGGTGTAGGTGTAGTGTGGGTGGGGAGGAGGGGTGGGGGGTAAGAGGTGGGTGGCTGGATTACATGGGGAACACCGCCAACTCCCAGACACCTTTCCAGGTAGGTGTAGGTGTAGTGTGGGGGGGGAGGAGGGGTAGGGCGGGGGTAAGAGGTGGGTGCTGGATTACATGGGGAACACCGCCAACTCTCAGACACCTTTCCAGGTAGGTGGGTGTGGGTGGGGAGGGGGGTGGGCGGGGGGGGGGGGTAAGAGGTGGGTGGCTGGATAATGGGGAATACTGCCAACTCTCAGACACCTTTCCAGGTAGGTGTAGTGTGGGTGGGGAGAGGGGGGTGGGGGGTAGAGGTGGGTGGCTGGATTACATGGGAACACCGCCAACTCTCAGACACCTTTCCAGGTAGGTGTAGTGTAGTGGTGGGTTGGGGGAGGGGTGGGGGGGGGGGGGGGGGGGTAAGAGGTGGGTGGGTGGTGGTGTGGTGGGTGGGTGGATGGGGGTTGGGGTGGTGGGTGTGGTGGGGGGTGGGGGTGGTGGTGGTGGGTAGGGGTGGGTTGTGGGGTGGGTGGGTGGGGTGGTGTGGTGGGTAGGGGTGGGGTGGGTAGGGGGTGTGTGTGGGTGTCTGTGGGGTGGGGGGGATGTTGTGTGTGTGGGGGGGGAGGGGGGGATGTTGTGTGTGTGTGTGTGTGTGTGTGTGTTGTGGTGTGTGTGTGTGTGTGTGTGATGGTATGTGTGTGTGTGTGGGGGGGGGGGGTGTGTGTGTGTGTGTGTGTGTTTGTGTGTGTTTTGTGTGTGTTGTGTGTGGGAGATGTGTGTGTGTGTGGTGTGTGTGTGTGTGTGTGTGTTTTTTTGTGTGTGTTTCTGTCTCTGTGTGTGTGTGTGTGTGTATGTGTGTGTGTGTGTGTGTGTGTGTGTGTTGATAATTAAACTATTTATTTTTCATGTCATGGGAACTCCCATTTTTGTGCTTTTGAATCATTCTGCCTCTCTGTCTCTCTCTGTCTCTCTCTGTCTCTCTGCCTATCTCTCTCTCTCTGTCTCTCTCTCTATCTCTCTGTCTGTCTGTCTCCTTCTTTCTCTCTGTCTCTGTCTCTTACAATAAATGTGTTCAGTGTTCAGTGTTCTCTCTCTCTGTCTCTCTCTCTGTCTTTTTCTTTCTCTCTGTCTCTCTTTCTTTCTCTCTGTCTCTTTCTCTCTGTCTCTGTCTCTTTCTCTCTCTGTCTCTTTCTCTCTGTCTGTCTCTCTGTCTCTCTGTCTGTCTGTCTGTCTGTCTGTCTCTCTGTCTGTCTGTCTGTCTGTCTGTCTCTGTCTCTGTCTCTCTCCTCTCTCTCTCCCTCTCTCTCTTCCTATGATCTGTCTCTCCCACACTCCCCCTCCCTCCCCCTCTCTCTTTCCCCCCCTCTCTCCCCCTCACACACACACACACACACACACACACACACACACACACACACACACACACACACCACACACACACACACACACTCACATGCAAGCACTCTTTAAAAAGTGACAGAACTCTCTCTCCCCCGTCCACCCCCCCCTCCCCCCCCCCGCCCACACACACACAACGGAACAGAACTTAACACCCACACCCACACTCTGTCTCTACTCTGAATCTCATTCAAGAGGATATTTCCCTGGAGTTAACATCAGTGCCAACTCCACTCCTCCCAAAGTCCTTCGGATGAGACTATAAACTGAGGCCCGTGTGCACTCAGAACATCTTGCGCACACATGAAAACCTGTTCCGCTTTTCAGAAGAGTAGGACAGAATTTACAAAACTGCATACACACAGGAACTGGATGTAAAGAAGCACATTTGTACTGTGCTTATACCTTTATCCCGAAATAAAAAGAATAAATGAATACATGAAATAAATATATACTATATCAACTTAACCTTTTCTCCCCTCCCCCCCTCCTGTTCTTGCTTTCCCCCCAGTCAAGTTGAGCAGCGTCGAACGTGGTTGCCAATTGGATGGCTGACCGTTTGCGAGCCTTGGCTTCAGTATGTACAGTCTCCCCAGTTCACCAGCTGTCAATGGGCACCTGCCCTCTTTAGGGTCAGGGAAGGTAAAGCAGCGAGGGAGAGGAGATGGGCGCCGCCCTCAACATGCTGGCCCCTGGAGAAGCTGAGGTCTCTGATGCCTTGCTCCCCTATGACTGCCTAGATTATGGGACACCTTTACCTTTAACTAGAGAAGCTGAGGTCTCTGATGCCTCGCTCCCCTATACGACCACTAGGTTATGGGATGGACACCTTTACCTTTTAACTAGAGAAGCTA
>CM060344.1:33932191-33937191 GCA_030674155.1 Stramonita haemastoma | reverse complement strand
TGGTGGGGGTGGCTTTGGCGTGCGGCATCGCCACCTTCCAGGTGATCACGACCCCGTGCTCCTCTGGTCGGCCCCGACAGCCGCGCCCGCCTGGAGAAGGACTACTTCGATGAGAAGTTTGCGTGAGTGGTTTTTTGTGTGTGGTTTTTTGTCTTGGGGGAGGGGGGTGTTTTTTTTTTGGGGGGGGGGGGGGGGGGGAGGGAGAGAGAGAGATATTGCCCCCAGACAGTCGCGCTTTTTTTGTCTTGGGGTTATTTTTGTTTGGGGGGGGGGTGGGGGGAGAGTAGAGATATTGCCCCAGACAGTCGCACATGTTTTTGTTTTGGGGTTATTTTTTTTGGGGTGTGGGGGGGTGGGGGGGGAGAGTAGAGATATTGCCCCAGACAGTCGCACATGTTTTTGTTTTGGGAGTTATTTTTTGGGTGGGGGGGTGGGGGTGGAGTAGAGAAATTGCCCCAGACAGCCGTGCTCACCTGGAGAAGGACTACTTCAATGAGAAGTTTGCGTGAGTGCTTTGTGGTTTTTTGTCTTGGGGGGGGGGGGGATTTGGTGTGGGAGGGGGTTTTTTTTGGTGGGGGGGGGGTGGTTTTGGGGGGGGGGGTTTTTTTGGGGGGTTGGTTTTTTTTCGGTGGGGGGGTTGTAGAGAAATTGCCTGTTTGGGGGATTTTTTTTTTTCTAGATTTTTTTTTTTGGGGGGGTAGAGAAATTGCCTGTAATTTTGGGGTTTTGGGGTTTTTAAAAAAGTATTTAATCATCTTTTATTGGGAGAGGGGGGGGGGGAGTAAAGAAATTGCTCCCCGACAGTTGCGCTTGCCTGAAGAAAGACTACTTCGATGAGAAGTTTGCGTGAGTGTTTTTTGTGGGTTTTTTTGTCTTGGGGGGGGGGGGGGTTGGTGTGGGAGGGTTTTTTTTTTAGGGTGGGGTTGAATTTTGTGGGGGGGGGGGGGGGGGGAGTTGGTGTGGGGTTTTTGGGGGGGGGAGTTTTTTGGTGGGTTTTTTTTTTTGTCTTGGAATTTTTTGGTGGGGAGGGTTTTTGGGTTTTTTTTTGTGGTGTGGGGTTTTTTTTTGGTTTTTTTTGGTTTGGGGGGGGGGGGAGGGGGGGCTGGTGGTAGAGAAATTATCTGTTTTAGGGGGTTTATTTTCCTTATTTTTTTTGTTTGTGGGTAGAGAAATTGCCTGAATTTTGGAGGTTTTTTTTTTTGGAATGGGGGATTTAATCATCTTTTGGGGGGGGGGGGGGGGGGGGGAGTAGAGAAATTGCCCTGACAGTCGCGCTCGCCTGGAGAAGGACTACTTCAATGAGAAGTTTGCATGTGGTTTTTGTCTGGGGGGGGGGGTTGGTGTGGGAGGGGTTTTTTTTGGGGGGGGGGTTGGGGAAGAAAATTGCTTTTTTGGGGGGGGTCTCAGTTTTTTGTGTGGTAGAGAAATTAATTTTGGTGGGTTTTTTTTTTAGGGGGGGGGGGGGGGGTTGGTAGAGAAATTGCCTGTGATTTTTTTTTATTCTGTTTTTTTATCATCTTTTATTTGGGGGGGATAGAGAAATTGCCGGTTATTTTTCTTTTGTTTTCATGTTGTTTTTTTTTTAATCATCTTTTTTGTGGTAGAGAAATTGCTGTAGTTTTTTTGTTTCTATTTTTTGTTTAATTGTCTATTTTGGGGGGCGGGGCGGTAGAAAAATTGCCTGAATTTGTTTTTAATCTTTTTGTTTTGGGGTAGATATTGCCTGTAATTATTTTTTGTTGTCATTATGTGGGGTAGACAAATCGCCTGTTATTTCATTTTATTTTTGTAATCTTTTTTTTTGGGGGGGGAGGGGGGGTAGAGAAATTGCCTGCAATTTTGGGGGGGGGGGTTTATCATCTTTTTTTTTGTAATAGAGAAATTGCCTGTAATTTTTTTTTTTGGAGGGGCGGGATGGGGTAGGGGGTTAGAGACATAGCCTGTACTTTTTGTTTTTTCTTTCTGTTTTGGGGTGGGGGGGGGGGGTAGAGAAATTGCCTGTAATTTTATTTTGGAGGGGCGGGATGGGGGTAGGGGGTTAGAGACATAGCCTGTACTTTTAGTTTTTTCTTTTTTGTTTTTTGGTGGAGGGAGGTTGTTGAGACTTGCCTGTTTTTTTTAGGGTGGTTATATTTTAAACTTTGTATTAGAACACTATATCATGGGGAGGGGGGGCGGGATAGCTCAGTGGTCAGAGTGCTCGCTTTCCCCAAGTCAAGCAGCGTTGAGCGTGGCTACCAGTTCGATGGGTGACCATTTGCATGCCTTGGCTTCAGTACAGTTCCCCCTAGTTCACCCAGCTGTCAATGGGTACCTGCCCTCTTTAGGGTCAGGGAAGGTAAGCAGCGAGGGAGAGGAGATGGGCGCCGCCCTCAACATGCTGGCCCCTAGAGAAGTTGAGGTCTCTGATGCCTCACTCCCCTACGACCGACTAGGTTGTAGGAACACCTTTACCTACCTTTTATCGTGTGTGTGTGTGTGTGTGTGTGTGTGTGTGTGTGTGCGTTTGCTTGTCTGTGGCGCGCGTGCCTGTGCGTGCCTGTGGTATGTGTGTGTGTGTCTGTGTGTGTGCGTGTCTGTGTGTGTGCGTGCCTTCGTGTGTGTGTGTGTGCCTCTGTGTGTGCGTGTCTGTGTGTGTTTTATGTGTGTGTGTGTGCCTGCATGCGTGTGTGTGTGTGCCTGCATGCGTGTGTGTGTTGTGTGTGTGTGCCTGCATGCGTGTGTGTGTGTGTGTGTGTGTGTGTGTGTGTGTGTGTGTGTGTGTGTGTGCATGCCTGCGTGTGTGTGTGTGTGTGTGTGCATGCATGCCTGCTTTGTGTGTGCGTGCTTGTGGTGTGCGTGCGTGCGTGTGTTTTTTGCAGGGCCGTTCTACCGCACGGAGCAGATGATCATCACCCGCACGGGAAACCACTCCCCCATTATCCCAAACCCCCCCCCTGCCGTCTCCCAAACCATCTTCACCCCCATCTTTGATCTGGAGTTTCTGCATCAGGTGAACACAAAGACGGAAAGAGAGGGAGAGGGGAAGGGAGGGGGAGGGGAGGGAGGGGAGGGGAGGGAGGGAGGGAGGGAGAGGGGAAGGGAGGGGGAGGGAAGGATAGGTGAGGGAGGGAGGGAGGAGAGAGGAAGGAGAGGGGGGAGGGAGGTGTACGGAGGGGAGGGAGGGAGGGGAAGAGGGTGGGAGGGAGGAAGGAGATGGTGGGGGGGGGGAGGAGGGTAGGGAGGGAGAGGAGGAGGGAGAGAGGAGGAGGGAGAGAGAAAGGGGGGAGGGAGGGAGAGAGAGAGTGAGAGAGAGAGAGAGAGAGTGTTGTGTGTGTGTGTGTGTGTGTATGCGCGTGCATGTGTATTCATGCACACAATCTTCAAAAACACCTATTTCCTGTTGGTAGAGAGGTCTGACACCCATATCAACTCCTAAAGAAGTTAAAGAAAGCAAGTGAAGTTAAAACCTTGCGACAGCATCCAACACAAGTCACACAAACTTTTCAAAAGTCCTTCAGATGAGACTACAAACTGAGGTCCCGTGTGTGAACGTCTACAGAACATCTTGTTGCTCACGTTAAGACCTGTTCTCTGCCTTTCGGAAGAGTAGGCCATTGTGTGCCGGTGGGAATGGACAACAAAAATTTACAGAATCTGTTTGCACACAGGCATTAAATGTTAAAAAAAAGCACATGCACGCTTATTCTATTTTCCTGGAGATAAAAGAATAAATAGAATAAAGGGGGATGGGATAGCTCAGTGGTCAGAGCACTCACTTTCCCCAAGTCAAAGTTAAGCAGTATCGAGCGTGGTTACCAGTTGGATGGGTGACCATTTGTGCGCCTTGGCTTCAGTACAGTCCCCCCCAGTTCATCCAGCTGTCAATGGGTACCTGCCCTCTTTGGGTCAGGGAAAGTAAAGCAGAAGGGAGAGGAGATGGGCGCCACCCTCAACATGCTGGCCCCTAGAGAAGTTGAGGTCTCTGATGCCTCGCTCCCCTACGACCACACAGGTTATGGGACACCACTACCTTTGTTTGTTTGTCTGTCATGTTTGACAATGACCTCCAAAACAGCAGAGGAGGCAGCTGCTGTTTCGGACATTGGGCAGAAATTTTGATTATAGCGGAGATTGCCCTATCCACAGTACATCCCCCACTCTCATCCAAGTGGGCATAAGGACAGTTACCTTTACTTTCTTATTATTATTATTATTATTATAATTATTTTTTATTATTTTTAAAATTTATTATTATTATTATTATTATTATTATTGTTATTGTTATTGTTATTGTTATTATTACCATCATCATTGCTATCAAATCAAATCAAATTTTTATTTCCAGATGGTACATTACATAAGCTTTGATTTGCTTTTTTTCATCAAGCCATCTATCTAAAGAAAAAAAAAGCAAACAAAACCCCCCAAAAAAACCCAACAAAAGACAAAAGCAGAAAAAACCCTAACAAAACAAACAAGCAAAACCCCCCCCACCCCCCCCCCCCCCCCCCCCCCCCCCCCCCCCCCCCCCCCCCCCCCCCCCCCCCCTCCAAAAAAAAACAAAACAACATTTCACCAACATTAATTAGCTAACATGATTTCAACAGCCTTGAAAATAGAATATGCCTGTAGATAAGTCAGGCAACAACAAAAACAACAACAACAACAAAAAAAAACCCACTCAAAAGTCACACCACACACACACACCACACACACACACACACACACACACACACACACACACACACACACACACACACCGTTAACATCAGTGCTGACTCCACTCTCCCCAAAAGACTTTTGGATGAGACTGTAAAACCGAGGCCCTGTGTGTGAATGCACGCAGAACATCTTGCGCGCACACGTTAAATCCTGTTCTTCTTTTCGTAAGAGTTGGCCATCGTGTGCCGGGGGGAACAGATGACAAGATTTACACAACTGCATACACACGGGGACTGGATAAAAAAAAGCACACAAGTGCTTATTCCATTATCCTCGATATAAAAGAATGAATCAAA
>CM060344.1:33917191-33927191 GCA_030674155.1 Stramonita haemastoma | reverse complement strand
TTGTTGCTGATAAAATATCCCACATTGTCTTATCATGTTGTTGTTGCTGATAAAATGTCCAAGATTGTCTTATTGTGTTGAAAATAGATAAAATATCCAACATTGTCTTATTGTATTGTTGTTGCGAATAAAATATCCGACATTGTCTTTTTGTTAGAGATAAAATATCCAACATTGTCTTATTGTGTTGTTGTTGTAGTTGCTGATAAAATATACAGCATTGTCTTATTGTGTTGTTGTTGTTATAGATAAAATAGAATATCCCACAATGTCTTATTGTATTATTTTTGTGGTTATAGATAAAATAGATAGAATATCCCACAATGTCTTATTGTATTGTTGCTGATAAAATATCCCACATTGTCTTATTGTGTCGTTGTTGTTGCTGATAAAATATCCCACATTGTCTTATCGTGTTGTTGTTGTTGTTGTTGTTGCTGATAAAATATCCCACATTGTCTTATTGTGTCGTTGTTGTTGCTGATAAAATATCCCACATTGTCTTATCGTGTCGTTGTTGTTGTTGTTGTTGCTGATAAAATATCCCACATTGTCTTATCGTGTCGTTGTTGTTGTTGCTGATAAAATATCCCACATTGTCTTATCGTGTCATTGTTGTTGTTGTTGCTGATAAAATATCCCACATTGTCTTATCGTGTCGTTGTTGTTGTTGCTGATAAAATATCCCGCATTGTCTTATCGTGTTGTTGTTGTTGTTGTTGTTGTTGCTGATGAAATATCCCACAATGTCTTATTTATTGTTGTTGTTGTTGCTGATAAAATATCCCACAATGTCTTATTTATTGTTGTTGTTGTTGCTGATAAAATATCCCACAATGTCTTATTTATTGTTGGTGTTGTTGCTGATAAAATATCCCACATTGTCTTATTTATTGTTGTTGTTGTTGTTACAGCGTTCTGTGGAGGATGAGCTGGATCGCGAGAGCCGGTCTGACGTGCTGACGATCGTCATCAGCTACATGATCATGTTCGCCTACATCACCTTCTTCCTGGGCCAGTTCCACAGCTTCGACCGCATCCTGGTGAGCCATTGTAATAGTTATTTTCATTGTCATTGTCATAGTCATTGCCATAGTCATTGCCATAGTCATAGTCATTGCCATAGTCATTGTCATAGTCATTGCCATAGTCATTGTCATAGTCATTGCTATTGCCATTGTCATAGTCATTGCCATAGTCATTGTCATAGTCATTGTCATGGTCGTTGTCATAGTCATTGTCATAGTCATTGCCATAGTCATTGCCATAGTCATTGCCATAGTCATAGCCGTCCTGGTGAGGCCTGCTCCATGACTGACACACAAACCATAGCCATAGCCGTGACAAAATTATAAAAAAAACAAAAAAAAAACAGCATGCACACAGGTGTCATGTTTAGACACCATCCCTGAGGAAAAATCGGGGAGTTGGAGTCCCCAGGGCGGCTCGGGGCTGTATATGGCAACGTTCTGGTGGCTCTGTGACGGCACTGGAGCCATTCGTATGGGTGATTGTCTTTCTGATGGACCATTCCAGTGGCGTGGAGAGGGGGGGGGGTCTGCTGCATGGGTAACAGCTTGCCCTCCATACTTACTTACCCAGCTGTGCTCTAAAAAGACTTAAGAGTGCAACTCCATAGTCTTCCGAGACTGATGGGTGCCTACTGTTCATATTCATGTGCAGATTGACTCCAAGATCACAGTAGGTCTGGGCAGGGTGCTGATCGTGCTGTTATCAGTGGCATATCTATCAATCTATATATCTATATCTATCTATATTTATCTATATCTATCTATATCTATATATCTATATATGTATCTATCCCTGTGCAGATTGACTCCAAGATCACAGTGGGTTGGAGGGGTGCTGATTGTGCTGTTATCAGTGGCATTTTAAAAATTTATTTATTCATTTATATCGAGGATAATTGCCGCCGCTGTAGCCTAGTGGTTAGGGCGTTGGACTCGTAATCTAAAGGTTGCAGGTTCGATCCCAGCTTTCGGCTATGGCGTTGTGCCCTTGGAAAAGGCACTTTACGGCTATTTTCTCACCCACCCAGGTGTAAAAGGGGTACCAACCTTGTGTTGGGGGTTTAACCCTGCGATAGACTGGCATCCTATCCAGGGGGGAGTCTATGACTCTCAGTCGCTTAACGCCACAGAAACCGGGATAAGCACCGGCCTGATGAGCCTCTATAGGCTCGGGACAGACTTTAACTTTAACTTTAACTTATCGAGGATAATTGGATAAGCACTTGTGTGCTTTTTTTCCTCCAGTCCCTGTGTGCATGCAGTTTTGTAAATATTGTCATCTGTTCCCACCGGCACACAATGGCCTACTCTTATAAAAAACGGAACAGGATGTAACGCGTACGCAAAATGTTCTGCATTCGTTCGCGCACGGGGCCTCGGTTTACAGTCTCATCCGAAGGACTTTGGGGGAGAGTGGAGTCAGCACTGATGTTAACTCCAGGGGAAAAATCCCCTCCAACGGGAATCGAACTTGGGTCGACAATTTACGAGTGCAGTGTTCTGACCACAAGGCTATCCTGTCTCCATTTATCTATCTATATCTATATCTATCTATATCTCTATCTCTGTGCAGATTGACTCCAAGATTACTGTGGGACTAGGAGGGGTACTCATTGTGCTGCTGTCAGTGGCGTATCTATCTATATCTATCTATATTCTATCTATCTATATCTATACTATATCTATATCTATCTGTATATCCCTGTGCAGATTGACTCCAAGATCACGGTGGGACTAGGAGGGGTGCTCATTGTGCTGCTGTCAGTGGCGTATCTCTCTCTATATATATCTCTATCTCTATCTCTTTGTATCTCTATCTATATCTATCTATATCTCTATCTATCCCTGTGCAGATTGACTCCAAGATCACAGTGGGTCTAGGGGGGGTGTTCATTGTGCTGCTATCCATGGCATATCAATATCTATATCTCTCTCTATATATATCTATCTATCTATCTATCTATCCCTGTGCAGATTGACTCCAAGATCACAGTAGGACTAGGCGGTGTACTCATTGTGCTGCTGTCAGTGGCGTATCTCTCTATCTATATATCTCTATCTCTGTCTCTTTGTATCTCTATCTCTCTATATATCTATATCTGTGTGTGTGTGTGTGTGTGTGTGTGTGCTCAGATTGACTCCAAGATCACAGTGGGACTAGGAGAGGTGCTGATTGTGCTGCTGTCAGTGGTGTATCTATCTATATATCTCTATCTCTATCTCTTTGTATCTCTATCTCTATCTATATCTATCTATATCTCTATCTATCCCTGTGCAGATTGACTCTAAGATCACAGTAGGACTAGGAGGGGTGCTGATCGTGCTGCTGTCAGTGGCGTATCTCTCTCTCTCTATCTATCTATCTATCCCTGTGCAGATTGACTCCAAGATCACAGTAGGACTAGGAGGGGTGCTGATCGTGCTGCTGTCAGTGGCGGCCAGCCTGGGGTTCTTCAGCTACGTGGGTCAGCCTGCCACCCTCATCATCATCGAGGTCGTCCCCTTCCTCGTCCTCGCTGTCGGCGTCGACAACATCTTCATCCTCGTCCAGACCTATCAGGTGAGGAGAGCGACTTGGGGGGGGGGATGGGGTTGGGGGGTTGGGGTTGGGGGGAGGAAGGGTTGGTGGGGGAGGTTAGGGGAGGGGGGTTAGGGCATGGAGGGGAGGTAGGGTGAATATGCGAGAGTATGTGTTTGTGTATAAGAGAGAGTGAGTGAGTGAGTGAGTGAGTGAGTGTGTGGTGTGTGTGTGTGTGTGTGTGTGTGTGTGTGTGTGTGTGTGTGTGTGTGTGTGTGTGTGTGTGTGTGAAAGTCAAAGTCAAAGTCAAAGTCGTGTCAAAATTGTATTTCCAGATGGTACATTGAGTAAAATTGGTCCCAACTAAAACCTATCAAACGTAAAGAAGCGTAAACTTGAATGGCATGGGCATGTCACAAAATCAAAAGGACTTGCAAAAACAATACTGCAAGGCACTGTCCAAGGAGGAAGAAAAAGAGGCAGACCAAAGAAGGGATGGGAGGACAACATCAGCGAATGGACAGGCCTAGAACTCAACAAAACCTGAATATAGTAGAACAGAGAGAGGAATGGAGGGAACTGGTTGTCAAGTCTTCAGGGGTGCCCCCACGGTCATCAGACTAAGGGATAGATAGATAGATGGATGGATGGATGGATGGATGGAGGGAAGGAGGGAGGGAGAGAGGGAGGGGGGGGATGGGATGGGGGGATGGATGGATAGACTTTGAGTAAAAATAAATCTGCTTTTTTTTTTTATCAAGCCATCTATGTAGGGGGAAAAAGCCCCAAAAAACAAAAAAAACAAAATAAAACAGCAAGCAAACAAGCAAAATACAAACCCCCCCCCAAAAAAAAACCCACCTCAAAAATATTTAACTAGAACATTATTACAATAATCCATAACAATAAATTAAACTGAAGTAGTACCAGTAGCGGTGGTAGAAGTAGCAGTAGAAGTAGCGGTGGTAGTAATAGTAGCAGCAGTAGTAGTAGTAGTAGACATTGGCGAAAGTTTGGAGAGAGAGAGATGTAACTCCAGTGGTGGTGATGTGTGCAGCGTGACGTGAGAGGCCCCAACGAATCGCTGGAGGAGCAGATTGGTCGGGTGTTGGGAAAAGCCGGACCCAGCATGCTTCTGACCAGCACGTCGGAGTCCATCGCCTTCTTCCTGGGTGAGTAGTAGCTTTTCACTTCAACATTTTTTTTCCCTTTTATGTATTTTTTTTCTTTTGATGAAAATGGAATAAGCACTCGTGTGCTGTGTGGGTTTTTTTTTTTTTTACATCCTGTCCACATGTGCATGCAGTTTTTGTAAATGTTTGTCATACATTCCCACCACTGGCATAAATAGCATCCCCCCACCGTCTGGAAATTGTGTGCAAGGAATTCCCCCTTTTCTATCCCTCTCTTTCTACCGTGTTCCTTTTCTTCTTGTTGTCGCCTCCTTCTTGTCTGTGTTCTGCCTTCTGGGTCCATTCTCCTGCCTTTGTTTCCCCAGAAAGACTTGAAAGACTACAGTTCTCCTCCCATGCCGAAGTTGGATGAGCTGTCGGGTGCTTAACAACAGCGCAATGTATTTTTCGCTCGTTTGACAGACAATAGTTGCTGTCTGAGCGTACGACGATGAAGAAGTTTTTTTTGTTCCTTGGCTCTAACCCCGAGGTTTATTAGTGGTGATTTTTTTTTTTGGCATATGCAACCATTTTCTCTCCCCCCTCCCCCCCCCCCACCCCCAATTTCCTCAACCCATTCCTTCCATCATCAAACCATCTCTTGCTCTCTCTCAGTACCAACAAAACAAAAGAAAACGCAACGCAACACAACACAACACAACACAACACAACACAACACAGCATATCACATCACATCACATCACATCACATCACATCACATCACATCACTTCTTCTTCTATCCCGTAGTCTGTTTAGACCGTAGGGGCGCCACAGAAGACTTCGCAACCAGCTCTCTCCATTTCCCTCTGTCCTCGACCTTTCTCAGGGTGTCACTCAGCCTGAGGCCCGTCCACTCTCGGATGTTGTCCTCCCATCTCTTTCTCTGCCTGTCTCTCCTTCTCCCGCCTTGCACAGTTCCCTGCAGAATTGTCTTGGCAAGCCCTGTTGATCTTGCGACATGCCCATACCACTTCAGTTTGCGTTTTTTATTGTGGTCAGGAGATCTTCAAAGGGCCCGATGGCTTGACCGATTCTGATTCTCACTTCCTCGTTATTAATCACATCACATCACAAAACTTGAAGAATAGCACTTTTCACACATTGCACCATGCTTTATTTTACTTTACTTTACTTTGCTCTGCTTCCCTGTGCCACAGGGGCCCTGACTGACATGCCTGCTGTGAAGATCTTCTCCCTGTATGCTGCCATGGCCGTCTTCTTCGACTTCCTGCTGCAGATCACCTGCTTCGTCGGCCTCATGACCTTGGACGCCCGAAGGATGGAGGTCAGGAGTCAAGGTTTTCTGCTCCTTCTCCGCCCCCCCCCCCCCCTCCCCCCCCCCTTTTCCCTTCCCTGTTAATCAGAAAAAAATGAGGACTTTTTTTTGGTTTCGGTCGCACGTGGGTCCTCAATTTAATGTCTCATCGAAAGGACTTTTTGGGAGAGTGAAGTCGGCACTGATGTTAACTCAGAGGAAAAATCCCCTTGAATGGGATTCGAACCTGGGTCAGTAGATTGTTAGCACAATGCTCTAACCACTAGACTGTCCTGTGTGTGTCTCGTGTGGTGTGGTTTGGTGTGTGTGTGTGTGTGTTTGTGTTTGTGTGTGTGTGGTGTGTGTATGTGTGTGTGTGTGGTGTGGTGTGTGTGTGGTGTGTTGTGTGTGGTGTGGTGTGGTGTGTGTGTGGTTGTTGTGTGTGTGGTGTGTGGGTGTGTATGTGGTGTGTGTGGTGTGGTGGGTGTGTGTGGTGTTTGTGTGTGGTGTGGTGTGTGTGTGTGTGTGGTGTTTGTGTGTGGTGTGTGGGTGTTGTGTGGTGTGTGTTCTGTGTCTGTGTCTGTGTTTGTGTGTGGATGTGATGTGTGTGTGTGTGTGTGTGTGTGTGTGTGTGTGTGTGTGTGCGTGTGCATATGTAAAGGTAAAGGTGTCCCATAACCTATGTAGTCATAGGGAAGCGAGGCATCAGAGACCTCAGCTTCTCCAGGGGCCAGCATATTGAGGACGGCGGCACCCGTCTCCTCTCCCTCGTCCCTGATCCTTAAGAACGCAGGTACCCATTGACAGCTGGGTGAACCAGGGGACTGTACTGAAATGTGTGTGTGTGTGTGTGCAGGAAAACCGCCTGGACTTCTGCTGCATTCGGTCTTACAGCCAGGAGAAGCCGCCCAAACAGGACGGCATTCTGTACACGCTGGTCAAAGACATCTACTCCCATTGGCTCATGAAGGAGTGGGTGCGACAATCGTGGTGAGTCTCTCATCTCTCATCTCTTCGGCATGTCCTGCCATTCTGTCTTGTTTAGTTAGCTTTCTATTTATTTATTTATTTTTTATTATTATTTTATATCGAGGATAATGGAATAAGCGTGCATGTGCTTTTTTACACCCAGTCCCTGTGTGTATGCAGTTTTGTAAATGCCATCTGTTCCCACCGGCACACAATGGCCTACTCTTACGAAAAGCGTAATAGGATTTAAGATGTGTGCAAGATGTTTTGTGTGTGTTCACACATGGGGCCTCGGTTTACAGCCTCATCCGAAAGACTTTTGGGGAGAGTGGAGTCAGCACTGATGTTAACTCCAGAAGAAAAATCTCCTCGATGCTACACTAAATCAATTATGCATGCTGTGTCACCATACATATACTGTGCTGTGTTGTGCAGATGGTGATGTTTGTGGGCTGGTTCTTTGCCTGTGCTACACTAAATAAATCATGCATGCTGTGTCACCATACATATACTGTGCTGTGTTGTGCAGATGGTGGTGTTTGTGGGCTGGTTCTTTGCCTGTGCTACACTAAATAAATCATGCATGCTGTGTCACCATACATATACTGTGCTGTGTTGTGCAGATGGTGGTGTTTGTGGGCTGGTTCTTTGCCTGTGCTACACTAAATCAATTATGCATGCTGTGTCACCATACATATACTGTGCTGTGTTGTGCAGATGGTGGTGTTTGTGGGCTGGTTCTTTGCCTGTGCTACAATAAAATAAATCGTGCTGTGTTACCATACATATACTGTGTTGTGCAGATGGTGGTGTTTGTGGGCTGGTTCTTTGCCTGTGCTGCAATAAATAAATCATGCATGCTGTGTCACCTCTATACCTGTGCTGTGTTGTGCAGATGGGGGTGTTTGTGGTTCTTTGCCTGTGCTACACTAAATAAATCATGCATGCTGTGTCACCTCTATACCTGTACCTGTGCTGTGTTGTGCAGATGGTGGTGTTTGTGGGATGGTTCTTTGCCTGTGCTGCCATGGCCCCTCGAGTGGAAATCGGTCTGGACCAGTCCCTGTCCATGCCCAAGGTAGGTTTTGTTTTTTTTCTTCTCATTTTTGCAAATTTTTAAGGTGAGACAAAGTGTCCAAAGTGGCTAAAAGCATGGGTTTTTTTTAGAATAAAAAAACTGCTGGATACATTTATGGAGATTTCCCTGTGTGAATTTAAAGAATTCAGACATAAAATATGTCTGTAGAAACCGGTTTACTCATACTTGTTTTAGACAAAAAGGTTTAGGAGTTTGAATGTTCGATTTTGGCGGCCATAATTGGATTGTTTCCATGGCAACAATGCAGAAAACCGAGAAATTCTTTGATTTTTATGCTTTTCAAGTGATGCCCTTTCAATATATGGCATAACTTTTAACATGGGCTTGTAAACAAAATTTCATCAGTTTCGACCCCCCCCATGTTCCCACCTTAAGAATTTCAAAACCACTCTAGGTCACGGCAACTGTGACCCTGACCCATCACCCATCAGTGACCTTGACTGCTTGTGACCGTGACCACCATTGACCCTGGTTGCTTGTGACCTTGAGCAGCAATGACCTTGACTGTTCATGACCTTGACCTTGATGTTGTGTCTGTCTCTCACTCTCTCTCTTTGTCTATTTGGGCAGGACTCTTTTGTGCTGGACTACTTTTCCAACCTGACGGCCTACCTGTCTGTGGGGGCCCCGGTTGTACTTCGTGGTGAAGGACGGCTTACAACTACACCCCCAACCACAACCAGAACGGCATCTGCGGCGGGCAACGGCTGCCCTGAGGATTCCCTGCTGGGCCAGGTGTATTCTGCCTCCCTGCGAGCCAACTAGTGAGTGGAGGAAGGATCTGGACCCTTCCAAATTTGATTGAAATCCTGGCCTTTTCATGTATGGAAATCATGGCCTTAAATTGAGAAAAATGTTCAAAATCCTGGCCTTTAAATTTATTCAAGTCTTGGCCCTTTAAATTTGTTGAAATCCTGGCCTTAGCATTGACAAAATGTGTTTAATTCCTGGCCTTTAGATTTATTGAAATCCTGGCCTTTACGTTTATTGAAGTCCTGCCCGTAGCATTGACAAATGTGTCCAAATCCTGGCCCTTTTAAATTTGTTGAAATCCTGGTTTTAACATTGACAAAATGTGTAAAATCCTGCCCTTAGCATTGACAGAATGTGTCCCAAATCCTGGCCCTTTTAAATTTGTTGAAATCCTGGTTTTAACATTGACAAAATGTGTAAAATCCTGCCCTTAGCATTGACAGAATGTGTCCAAATCCTGGCCCTTTTAAATTTGTTGAAATCCTGGTTTTAACATTGACAAAATGTGTAAAATCCTCCCCTTAGCATTGACAAGATGTGTAAAATAATCCTGGCCCTTTAAATTTGTTGAAATCATGGCCTTTAACATTGACAAAATGTGTAAAATCCCGGCCCTTTAAATTTATTGAAATTCTGGCTTTAACATAGACAAAATGTGTCAAAAAGTCCTGGCTATTTTAAGTTTGTTGAAATCCTGGCTTTAACATTGATAAAAGGTGTAAAAAATCCTGGCCTTTAAATTTGTTGAAATCCTGGCTTTAACATTGATAAAAGGTGTAAAAATCCTGGCCCTTTAAATTTGTTGAAATCCTGGCTTTAACATTGATAAAAGGTGTAAAAAATCCTGGCCTTTAAATTTGTTGAAATCCTGGCTTTAACATTGATAAAAGGTGTAAAAATCCTGGCCCTTTAAATTTGTTGAAATCCTGGCCGAAAAGGTGTAAAATCCTGGCCTTTAGATTTGGTGAAATCCTGGCCTTTACATTGACAAAATGTTTAAAATCTTGACCCTTCCAATGTATTGAAGTTCTGGCTTTAACATTGGCAAAATGTGTAAATTCCTGGCCTTTAAATTTATTGAAGTCCTGGCCCTAACATTGACAAAATGTTTAAAATCCTGGCCTTTAAATGGATTGAAACCCTGGCCTTTACAGTGACAAAATATGTAAAAAAAAATCCTGGCCCTTTAAGGTGATTGAAAT
>CM060344.1:33909691-33912191 GCA_030674155.1 Stramonita haemastoma | reverse complement strand
ATTTTAACTTCAAGGAAGAGGACGGTTTCCTAAACCAGTACACAACCCCCCCCACACACACACCCTCTCCTGGAGTTAACATCAGTGCTGACTCTACTCTCCCCAAAAGTCCTTCAGATGAGACTTTAAAACCGAGGCCCTGTGTGCGAACACACGCAGAACTTCTTGCGCACACGTTAAATCCTGTTCCGCTTTTCGTAAGAGTAGGCCAATGTGTGCCAGTAGGAGCGGATGACAGGATTTACAAAACTGCATATGCATGGGGACTGGATGAAAAAAAGCACAAAAGTGCTTATTCCATTATCCTCAATATAAAAGAATAAATCAAATCAAATAAATCAAATCAAATAAATCAAATCAAATTATCCTTGATATAAAAAAGAATAGAATAGAACACGCACACTCCCATATCTTTAAAAAAAAAAATTAAAAAAACAACAACATTTTTTGTGGTTGTTTTTTTTGTCTCTTTCCTCTCGCATGCAG
This sequence comes from Stramonita haemastoma, assembly GCA_030674155.1. NCBI lineage: Eukaryota > Metazoa > Mollusca > Gastropoda > Neogastropoda > Muricidae > Stramonita > Stramonita haemastoma. The sequence continues at coordinate 33,911,705 of CM060344.1, read as the reverse complement.
TGTGTTCTATGTGTTATATGAGCAGTACATTAAGTAATAAATAAATAAATAATTTTTTTTTTAAATGTCTTCCATGGTTTGTTGTTTCTCCTCTAGCGTGTTCTACGTGTTCTATGAGCAGCACATAAAGTGGTAATAAATACATAAATAAACAAATAAATAAATACATTTTAAAAATCGCTTCCATGGTTTGTTGTTTCTCCTCCACACAGCGTGTTCTACGTGTTCTACGAGCAGTACCTGACCATCGTGCACGACACCATCGTCAACCTGGCCATCTGCATGGGGGCCATCTTGGTGGTGACCTGCGTGCTGATGGGCTGCGACCTCTACTCGGCGGTGATGGTGGTGCTGACCATCTGCATGATCCTCTGCAACCTGCTGGGCCTCATGTACCTCTGGGACATCTCCCTCAACGCTGTGTCTCTGGTTAACCTTATTATGGTGAGTGGTTTGGGTTTTTTTGGTTGGTTTTTTTGGGGGATGGTGTTGGGGTGGGGTTGTGTGTGTGTGTATGTGTGTGTGTGGTGTGGAGTGGTACCTCTGTACATGTACCTCTGGGACATCTCCCTCAGTGCTGTGTCCCTGGTTAACCTTATTATGGTGAGTTTTGGGGGAGGGGAGGGGGGTTAGGGGGTGGTGGTGGGGGTGGGAGGGGGTTGTTGGGATGGGTTGGGGTGGTGGAGGGGGGGGGGGGGGGGGTAGGGGGGGGGGGGGGGGGGGTTGTGTGTGTATGTGTGTGTGGTGGGAGGGGTTGGGGGTGGGGGGGAGGAGGGGGTTGTGTGTGGTGTGGAGTGGTTACCTCTGTTCATGTACCTCTGGGACATCTCCCTCAATGCTGTGTCCCTGGTTAACCTTATTATGGTGAGTGGTTGGTTTTTTTTAGGGGGGGGGGGGGAGGGGGGGGGTGTCAAGGTGGTGTTTGTGGGGGGGGGGGGGGGGGGGGGGGTTGTTGGGGTGTGGTGGTGGGGGGTTGTTGGGGGGGGGGGGGGGGTGTCTGTGGGTGGGGTGGGGTCTGTGGTGTGGGGGTGGGGGTTGTGGTGTGTGTATGTGTGTGTGTGGTGTGGAGTGGTACCTCAGTACATGTACCTCTGGGACATCTCCCTCAGTGCTGTGTCCCTGGTTAACCTTACCATGGTGAGGTTTTGGTTTGGGGTGGGGTGTTGGGGGGGGGGGGGGGCTGGGGGGGGGGGGTTGGGGGTGGTGGTGGTGTGTGTGTGGTGTGGAGTGTGGTACCTCTGGGACATCTCCCTCAATGCCGTGTCTCTGGTTAACCTTATCATGGTGAGGTTGTTGTTTTTTTAGGGGAGAGTGTTTGTGTGGGTATTCACTGTATTGTCTTGTTATTAAAATACATAAATATGTCTCTTTTTCTCTGTCTCTGTCATCTGTCTCTGTGTGTCTCTCTGTCTCTCTCTGTCTCTGTCTGTCTGTCTTGTCTTTCTGTCTTGACTGTCTCTATGTCTCTGTCTGTCTCTGTCAGTCTATTTCTCTCTCTCTCTCTCTCTCTCGCTCTCTCCTCTCTCTCTCTCTCTATCTCTATCTATCTATCTATCTATCTATCTATCTATCTATCTATCTATCTATCTATCTATCTATCTATCTATCTATCTATCTATCTATATCATATATATATATATATATGTATGTAAAATTTATCATCACTTAACTATCTAGTCTGATGTGGTTTGGAAAACCAGTGAGTCTGATGTGTTGTAGTGTGGTAGTGGTTGTGGTTGTTGTTGTCTGATGTATAAATTTCCAGGTGTTGTAGTGTTGTAGTGAGGTTGTGGTTGTTGTCTGATGTATGATTTCCAGGTGTTGCAGTGTGGTAGTGGTGTTTGTGGTTTGCAGGCTATAGGAATTTCTGTGGAGTTCTGTTCCCACATCACACGGGCCTTCGCTGTCAGCACGCTGCCTACGCGCAAAGAACGAGCTAAAGACGCCTTGGCCCACATGGGCAGCTCGGTATGTGTGTGTGTCTGGGTGTGTGGTAGGGGGGGGGGGGGGGGGG
>CM060344.1:33897191-33904691 GCA_030674155.1 Stramonita haemastoma | reverse complement strand
GAGCTAAATAAATAAGGATGTGATTTGAGCACAAACTAAGTTACAATACACCCCACTGTAGAGTAGGTGTTGCAAGGGTATGCCACTTTCAGAAGGCGAAACTGTGAAAAATGAGAGTTCTTCCTCTTTCGTCTGTTTTTTTTTTTTTTCTTTTTTCTTCGTTCGTGTGTGGTATACATACATAGACATGTTCATAATTGGCCTGTGCCTGCTGAAATTTTTTTTTTTAAATGCAAGTTTGGTTTTCCCTAGACCTGTGAAAGTTTTGTCTTTCTGTATGCAGGTTACGATGACATTTGTCTGTTTATTTTGTTGAGTTGGTTTTGGGGTGGAGGGGGGGTGGGGGGTGTTATTAAACTGATGTAGTTTTGTTTCAACTGATCTCTTGACAGTTTCTGTGTGTATACATACACACACATATATATATATATTTATATAGCCACCACTCCAGGAATTTTTTTTCTGATTTTTTTTTTTCCGTTCTTTTTTTTTTTTTGTTTTTGTTTTTGGGGGGGGTAATGTGATTTGTGAGATGCAGTGGAGGAGAGAGAGAGAGGAAAAGAATGTGGGATATATGTGGGATAAATGGGGAATATAAGAGTGGACGACACAATATGATCCGATCAAAGTATTTCAAGGTTTTCTAGACGTCAATACCTCAGTACGATGATGTGTGGTGAAAACTTCATTAATGAACTTGGTTTGGGATTTTTTTGGTTTGTTGGGTTTTTTTTTTTTTTTGTTTTTTTTATTCCTTAGCTGCTGATAAAACACCTCTTGTGTTTTTTTTTCTCTCAATCTTTTTCTTTTTTCTTCTCTTTCTGATGATGTGGAAATGTGTGTGCTGTGTCAGTAAATATGTGACGTGATTTAAATATTTTTGTAAAAAATTTTTTTTGTATTGTCAGATTTAGATTGTTTTGTTTTGTGACTATAGTCTGTTGCCATTCTGAACAAAAGCAACAAAAAAAAACAACAACATCCGTATATGAAAAAAAAAAAATCCAAACAAAGCCCTGTACAACATTTCCAATGAGTGGATGGACAAACTTGTAGTTCTGAAAGAAAACATACATTGGGGTAAAAAACAAAGTGCGAAAAAAAGTTGTGTGTATGCAGAAAATCTTGCTCCTTTTTTTTTCCTTTTTTTTTTTTTTTTCTTCGGTAATGAATAAATTACAGTCGGAATAGGTTGGTTGGAGTGGGAAGGGGGGGGGGGGGGGGTTATTGGAATTTTTTTTTTTAATAATTTTTTTTTTATGAGTTTCAGCCATGTCCAGAACAAAAGGTAGAAAACTATTAATGATGATTGATAATAATAATGATAATAACATTGATAATAATAATGGCAATGATAATAAAACAATGATTGATGATAAATAATAATAATAATAATGTAATAATAAAATAATACAAAAGGTAGAAAAACTTACCTATTCGACCAGAGCTCAGCATGCAAAATCTTCGAGTGTTTAAACCGGCTTTCTTTGTTAAAACAACGCTTGACGGCATTATTTTAGGGCGCGCATGTGGTGTGTGTAACTTTTAAGAACGATTGATATCGTTGTTGTTGTTGTTGATGTGGCTGTTTTTCCTGTCAGGTGATAGCGCAAACAACACAACAACTGTCTTGCCAGTGTGCATGAATATGGAGTTATTATGATAATAGTTCAATGATATGATATAGTATAATATCCTAGTGTACAGAATGAAGCATTTCCTCACAGTGATTATCATGATTGGTATTATTATTGGTGGTGGGTGTTGTTGTTGTTGTAATATCGTTTTTCTATACATCCGTGTGGCAGACCTGCTAACTATGACATCTGTGGGTCAGTTTGGGTGACAACACACACACACAATATGAATTCCGTTTGGCTTGGTTTGTAGAAATTGTGGTGTAAATGTGGAGGTTTGGGCAGGAGGTGGGGTGGGGAGAGGGGGGGGAGAGGTACTGAAAAAAAATGTGGAAAAAGATTTGTTTAAGTGCTGCGACAGAAAATATATATTATATATATATATATAGAGAGAGAGAGAGAGAGAGAGAAGAGAGAGAGAAATATATATATAAGGAAGAAGGAGAAAAAAAGTGATGAAAAAATTGAAATGAGAAGAAGACAAGATAGATGGAGAGAAAGTTAAGACAGAAGAGGGACTCCCCCCATCCCCTCCCCTTCCCTCCCACACCCCTTGTCACAGAATTCATTGAAATCTTTAGAAAACGAGTTCAAAACAGAACCCAAAAAATTGCCAGAAAGACGCGACTGAAAATTGAGAAAGAGTGAATCTCGAAAGATATTTTTAGAGCTTCCTTCACCTTTACCTATCCCGCAGTCCTGCAGACCTTGGGGGCCCACTGAGATTTTGCAACCAGCTTCCTCCACTTCTCATTGATATGATTTAAGAGCTACTGCACACCAAACCTACCCCACCCCGCCAAAAAAAAAATTTGGAAATTTAAGAACAAAATTCTTTTAAAGGAAGTTTGTAAGTTTCACAGTGGATATCTTGCTTATTGTTAGAAAGATTTTGTGCAGAAGTTTTGATTCGTTTATCATTTTGTGAGCAAGAAGAAATAGCGATGGTTTGGAACGAGAAAGAGATAGACGGAGAGAAAAGTGGGGTGAAAGGGCAGTTAGGGTCAAAGGTGAATCACTGGCGATGCGTCGAGTGCCTCACAGCGATGTGTTCATCCACAAGATGTGTGAAACGTAACTTATGTGCTTAGAAAGTTCTCTGAAGTATCTTAGCAGACACTTTCTGGTGTGTGTGTATGTGTGTGTGTGTTTGTGTGTGTTGTGTGTGTGTGTGTGTGTGTGTGTGTGTGTGTGTGTGTGTGTGTGCTGCGTGTGTGCAGTGTGTGTGTGAGGTGGGTGTGTGGTGAGTGTGTGTGTGTGTGTGTGTGTGTTGTGTGTGTGTGACTGTGTGCGTGTGTGTGTGTAGTAACTATCATTTTTACCATGTGCAGAGGGGCTGTAGGTAATGGTATATAATGGAGGCATGTGAAGTTAAGTTTAACAAAATGGCAACCGAGTCAAATGAAGAATAAAGATTTGTTATCAGGTTGTGTTCTTATAAATCCGTGTGTGTGTGTGTGTGGTGTTGTGTGTGGTGTGGTGGGGGGGGGGGGTGGGGGGGGGGGGTAGGTGTGTGTGGCTGTGTGTGTGTGTGTGTGCATGTGTTTGCGTACTTGTGTGCATGTGTATTAATGTTTAAGTATCTGAATCGTAATGATGTACATAGTCAACTCACAAACTCAAAACGATGCAATGCTTATGGGCAGATATTTATCGACAATTTTTTTTTTCTTCTTTCTCTCTCTTTTATTTTTTTTTGTGTGTTATTCATTTTTTTGGTGGGTGTGTGATGATGTTTTTGTTGTTTGGGTTTTTTTTTTTTCTTCATTTCATTACTGTACTTTTTTGTTGTCACGTGTATGATGTGAATTTTTTATTTGATTTTATGTTTCACTACGAAATGTAGATAGCGATGGATTGAATTTGACAAGAAGTATATGTAGCTGACAGTATGAATAGTGTTAGTAGTAAAGACGTTTTGCTTGTTTTGATCAACAGAGATGCAGTTGATCTGCCGTTTTTTTTTGTTTGTTCGTTTTGATTAATTTTTATTATTTTGTACATGATTTTAAAAACAGAAGAGAAAGAAACCCAACAATATATTGATAAAAAAAAATTAACAGAAGAGAAAACCCAACAATATATTGATAAAAAAGAATTAACAGAATATAGATTTTTTTTTTCGCAAGGGAATACTAATCTTAAGTGTGACAGCCACACTGTACCCTACTCTCAGCTCTGCTGTGATTATTCAGAAAAAATCGACTACAACGTTTTGCTATGCAAATCAAAACAAAAGAAATAACAATAAAATAGAATACAGACCTTACCTACCAACCCAGACAAACCTATTCCCCTCTCCAAAAAAAAATTAAACTGCATTCCACTCTGTGAAAGTGCGGCGTACTGTCAAAGCAGTCATACAGAAAAAGAAAAAAAAACGGAAACAAATTTTTTTTTTTTTAATCCTATCCCTGAAGTCTAAATACAGCTACCTCAATGGAAGGGGGGGGGGGGGGGGGGGAATGGTTACATGTGCAAAAAAAAAATCTGACCACTAGTGAACACTAGAGCTGTAACCAAGGAACAAACACCCCCCTCCCCCTTTGTCACCTCCCTCCCCCTCCCCCCCCCCCCCCCCCCCTTCTCACACACACACACACAAACCCAGAAAAGTAGTATTGTGTTTATGAGAGGACTTCAGCTTAACAGTCAATCTTAACCTGTGATATATTTTCTCAATTTTTTTTTTTTTTGTAAATTTTTTTTTTACTTCAGCCAGTCAAAAACAAAACAAAACAAAAACAAAAACAAAACCTACACAAAATGAGAATTATTATTATTCTTATCATTATAGATTTGAAGTCCTTTTAAAGAAACAAAAAAACATAATAATAATAATAAAAATAGGAGCAAGTATTATGCGAAGTTTTGTTGTTGTGTATTGCAGAGAAGACTGTTTATCATAACAGCCCTCGATTTAGTCTCTGTGTGGTTGGGTGGGGCTATAAATAAATAACATGATTGGTGTGTAATAAAGTTGCTCTGACTGTTAAGATAATCAAGGAGATGAATTGGATGAATTCTTGTCACACGATATTTAAGTTTTCTGTCTGCATTATTTTTTTTATATGTCATGTTTGCCGGATTTTTGTTCAATAAACTTGAAAGATATTCGAAAGTGTGTGTTGTTTTTGTTGGTGGATGTCCTGTCTTGTAATTTTTGGAACATATTAATTACACATTTTTATCAGTTTTTTAGATGTTGTTTGGATTTTTTAATGAAATTTTGTAAGATGTTTTTTTTTTTTTAATTTTTTTTTTTGGAACATGTTTTGTTTCATTTGGATAATTTACCAATCCATGAAGTTGGAATGTAGTTACCTAAAAGGAAAAGTTGTCCATAACCTGTGTGGTCTGAGGGGAGCGAGCGTCAGAGACCTCAGCTTTCTAGGGCTAAAAGGTTAAGTGTCCCATAACCTGTGTGGTCGTGGGGATCGAGGCTCAGAGACTTCAGCTTCTTAGGGCTAAAAGGTTAAGGTGTCCATAACCTGTGTGGTCTGAGGGGAGCGAGGCATCAGAGACCTCAGCTTCTCTAAGGCTAAAAGGTAAAGGTGTCCCATAACCTGTGCGGTCGTAGGGGAGCGAGGCAATCAGAGACCTCAGCTTCTCTAAGGCTAAAAGGTTAAGGTGTCCCATAACCTGTGCGGTCGTAGGGGAGCGAGGCATCAGAGACCTCAGCTTCTCCAGGGGTCAGCATATTGAGGGCGGTGCCCATCTCTTCTCCTTAATGGTGTGTAAAAAAAGGGTGGCATACACAAAATGTCACTGTGGATGAACTTGTGAGGCCTATCCAAGGAACAACAAAAAAGGGTAAAAAAAAACCCAACAAAACTTGTTCACAGTTAAGCAGCCTCTTTTAGGATGTGTCTTTAGGGTTTTCAGCTAATGTATTGCCATTTCTTCTTGGTTCTTTCTGTGGTCTTACATAATTATGTGTTGGGGATTAATGTGCTCAAATTCATTTTATGTCTTTTCACAATGGGGATTGGGTGTGTGTCTGTGTGTGTGCTTGTGTATGTGAATCTGTGTGTGTGTTTGAGAAATAGTGTGTGACTGTGTGTTTGTGCATGTGTGTGTGCGTGTGTGTGTGCGTGCATGCGTGCGCGCGTGTGTGTATAAAAAATTTCTTCAGAGTTTATTTTATTTTATACCACTTTATGTCACAGCAGATTTCTTACGTGAAATTCGGGCTGCTCTCTCTCCCCGGGGAGAGCGCGTCGCCACAAGTGCAGCGCCTACCCATTTATTTTTTTCCTGGGGATGGTGTCTAAACACGACACCTGTGTGCATGGGGGTTTTTTTATAATTTTGTCATCCGCTCCTACCGGCACACATGGCCTGCTCAGAACGGGGTTTTAACGTGTGCGCAAGATGTCTGTGTGCATTCGCACACGGGGCCTCAGTTTATAGTCTCATCCGAATGAGTTTGTATTCTTGCAAAATAATCTCTCTCTCTCTCTCTCTCTCTCTCTCTCTCTCTCTCTCTCTCTCTCTCTCTCTCTCTCTCTCTCTCTTCACTTTGGTTTCATACTAAACAACTACCTAAATTTACTGGTAAAGGAGAAAATCTGTCGCCTGTTTTTGGCAATATCTTTTACTAACTTCACTGACATTATACGGCCCAGGCCAAAAGCTGTGTCAGTTATTGATGTCAGTGGCTGCCAAGGCCTACACTAAAATTTTGTAATGTTGTAAAACATTGTGTTGAGATTGCCTTCAGCCATGACAAGCTACTTAACATAACAACGAGCACTCTCTCCTTTAAAAGAAGAAAAAAATCCTCTGAAGTCGGGAGTATGGCTGCCTATATGGTGAGGTACTTGAAAAACAGTCATACACGCAAACTTCTCATTCAGTGTGTAATTTCAATCTCACAGTGATTCCCAGATGGGGACGAGTCAGAATGCACATTCTTGGTTACAGACCCCCAGTGTTAAGCTGAGGAACGCACAACAACAACACAGCTGACAATTATGTTCCTAGCTCAAGTGATGATACATACTACACCTCAAAACATGGTGCTGTGGCTATCATGTGACATTAGTCTTTTTTTTTTTTCTTTCTAAATTTTTTTTTCAAAAAACAAAACGCACGAAATCGTGCAGTCCAAGGGAAGTTACACATACTGTTAACTTAAATATGAGTTCTTTCCCTTTAGCTGTTCGCTTTGTGCTGTTGACTTTGGTCTGTCACCTGAAATTTTTAGTATCGTAGATTTTGTGAATTCGGCCTTTGTTTGTTTGTTTTCTTTTCCATCATATTTCAGTTTATATTGGCAATTTTACTTTAAGTGATTCCTTGAGTTTGAGAAAATACTAGTTTTTTTTCCTTGAAATTTCAGTGTTACTTGACAAATTTTACTTTTAAATGATTCCCGAATTTGAGAAGAAAAATATTTGTTTTCTTTTTCCTTCAAATTTCGGTGTATCTTGGCAAATTTTACTTTTAAGGGATTCCTGATTTTGAGAAAATATTATGTTTCTTTCTTAAATTTCAGTGTGAAATTTTTTTCTGTGATTGAGTATGGAAATATATTGTAGTTGTGTGAAATGTGTGAAATTTTTTTGTGTGGTTTAGCGAGGAATAAGGAGGTAGGGGTGTGGGGGTGAGTTTTTTAACTGTTTTTATATTATTAGCTTTCACACTACAAGGCAAAAAAATTCTTTTTTATTTTGATTTATTCTTTCTTTTGAAGGTATGGAATGAGCACTCATTCTGTTTTTAAATGCCATCCCCATTGTATGCAGTTTTTGTAAAATTTTCATCGTTCCCCCACCAGCACACAAGGCTACTCTTCAAAAAACGAGTTTTAATGTGCCCAAGATGTTATGCGTGCTTGGCAATGGGACCGGTTTATAGT
>CM060344.1:33884691-33892191 GCA_030674155.1 Stramonita haemastoma | reverse complement strand
AATGCTTACGGCAGATTTCTCTGACTGAAATTCAGGCTGCTTCCCTCCCCCTCCACCCCCACCCCCAAGAAGAGCACATGGCTGAAAATGCATTGACATCCATTGTGTGTGTGTGTGTGTGTGTGTGTGTGTGTGTGTGTGTGTGTGTGTGTGTGTGTGTGTGTGCACATTTGGGTTTGTTGGGACTGTTGATTGCTATTGGTTCTATGACAGCGTAAGAATCGGTTGAATGCAAGTGCTTTGATTTGTTTTTGTAAGATATAGCGCTATATAAATTCCATTTATTATTATTATTAATATTATTATTATTATCAGAAGTAGTAGTAGTGGTGGTAGTAGCAGCAACAGCAGCAACAGCAGCAGCAACAGCAGCAGCAGCAGTAGTAGTATGTAGTAGTAGTAGTAGTAGTAGTAGTAGTAGTAGTATCATCATCATCATCATCATCATCATCATCATCATCATTATTATTATTGTTATTGATGTTGTTATTGTTATCATCATCATCATCATCATCATTATTATTATATTATTATTATTATTATTATTACTGTAATTAATATTATCACTATTGTCACTATTATTATAATACACATTCTATCATTATATTTGTGGGTTTTTTATATATAAAAATGGCACCTTCATTCTATAGCTTCAGGTGTTTACATCACACCCACCATACCCAATAATACACACAACACCTCTGCATAGCAATTTATCAGATAACAGACAATATACCCCCCAAAAAAAACAACAAAAAATTTGACCCCAAAATATCAATTCACACTGTAAACCCTACCCCCCAGGAATGACGTAACCGGCAGCAGCCAGCAACGCCAGCAGACCCACAGGGAACCAGCACAGGAAGTCCGACATGGCCACCGTGATCAGCCGGCGCGCGATGGTCACGTCCTTGCTCTGCCTCGTGCTGTGAGAAGCCACCATGCTGTTGCGTCGCACGGACCAGTAAATGGCACTCTGTCCCACAGCGATCATGAGGAATACGACGAAATTGAAGACCACGATGATGCTGAAGGAATACTTGTGTCCCGCACTCTGGTCTCTGGAGGTGATGGGTAGCGGCACGCAGAGAGCGTTGCGGCCATACAACCGCCAGTGGGACGCCGCCGGCAAGAGAGGGACGGCCGCCATCGCTATCCCAGACACCCACAGCGCGGCGGAAGTCACGTGAGCCGCGTGCGGTCGAAGCGGAGGGAGGTGAAAGGGCAGTGGAGACGAGGAGTCTGTCGAGGGTGATGACGCACACGATACAGACGGACACTTCGCTGGACAGCAAAGACAAGAACCCAGCCACCTTGCAAGCCGCACTCTCCCTCCAGGCTACATCCTTCCATACATAACTGCCCTGGTACATTCTATCCGCCACACCGACCACAGCCAGTAAACGCCCATGCAGAAATCGGACACGCACAGGTGGTGCACGAAAATGCCGTAACTCTGCTGACTTCCCGCTTTCTCCCTGCAGGCTCTGTAGCCAAAGCTGAGCAGGTTTCCCAGTAAGGTGAAAGTGGCGAAAAAACGCCAGAACTACCGGTAAAATTGCGAACGGAAGCAGATCCTGGCAAGATGAAATTTCGTCAAAGGAGCGTGACAGCGTTGCGTGTTGAAGTGTGCAGGTAACATGGTTGGACAACACAGTTTGTAGTTGTCGGCGTATACGTGTAGAGAAACGTAAGTCGTGGATCAGGCTTGGGGGGAAAGTGAGTCAGAGGACACCCTCGCATGTCAGCACGTGCAGATGACTGACTGAACGCAACCCTTGGTTGGAGATGGAGTCCAGTTCAGTTTCGGACAAGTTCAGAAACGTCAAGTTTGGAAACATGCTCAACTGGTGTAGGTCGGACTCTTCTAAATAAACACGGGACACGTCCAACTTCAGCAACAACGATGTAAAACCTGACGAACCGGACTCTTGATCAAACGCGAACTGCAAAGGATTACCAGACAGGGATAACTCCAGCAAATTCTTCAGAACCTTCAAATGCCCGTACCCGAAACGCTCAATCTCATTATAACCCAGATCCAAGACGCGAGGTTCGGAAAGTGGACAAAACTGACGTTTTTCAAGCCACAGTGCCTCAGAACGAGATGAACCAGCATGGAGTTGTTCCTCAACAATCCAGGACTCATCCAGACCCTGACCCATCCAGAAAACGAAGCTGAGGAAACCGACTGGCAGAAAACGGGGTGGGACAGAAAAACGCCCACCCGTAACAATTACAAGGGGTAGGACAAACAACACCGCACAACACCTCATCATCCCCTTGCGGACACTGCCTCACCCCATCACAGATATCTTCAGGGTGGACACAAACCCGAGACCCCTACAGCGAACAGACCCGGACAGGAATAAGCGCTACACCCGCGCTCATCCTCTCTCCCGGACAATCGAACACACCGTTACACCTGACGTACACAGGTAAGCAGTAATACTCATCTGAGATCTCGTGGCTAAAGGGACAGGCGAAGTGAGTTTTGGACACCAAGTTGCGGTAGAGTTGGAAAGAGCTTTTGATGCAGGAACAAGGTTTTCTAAAGTTTATGGTAGTGGTAGAGTTGGAAAGGGCTTTTGATGCAGGAATGAGGTTTTCTGAAGTTGTGGTGGTGGTGTGTGCTTCTTCTGAAAACTTGTGTGTGGCGTTGGGTGCAGCAGCAGGAGCAGCAGCAGCAGAAGCAGCAGCAGCAGCAGCAGGGGTGGGGTGGTCTGGAGGGCGGAGAGTGAAGTTGCCATCGTGGGTAAAGCGTACCAGGGCGGGAGGGGGGGTGGCGGGAAGCTCGAGGTTTTCCCTGATTTCGTAGCAGTCTGCCTCGTCCACTGCGTTGACACAGTCCTGTACCCCGTCACAGTGGGCGCCGCGAGGTACACACTGGTAAGGAGACACGGCATACTGTCTGTTATTAGTTAGTTGTTGTTTGTTTTTGTTTTTTTTTGTTTTGTTTATTTCTTTCATTCTGTCTCCCTGTGTGTCTAGGTCTGTCTGTCTCTGTCTGTCTGTCGTCTGTCTCTCTCCCTCTTTCTCTCCTCCCCCCTCTCTCTGTCTTTCCCTCTCTTTCTCTCCCTCTTTTTCTCTCTCTCCTCTTCTCCCTCCCTCCCTCCCTCCCTCTCCTCTCTCTCTCTTCTCTTCTTCTGTCTGTCTGTCTCTCTGTCTCTCGCACAACCACAAAACACACACACAACACACACACACACACACACACACACACACTGACTAACTAGCTAACTAACTACCTTCCTAACTATTTTGAAAAAAGTTATTATTTTTCGTCCAGACAGACAGACAGACAGAAGTCAGTACAGAAGACAGACCAGACAGTAAGACAAGACAGACCAGACAGACAAGACAGCAGACATAAGACAAACAAGACAGACAAACAAACCAGACAAAACAACCAGACAAAACAGACCAGACTAGACTATAAAAAAAAAACACCCACCCACCCACCTGTTTGTTCCTACAGTCAAAGTGCAGAATGGGGTGACAGGGAGGAAACAGGCAAAACTCCTCATCACTTCACACAAAACCACCACACACACACACACACACACACACACACACTACACACACACACACACACACAATTACACACACACACACACACACACACACACACACACACACACACACACACACAACACACACACACACACACACACACACACACACACAAAATTATTACACACACACACACACAGACACACACTAACACACAAAACACCCCACACAACAACTTACACAAACTTTTTTTTAAAGTTATCATTTTTTGTACAGACAGACAAACAGACAAAAAACCCAGACAAGTCAAACAGACAAAACAAACAGACAAGACAAAACAAAACAGACCAGACTAACACCCACCCACCTGTTTGTTCCTACAGTCAAAGTGCAGAATGGGGTGACAGGGAGGAAACACGCAAAACTCCTCATCACTCCCGTCCCCACAGTCCCCCCTGAAGTCACACACCAGGGAATACGCCACCTCCTCCTCCGCACCTTTCCTGCACCGGAACGCAGGCGGCAACGGCAACGGCCCCCTTCCCGGAAACCGACACCCCTCACTCACCCCCTCAGCCAACCAGCACGCGCTGTGCCAGTCACATGACAGGAAGGAGTGCGTCACGTGACCTGCAGGACATACCGTGAACGTCCCTTGGTGGGAGACGTTCGACAACGAAGATTTTGGAACGGGTTATGACGACAGGTTTGAAGCGGGGACCGCATCGGGGAGGGAACTGAATTCGCAGAGGTAGGTTGGGGTGTAGGGGATGTCGCAGTGGACAGTCATGATGTAGGGCTCGTGTCTGAGGTTCTCCGGGACTGTGGTTCGGGAAGGTCTGACGAGCAGAAAGGTTTGCTGGAGACGTTGTACACCTGTCTGTAGTACGCCACACTCTGGTCCGTCCAGGTGAAGGTTCTGTGGTAACTGAAGAAGGTGAAAAAAGGTAAAGGTGTCCCATAACCTTGGTGGTCCTAGGGGGAGCGAGGCCTCAGCTTCTCTAGGGGCCAGCATGTTGAGGGCGGCGCCCATCTCCTCTCCCTCGCTGCTTTACCTTCCCTGACCCTAAGAGGGCAGGTACGCATTTACACCTGGGTGAACTGGGGGACTGTACTGAAGCCAAGGCACATAAACAGTCACCCATCCAACTGGTAACCACGCTCGATGCTGCTTAACTTGACTTGGGGAAAGCGAGAGCTCTGACCACTGAGCTGTCCCGCCCCATAACTGAAGAAGACAAAACCATTTTCAAAATTGAGAAGAGTGGTGAGGATAGTTGGTTTTTTTGTGGGTTTTTTTTTGGGGGGTGATGTTTTCAGTTGTCTCATTCCCGATGGGGATGGGATGATAACTCAGTGGTCAGAGCACTGCTTTCCCCCAAGCTAAGGTTTAAGCAGTATTGAGAGTGGTTACCCAGTGGATGGGTTACCGTTTGCACGCTTTGGCTTCAGTACAGTTCACCCCAGTTTACCCAGCTGTCAACGGGTACCTGCCCTCTATAGGGTCAGGGAAGGTAATGCAGCGAAGGAGAGGAGATGGGCGTCGCCCTCAACATGCTGGCCCCTAGAGAAGCTGAAGTCTCTGATGCCTTGCTCCCCTTCGACCACATAGGTTATGGGAACATCTATACCTTTACTCTGACTTCGAGGATGATGTTTAAAACACGACATGAGTGTACATGCATTTTTTGCAATAGTGGGTTTTTTCCCTTCATTTTTTACCTCGGTTTACAATTATATTCCAAGGACTTTCAGGGGCGAAGTCAACACTGATGTTAACTCCATGGGGAAAAAATCCCCTTAAACAAAAGTCCCAGTGGGTTTATTTGAACCCAGGCTTGATCACAAGTGCAAAGCTCTAGCCACTAGACTGTCTACCCTCTCCCCTCCCCCTCCCTCCTCCCCACAGCGTTCCCCCTCAAGTTCTATAAAACGTGTTTTCTTAGTAAAACTGAAACCAGTGCCTGTCTTAAGTTTTGCCCTCTCCCCTCCCTCCTCCCCACAGCGTTCCCCCTCAAGTTCTATAAAACGTGTTTTCTTAGTAAAACTGAAACCAGTGCCTGTCTTAAGTTTTGCCCTCTCCCCTCCCTCCTCCCCACAGCTTCCCCCTCAAGTTCTATAAAACGTGTTTTCTAGTAAAACTGAAACCAGTGCCTGTCTTAAGTTTTGCCCTCTCCCCTCCCTCCTCCCCACAGCGTTCCCCCTCAAGTTCTATAAAACGTGTTTTCTCAGTAAAACTGACACCAGTGCCTGTCTTAAGATTTGAACCCAGCACTTTACCCACATGTGAGGGGCAGTAGAAGGGGCCGACTGCAAACCCACGTAAACCATGACGTTAGGACGCCGGTTCAACACCCCATGACGTCACCCCACTCCTCCAGCTGTTGAAACTGGCCAGGTGACCCTGACGTCGCAAACACTGCAAGGAAGCGTCAGCCCACGTCACCATCTCCTCAGCAACCAGGTACAAGTAGCAACTGTCACCACCCCTTGCGATAAAACCCGGCCCCGCAACGAACCGAAGAATACACACACTCCCACTCATCCTCGCTCTCGCTACACTCACTTTCCAAATTGCACTCCAAATGATTTCGAAACACACCCCAGTACGGCACAGAACAATTCCACACCCCTTCTCCCGTTTTCCTCGGCGTCTGAGAGGCGTCACAGAACGTGAACAGCACACGAAAACCTGTAGAGGTAGCCGTACGCGAATCGGATACGAAGTTGAGAAAAACGGCGTCGGTTTTGAGAGAGGTTGGAGGAGGAGGTTCAAAAGCGTTGCAGATTTTCCACAGAAGGGTTTTTTTGTCTCTGGAGGCAGAATATGTGTGGATATAGAGGGTTTCGAAGTCGCCACAGCCCAATAACCATAGGGTGTAGATGTCGACGTGAGGGAAGCTGAGCATTATAGTGTGTAGGTCAGGCACGGTCAGTTTGACCCAGGTGTCTTGTTCTATCGAAGCCAGTATGGTGTGTCCGTCGAACAGTGGTGATTGAACGTAGCCTGGTCAATATATACACACATGCACATGCATGCGTAGGCATGCATGCATGCACGCAAACGCACGCGCGCACACACACACTTTTTAGTGGATAGATGTGAAAAATGAAGACACACACACACGCACGCGCGCACACCACACACAACACACACACACACACACACACACACACACCACACACACACACACACACACACACAGCACACACACACACACAACCACCACCACCACCACCACCACACCACACCACACCACACCACACATACAAACAATCCCCCTCCCCCGCCCTCACACACACAACCCCCCCTCCCTCCCCCCAGACATCCCCCTCTCCCCCCCCCCACTACACACACACACCACACCCCCCCCCCACCCCCCCCCCCCCACAACCCCCCCCCCCCACACACACAACCCCCCCACACCCCCCCCCCCCACACACAACACCCTCATCCCCCCCCCCACATACAACACCCCCCTCCCAACCCCAACACACACACACCCCCACAACCCTCCCCTCCCCCACCCACCCCCACATCTCCCCTCCCCACCCCCCCACACAACCCCCCCCCCCACCCACCACCACACACACACACACACACACACACACACACAAACACAAACCTCGATAACGACCAGTATACACCACCTCCAACCGTGGACGGTCATCCAGCCTGGACTGGAACCCGAAACTCACAGAAAACGTCTCTCTCCTATTCTTGAGAGTCAGAAACATGGACAAGGCGTTACTCCTACTGACATAATCCTTATACCTTCCACAGCCGTTATGCAAGTCCACGCTGTTGGGATTAGCGTAATCCCGAAGGAAGAATCGAGCAGAGCAGCAAGGCACTCTAACTCCAGCTGGGTGGAAATCCACGTGGAGAAGCGTACCCGAGGAGACGTGAGGTTGACGTGGCAGTAGTGTTTGTACCTCAGAGGCTTTGCTGAGAAACGCCCAGCCAGGTAGAAACTCACCTGACCT
>CM060344.1:33866789-33869591 GCA_030674155.1 Stramonita haemastoma | reverse complement strand
TGAGTTTAATTAAAGTAAAGAATTTTTTTTCAAATTGTTTTTCCTTAGCTCTCTCTTTCCTTCATGCGGTGGTCGAAAGTTTAAAGTGGTATATCAAATTCTACGGAGAGGGTAGGGGAGAGAGAGAGAGAGAGAGAGAAAAGAGAGAGAGAGAGAGAGAGAGAGAGAGAGAGAGAGAGAGACAGAGAGACAGAGAGACAGAGAGACAGAGACAGAGACAGACAGACAGACAGACAGACAGACAGACAGAGATTGTGTGTATGCAGTTTTTGTAAATTTTATCATCCGTTCCCACCGGCACACAGTGGCCTAGTCTTCTGAAAAGCGGAACGGGTTTTAAATTGTGCGCAAGATGTGTGTGTGCACGTGCGTGTGCATGTGCGTGCGCGCGCGTGTGACGTACGTGTGTGTGTGTGTGTGTGTGTGTGTGTGTGTGTGGTGTGTGTGTGTGTGTGTGTGTGTGTGTGCGTGTGTCTGTGTGTGTCTGTGTGTGTCTGTGTGTGTGTGTGGTGTGTGTGTGTGTGTGATTGCATATATGATTGTGTATGTGTAAGCGTGCGCGTATGTGTGCACTCATGAATGTGTGTGTGTGCGTTCATGTGTATGTGTGTATGCGTGTGCGTGTGCGTGTGCGTGTGTGGTGTGTGTGTGTGTGTGTGTGTGTGTGTGTGTGTGTGTGTGTGTGTGTGTGTGTGTGCTCGCGTTTGTGTTTCTGCGTGTGCACGTGTATGTGTGCACGTGTACATACCCCTTATTTCACTTTTCGCACACACAATTATGTGAAAGGCCCTCCAAATAGAATTCCCAGTTCAAAATACTCGCTATTAAGTAAATTTGGCTTGTCGCCCGTTCAAACGGATAGATCTTTCTATATATACGAAGCTGAACACTCTTTTGATGCACACAGAAAACGAGCGTTTGATGACATTTACAAAACGGCATACACACGGGGACTGGATGTAAAAAAGCACAAGAGTGCTGATCCCATTATCCTCAAAAGAATAAAATAAAATAAATTTTTAAAAAAGCGTTTTTGTGTACATCAGGCAAAAATGCAGGGCTCAAAGAGATAGCCCTGAGGGATGCCGTAAGTGTATTATCATTATTATAATGGAGGACACAGATGAGTGCACAGGTGTGTCCTTCGTCAGCATGACACAAATCACAGTGCTGTCCGGCACGTTGCTCATGACAGGTGCAACAGCTGGGGGAATGGGGGAAGGGGGGGGGGGGTTGTCAGGTGGTCACGTCAAATGCTCTTTTACAGTCTATAACTGAAACGTTCAAGGCCATGCTAGAGGTTGTGAAATGGTAGTGAAGGACAGCGTAGCAGGGTTTATTTTGGATAGTAGTTGTTGTTTTATAAAAAAAAAAAATCTCAATTATACTTTTTAAATTTTTGATTTTTTTTTTTTTTTTTATAGAAAAAAAAGATCTGAATTAAACGTTTTTCGTTTGGATAGTTTGTTTTTGGCAAAAAGCTCTATCTCAATTATACTTTTTTAAAATAAATTTTATTTTGGATAGTTGTTTTGGGGCAAAAAGATCTCAGTTGTACTTTTAACTTTACTCCCGAAGCCAGAACACCTGCTAGCTCCTTGATGGGCAAAAACGGTCGCGTACGCAAAAAAAATCGGTTGGTGCATGACGGGATTAATTTCACGTGCCCCTTCTTGCAATGATGTGTTTATGGCAGAAGGGGGGGGGGTCAGTGTGTGTAAAACAGCAGCCTGAAGGAGGTGTGGGTACAAATAAACACTGTGAATATTCCTCTGTCACAACATTTTCACCTTTGCCTCCAGTTCTTAGCCGCGGCTGTAGTCTAGTGGTTAGGGCGTTGGACTCGTAATCTAAAGGTTGCGGGTTCGATCCCAGCTTTCGGCTATGGCGTTGTGCCCTTGGAAAAGGCACTTTACGGCTATTTTCTCACCCCACCCAGGTGTAAAAGGGGTACCAACCTTATGTTGGGTGTTAACCCTGCGATAGACTGGCGTCCTATCCAGGGGGGAGTTTATGACTCTCAGTCGCTTAAACGCCACAGAAACCGGGATAAGCACCGGCCTGATGAGCCTTAGGCTCGGGACAGACTTTAACTTTTTTAACTCCAGTCCTTACCTCTCTGCTGTCTTTCTTCTCTCCTCCGCCCTTCTCCTGTCTCTGTCAATCTGACTTGGCGGCTTCCTTCAGTAGCTATGAGAGATGGCAGGGGTGCATTGCTGCGCCATGTTGCTGTTGTTAGCTGGGCTGGCTTTCAGTCGTACCACAACTGACTGTGCTGTCGCCACTTCCAGCGATTTTCTAAGAAGTGAGGTGATTTTTCTGGAGCAGAGCATCCAGAGTAACTGTCAACGTGGTTGGTAGTCTATCCACTACGGGCATGGTTTTGGATGGAAGTGTATTTTTTTGACAAACAAGTGAACAGCAAAATCATATTCCTGCCTACCTCCAGGGGAGATCACCTGCCAAGAGAGAGAGAGAGAGAGAGAGAGAGAGAGAGAGAGAGAGAGAGAGAGAGAGAGAGTAGGGAGAACTGTTGTATGTAAGGCCATTGCCCCTGGTGAAGTGGTTCAATCCATATCAAAAGAGACAAAAAGAAACAACAACAAAAACCAAACGTAAATAAAACCATATACAAGAGCGGAACATTATTTAATCATCCCATATCGTTTCTGAAAAGTCTTGCCAGGGAGTTTTTGTGTTGAAGAGAGAGAGAGAGAGAGAGAAGAGAGAGAGAGAGAGAGAGAGAGAGAGAGAGAGAGAGAGAGAGAGAGAGAGAGAGAGAGAGACGGACGGACAAACAGA
>CM060344.1:33851789-33856789 GCA_030674155.1 Stramonita haemastoma | reverse complement strand
CATGATGTATGAACTCATAGCAGTCATGGGCAGGAAAAACACCTGACTTCCCTGGGTGCACGCCATCATGAGGTGCTTGCATCAACCTATGCCCTGCTGGTTGAGAAGACTTCGGGGGCCAAGATATCTTTCAAGGTGTATCAAGATATTATCAACAGCAGCTATGTCAGAAATGCTCTTGAAACACAAAGAACCCAGTGTGTTCCAGTCAGATCTGCAACGAAAGGTTGTTGTTTTCTTTTACATTCCTAACATAATGTATCTGGATAATGTAGATATATAAGGTTATTTTCTTCATAAGCATTTGCAGTAAACTTGACTTTCACTCTGAAATTTTACAAAATAAAATTTTATAATTTACCTTTATCAAGAACTACAACAGGGGTTAGCGTAGGCTTGAACTGCAGATTGCACTGTCTCTTTGTAATTAAGAATTAATGCAGTTCATGCCACAAACCACTATTTATTCACTCGCCTCCTTACAGTCTCAGAATTTGTATAATTACGTGAATGTCTCATAACCACACTTACCAAAAAATATACTTCTTGTCACAATAGAATTATTTATGTAAAGTTCAGGCTGATTTATCCAATGAGATTTTGTTAGCAGTGCTGTGCCACACATAGTTCTGTCTGCCTGTACACTTGTATAATCATATTTTTACTTGGAGTAATTCTTTTGTTGTTGAGGGGTTGTTTATATGCACAAGATTTAACATACCTTATTTCTCAAGTGCACTGGATTCCCTGTTGTTCATCTTTTTTCCCCTGGATACCCTCCTGTTCTTTTTTGCTTCCATTCCATGAAAAGAGCCACCCCATCTAAAATGAGCTGAGTTGTGGTCTGCATTGTCTGTTACAAACTGAAGAGTTTTTCCTTCTGTGATTTGGGGAAGGCTCACACATTGGCTGACAGCTGCATTGAGATAGAGTTTCTGTATATTAAGTATGAAGAACAGAATGCAAGTCTGTTCAGTGTGTTCAAGGAAAATCTGGATCCAAATGTTTTGTGCATCTGTACAGCCAAATGAACTTGAAGTGGAGCAGTGTATGTTTTTGGTCTTGTAGCCTACACAATGCACTGACAAATAGATGTGGTTTTCAGTTCTGTACTTATCCATGAAGACTCAAGGGCAAAAAACTGCACTGTAAATTTTTAGACAGTTGGCTAGAGTCATGTACTCATCTTTGTTGCAACATATGGACATAATGACACCTCATAGTAGTAGCTGCTGTTTTTATCAGGCAAATGGATTCACAGTCACTGTCAGCCTTTGTCTGTTCTTTCTAACTTGAGTAGGGTGGCAGAGACTGCTGTCTTTAGAGTCGTATAAGCTGATTTTCCGTCTGAAGGCTTTACTGTCACCAAAATGTCTAAGCAATTTTCTTCATGTTGATTGCACTATGCGCAGAGCCATTGTTGTCAGATTACATATAGTGGGTTAGGGTGTCTTCCATCATTCTAACAAGGTCTCAAACAATGATGTGTTCAGCGACATTGTTTTCCAGGTAGGTAACAATATCCTGAAATGCAGCAAAACAAGTGTCATCTTTTGGTCTGCTGGCTTTCTCAATTTTTTTTCTTGTTGGTTCATGATCAGTGTCTGAAAATACTTTAGGGATATGTTTTCTGGTCTGGAAATTACAGACATTGTGGAAAGCACCATCTCTTGCGAAGCAGTCCTGTAAACATTCCAGCTTAGGCGTAACTTTCTTTGGCCATTCACCACTCCTGCTGCTACAAGAGTCAGCCCCTGTGTATTGAACCTGTTATTGTCCCTGTTATGAGATCTATGCAGTCCTCATGTTCACCTTTACTGACCCATTTTCTCTTTCAGGCAGAACAGACACTGAGTTGCATGACTGAAAGTGGAAACTGCAGTCAGAAGTCTCCTTTTTCAAGTTTTTGTTGTGGAGACTTATCAGCCTGTCCTCTCCATAGACACTGTGCTGTAACATTTCTGTTGTAATAGTCTCCTCGACAGCCAGCATGTACAACATTGCGATTGAAGCACTGTTGACACCACTTTGTTGACTGCTTGCCGTATTTCCGTAAGATAACTTTTGTGTCCTTACTGCAAAATCCAAGATTAAAGATAATGCAACAGTCTCTATCTGGTATCTGATCAAGAAACAAAACAGACTTAGATGGTTTAAACAATTCTACTTTAGTAATAATGATATAATAATAATAATAATAATAATAATAATAATAATAATAATAATAATAATAATAATAATATAATGGTGATAACGAAAACGATGATTTAATAATAAAAAATGTTAATTGTTAGTAGTATTATCATTATTATCAATATTGTTGAGTAGAATTAGTGGACGAAGTAGTAGTAGTAGTGACGGTAGTGGTGGTGGTGGTAGTAGTAGTAGTAGTAGTAGTAGTAGTAGTAGTAGTATTTAGTAGTAGTAGTAGTAGACACACACACACACACACACACACACACACACACACACACACACACACACACACACACACACACACACACACACACACACATAATACCAGTATTATCACACAAACACAAGCCAACACCATTTACGGCTCCATACAACTGCTTTTAGTTCATAAACACTCTTCTCCTTCCCCCTTCAACGAAAGAACAGCCCAACGCCAGCTGCCCTGGACGTACCAGTTAGGCTACACCGCTTCACTCATGCTTACTCTAAACTGCCCCCTCCACCCATCATCGCGTCGTCTGCTAGCAAGCCAGAAGAGAAACGGGAGGGAAATTTCGCAGGCACGCAGGGCGGAATTTGTGCCGGTGCACAAATCCCGCGCAGTTGGTCTGTTTTGCGTCCCCGACATAAAACCCCCATTTTTTCTAAAAGTTTTTTGTTAATTATGTAAAGATTGAACCATCTACAGTTTTAGATTTTTGTGTGCATGAACAAAATGGCCATATGAACCGATTCCTGCACTTAAATATTTCGAAGCAGTTAGTTTGAGGTCAAATTTTAATTTGACTGGACTACAGAGCTTGGATAGAGGTTTGAACTCTGTATCTGAAGTAATCCTTAAATAATTGCTGGTTCCAGTCACTGAATCGTATGTCCGTCTATCGTTGTTGTTGTTATTGTTGATGTTATTCTTTTTTTTTGTTTGCTGCCTCGTCTTCTGTGACGTCTCCCTCCTGTTGTTCCCACGCCGCTCATTTCAATCTCCCCGCCACAGCCATACCCAGATTCGCTGTGTCTCATCCCTGGGATCAGGAGGCCGCAGGAAGCCCATCAGTATTAGGCCGCCGTAGGGCCACCAGCCAGAGGG
This sequence comes from Stramonita haemastoma, assembly GCA_030674155.1. Taxonomy (NCBI): domain Eukaryota; kingdom Metazoa; phylum Mollusca; class Gastropoda; order Neogastropoda; family Muricidae; genus Stramonita; species Stramonita haemastoma. The sequence continues at coordinate 33,853,506 of CM060344.1, read as the reverse complement.
GCCCTGCACTTCTGCTGGGTTACTTTGGTGGTGTTCAGTGGTGCCTGTTCTGATCTAACATACGCAGGACACCACCTACTAAGCCCTCTACTAACGACTGTATTAGCTCAGTTGCAGAGCCAGACTGAGTGAGTTACCCACCTGAAGTGGTGACCACCACAACATCCCTCCAACGACCGTCCCCCTGCGAACCCCCAACCCCAAAGGCTTTGACACAAACTCACCACGTGCACAGAAGTGTATGGGAGAACCGAATCTGAGGTCACCATGAGACCAGAGCAACGGGGGCCACGGAATCAGAGGCAATTTTTATCATTGCATGATGATCAATGGTAATGGGGATGATGTAATGCTGCTGCTGTGGAAGTGCATCCGCTTTGAGACTACTTGACAGGGTTGTTCTCTACGCTTACTGTCGTAATATATCCCGGCGTCAACCGGGCCCGAGAGATACAGACACCTGCAGTGTTGGTCAGGTAATTTGAGCAACACTCTCAAGCTCGCATCCGTAAAGTGGATGAAGCTCAACTGTGTGGTCCCAGTCTTCCCACTGAGCCCACAGCACACTCACTCTGAGTAGAAGCCGGCTGGAGTCCGAAAAATCCCTACGACTCTTATGGGAATCGAACCCGCGACCTTCCAGTCCGAAATCCAAAGCGCTAACCACTGAGCCATGGCGGCTGGCGTTGATGTTACTCTTGTTTCTTGTTGTTACTGTTGTTGTTCTCTCAGAGTTAGCATTGGCTCCTGTTCTACTCCACCGGAAGTCTTTTTACTCCCATTCTTTTATCTACCGGAAGTCACCGATTATCATCCCCTTGGCAGTCCTTTATTTAGATTTCATTCCGCTATAAGTATGTGTTATTTCATTGCATTGTCAGTACATGTTATTTCTTTGCACTGTCGGTACATTTTATTTTATTGCACTGGAAGTATTTTACTCTGATTCTATTCCACCGAAAAATCTGTTACTCGAACTGTATTCCATTGAAAATCTTTTACATCGATTATAGTTAACTGGCAGTCTTTTACGCTGGTTCTGTTTGACTAAAGTGTGTTACACTGATTCTATTTCACTTAAGTGTGTTACATCAATTCTATTTCACTGGAAGTGTGTTACATTTATTCTATTTCACTGGAAGTGTTACATTTATTCTATTTCACTGACAGTGTGTTACACTGATTCTATTTCACTGAAAGTGTGTTACATTTATTCTATTTCAGTGGAAGTGTGTTTTTCTGAAGTGTGTTACACTGATTCTGTTTCACTGAAAGTGTGTTACATTTATTCTATTTCAGTGGAAGTGTGTTATTCTGAAGTGTGTTACACTGATTCTGTTTCACTGAAAGTGTGTTACATTTATTCTATTTCAGTGGAAGTGTGTTACACTAAAGTGTGTTATACTGATTCTATTTCACTGGAAGTGTGTTATACTAATTCTATTTCACTGGAAGTGTGTTCTACTGATTCCATTTCACTGGAAGTGTGTTCTACTGATTCTATTTCACTGGAAGTGTGTAATACTTAGGGTTTTGTTTTCGTTCCTCGGCTAAAGCTCCGAGGTTCACCAATGGTGAGATTTTTGCGTATGCGACCGTTTTTGTCCACCATTAAGGCAGCTGCATTCTGTTTTCGGGGAATTACTCTGTATTTTCACTTGAAGTCTTTTCACTCTGACGCTCCGTGTGTGTGTGTGTGTGTGTGTGTGTGTGTGTG
>CM060344.1:33834289-33836789 GCA_030674155.1 Stramonita haemastoma | reverse complement strand
CCCTCCCCTCCTGTCTGCTATAGATTAAACTAGACAAGCTGTTGTCATTTGTACTGACTTCTTTCTTTCTTTCTGTTCGGGGGCGGGGGAGGGGGGGTAGGGGAGGAGGAGGTAGTGGTTAGAATATCGATCATGTGATCTGACAATACATGGTTGCTCAGTGGGTTAGCGGTACGGTATAACACGCACGCACCTGTCTAGAAAGCAAAACTGCATGCACACGGGGACTGGATGTTAAAAAAAATGCACAGGAGTGCTTATTCCATTATCTTCGTGGTAAGAAAAGAATAAAATAAAAGATGAAAAAATACAGACAAAATAACAAAATTGATAAATCGAAGAGTCGCACGTTCTAACTTCTGTTTCAATACAAGCTTCGCCTCCCCCTCCCTCCCCCCCCCCCCCCCTTTTTTTTTTTTTTTTTACTCATCCACTTGACCTTGAGCGGTGGCTTTAGTGCTAGTCTTTTGGACAAAAACGATAAACTCAGGTCGAGCTGGTAAACACTTGTTCATCGCACGTAAAATAACCCATGGCAGCGAGCACGAATTCGCATGCATGCGCATGAGAGAGAAAGAGAGAGAGAGGGGGGGGAGAGGGAGAGAGATAGAGACAGACAGAGAGAGGGGTGGGGGAGAGGAGAGAGAAAGGAGGGAAGGAAAGAAAGAGCAACATAGAGAGGTAGAGACACAGTGAGGGGGGGAGAGGAAGGAATTGGAGGGGGGGGGATAGGGAGTGACAGACGGAGGCTAGAGGGCCGGAGAGAGAGAGAGAGAGGGGGGGAGAGAAGAGAGAGAGAGAGAGAGAGAGAGAGAGAGAGAGAGAGAGAGAGAGAGAGAGAGAGAGAGAGAGAGAGAGATTTGATTTGATTTGATTTATTCTTTTATATCGAGGATAGTGGGATAAGCACTCTTGTGCTTTTTTAAATCCAGTCCCCGTGAGTATGCAGTTTTGTAAATGTCATCTGTTCCCACCGGCACACGATGGCCTACTCTTACGAAAAGCGGAACAGGATTTAACGTGTGCGCAAGATGTTCTGCGAGTGTTCGCACACGGGGCCTCGGTTTAAAGTCTCATCCGAAGGAGAGAGAGAGAGAGAGAGAGAGAGAGAGAGGAGAGAGAGAGAGAGAGAGAGAGAGAGAGAGAGAGAGAGAGAGAGAGAGAGAGAAGGAGAAGGAGAGAGAGAGGAGGGAGACGAGACGAGTAGAGAGAGACAGAAAGATAGAGGAGGGAGGAGAGGAGAGAGAGAGAGAGAGAGAGAGAGAGAGAGAGAGAGAGAGAGAGAGAGAGAGAGAGAGAGAGGAGAGAGAGAGAGACAGAGAAAGGAGAGACAGAGAGAAGGATGAAGAAAGAGAAAGGATGGAGAGAGACAGACAGACACACAGACAGGCAAACAGACAGACAGTCAAGGACACATACAGGGACACACAAACACAGACAGAACGGTAGTTTCATATAAAATAATATATAATATACATACAGACCCCATATATACAGTAACAGCTGGCGTTGCCGTGAGGGGCGTGTGTTTAAAGGCCGCTATGATGTAAAACGCTTCAGCTCTACCTCCTGCCGCCTGCTTTTTCCACCTAGGCTGGGGTGGGCTACTGGAACAAAAATCGATGGAATTACATTTCCCTCATTTTTGTTTTAATGCCAGTGAGAAGAGAGAGTGGGGGTGGGGTGGGGGTGAGGGGAGAGGGGAGAGAGAGTGGGAGAGAGAGGGGGAGAGGGGGAGAAATGAGGGAGGGTGAGAAATGATGGATGGTGAGAGAGAGGGGGGAGGAAGAGAGAGGGAGGGAGAGAGGAGGGAGTGGGAGAGAGGGGGGCAGGGAGGGAGAGGAGGGCAGGGAGGGAGAGAGAAAGGAGAAGGACGGAGAGAGAGAGAGGGGGGGGGAGATAGAAAGGAGAGAAAGACAGAGGGAGACAGACAGAAAGACAAAGACACGGAGGGGGAGACAGACAGACAGACAGACAGACAGACAGACAGACAGACAGAGAGCGAGGGTATGCAAGGAAAAAAGAGAAGTGGGAGAGGGGAATGAGAGAAAGGGAGGGGGAGGAAGAAGAAAGGGTAAGGAGAGAGAGAGAGAGAGAGAGAGAGAGAGAGAGAGAGAGAGAGAGAGAGAGAGAGAGAGAGAGAGAGAGAGAGAGAGAGAGAGAGAGAGCATGAATTAGAAGCAGAAAAATTGGAATAATTGCAAAGAATGAGGAGAGGGAAGAAGAAGAAGAGGAAGGAAGGAAAGAGAGAAAGAAAGATGGGAATAAATAAAGAGGAAAGAAAAAGGAGGAAAGAAAGAAAGCAAAAAAGAAAGAAAGAAAGAAAGGAATAAAGAAGAAGAAAGAAAGAAAGAAAGAAAGAAGAAGAACAAGAACAATAAGAAGCAGAAGAGGGAGGAGAAGAAGAGAAGAACAAGAACAAGAACAAGAAGAAGAAGAAGAAGCAGAAGTGTTATTCTTTCATCCCTAATAAAACATTCAGGCGAGACATTACAGCACT
>CM060344.1:33816789-33824289 GCA_030674155.1 Stramonita haemastoma | reverse complement strand
AAAGAAAAAAAAGAAGAAAAAAGAAAGAAAAGCGTATAACCCAACCCCTTATCATCATCATCATCATCATCATCATCATCATCATCATCATCATCTCTTCTTCTTCTTCTTCTTCTTCTTCTTCTTCTTCTTCTTCTTCTTCTTCTTCTTCTTCTTCTTCTTCGCAATTCTTCTTCGCAATTCTTCTTCGCAATTCTTTTTCGCAATTCTTCTTCTTCTTCTTCTTCTTCTTCTTCTTCTTCTTCTTCTTCTTCTTCTTCTTCTTCTTCTTCGCAATTCTTCTTCGCAATTCTTCTTCGCAATTCTTCTTCGCAATTCTTGTTCGCAATTCTTCTTCGCAATTCTTCTTCGCAATTTTCATTATCATCTTCTCAATTCTTTGCAATTCTTCGCAATTCTTCTTCGCTATTGTAGTCAGTCATATGAGCGAAAATGCGCCACGCTGCCGTTAAGCCCCTGACAAATCAGACCCTGCGCATCCGACTTCGGCTTGGGAGAGACCTGTTTTAAGTCTTTCTCTAGGAAACCCCCCCCCCCAGGAGAATGGACCAAAAAGGCATAAAATAGACAAGAAGAAGGTGACATGAAGAAAAAGGAGCAAGGCAGAAACAAAGAGAGGGATAGAAAAGAGGGAATTGCTGGCACAGAATTTCCAGAAGGTGGGGATGGCATTTTATACTGACAGGCCCCTGGCATCCCCACGAGGTAAATCGAGTCCTATAGTGTAAAGCCTTGCCACCTCTGGAGATGATATCAGGACTAACACTTTGTCAGAGGTTAAAGCTCGGATTCAAATCGTGCAACCAGAGACTGTATAGCGTAGCTTATACAGTCTCTGGTGCAACTGTAAGCAGATTAAAATGATGAACGCGTTCCCATAACCTGTGTGGTCGTAGCGGAGGGAGATGTCAGAGACCTCAGCTTCTCTAGGGGCCAGCATATTGAGGGCAGCGCCCATCTCCTCTCCCTCGCTGCTTTAAAAAAAAAATTACCTTCCCTGACCCTAAAGAGGGCAGGTACCCATTTACAGCTGAGTGAACTGGGGGACTGTACTGAAGCCAAGGCGCACAAATTGTCACCCATCTACAAGGTAACCATGCTCAACGCTGCTTAAACCATAGCATGGGGAGGAGAGAGTGCTCTGACCACAGAGCTATCCCGTCCCCACAGATTTAAAACGAGATCAAAGCCTAACTCCTCTTATCGAGAAAAGCGTCATGTGGTCGCCACGAACAAAGAGAGTAATTATGATGACGATGACAGTTCTGGGGGAAAATAGGATATTGAGCCGTGAGTGACCAACTTCTGAAATAAATAGGCGAAATAATTATTGTGCGTCATATGAAGCTGACATCAGCTTGTGACAAAGAGAGTGTTTTGTTTTTCAAAGCGTTATGAACAAGGGACCCGCACATTATTCTTGGTAATAATTCTCGCGGCCAAAAAACAACACATAATTATTCATGAAAAAAACCAGTTTGTTTTTATACGTTGATTATCTTTAATTTTCTGTGTGGTTTGAATTATTTTTTTTTGTTAAGTTATATTTTTTAAAGAATTTTTTTCGTCAGCTCAAAGAAAAATCGGTGTTTAACCCTCTAGCGCCTGAATGTACTTCTAGGCTAATGAAAATTATTTCCTGTGAAAATATAATGTTGAATACACCAAACTAGCACATTTCTGTTGTCAGTTTTAAAAAAAATGAAAAAATGGTGAAGTTAGAAAATTTATCATATATGATAAGAGCGGCTTTTGAGGGTACATAGACTGATTTTATCATATATGATAAATTGTATCTGAAACAACAGTTTATTGTGGATTTATTGAGATGACTATATACAAATGACTACTCTATAGCATTCACTTCTAGTCAAGGGGTTTCTTGTCACTTGGGGGGTCAAATGGCATGTCCATCCCGCTGGGAGTCATGGTCAACGCTGAAGCAAGTTTCTTCACTTCATCTGGTATGGCATCAACAAGGTGTTGACCAAGGAACTCAGCCAGCAGAATCTTATCCTCTGCATTGTCACCCACACTGTCTCTGGCTAGAAGCTGGGCTAAAGGACTGGCATCTTCTGCTAGTGTTGCTTGTTGAAGACTTGCCAGAGGGTGTCATCCTCCATGTCACTCATACTTTCACTTGTTGATGGTGTATCTTGCTGCTTGTGCACCCGACACTGCTTTTCTTTCTTCACCACTTTTGTTTGGCCTCTGATGAGCATTTCATCATCCTTTCCTTCTTCAGTATCATCATCTGCTGGCATCCACTCATTTCCACTGCTCCCAGAAAGATTAAAATCACTGTCATCACCAGTCACCAACCGGAAAATTTTGGTGACAGGAATTTGTGCTGCCATGCTGAAAACAGACAGTAACATGCAGAATTAAGTTACTTTTCTTCATATACTACTCACATCCAGAATTAATAACAAGCATTTATTCACACACACACACACAAAACACACACACACACACACAAACACACACACACACACACACACACACACACACACACACACACACACACAACACACACACACACACACACACACACACACACACACACACACACCAATCACAGCAGAAAACAATAATATTTTCCAAACATTGGAAAAAAATTATGTAGAAACATTATAAATTAAGTTTGATATCAAAATATTTCTTCAAAACAATCATCAAAAGCAGCTAATACAGTTTTTTTGAAAAGAGCTTTTGCAACCACTAAGACCGTTTTTATCATATCTGATAAATTTTGGAAGAGTTATCTTACCCTGAAGATTCCACAAAAGCCATTCTTATCAAATATGATAAACCAAATTTAGTGCCCTGTATTGACTAATATTATTATGCATCATAAGAAATAATTAATGCTGTCATTCTATATATACTAGTGATTTTATTAAAGCAAAATAATAGTAGATGAGTACTCACATGTGTGTATACCAGAGGCTCAAACTCAGGGGATCGTAAGGTGGTTGCTTCCTCCTTGCAGTCACCTTAGAAAGTGAAGTGTACAGAATAAACTATGCCATGCTGAGGACTGGGTCTATTGCACAGCTGGACTTCTTGCCTGTCTAGAGATGGTTATCTGGGAGGGAAGGGTCAGTGTCCACTTAGGTGAGCACCAGGGGGCCTCTAATTGGGTTTATCATATCTGTAGGCTTCGGCGCTAGAGGGTTTTTTTGGGTTGAAATAATTTTTTTTGTTAAGTTATATTTCTAAAGATTTGTTTTTCGCCAGTTCAAAGAAAAATCGGTGTTTAATTTTTTGGTGTTGAATTATTTTTTTCTGAAGTTATATTTTAAAGATTTTTTTTCGTCAGTTCAAAGAAAAATCGATGTTTAATTTTTTTGTGTTGAATTAATTTTTTGTTAAGTTATATTTTTAAAGAATTTTTGTCAGTTCAAAGAAAAATCAGTATCGGAGCACAAAGAGATAGATAAAGGGGAGCAGAACAGGTTTGTTTGATAATAAAAACAGTAATTACTGTACATGGCGGGTAAAATCCATGCAGCCACATACGCACTCACACGCACATAATAAGCAGACACGTAAGCACACAATGTACACACACGCACGAACGTAGGCATGCCCACACGTATAGACATACAAGCACACATGTGCGCGCACAAGCTCACACATGCACATACGCACACACACATACTGGCACGCCCATGCGTGCTTGCACGCTCACGCACACGCGCACACATACGCGCGCGCGCGCACACACAAACACACACACACACACGCACGCACGCACACATGCTCGCACACTCGCGCGCGCGCGCACACACAAATATAGACACATGTGAACCTTCTCTCTCTCTCTCTCCCTTTGTCTCTCTCTCTCTCTCTCTCTCTCTCTCTCTCTCTCTCTCTCTCTCTCTCTCCTCTCTCTCTCCCTCTCTCTCTCTCTCTCTCTCTCTCCTCTCTCTCTCTCTCTCCCTTTGTCTCTCTCTCACACACACACACACACACACACACACACAACCCCCCCCCCCCCACACACACACACAACCCCCCCCACACACACACACACACACACACAGTCATCATAAAGAAAAAAAACAGCCTTATCTCAGTGGTTCAGCTGTTCAAAAGGACCACAGTTAATGACTGTCCAATGTGACAAGGCCCTGGCTTTCATTATGGCACATACCCCCCCCCCCCCGCACACACACACACTCCACCACCATCCACCTGCCTACCTACCTACCTACCTACCCACCTGTGACACTGGCTTTGCTTCATAGCGGAACTGTTGGGATGCTGTGGTACAGTGGTTAAGACTGTTTGACTTCAATCCCTTGGATCTGTGAAGTCTATGTATCCATCCATCCATCCATTTATCCATCCATCCATTTATCCATCCATCCATTTATCCATCCATCCATTTATCCATCCATCCATTTATCCATCCATTTATCCATTCATCCATTTAGCCATCTATCCATCTGTCTGTCTGTCTGTCTGTCTGTCTGTCTGTCTGTCTGTCTGTCTGTCTGTCTATTTATTTATTTATTTATCTATCTATCTATCTATCTATCTATCTATCTATCTATCTATCTATCTATCTATCTATCTATCTATCTATCTATCTATCTATCTATCCGTCCGTCCGTCCGTCCGACTGGTAGGGGCCAGCATATTGAGGGCGGCGCCCATCTCCTCTCCCTCGCTGCTTTACCTTCCCTGACCCTAAAGAGGGCAGGTACCCATTAACAGATGGGTGAACTGGGGGACTGTTCTGAAGCCAAGGCGTGCTGAAAAACGGTCACCCATTCACTTGGTAACCACGCTCAATGCTGCTTAACTTTGACTTGGGGAAAGCGAGTGCTCTGAACACTGAGCTATCGAGTTTGGTCAAATTTGTCTTTGCTATGGTAGACTATTTTATTTATTTATTTATTTATTTATTGACATCGAGGATAATGGAATAAGCACTCATGCGCTTTTTTTAACATCCAGTCCCCGTGTGTATGCAGTTTTGTCAATTTTGTCATCTGTTCCCACCGGCAGACAATGGCCTGCTCTTTCGAAAATCGGAACAGAATTTAACGTGTGCAGAAAATGTTCTGCTGTTTGTTGTTTGTTTGTTTGAGTCGAATTATAGTCCTTTCCAGATTTCTCCGATATCAGGACTGTGGTCAGAAGCCAGAAAGTCAGAGGTCCCACGCTTCGGCAAGTTCTCCCTCTTCAGCACCTCGGGCCACCCCAAAAATCTTACAATTCTAGAAGCAACTGCATGAGATGAAACTCACTCCTTTGAGAAACGAAATGTTCTGCGTTTATAGGCCTTGGTTTACAGTCTCACCCGAAGGACTTTTGGGAAGAGTGGAGTCAGCACTGATGTAAACTCCAGGGGGAAAATCCCCCCTCGAAGGGGAATCGAACCCGGGTGGTCAGATTGCGAGCGCAATGTTCTGACCACTAGGCTATCCCACTAGACTATGCACATTCTAGAGTAATACATCTGTGAAGGCCCATTTTGGTTTAGACTGGAACTGCAGAACGTGTTGTGTTGTGTTGTGTTGTGTTGTGTTGTGTTGTGTTGTGTTGTGTCGCTTTGGTATTACACGATACTGTATTTGTGTCTAACGGATTGGATTGGATGGTGATGCCATTGTAGTGGATTTGATCGGATTGGATTGGATTGTTTTTGTTTGACTGATAGTCTACGTAGCTTTATTCGTGTGGAAATTTGATTTCGGTTTGCTTTGAAGAATCAATTTTGTCATTGCAATACGGCGCATTCGTTTGATCTGTCCGGGGTTGGTTTGTTTGTTTAATATTGTTGGGGTTTTCCGCTCCGTTTTCTGTTTTGGGTTGTTTCCCACATTTATTTTTTAGTGTATGTGTGTTGTTGTGTTTTTTTTTGGGGGGAGAGGTGATGGAGGTGGTTGGTAAGAGTGATGGTTGTTTGCATATATGTTTTCCTACGAGAGTATCTCTATCTATCCCGTAGTCTGGCGACCGTGGTTGTCAAGTCTTCGGTGTCCCCCCCCCCCCCCCCCCCCCCCCCGGTCCATGCCCCACAGTTCCTGCCCCACGATCCACGGTCATGTAAGCAAAAAAAAATGTGTTGCACTGCCGTTAAGCGCCTGACAAGTGAGGACCCAGCACATCCGACTTCGGGATAGGAGAGTTTTTTTTATCATTTAAGTATTTCTGGAGAAAGAAGAGGGCAGGAGAATGGAAAGCAGAAAATAGACAAGAAAAGAGGTTACAGGAAGAAAAAAGAACAAGACAGAAAGGAAGACAGGGATAGAAAAGAGGGAAATTCTAGCACAGAAAGTAGGGGATTGTGTTTATACTGACAAGCCCCCAGCATCCCCAAAGGGGAAAGGCTGCATACTTGACTTCTCCTGTAACTTCCGAAGGAGTCGTAAGGCACTGCACTGCACTGAAGTTTTCAGGCAGTGTGTCGTTTTGGACTCCAGCGGAGTCTGTCCCTCTCTAGGTAGCATGAAGCATGCTGGGTATGTTGGTGTCATCCTTCATACAGCCCAAAGCTGGCCTACTCTTCTACGAAAGGTGGGTGGGGTTTTAACGCGTGCGCAAGATGTTCTGCATGCGTTCACACCACAGGATCTCAGTTTCCAAGTCTCATCTGAAGGACAATCTCAAGGGAGTGGAGTCAGTACCGATGTTAACTCCAGAGGGGGGAAAATCCCCTCAAACAGACACCTCAGTGGAGACTGGAACCCGTGCCCTCAGTGTCCACTGTCAGATCAGGAGTACAACTGTGCTCTAACCACTTGGCCTATCCCGCTGTGTGCAGGACTGTTGTTTTTTTTTTTAAAATTTTATTTCATTTTTAAAAATTTTTTTCATACTCTTTATGTACAGCAGATTTTCTGCGTAAAATTTCGGGCTGCTTCCAGGGGGAAAGAGCGCGTCGCAAAGTGCAGGCCTCCCACATTTTTTTTTTGGGGGGGGGTGTCTTTTTTCCTGTCTGCAACTGTAATTTGTGTTTCCCTATGAGTTGCTTTTTCGACAGCTTTTTGCCGGACAACTCTCTTATTGATGGGTTCTTTTAGGTGCGAAAAATGAGTGTAGCACAGGGGGGACCTGGTTTAGTTCACCGAAAGCTAGCACCCAGACCACCCCCACTCATGGTCTAATGGAGGGGGGGGAAATTTTGGGGCCCAAAGGGGATACGAACCACCCACACCCGACCGGACTTTTCGTTTCAGCGGCGCTTTGGGCCTCTGACCACCGATCTACCGTGTTAAGAGATCCATAAGCATGTAGATATAATATGTGTACGGAAACGATTGTGAAAAAGGGGGGGGGGCCGCCAGGGTGTGTGTTTGCAAAATTACGCTCCGCTGTTGTCTCGTAAACAACCCCGTAATATGGTGCGTTGGATTTGGGATACAGTCGGGAGGGTGAGGGGGGGGGGGGGGGTGTTAATGTGTCTCTGTGTGTTGGTGGTGGGAGGGGGGGGTGTGTGTGTGTCTGTTTTTTGGGGGGGGGATTCTTTTTGGGGGTAATGTG
>CM060344.1:33803374-33805874 GCA_030674155.1 Stramonita haemastoma | reverse complement strand
AAATGTTGATCACTATCACGTGAAGCTATTTATGATAGTGCAGTGTATGACCGCGCGCGCGCGCGCGCGTGTGTGCATGTGTGTGTGGTATGTGTATGCATGTTGTGTGTGCGTGTGCGTGCGTGCGTACGCTGGGTACGTTACTCATGTGTGTGAGTTAATTGTCTTTCTCTGTCTCACTCTCTATTAGTCTCTCTCTCTCTGTATCGCTTTCTGTCTGTCTCTGTCTGTCTGTCTGTCTGTCTTCTGTCTCTCTCTCTCTCTCTCTTGTCTTGCCTCTGTCTCTTTGTCTCTGCTCTTCTCTCTTGTCTTCTCTCTGTCTCTCTTCTGTCTCTCTGTCTGTCTCTCTGTCTCTCTCTCCCTCACTCTGCATTGATTGTCCTACCGATGTGAATTGAATTCTTTGTTTGCCATTTTATTACTAATTTTTCTTGACATGGGAGGGCGAGGCTGGATATAAAAGAGCTATGATGTGGGCTTATCCCTTTCCGTTGATAAAAAGATTCATTCTCTCTCTCTCTGTCTCTCTCTGTCTCTCTGTCTCTGTCTCTCTCTCTCTCTCTCTCTCTCTCTCTCTCTCTCTCTCTCTCTCTCTCTCTCTCTCTCTCTCTCTCTCTCTCTCTCTCTTTCTATGCGCGCGTGCACGCGTGCATATGCATGTACATTGTATGTTCGCTTTTATTCCAAGCATGCACGTGTGTGTCTGTTTGTGTGTCTGTGTCTGTCTGTGTGTCTGTGTCTGTGTGTGTATGTGTGTGTAGTATGTATGTATGTGTGTGTGTGTATGTGTGTGTAGTATGTGTGTGTGTGTGTGTGTTTGTGTGTAGTGTAGTAGTAGGGGTCATCAGATTAACGTCTTTCTACTTTAAGTAATACCAGACGATCTAAAGGAATAATTGGAATGTGTGTGTATGTGTGTGTGCGTGCTTGCGTGTGTGTATGTGTGTGTATGTGTGTGTGTGTTTGTGTATGTGTGCGTGCATGCGCGCATGTGCGTGTGTGTATGTGCGTGCGTGCGTGCGTGTATACATAAATATATCATATCAACAAACAGAATAACTAAACAACATAACATATTCGTGTCTGTGTGCGCGTGCGTGCGTGTGTGCATGCATGCATGCGTGTGCGTGTATGTGTACGTGTGTGTGTTGCAGAAAAAACGCGGCGGCACAGGCACAGGCGAAGCCGTACAGCAAGATGAACAAGGCCACCAAGACGCTGTATTACAGGGCGGAGTTCCAGTCCATGGGGGACGTTTTGAAGGACGGGCACCTCAACATGAGGGAGTTCACCCGGCTCATGACCCTCCTGGGACTGCCCGAGCCTGTGCGAGCCTCGGAGGTGAGCTGTGTGTTTTGGTTGGGTGGGTGGGTAGGTGGTGGGTTGGTGGGTGGTTGGTTGTGTGTGTGTATCTGTCTGTCTGTCTGTTTGTGTTTATCTGTTTGTCTGTCTATCTATGTATCTGTCTGTCTGTCTGTCTATCTATCTCTCTCTCTCTCTATCTATCTGTCTGTCGGTCGGTCGGTCGGTCGGTCGGTCTGTCTATCTGTCTGTCTGTCTGTCTGTCTGTCTGTCTATCTATCTGTCTATCTAGCTCTCTCTCTCTCTCTCTCTCTCTCTCTCTCTCTCTCTCTCTCTCTCTCTCTCTCTCTCTCTCTCTCTCTCTCTCTCTCTCTCTCTCTTCTCTATCTATCTATCTATCTATCTATCTATCTATCTATCTATCTATCTATCTATCTATCTATGCCTTAGTCTGGTGACCGTGGGAGCATCCATGAAGACTTGACAACCTGTTCCCTCCATTCCTCTCTCTGTTCTGCCTATCTCAAAATTTTGTTGAGTTCTAGGCCTGTCCATTCGCTGATGTTGTCCTCCCATCTCTTCCTTGGTCTGCCTCTTTTTCTTCCTCTTTGGACAGTGCCTTGCAGTATTGTTTTTTTGCACGTTCTTTTATCTATTTATTTATTTATTTATTTTAAGCAGCATCGAGCGTGGTTACCAGTTGGATGGGTGACTGTTTGCGCACCTTGGCTTCAGTACAGTCCCCCCCCCCAGTTCACCCAGCTGTCAATGGTTACCTGCCCTCTTTAGGGTCAGGGAAGTTAAAGCAGCGAGGGAGAGGAGATGGGCGCCGCCCTCAATATGCTGGCCCCTAGAGAAGCTGAGATCTCTGATGTCTCGCTCCCTTACGACCACATAGGTTATGGAACACGTTTACCTTTACCTTTTTTATTTATCGACTTATTTATCGACTTATTTATTTTAATTTGTAAGAAGGAGGGTCACAGGATGGTTGAGATAGGGAAACCAAATACATATAATATTTTTTTTAAAGAGGTAAAGGTGTCCTATAACCTATAATAACTCCAGGAGAAAAATCTCGTCAACCGGACTCGAACCCGGGTCGTCAAATTGCAAGCGCAATGTTCTGTCCACTAGGCTATCCGAGAGAGAGATTGTGTTTGTGTACTCTGTGTGTGTGTGTGTTTTGTGTTGTTCT
>CM060344.1:33778374-33785874 GCA_030674155.1 Stramonita haemastoma | reverse complement strand
TTTTTGGTTTTTTTTTTAATAGAGGGGCACTTTGAAATTCATTGGAATATTTTTTTTCCGGTTTATGTTTGTTTTGTTTTTTAGGTGGTTGTTGTTGTTTTTACCTTTTTGCTATTTTGTCTTTCCTTTGATGTTCTGTTGTTGTTTTTTTCTCCTCTTCTTCCTCTGAAGTTGTTTCCTTCTTCTTCTTCTTCACACACATACACACACACACACACACACACACACAAGTGAGAGAGAGAGAGAGAGAGAGAGAGAGAGAGAGAGAGAGAGAGAGAGAGAGAGAGAGAGAGAGAGAGAGAGAGAGAGTCTCGAACTCAGTTTCTTTCGTGCTGAAAAAAAAAATCCTCCTCAGTGTCATTTTCTTTTCAAATCTTTTAATGAATACTGATCAAAAGTTCATCTTTAAAACAACAAGGCATTGGCAAAGGCACACACATAATAAAACAATCATTAAAATAAACTTACAAATGTTTAAAAATGTACAAGAAAGGCACATGATAAAACAAAGATTAAAAACCTTACACACAAATAATCATCAAAAATGTACAAAAAACACTTTTCACTCTAGACCTTTTTTTTCACTGGTAAACCTCAGAGCTCTAGCCAAGGAATAACAAGAAGAAAAGAATTTTAAAGCGGGTATTAACACTATATACATGCATACTAATTATTAACTAAATGCACAAAAGTAAATGGCTATAACACATACGTGACATACATTTTAAACAGGTTTTAAAAACTTTCCACAGGCATACTTATTATCAACCCAATACACAAAAAAGCAAATGGCTGACATACATACATACATGACATAAATTTTCTGCTTCTGCTTAAAATACATGATTAAAAATGTGCGAGACTTTAAAGAAAAAAAAGGAAAATGCACAATTCCGATCTTCATCATTTTCATCAACACACACAATTTAAATCAGTTACTCCCTTCCTCTTGCTTTTGAGTAGTACAATTATAATAAATATATTATTCCTATTTCACTTTATTCATTTATTCCTTCATTCGTGCATCTATTCACCCAAATAATTTATTGTTAAAAATTTTCCTCCCCCCCCCCCCCTTTTCTGGGAAAAAAAAGTACAATACTAATTAACAAAAAGACAGATACACTGTCTACAAGAAATGGATATTGTTGAAATGACATAAGAGGATATAAAACAAACATAATCACAGGTTGAAAATCAAGGAAAGGGCAGCACTCCTTTTCCCTTATGATAAAAAATATTGAGCAATGGGCAATCAAATAATGTATGTATGTATGTATGTATGTATGTATGTATGTATGTATGTATGTATGTATGTATGTATGTATATGTGTGTGTATGTATACGTGTGTGTTTATTTTTCTTCAATACAGAAAAACCTTCTATTCCATCATCAATATAAAATAAAAAAAATTTAAAAAAAGAACTCGTACAATTTGTCATCAATACAGAAAAACTCAAAAAGCCTCCTACACTCTGTCATTAATACATGAAAAAAAACATTTTACACTGTGTGATCAATATATGAAAAAAAATTTTTTAACTCTGTCAACACTGCAGAAAAAAATATTTTACACTCTGTCATCAATACATGATTAAACAAAAACATTTTAAACTCTGTCATCAATACAGAAAAAAAATTACACTCTGTCACCAATACAAAAAAAAACATTTTACACACTGTCATCAGTACAGAAAAAAACACATTTTACACTAGGTCATCAATATACGAAAAAAAAACATTTTACACTCTGTCACCAATACATGAAAAACATTTTACACTCTGTCATCAATATATAAAAAAAACATTTTACACTCTGTCATCAATATATAAAAAAAACATTTTACACTCTGTCATCAATATATAAAAAAAAACATTTTACACTCTGTCATCAATATATAAAAAAAACATTTTACACTCTGTCATCAATATATAAAAAAAATATTTTACACACTGTCATCAATATATAAAAAAAACATTTTACACTCTGTCATCAATATATAAAAAAATATTTTACACTCTGTCATCAATATATAAAAAAACCCATTTTACACTCTGTCATCAATATATAAAAAAAAAAACATTTTACACTCTGTCATCAATACTTTAAAACAGTTTACACTGTCATCAATAAGAAAAAAATATTTTATACTCTTTCATGAATATAGAAAAAACATTTTACACTCTGTCATCAATACAAAAAAAAATTTACACTCTGTCACAAATACATGATAAAAACATTTTACACTCTGTCATCAATACAAAAAAACTTTTACACCCTGTCATTAATACAATTAAAAAAACATTTTACACTCTGTCACCAATACATAAAAAAAATTACACTCTGTGATTAATACATGAAAAAAAACATTTTACACTCTGTCATTAATACATGAAAAAAAAACATTTTACACTGTCATCAATACAGAATAAACATTTTACACTCTGTCATCAATACAGAAAAAACTTACACTCTGTTATTAATACATAAAAAACTTACACTCTGTTATTACTAAAAAACAAAAACAAAAAAAAACAGTTTACGCTCTGTCATTAATACACACACAAAATTTTTACACTCTGTCATCAATACAGAAAAAACCTAAGCCACTCCAAGTTGCAGGCAATGAAATAATATGATTATGATGGCGGACTGAAATAATACCACAACAAGCACAGGTGACATAATTATTTCAAATACTTCATTCACATTCCAAGCATGTCAACACCATTCATAGATGATAAATATGGTCAACAGAAAATATTTCTGAGAGGAGTTCCAAATATGGTCAACAGAAAATATTTCTGAGAGGAGTTCCAACACATCAATTCAGAGCAGGTAGGCATAGTAAGCATAGAAGTACTAAAAGGGTAAAGGTGTCATCTATGTGGTCGTAGGGGAGCGAGGCACCAGAGACCTCAGCTTCTCTAGGGGCCAGCATATTGAAGGCGGCGCCCATCTCCTCTCTCCCTCGCTGCTTTACCTTCCCTGACCCTAAAGAGGGCAGGTACCCATTTACAGCTGGGTGAACTGGGGGACTGTACTGAAGCCAAGGCGCGCAAATGGTCACCCATCCAACTGGTAACCACGCTTGATTCTGGTTAACCTTAGCTTGGGGAAAGCGAGTGCTCTGACCACTGAGCTGTCCAGTCCCCATAGAAGTATTAGACAACAAAAAAAGATTTCTGAAAGTTATATTTTTAAGAGATATATTCAGAGCAGGCAGACATTGCAAGGACAGAGGTACTTTCCTAATTATGAAAAAAGATAAACTGGGGTCTGACACAGAGCACATATTAATCATTATCAGGTAATGCAGACGTCTTGCCAACTTCACACCTTGCTGGTATGTCCATTGTGTGCCAGTTCAAAGGGATGACAAAATTTACAAAAACTGCATACACATGGGGACTGGATGTAAAAAAAAAGGACACGAATGCTTATTCTGTAAAAAAAAAAAAAAAGAAAGAAAGAAAAGCCCAATTCTATGAAGAAAAAAAAGCCCAATTCTATGAAGAAAAAAAAAAGCCCAAAAAAAGCCCAATTCTATGAAGAAAAAAAGCCCAATTCTATTGTAGACAGGTTCGTTTTCCTTTCCACAATAAGGGGAGAAGAATGGGGAGAAAGGGGAAGATGGTAGGATGACTCGGGCACTCCACATCTCAAACGTATTGATGGAGGCCACGCAGGGGTGTTATGGTAACACTTTTATTGTTTCATTTACCAAACCCAACAACACACACCTGAAACAAATACAAAATTCAGGTAACTATCCACATTTAAAAACACACACCTGAAACAAATATAAAATTCAGGTAACTATCCACATTTAAAACCACACCTGAAACAAATACGAAATCCATGTAACTACCCATAACTAACCAGGTACATAGCTCATGAAAGGCACACATAGCAAATACTATTGTCGTCTATGGTCTAGCCGAGTATCAGAATAAAACTCCTTTCATCACCGACACCAAGATACCAAGTTAATCACAGGGAACCAACAGAGAGTATAAAATTGTAAATAGCAGATCCACATATTACAATTAACCAGGAAAACCCTTTCCTCAGTACTCTCAGCTGACATTATCCTAAATAATGTCCAACAGAACTTAGTTTATGCTAAGATCTTTTCCACAACATTGGTTCCTATCAAACCTATGGATATCGTAGCACACGAGAGAGAGAGAGAGAGAGAGAGAGAGAGAGAGAGAGAGAGGAGAGAGAGAGAGAGAGAGAGAGAGAGAGGGGGGGGGGGGGGGGGGGGGGGAGAGAGAGGAGAGAGGGAGAGGAGAGAGGGGAGGAGAGAGAGAGAGAGAGAGAGAGAGAGGAGGAGAGAAGAGAGGAAAGAAAGAAGAGATTGAGCAGGCATAACCTAGTGTCACAAAAATCACATACAAAATTAGTAGCTTTAGGTGCATATGACTGACCATAATTACACATGGTTGCTGAAGCCCCCTAGTACAATAATAAAACAAGTATCACAAAGACCAAGCTAGTCCTTACTTCCAGACAACCTCCACAGTTTCCAACTCAACGTTGTCTATTCCAATTAAACTATACCATGATAGTTTAACACAATAACTTTGTACTAGCCCACATTAATTTATCTGCGATCACTGCGATTTATAAACCTCCTCTCGGAATAACACGAAACCAAATCAATAAACATCCAATCAATCGTAAAATAGACCCAAACTCTCACAATTAAATAATAAAAATCTTATGATTTTCAGCCAACTTCCGTGTGTCAAACATTACACACTCACTGAACCAAATCCATCATTAAATTCAGTTAGTATAGGCGATCGAATTTGTTTATCGAATCGACTATCACCCTGATAAACTGAACTACAATAAAAGAAAATGTTTCACTTACAGCTCAACCCGAAGAACAACTACCGTATACTAGTGTCGTCACATCGTTGCGCTCTACGGCCCACTAGTCGTCTTGCCGTCCTGTGGCTGTCGCAGGGAAAGGCTGAGTGACTGACCGATCCTCTTACTTACGCCAAGCTTATTCTGCCCTAAAGTCTAAACCAATCATGTCCAGGGGGGTGCCAGCTGACTCGGGCCTAACCCAATGATTTCAAAGTGGAAATTTAAAAAGAAACCAAGTCAGCAAAATTTCGACCCCAACACCAAACTTGTTGAGCAATAGACTAGCAGGGACAAGCCCTCCAACCTGTTAATTGTCGCCAGCTTGTCTCAAGTGGGCAGCCACACTTGCCTGCCGACTCTCTGTCTCTAGTCCTACCCATCGCGCTAACAAAGAAAAGTAAGTCGGGTACACATAGACCTTATGCCAGCCCCTGTAACACTCTTAGAAGAGAAGGGGAAGGAGGAGGGGGGGGGGGAGGAGAGGGTTGTAGTTCGACAGTTAGTGTCTAGTTATAGTGTCTAAAGTGCACACTATAACACTATGAAGAAAAAAAAAGCCCAATTCTATGAAGAAAAAAAAAAGCCCAATTCTATGAAGAAAAAAAAAAAGCCCAATTCTATGAAGAAAAAAAGCCCAATTCTATGAAGAAAAAAAAGCACAGTTCTATGAAGAAAACAAAAGCAGAATTCTATGAAGGAAAAAAAAGCCCAATTCTATGAAGAGGAAAAAAAAGCCCAATTCTATGAAGAAAAAAAAGCACAGTTCTATGAAGAAAAAAAAAGCTCAATTCTATATAGGAAAAAAAGCACAGTTCTATGAAGAAAAAAAAAAGCAAAATCTATGAAGAAAAAAAAAGCACAATTATTCTTTGATAAAAAAAGACAAAAAAAAGAAAAGCACAATTCCATAAAGCAACAGGGACCAGGCCCCAACACGCAAGCACAAGAGTAACTGCATGAGCCAGAGCTGGCTTTCATCCATGGGACAACAAAAAAACAACAACAGCAGCTGACATGTCCCGAAATCACTGCAACAGCTCTGTGCGCTCAAGCCTACTGACTCTGGCTGCGTCTGCATGCGCCCTTGTTGGGGGCACGTGTGGGATTCGGGCGCGTGGGGGTGAAGGACTCTCAGGCATTACAGTTCGGGCCAGAGAAGCTGTGGCGGGGCAGGTATCGGCAGCTAGCACCGTGGGGTGCAGGGTTCGGTTCTGGAGGGCTGTCCTGTCGTCTGCTTCTTCCTTCCCACGCTGCCTTGCTTGGTTGGGTGGGTCTGTAAAAGAGAGTCAAGTCAGGTGTTTCTTTTATATTTCGAGGATAATGAATAAAAATCTCATGTCTGTCTGTCTGTCTGTCTGTCTGTCTGTCAGATCTATCTATCTATCTATCTATCTATCTATCTACCTATCTATCCATCTACCTATCTATCTATCTATCTATCTATATCTATCTATCTATCTACCTATCTATCCATCTACCTATCTATCTACCTACCTACCTACCTGTCTACCTACCTATCTACCTACCTACCTACCTCTCTCGTCTCTTCCTCTCTCTCTGTCTCTCTCTGTCTCTCTCTGTCTCTCTCTGTCTCTATCTATCTATCTATCTATCTATCTATCTATCTATCTATCTATCTGTCTGTCTGTCTGTCTGTCTGTCTGTCTGTCTGTCTATCTATCTATCTATCTATCTATCTGTCTGTCTGTCTGTCTGTCTGTCTGTCTGTCTGTCTGTCTGTCTGTCTGTCTGTCTGTCTGTCTGTCTATCTATCTATCTATCTATCTATCTATCTATCTATCTATCTATCCCTTAGTCTGGCGACCGTGGGGGGCACCCCCGAAGACTTGGCAACCAGTTCCCTCCCTTCCTCTCTCTCTTCTGCCTTTCTAAAAATTTTGTTGAGTTCTTGGCCTGTCCATTCGCTGATGTTGTCCTCCCATCTCTTCCTTGGTCTGCCTCTTTTTCTTCCTCCATGGACAGAGCCTTGCAGTATCGTTTTCCTTTTGATCTTGTGACATGCCCGTACCATTTAAGTTTATGCTTCTTTACAATTGATAGATTTTCGTAGAGACCAATGGTTTGCTGGATTCTGTTACGCACTTCTTTGTTGCTTATGTGGTCTCTGTAGGAGATGCCAAGGAGTCTCCGGAAGCATCTCATCTCTACTGCCTGTACTCTTCTTTCCAAATCAGCAGTCAGGGTCCACTATTCACAGGCACACAGGAATATGGATATGACAAGGGAGCTCATTAATCTGATCTTGGGAGTTGAGTGAAATATTTTTTTTATCTTTCCAGATGGTGTTCAGTTTTGACAGTGCTGTTATTGTCTGTGCAATCCTGCATACTACCTCCGGCTTGGACCCTTTGTCTGATGCAATGGCTCCCAAGTACTTGAAGCTTTGAACCGTTTCCAGCTTCTGGTCATTGACCCTGATAACAGTGCAGATGCCCTTGGCGTTATTGGTCATCAGTCTGGTCTTCTCTGCACTGATTTCCATGCCGTATGTCGTAAAGGCCTTGTTCAGGTGTTCTGTTAGGCTGGCAAGCTCCTGTTTCTGATCCTGCAAGTTCGTCAATGTCATCTGCGAAGCAGAGGTTTGTGATCGTTC
>CM060344.1:33755264-33778274 GCA_030674155.1 Stramonita haemastoma | reverse complement strand
GGGGGTCTGTAAAAGAGAGTCAAGTCAGGTGTTTCTTTTATATTTCGAGGATAATGAATAAAAATCTCATGTCTGTCTGTCTGTCTGTCTGTCTGTCTGTCAGATCTATCTATCTATCTATCTATCTATCTATCTACCTATCTATCCATCTACCTATCTATCTATCTATCTATCTATATCTATCTATCTATCTACCTATCTATCCATCTACCTATCTATCTACCTACCTACCTACCTGTCTACCTACCTATCTACCTACCTACCTACCTCTCTCTCTGTCTCTCTCTCTGTCTCTCTCTGTCTCTCTCTGTCTCTCTCTGTCTCTATCTATCTATCTATCTATCTATCTATCTATCTATCTATCTATCTGTCTGTCTGTCTGTCTGTCTGTCTGTCTGTCTGTCTATCTATCTATCTATCTATCTATCTGTCTGTCTGTCTGTCTGTCTGTCTGTCTGTCTGTCTGTCTGTCTGTCTGTCTGTCTGTCTGTCTGTCTATCTATCTATCTATCTATCTATCTATCTATCTATCTATCTATCCCTTAGTCTGGCGACCGTGGGGGGCACCCCCGAAGACTTGGCAACCAGTTCCCTCCCTTCCTCTCTCTCTTCTGCCTTTCTAAAAATTTTGTTGAGTTCTTGGCCTGTCCATTCGCTGATGTTGTCCTCCCATCTCTTCCTTGGTCTGCCTCTTTTTCTTCCTCCATGGACAGAGCCTTGCAGTATCGTTTTCCTTTTGATCTTGTGACATGCCCGTACCATTTAAGTTTATGCTTCTTTACAATTGATAGATTTTCGTAGAGACCAATGGTTTGCTGGATTCTGTTACGCACTTCTTTGTTGCTTATGTGGTCTCTGTAGGAGATGCCAAGGAGTCTCCGGAAGCATCTCATCTCTACTGCCTGTACTCTTCTTTCCAAATCAGCAGTCAGGGTCCACTATTCACAGGCACACAGGAATATGGATATGACAAGGGAGCTCATTAATCTGATCTTGGGAGTTGAGTGAAATATTTTTTTTATCTTTCCAGATGGTGTTCAGTTTTGACAGTGCTGTTATTGTCTGTGCAATCCTGCATACTACCTCCGGCTTGGACCCTTTGTCTGATGCAATGGCTCCCAAGTACTTGAAGCTTTGAACCGTTTCCAGCTTCTGGTCATTGACCCTGATAACAGTGCAGATGCCCTTGGCGTTATTGGTCATCAGTCTGGTCTTCTCTGCACTGATTTCCATGCCGTATGTCGTAAAGGCCTTGTTCAGGTGTTCTGTTAGGCTGGCAAGCTCCTGTTCTGATCCTGCAAGTTCGTCAATGTCATCTGCGAAGCAGAGGTTTGTGATCGTTCTGCCACCAATGCTGACTGATCCTTTATGGTGTTCCAGTGCATCAGCTGCCAAAAAACTCGTGTACTTTTTGTTTTTTTACATCCAGCCCCTGCCCTCAACAGGGATATGATTAAGATAAAAAAAACAACCTAAACCTGTAACTAAACAACAACAACAATAATAAATCAAATACAAAACACTAGAGACCACGATCAGTAGCAACCAAAAGACAAGAAACAGGGACAGAAAGACAATAATAAGGTAACACACACACACACACACATACACACACACACACAAAGCACGTGCGCGCGCGCACGCACACACACATACTCGTACGCACACATGCACCCAAGCATGCGCGCGCACACACACACACACACACACACACACACGTACGTGCGCGCGCGCACGCATACACATAAACACACACACACTTATTACTTATATCTTTAGCTTCCTCTTTAGTGCGCTCAAGACTAACATATGGGCAAGAGGTGTTTTTCAGCGCTCCCCAATACTTGCTAAATAAATTGCAAAGTGTAGACAGTAAAGCAATTAAGTTGTCTCTGGGAGTTCCTTTTCATGCATCTACCTTAGGCTCTTACAAAGAAGCAGGAGTGCTACCTCTTGACCAACACAGAGAATTCTGCGCTGCAAAATATGTTTTGAGATGTTATTCAAACGAAAATTTTTCACAAAAAGAAGTTAACTTAAGATCAGACATAGACTTTGCTAAACGTGCTAGATCAATTGTATCACTGACATCAATAAAGACTTTTACTTTGAATATGTTTAAAGCCTCTAAAATTAATGAAAACATTCTCGCTATGACACCTTCTTTTTCAGATACCCCTGAATGGGAAATGAATAAGCCAACATTTGACATATGCCACACAAATCTATCAAAAAGTGATTCACCTAACATCCTTGCCAGCTTAGTGAATTCGCACATTGAAAATCACTATTCAAATCATTTAAGAATATACACAGATGGATCTAAACTTGATAACAAACATGTTGGAGCAGCTTTTGTGATACCAACCCTTCACACTGAGAAAAAATATCATATTAGTAGCAGGGTTTCTATCTTTACTGCAGAGCTCTTTGCAATACTAATGGCTCTGAATTACCTGGTTACATTACCTCCAAAATATTCAAAAACTGCTCTCTTTGTTGATTCTAAATCTGTGTTGTACGCGTTAAATTCCCAAAATCAAAATACTCGACTAGATATGATTACTGAAATCAAACATGTTGTTCATCTACTATCCCTGAAAGGCATTAGTGTTACTTTCTGTTGGGTGCCTTCTCACTGTGGGATTAATTTTAATGATCGGGTGGATAGAGCTGCGCGAAGAGGAGCACGCAATGTGAAGGATCTCTTTTAGTTAATATACCGTTAGACCTCCGAGAGGGTTATGAACTTTTAAAGCATTCCTCTTACGATAAGGCAAATGAAAGACTGAAAAATTCGGATAGTTATTACTCTCAAATCTGCCTTAATACCACGGGTATACAAAACACTAAACTCCCCTTTTTAAAGCCATCTATGTCTGTTTCCAGACAAATCTCAAGTTTAGTCTATAGATTTTGTTTAAATGCCCTTCGCACAAAATATTGCAAGAACATACTATGCCTGTGTGGAAAACAAATAAGTGTTAAACATTTGCTTACATGTCCTAGAATTAAAGAAAATATCTTTATTATGTTGAAAGATCCTTGCCTTTCAGAATCATCCGTAAGGCTTAAAAGTATCCTAAACAATGATATACTTCTTTGCAGAATTTCTGAATGTCTGCTACACAGCCCAGTTGGTATCTTCCTCTGATTGATCATTTTGTTTTAAAGGAAATTCTTTAGGACCTGTTTCTGTATACCTCTCCAACTGCCTCCCCCCCCCCCCCCCCCCCAACTTTACCACATTATCTGCTTTATTATGTGTAAACGTATTCAAAGTTCAAATTTTTCTGTATGTTATAGTTCCCATTTGATTTGTAGTTAATTGCAATGTTCTGTTCTACTTTTTATTTTTGACTTGTAGATTTATGAAAAATATTCCTGTTCTGTTTCCTATAGTTCAACACCATACTAACAGCTAAGCTGTTTTCTTCCTTAGTTCTCTTTAGTACTTCGTAGAATAGGCCGTTACAACCGTAACACACACACACACACGCGCGCGCACACACACAAAACACACACACACACACACACGCACGCACGCACACACGCAGGCGCGCGCACGCACACACACTCACATATGGGAATGCAGGCATACGTGGCGTGCACACACTTATACACACACACACATTCTCTCCTCTCTCTCTCTCTCTCTCTCTCTCTCTCTCTCTCCTCTCTCTCTCTCTCTCTCTCTCTCTCTCACACACACACACACACACACACACACACTCCACACACACACACACACACACACACACACACACACACACACACTCACACACACACACTCACACACAAGCGCGCGCGCGCGCGCGCACACACACACACACTTTTTTGTCTGATATCACTATTTAGTGGAAGGACGTTAAACTGAAGAACAACACACACACACGCGCGCGCGCCGGTGCGCGAGGGCACGCGGGAGATGACAGAGAGAGAGAGAGAGAGAGAGAGAGAGAGAGAGAGAGAGAGAGAGAGAGAGAGAGAGAGAGAGAGAGAGAGAGAGAGAGAGATTTGATTTATTCTTTCTTTTATTCTTTTATATCGAAGATAATGGGATAAGCATTCTTGTGCTTTTTTTTCATCCAGTCCCCGTGTGTATGCAGTTTTGTAAATGTCATCTGTTCCCACCGGCACAAGATGGCCTACTCTTACGAAAAGCGGAACAGAATTTAACGTGTGCCCAAGATGTTCTGCATGCGTTCGCACACGGGGCCTCGGTTTATAGTCTCATCCGAAGGACTTGTGGGGAGAGTGGAGTCAGCACTGATGTTAAACTCGAGGAGAAAAATCTCCTCGACCGGACTCGAACTCGGGTCGTCAAATTGCCAGCGCAATGTTCTGACCACTAGCCTATCCGTCCCCCAGAGAGAGAGAGAGAGAGAGAGAGAGAGAGAGAGAGAGAGAGAGAGAGAGAGAGAGAGAGAGAGAGAGAGACAGGGGGGGGGAGGGGGGGGGTCTGCTGCATGGGTAACAGCTTGCCCTCCGTACTCACTTACCCAGGCTTTGCGCTCTAGAGCCTGGAGCGCAACTCCACAGTCTTCCGAGACTGAGGGATGCCCACAGTAAGACGACGCCATACCAACAGCCCTGGACTTTACACCAGGAAACAGGGGCACTGGTGTCACCGTTAGCATCTTGTTCTGAAATCAACAACAACAACTATAGCAACAATAACAGCAACAACAATAACAGCAACAATAGTTACAACTATAACAGCCACAACAATAGCTACAACAACACCAACAGCAATAGCTACAACAATAACAGTCGCAACCAAAAGAACAACAATATCTACAATAACAGCAACAACAATAACAGCAACAATAGCTACAACTATAACAGCAACAACAATAGTTACAACAACACCAACAACAATAGCTACAACAATAACAGTCACACCCAAAAGAACAACAATAGCTACAACAATACCAGTTACAACCAAAAGAACAACAATAGCTACAACAATACCAGTCACAACCAGAACAACAACAATAGCTACAATGATAACAGCAACAATAGCTACAACAATAACAACTACAACCAAAACAACAATAGCTACAATAATAACAGCAACAATAGCTACAACAATAACAGCTACAACCAAAACAGCAACAGCAATGGCTACAACAATAACAGCTACAACAATAACTACAACAATAACAACAATAATTACAACAACGAAACCGAACAGTATCATAATCTATGATGATGATGACATTGATGATGGTAAGAATATTTAATTTATTTTTTATTCTTTTATTTCGATGATAAAGGAACAAGCACTCATGTGCTTTTTGGGTTTTTTGGTACATCCAGTCCCCCGTATGTATGAGTTTTGTCAATTTTGTCATCTGTTCCCACCGGCGCACAATAGCCTACTCTTCCGAAAAGCGGAAAAGGTTTTAACGTGTGCGCAAAAGCTGTGGAAGCAGCATGGTACACCAATGGTAAGATTTTTTTTGCGTATGTCACCGTTCCCCCCCCTCGCCCCCCCCCCCCCCCCCCCCCCCCCCCCATGAAAAAAGCCGGAGTCTGACTCCGGAGATGTAATGCTAGGTATCTACGTGTTTTCGTAATCGCTAACATGAATTCCGGGATCTTTAACGTGCATATTTGGCCTTCTGCATGTGCCCATACACGAAAGGAAGGCAGGCATTGGCAGGTTCCCGTACTTTAATCGCTGACATGAATTTCGGGATCTTTAACGTGCGTATTTGATCCTCTGGGTGTATAATCATTATATACACGGAGGGAATGAAGGCACTATCAGGTCTGCACTTAAAAGTTGACCTGGGAGATTGTGAAAAAAACCCACCCTTAATTCACCAGACACCAATGCTAAGATTCGAACCCACGACTTCATGGACCCGTAGGATTGAATGAAGTCCAACGGTCTTAACCGCTCGGCTATAGCGTCCGTTGGTTTAATTAAATAGGGTTCATTTATTCATTCCTTCCTTCAACATGGAACAAATTGATAAAATACAATAAAGACCATAATCAGCACAGCGACAACAAGCTAGCAGCTCACACTGTGTTCAAGTACAACCTCAACATTCACATGGAACCTGATGATTCATACAATGATCAAAAGGAGGATGACCAGGAGAAAAAAGACCAACTGAGTCATAACATCATTACATTCAAAGATAATGAAACGATTGAAAAAAAAAGTCCCCTAAAAGACAATCTACTGAATAATTAAGCAAATAATTTGAGATTAGGGCTCTAAGCCTGGGTAAATAAGTATGGAGGGCAAGCCCTTACCCATGCAGCTCCCCCCCCCCCCCCCCCCCCCCCCCCACCTCTCCACGCCACTGGAATGATCCATTGGAAAGGCAATAATCGATACGAATGGTTCTAGTACCGTCGCAGGAGCCGCCAGAACGTTGCCATTTACAGCCCCGAGCCGCCCTGGGGACTCAACTCCCCGATTTTTCCTCAGGGATGGTGTCTAAACACGTCACCTGTGTGCATGCTGGTTTTTTAAAAACACATTTTGTTGACATCTGTTCCTACCGGCACACAATGGCCTGTAGAACATAATATTTTGCGTATACGTTAAAAACCCGTTCCGCCTTTCGGAGGACAGACATAATATAAATATAAACAAACAATAATAATAAGCAGAAAGATGAAACAAACATATCATTATCACATCAGGTATAAATAACACACCACCTGTCTCAAAAAAAACATCCCCAACTATAATACAAAATGGCACCTACCCCCCCCCCCCCCCTACCCCCTCATTCGAAACAGGTGTCTTACCAGGTAAAGCAAGACAGGGTGGTGGTGGTGGTAAGCCATTCCAGTGTGTGGGAGAGTTGCTGTCTGGGGGTCACTGCACTACGCTAGGTGAGAAACCTGCAGGCCACTCGACAGAGGAGGTCCCGCCCTACCCGACACATGACACTTCTGTCCTCTCTCCCCATCCACATGGCCTGCAAACATCCAGACAGTTAGGGTCCAAATTTTTTTTTTTTAATGAAAAAGAAGGAAAAGAAATCGGTCGTCTACAGGATCTATATAGTATCGTATATATATATATATATATATATATATATATATATATATATATATATATATATATATATATATATATATACACATTATATAAATTATACCACACTTGCCTAGAAAGTGAAAAGTCCGGGTTAGAAGTGTGTGTGGGTTCATACCCCGTTTGGGTCCAAAACTTCCCTCCTCCCCCCCCCCCCCCCCAATCCATTAGACCGTGATGGCAGTCTGGGTGCTAGAGTCTTTCCGGATGGGACGAATAACCCGAGGTCGTGTGTGTTACACCTATTTAGCGCGCGGAAAAGAACTCACAGCAAGAAGATAGTTAATCCGTGGTCAAATTCTGTTTTCTAAAAGGCCACACTGATCGGGAAGAAACAAATACAGCTGCAGACAAGACAAGACAAGAAAAAAATAATGGGTGGCCCTTCTTCTCTTGTGGCGCGACGCGCTCTCCCTAGGGAGTTAAAAGTTAAAGTCTGTCCTGAGCCTAAGGCTCATCAGGCCGGTGCTTATCCCGGTTTCTGTGGCGTTAAGCGACTGAGAGTCATAGACTCCCCCCTGGATAGGACGCCAGTCTATCGCAGGGTTAACCCCCAACACAAGGTTGGTACCCCCTTTTTCACCTGGGTGGGGTGAGAAAATAGCCGTAAAGTGCCTTTTCCAAGGGCACAACGCCATAGCCGAAAGCTGGGATCGAACCCGCAACCTTTAGATTACGAGTCCAACGCCCTAACCACTAGACTACAGCGGCGGCTTCTCCCTAGGGAAGGCAGCCCAAATTTTTCACGCAGACAAATCTGCCGTGACTGAATGAAGTGTATACATTCAATTCAATTCAGTTCAAATCTGTTCAATTCAGCCCCTGGGGGCTCCCCGGACAGCCTAGTGGTTAGAGCGTTGTGCTTGTGATCTGACGGCCCGAGATCGAGCCACCACAGAGGCGTCTGTTTCAGGGAATTTTACCCTGGAGTTAACATCAGTACTGAGTAAGAGTGGATCCCCCTAAAGTCCTTCTGATGAGACTGTAAGGAAGGTGGCAGGATGGTTAAGACGTTGGCCTGCCAATAATGTAAACCGTGAGTTTCTGGGTTCGTACCCAGCCTCGCCCTTTCTTCCCAGTCTGACGAAAAAAATCGAACTGAATGTCAAAGTCAGTCATTCGGATGAGACTAGAAACCGAGGTCCGGTGTGCGAATGCACGCAGAACATCTTGCGCACACGTTAAAATCCTGTTCCGCTTTTCGGAAGAGGCCATCGTGTGCCGGTAGGAGCGGATGACAAAATTATGTATAAAAAAAAAAACAGCATGCACACAGGTGTCGTGTTTAGACACCATCCGTGAGGGAAAAAAAAAATAATGGGTAGCCGCTGCACTTGTGGCGACGCGCTCTTCCCGGGAGAGCAGCCCGAATTTCACGCAGAGAAATCTGCTGTGACATAAAATGGTATAAAATAAAAAATAAATAAATAAAAATAAACCCAGGCTCCGCGTGCGGGCAGGCACACACAGAACAGCTTGCACACACGCTAAAAACCCGAACCGCCTTTCCGACAGTAGTGCCTGTAGGAACGGATAACAAAACAAAAAAAAATCTTTCAAAAAAAACAAACCCACATGCTCACAAGTGCCGTGTTTTCGCATCATCCCCGAAGTCGGAATGCGGCTAAACGGTGGGTTAAAACGGTCGCATGTGTATTTTAATCTCAATATTGTATTGATGTGCCTCGGAGCTCCATTCGAGGAAAAGCATGTCGCCACAATAGCAGTGCCATCCCTTTTTTGTGTGTCTTTTCCTGGGGTCAGTGGAGCTATAAACATGATTGGGGTGGATTGGACTGGATTGATTTTTTTTTTTTTTTTTTTTTTTAGGAAACTCTTACCTTTGATAGAGGGAAGATTCATGGCTTCAAGCAAGGGCAACTTTGTCCTTCAGAAGCCAAAACACGATGTGGCACATGGCTTCTTTTCTTTCTGTCCGTCTTTACCTTTTTCTGTTCACCTTGTAAATCTTTACCTGGCAACAGTTTACACTTGGTGTGAGTGAAAATGGGTAGGAAGAATAGCAGGAGGTTGAAGGGATAAGGGGAAGGGGGGGGGGGAGGGAGGAGAGCAAGCGAAGGTGTTTGATTAAAGTAGTTTTTAGTTTCATAGTTTACTGTATGTAATGTGAAACAGTGTGCGAGGAAATAATTCAGTTTTCCGATTTGGTGAAGTAGTTTTACTTAAATTTTTTTTTTTATATATACCATTCCATAATCTGAAGTGAAAGATGACGACTTTGTGTGAATAACTGTCCAGTTTTGACATCGAACGAAAAAGAGTTGGGTTTTTTTCCCCTCCAGCATTCCTTGTATAATGTGAAATATGATATGTGCAGTATAGTTGGCTGGAGCCACCCCAAATTCTTGTTGCCTCTGATGGTATTCTTCTTCTTCGTCGTCATTGTTGAATGTTCAGACAGCAACTGTTGTTATCTGTGACATGAGCGAAACTGCGTTGCGCTGCCGTTAAGCGCCTGACAAGGCAGGCCCAGCGCATCTGACTCAAGCGTGGTAGGCCTAGAGATTTGTTATATTCTAAAATTTGTCTATCTAAAAAAAATAATAAAAAAAGGAGGGGGAGGGGTGTCAGGAGAATGGATCGAGAGGGCAGAAAATAGAAAAGAAGGTGACAGAAAGGAAAAGAACAAAGTAGAAACAAAGAGAGGGATAGAAAAGAGGGAATTTCCAGCACAGAGTTTCCATAAGGTTGGGACGCTATTTATATCGACAGGCCCCCAGCATCCCCACGGGGGAGAGAGTATTCAAACACTCCCTCTGTCAGCCAACTTCCTATAGATGCAGTAAGGTGGCAGGTAGCTCAGTTGGTAAGGCATCAGACTTGTCATCTGGAGTTGCCAAAGGATGAGGGTTCGAATTTCCTCTAAGGCGTCTGTTGGGGATGTGTGTGTGTGGGGGGGGGGGGGGGGGGGGGGGGGGGAGGAGGGGGGGGGGGTTCTCCAGGAGTTAACGTAAGTTCCGACTCCAATCCCCGACATGTTCGGTTTCGTGACCCCATGATCACTGCAGGTGTCTGTAACTCTCAGGCCTGGCTAGCATAAGGGTTTATATTTTGAACAACAGCAGAGACAACAGCCAACGTGGTATAAATAAACCCCGATTCATCTCCAAAGCATTGATGATTTATAAATGTATTTCCATCCTCATTTATATTCTAGTAAAGGAAACAAAGATGAAGAAAGTATCAGCCTTTAGTTTATTTCTAATTGAGTTGATTAATCGATTGGTATAAACCACTTTTCAGTCACGGCAGATTTCTGCGCATGAAATTCAGGTTGCTCTCCCAGGAGAGTGCGTCGCCACAAGAGCAGCGCCACCCATTATTTTCCTGTCTGTATACACGTGTATTTGTTTCCCTATCAGAGTGGCCTTTTCCTAGAGAATTTTGCCGGAGACAGTTCTTTAGTTGCCGTGGGTTCTTTTACGTGCGCTGAATGCCTGGTGCACACGGGACCTCGGTGTATCGTCTCATCCGAAAGACTAGCACCCAGACCACTACCCAAAGTCAAGTGGATGGGGGAAAGAGTCGTTTTGTTTGGTTGTGTTCTGATGCCGAAGTGATATTTTTCCATTAATTTCATTTTCCTCTTTTCATTATGTCACGATCCGCAAAGGTGCATATTTTATATACTTTGCAGGAATGTGTATCCTCATGTCAGGGTTTACAAGCGTGCCTTTTTTATTTTCGTGGTTTACAGGTGTGTAAGCGGTTTAATGCGTGGTTTACCGAGTATTCTCGTGTCGTGGGTTACATTTCTCTCTCTCTCTTTTCTTTTTTTTTAATGGCGTGGTTTCAGGATATAATTTCACTGACATGGTTTACGTGCGTATATAGACCTTTATGTTGTGGTTTTAGGTTGGCAGCATCTGAATGTCACAGTTCACCTGAGTGTTTGCTTTTCCGTTCTTCGGCTACATCTCCGAGGTTTACCAACGGCGATATTTTGTGTATAAAAGGTACAAAGGTAAAGGTGTTCCGTAACCTATGTAGTCGTACGGGAGCGAGGCGTCAGAGACCTCAGCTTCTCTTGGGGACAGCATGTTGATGGCTGCGCCCATCTCCTCTCCTTCGCTGCTTTACCTTCCCTGGACCTAAAGAGGGCAGGTACCCATTTACAGCTGGGTGAACTGGGGGAACTGTACTGAAGCCAAGGCGTGCTAACGGTCACCCATCCAACTGGTAACCACGCTCAACTGGGGGAAAGCGAGCGCTCTGACCACTGAGCTATCCCGCCCCCACGACACCAGTGTGCATGCGTTTCTTGCTTTTTTATAAAAAAAAAAGTTGTCCTCTGGAGTCTAGAAGTGTGCACATTGAAGTTGTGGTTTATACTGGTGCATGTACTGTTGTTTAAAAGTGTAAGGTGTTTATTCAAAATAGCTGTAGGCGATATTTTGGCCCACTTTTTCTGTTTTCCTTTTCTTGTTTGTTTTTCCCCCCAAAATAGAGTGAGAGTAGGAAAAGGATGAACCAGAAAACAAAGGTTGGAAGTTTAGAGAGTGACAGTTTTTGTTGCTGTTTTTTTCCGGGGGGGGGCGGGAGGGAGCAGTGGTGAATAACCACATCCCACACCCGTTGTTCACAGGAACCAATTCTAAAACAGAATCCTGTGTTCACCTTCTTTAAACTGTGATACTTGGACTGTAGTCTGGTGGTGGTATTATTATGAAAAAAAAAAAAGTCCCTTGTGTGCATTGTGTTGAGCGGGGGGGGGGGGCAAGGTATACGCACGTTTGTGTGGATGGTATTTTTTTTCTTTATGATGTACAAGCATTCCTAGCACTTTTAAAGCAAAATACGCATTATTTGAGAAATTTTCAATTCATGTGCCGGTGGGAGTGGATGATAACATTTTAAGAACGCATGCACACTGGTGTCCTGTTTAGACATCATCCCCTAAGTCGGAATGCGGCTACCTTAGTTGTGGGCAAAAACAGTCGCATACGCAAAATCTCACCATTGGTGAACCTCGGAGCTGTAACCGAGGAACGGGAATAACTAACAAAACATATCGCAGGTAAAGGTAAAAAGTTAAAGGTGTCCCATAACCTAGGCGGTAGTAGGGGAGCGAGCCATCAGAGACCTCAGCTTCTCTAGGGGCCAGCATATTGAGGGCGGCGCCCATCTCCTCTCCCTCGCTGCTTAACCTTCCCTGACTCTACAGGTACCCATTCACAGCTGGGTGAACTGGGGGGACTGTACTTAAGCCAAGGCTTGCAAACGGTCACCCATCCAATTGGTAACCACGCTCGACACTGCTTAACTGCACACACGTTTAAACATACATACTATCCAGCTTTTGCAAAGGAGTAGGCCAGCTATGGTGAGTCCACGGCAGAGGCAAAAATCTCTACAAAAAAATAAAATAAAATAATAATAATGATCTTCTCGACTTGCCTAATCATTCACAACTCTTCCAAGCTTTTAACGATAAAGACTTCAGCAATTTCTAAAAGACACCATTGTTTGATTTTTCACTTGATGTCCCCTTTAATTAACGATGGGTTAATTACCAGAGTTGATCAGCCTAGTGCACTGTTCCAATGCAAGGGATGTAACTGTAACCTGTTGGCTCATCCGAATGGGACACAATTATTTCCCTTACACCGATTCCTCGTGTGTGTGTGTGTGTGTGTGTGTGTGTGTGTGTGTGTGTGTGTGTGTGTGTGTGTGTGTGTGTGTGTGTGTGAGTGTATGTGCAAGCGCGTGCGTGCGTGTGTTGTGTGTGTGTGTGTGTGTGTGTGTGTGTGTGTGTGTGTGTGTGTGTGTGTGTGTGTGTGTGTGTGTGTGTGTGTGTGTGTGTGTGTGTTTACAGTTCTCTGGTTATTTCATGAATGATTAAAATCCAAAAACAATCCCCTGGCAATCAACAGAAATATTGCATTCAGTCCTGTGTCTACATTGACTCTCACTTTGTGTGTGTGTGTGTGTGTGTGTGTGTGTGTGTGTGTGTGTGTGTGTGTGTGTGTGTGTGTGTGTACTGTTAACATTACACTTTTATAGCTCACCCTTTTCTCCCTTACTCAACTGTCATTATCATAACTAATTTTTCCCTTGCCTATATGGCATTATCATAATTCACAATCTTTGTCCTTGCCTTTCACCATCCACTTCCTGTACGGTCATTATAAATAATCATAAAACACCATCATGTTTCTTGTCAAACTAACATTACCATAGGTCACCACTTTCTCTACCCACCCCCCCCTCTTTATTTTTGTTCACCATTTTCTCCCTTGCCTGTCATTATGTTAACTTACCATCTTGTACCTTACTTAACTGTCATTCTTATAGCTATTTTCTCCCTTGCCTAACTCAACTGTCATTATTATGGCTCACCATCTTCTCTCTTTTGTTTAACTGCTATTATTTCAGCTTGAGCACCATTTTCTCCTCCCCTGTCATTGTTTTGCTCACCATTTTCTCCTTTGCCTGTTATTATAACTCACCATTTTCTCTGTTGTTTGTCATTATTCTAGCTCTCCATCCTCTCCCTTGCTTGTCATTATTATAGCTCACTGTCTTCTGCCTTACTTAACTGTCATCAATGTAGCCCACCACACCAGTCTCCAATGCCCAATTTTGATAATGATACCTCAATATATTTTCTAGTTTGTTTTGATATCAGTAGTTCTTTAAATTAGTGGAAAAAGCCTATAAATAAAAAAACCACCCAAAATGATGGAGCTGAGAGAGAAAAGTGCCATATTTTGCCTGCCTGACTGGTCACCAAATAGAAACAGACAGAAAAGTGGTATGT
This sequence comes from Stramonita haemastoma, assembly GCA_030674155.1. Lineage (NCBI taxonomy): Eukaryota > Metazoa > Mollusca > Gastropoda > Neogastropoda > Muricidae > Stramonita > Stramonita haemastoma. The sequence continues at coordinate 33,764,424 of CM060344.1, read as the reverse complement.
TGAACAAGTAATGTTATCATAAGAAAGGGTGTGGCTTTAGCATGAACCAGAAAATTTATAGTACAACCTCAAGTTTTTCTGGAAAAGACAGCCAAATTTTTTTAACCAAAAAAATATATGTATTAAATGGTCCATAACTATGTTCATATCAAGCAAAATCACTAGATCTTAGTACATGTTATAGGCATGATATAAAAAAAAATATGCCAAATTTGGCAACAATCTGAACATGTATACAGAAAACAAGTGGTATTTAGCATTTGAACATAGTCATTTTCAACAGATTTGATATATACAAAAAAGACAGACATGACTCACCAAGACTGAGACATCTAAAATCCTGCAGCTTGATATGGATGACCCTCCATAGCTGCCTGCTGCTCTTCAAAGCCCAGCCCAAGTTGCCTTCTAACTTTACTGAGCTCCTTAGATGCCAGTTTTACTTCTTGTTGGGCATTTTAAAAAACCGAAACATATCAGTCTGTTTGCTGTACAAGCGACAAAAATGTCCCCGTTCTATATACTCTGGCTCAGAACTGCAATCCATCACTGAACAAGAATACTGCAAAATTTCTATAACAGCTGTTTCCACTGGTGTGGACTCATAGTTTTGCTGAAAAAAAAAATGTTTGGAGGCATAAGGTCCTGATCGTGTTGTTTAGGTTTTCATTTTGATTTTGTGTGAAACCACCAAGACACTTTGCCAGAAGCTTAGTTCTACACATGTCTTTCCAAATTGGTTGTATCACATCCATAACAGCTTAAGATAAAAATAGCTATTGCTCGGTGGGTGAAACATTTTATTTCTTTTAGCTTAAAAAGACACCTGCTTGCACCACAAAAGTTATGAGTGGGATTGTCATAGCATGATATTTTTGTGAAAGAAAACTGGCAATATAGCCTTCTGCATGCTCACAATATTTTTCACGTACTGCACTGCCGAAGAACGCTTGCATTAAATTATCAATTTGTCTGTCAGTCTGCCTATTCCACCTCATCCTTTCTCATCATGTGATTTTGTTTTTGATATTTATTTTCTGGGTCGTGCAAGCTACACGTACAAGTCGTGGTTTTGCTATTATTTTTTTTTGTCAATCGAGTGGTACAGTTTGTCAATGCTCTATCTAGAGTCTAGATCTACTCTCAGCCGTCTGCTTTTTTGCGTACCTACTTCCACAAAATTTGCGTTTCTCGGGCTTCGGAAGCACATACTCTTTATCACTGGGCGAAGTTTACACCAAAATATAAACCTGAATGACACTAAAGGGCACTAAACACAGCTATACACACGATAAAACTTGACAGTGGAATGGCAACTGCGCAGACCTAAACAATCCGCCATTTGCATTGGAATACAGGGAGGTGCGCATTATTTCCGGTTTTCAAAGGGAGCAGTCCTTGTTTACTGGTAGCGAAGGCGAGAGACTTGAGTCAGTTTTTAGTCGCTATTTTGGGCGTTGTCAACACCACACTCACCCTACTTGAAAACTTGTATCTAAAAACTTTTTTTTTAAGCAAAATAAAAATTGCAGGGAATAAAAGATTTTTTTTTAATGAAAAAGAGCTATAACAAAGGCACGTATCTGAAAAATAATAATTTTTTGGCAACAATCTAGGTGGCCCTATTCGTCATAAGCTTAATCATCATCGTTTCCTCTATAATATATATCTCTTGCCTAATTATGATATAGATTTCATCCCCCTTCCCTAATTACCATAATTATGTATTACTGTCTCCTCTCTCATTCACAGTGCTGGTTAGACCTCAGTTACATTGGTAGTTGATAAAATAGGCTCATGCTGGTTTAGACTGCAACATTTCAAATGAATCTTTATCATCCGTTTCTGTTTATGATCAAATTAAATATTCCTACAAATCAATGTGGGTTCTCTCTCCCTTCTAAAGGCACTGTCCTTCTCACCCTCTAGCCTAATGTATAGACATTTCGAGACATTAGTCATAAGAGCACACACGCACGCACGCATACACACAGGTGCAGAACAAGCCGCAGAAACACACACACAAAAAACACACTTTGATCGGGAAGTGAGGTTTTATCCGAAGTATTAGAAACCAGGAAATAGAGTGTAGCTGTTGTGGTACATCATGTGACAGCATCACGTGACTCCCTCCCTCCCTCCCCTCTCCACCCACCTACACCATCTTCCACATCACTACAGACACATTTAAATTTAAAAAAAAAAAAAAAAAAAAGCTCGGCTAGCATCACAGGACTTGCTCGCATTCACCATCTGCTCGCTGCACTGTTCAGTCGTGTGCTGTTGGGCCTAGGCTATCTATCACACGGGGCAGTCTCACCATGCTCCTGTTCCGCTGCTCCCAATTTCCACATCATGCTGTTGGCATCGTATGACAATCCTATGCTGACAACCCTTACAATGCCCTCTACGGTCGGCTCAGAAGAATGATAGGAACTGAGTGTTTGGGTTTTTGTTGTTGTTGTTGTTGCTGTTATGGTCACTTTTATCTGCAGATCTAATCTATGTTTAACTTTAGCCCCCCACTTTACAATGGATAGCTACATGTTGCAGTTTTCAGAACTGAGAGACGCTTTGAACGCTTTGAACAATTTTATTGTCATCGCCCGATGTGGCCTATTGACATGGGGAGTTACATATGGCTTTCTTTTGTGAATACAAATATAAATACATATAAAAGAAATCACACGATGCATACCTGAGAGAGAGAGAGAGAGAGAGAGAGAGAGAGAGAGAGAGAGAGAGAGAGAGAGAGAGAGAGAGAGAGAGAGAGAGAGAGAGAGAGAGATGTACTTTAAGTGAGGAAATACCACACTGATGACTGTTAATATATTCCATATTTTCGCATTATAATTTTTTTTCCAGGAAAGAAAGGTGAAGGGTGGTGGTGGTTGGGGGGTGGTGTGGGAGGTGTGGGGTGGGGGTGGGGGTTAATGGGCAATTTCTCCTGTTGGCAATGTTCACGCAACATCTCAAGCAACACATACTCTAGTTTAAAACAACAACAACAACAACAACAAAACAACTGAGTTTCTGTTGAATACAGATACTGACATGTAGCTGAACAGATGAAAATTGTACCTTTCACAATATGTTCTAAAAAATGTTGATTCCATCACCTGCCCTTTGTGGTCGACTGGCCTACACAAAATAACAGGAGAGTCCTTTTTATTGTTTTGTTTTACTGTGTACACTTGTTTTTCATCCAAATTTATGTTGAGTATACTATTATTTCACATAGATTCATGTGGTGTATATTATTTCATCTAAATGAATGACTGAATATATATATATATATATCTTTTTTTTTTCCCACAAGGAGTATACTTTTGGACAGTTTTACACCGGAAATGTCAACATAAATCCATGTTGTATACATATCACCAGACTAAATGTGAGACAAGATAAAAACATCCTAGGTATAAATTCGATTTGTTAAAAAAAAAAAAAGCCCCCCCCCCCCCCCCCCCCCCTCGGAAAAAAGGCAAACGAAATTGGGGATGTAATGAAAGCCACAAATTGAAAATTTTCAATGCTATGAAGTCTACAGCTATGCCTGACTAAGACAAAACCAACCAAAAAAAAAAACCAACAACAAAACACAAAAATAAAAACAAAACAAAAACCCAAACCCACAAAAAACTTTTGCAGGCAAAAGTAAGGGGCCGTGAAAATTTCTTGTCTTGTCCGTTAGGCTGGCAGCAGTGTTAGCTCTAACAATATTATGATACTCCCCTCCCCCCAAAAAAAACAACAACAAAAAACCCCCAACTTTCCCAATACTTTTCAACGTTTTTTTGAGAGAAAAAAAAAAGCATTAGAGAATAAGCCGCATAATATTTACCATTCAAAACTTGTTTTTCAAGAAACTAAATGGATTTTCAAAAACTGAGTTTTGATTTTAAAAAAAAAACATTAAAAAACAACCAAAAAACACAACAACTAAACAAAACACAACAACGACATAAGACTAAGTTATCCCCGACAAAATCTACCAGAATATCAACAATCCCAATTTTTTACCCCACGAACTACAAAATAATCTTGCTTTAACTGCGGAATAAAGCTTGTCAACAATATCACAGACCTTTGAACAATGAGAACGGCAGAGATGCACTAACAGAATGCAGCTTTAACTAAAGGACTTAGATTGCCTGCAAGTCATTATTACATGCGGCAGCCCAGGCTGTCTTTGTGCCTGCACACTTACCCAGGCACCATATAATTAGGTCCTAAAAACTGCACACCCTCCCTATTCCTGCCACTTAAGGGTGGAAAGCTTGGAGACTGTATTTTGCCTATTTGCCACACATGGGCTGTTTAATCATTGAACCAGACCTCTTTTATACAGTATAAACAGTTCGTTTTCTTTAAGACCAATGGTAACATTATGCTAAAGACAAACATGAGTATTTTCATGATCATTTTTCTTTTATAGCCAGCCATTTTGAATGAATCCTACGCACAGAGGTAACACCCTGATCGTGCGTATTGATACCCAAAAAATCCCTGTGGACCTTTTGCGGGCTGGAGAACTGGAAAAGAAACAGGAGTAATATATCGCCTAAGTTCTGGTATTCAAATAATTATAACTATGTACGTCAATGATAATATGTGTTTCCCGATACTTCATGGTTTTTCACCAGGAACGGTAATTCATTCGTGATTCATAGCCCAAGTTGACTAGGTATGAAAAATGACATTGTGTGAAAGGAAAGGGATTAAAAAAAAAAAAAAAAATTTAAACCAAAAAAAAAAACCGGTTTGGTAAGCAAGGGGAGGTAACTATCAAAACTCAAGCTACACTTCCTGGAACAAGAACTCGTCACTAATCAGTCCGAGACTTTGGAGGAAAAGATGGTCGACAGGATGGAACACATCACAACTGAAAACAACAGCAACAACAACAAAACCAAACAACAACAAACAACTTACCACATTTTTTACACAAGGTTTTTAACAACTCTTAAGTTAATAAATTTTTAAAAAATCGATAGGTATTAATGATTAAAAAAAAAGAGTAAAAATCAAAAACAACCAAACAAAAAAGTGGTGTTAAATGCATGTGTGGCTGGAGAGTCAAATCCCAAACTGTATACAAAAATTCACCACAAAAAAAACCAAACCCAAAACAAACTGTAATCAGATTTGCTGGGGGAATTTCTGGAAAAAGTACAGGTAAACAAATCCTTGGAACAGAACAAAATGCACGAAAACAAAATGATTTTTAAAACATACATTATACTAAAAAAAAACTGCCGTTTCTATCAACAAAAACTTTGAATATCACAGAAAAACAGGCACACCATCCCAAACCAACCAAAACAACATCATTGACACTACACGTTCCAGTTCTTTGGGGCAAAAAAGTAGCAGTAACTGGTGCATTTACTTGCCTCTTAGAAAAAGATATGTCATCACATATCAGTCATATCCACTTAACTCTGAATGTGCTTGGAAGATTAGGGGCATGGTGCACTGATTTTACCCATTTTTAATACCAGCATGGACTACAACGTGATTTTCAACACTACTGCGCACCCCCCCCCCCCCTTCCTAAAAATCCCCCCCCCAAAAAAAAAAAAAAAAAAAATTCAACAGCTCTTTGTAAAAGGTTCTAAAGCAAACAAAAAAAGTTTAAATTTAGTTCTTCTAAGATTTTAGCATTAAACAATCTGTGTACAACCTACAACCATTTCAGAGCGACTTTAGGAGTGTATTCTACATTGCAATACTAATTTTAAGCTTTTGTACCGACCGACAATTGTGAACAGAAAGTGTTAGGAAAGGCAGAGCAACCATCAGTATGATAGATAAAAATTATACTCAAAGACTTCGTTGAGTTCATGTCTGCCAGTTCCCCGACACATTAGTTTAATTAAGCTCACAGGTAAAGGGCAGCAACTCGGACCGCCACAGTCCCCTAACAGGAAGTTGGGAGCAGAGAGCATGGTGGGACGTTGCTATGGAGTACACCGGTCGTCACGAAGATCTGCTACCCACAAAAAAATTTTTGGGAGGGGGGCCATGCACAACACCCCCCATGAACAGCACAGCTCGCAATAATAAACCAACAACAACTTGCTTTTGAACAAAGACATTAGAAGAGGGGCATCCTTCACACACACACCCCCCTCTTCCCTATGCTGTGAAGTCCCACCTCACTCAAACTCACTGCGTAAAGGCCTGCCTTCACAGCAAAAGGAGAGAGAAGGACATGGCAAAAGAAACCGCTCTGTACACACACACACACACACACACACACACACACACACACACACACACACACACACACACACACACACACACACACACACACACACACACACACACACAAAAGAACCAAGAAAAAGTAAACACACACACACACACACACACACACACACACACACACACACACACACACACACACACACACAGGCCTTGCCCCACCCAAAACAAAAAACAAAAAAAAACACACACAAAAAAAAAACTGGCACGCCACTGACAGTGCATCATCATCATCATCATCATCATCATCATCATCAATAACCAGAAAAATTTGCTCTTGAAGTAAGAAGGCAGAGACTGCAAAACCTGGCTGACCTGCGATGTAGAATGAAAACGGTCAAGAAAAAAACGGCCTAGCTTACTTAGGCAGACTAGAGTGGTGGTAGTAGTGGTGGTGGTAGTGGTGGTGGTGGTGGTGACACGGCAGGGTTCGAACCCGAGCCACTGCCAAGTAAAGGCGCTCTACTGGTGCTGGTTGTGGTGAAGACGTCACGTGGCGGGGTCAAGAGGCAGAGGTCAAAGACTAGGGGCAGACTGGACCGGTGCAGCAACTAAGAGTCAGCCATGGTGGTGGTGGTGGTAGTGGTGAGGGGTGGGTGGGTGGGTGGGTGGGGATGGAAGAGAGGGGGGGGAAGGGAAGGGAAGTAAAAAACTGGACAGCGTGTACAAAGGGGAGGGAGGGGGGAAGAAGTAAAAAATGAAGGCGGAAGAATCTAGGATTTTTTTGTGCAGTGTGAGAGGAGGAAGGAAGGAAGAGGAAGAAGAGGAAGAGGAAGAGGAGGACGAGTGAAGAAGAAAGCGGACCACTCGTTGTGAAGAAAAATTCTGAAGGAGAGTGGCACCATGCCCACCACAGACCGTCCTGTAGTAGGGAGCCAGGGGACGAGGGGTTCAAACCCCATGCCCCCCCCCCCCCCTCTCCTAGTTTCGGCTGAGGGTAAAGGGGGGGAGGGGGAGGGGAAGGGGGAGGGAGGAGGGGGGGGGGGCGCCAGGAGTGGAGTGAGTGGGTTTGCTGGAGTTTGTCCTTCTTGGATGCGGCTTGAAGACGTGGAGAGGAGGGGGGGGGGGGGGGGGGGCGGTGAAGAATCCAGTCAAGACGTCCCTCACTCTCTCTCTCTCTCTTTCTCTCTCTCCACTCCAAGCGCAGGGGCTCTGCATGGTCTCCACGAAAGGAATCAGCAACGGACACACGGCCTGGCCACACAGCCCGACACATAGACAGACACATCTTTCACACAACATGCAAAAGAACAACCAAAAAAAAAAAAAAGAGTTCAATTACTGCTCCATCAAGTGAAAGAAAACCAAGAGAGAGAGAAAGAAAAAAAAGAAAAAAACAAACAAACAAACAAAAAAACAAAACAACCCATAACACCCCCCCCCCCCCCAAAAAAAAAAAAAAAGGTCATCAGTCATTAATCAATGAATCAATCCAAAAAGTCATGTACATACATACATACAGCCACCATAGAGTGAATGGTAATAACAAAGTGAAAGTTTGTTTGTTGTTTTTTTTTCTGGGGGGGGGGGGGGGGAGAATTGGGGGAGGGAGGGGGGAGAGAGAGAGAGAAGAGTAGCATGTGTTATGACGACGGCACACACACCACAGTAGTAGTAGGTAGAAGTAGAAGAAGATGATGATGATCACAAAAAAAAAAACAAAAAAAAAAGTTTCTGATACGGTGAGGGAGGCCACAGCACCGGATGGAGCTTGGTCAGGTCAGGTCAGGTCAGGTCAGGTCAGGTCAGGTCACGCAGTCCTCTGGGGTGGGGTGGTGGTGGTGGTGGTGGGCGGGGGGATCAGAGATGAGAACGGTTGCACCACGGTCACTTAGCCAGGTCACAACCCCCAAGCAAGTCCTGTCCAGCAGTCTCTCCCGTAACATGCCGCAGTGTAGCACGCTTCCTTACTTGACCACACTTCACAGGTAAGTTCTGTGGCCAGAGTTTGCCATCACAGTAGTAAGGGGTGGGGAAGGGGGGACAACGCGTCCTTAACATGAGGGTAGAAGAGGTGAGGAGGGGGGGGTGAAGGTAGAGGGCTGGGGAAGAGGGGGGTGGGGGTATGGTATCCAATATAATAACGTTAATATCATGTAGTTCGTGAGAAAATCTGTACCAAAGACACACCAAATAACAAAACCAGTAGCATGAGTGACAGGGTTCGGGTTTTTTTTTTTTCTTTTTTCTTGTTTTTTTTTTCTTCTTCTTCTTCTTTTGTACATGTGACATATTTCAGATTTGGTGCAAAATGTCTGAGCACATGAGTTCATCGGCACTGCCGTCTGTGGTGAGAGAGAGAGAGAAATATATATATATATATAAAGATAGAGAGAGAGAAGAGACAGAGACAGCGAGCGAGAGAGACAGAGAGAGGCAACACCCATACAGCACACTCCCCCTCCCTCACTACAAGTCAACAACAGCCATTGGAGAAGCTGTCTGTTTCCATTTTTTGTTTTTGTTTTTTTTTGTACACAAGGATTGAAGCAAGAAGTGCAGATGACATCCAACTCCGGGTCTGAAGATGTGAAGAAAGAAATGTGAACTCAGTTATTGCGCTCTTGTAGATCGGTTCCAGACCTATCTGTAGACATAGCTAGGAAACTCTCTCTCTCTCTCTCTCTCTCTCTCTCTCTCTCTCTCTCTCTCTCTCTCTCTCTCTCTCTCTCCCTTTCACACACACGCACAACCACACACACAGACTCCCCCCCCCCCTCCACGCGCTCGCGCACACACACACACACACGCACACACACAGACCCACACCCACACATAGAAACACACACAAGGCTCTGCCTTCAAAGAATACTTCATCCGGTGCAAAGGACACTAAGCAAACCCAACTAGGATCCTTAAAACAAGTTTAAGACACATCTCATGTCTCTAC
>CM060344.1:33745264-33752764 GCA_030674155.1 Stramonita haemastoma | reverse complement strand
CTAAAATGTACCCATCATACACATACTGAGCGTGAAAAAATGTCACAAATACAATGCTATTTTTCATTTGTAACAAACAAATAGAAAGACGAAAAATGCTTCACTCAACAACAAAGTAACCAGTCCTCCTTTTAACCGTCACAGAGTATCAGTTTTTCCACTGTGTTGCAGTTGTTCCAGAGCCTTTCTTGCAGAACGTGCACTATGTTGCAGGAGTTTTAGAGCACACTGGCTGAAGATTGTTCACAACACTGGCACATAGTTTTAGGACTGCGCTCTGCAAAAAAAAAAAAAAAAAAGAAAAAAAAAAAAAAAGAAAAAAGAAAAATCGTGAGGGACATGCATGGATGGATGCTGAAGAGTCAGAGTGACCAGTTCAAGGGGGGGGGGGGGAGGGGGGAAGGGGGGTGTGGGTAACAAGATTCTGCCGCTGGCACAATCCTTTGCTTGGTTTTTTTCTTTTTTTCAAGAAAAAAAAAATCTCCCCACAGCCAGACTGATTCACCACTTCACACGAAGAGATTGGAAGCTGGAAGGAGAGAGGGTTGTTGTTTTTTGTTTGGGGGGTGGGGGGAGGGCAACATTTTGCTTAGAATTCAGGCATAGCATGGATGACACAGTCAAGGAGATTGTTGTCCTCTCTGTTTTTTTGTGGAATGGCGGAGTGGGCTGTCATCCGATAATTGTGTGTGTGTGTGTGTGTAGGGGGGGAGGGGGGGATCCATTCCCCTGGGCTTCCATTCTGTCTAAATTCTGTTCTTACAATGCTTCCCTTATGCTCACTCTCTCGCTTACCCACCTGCCCAACATGGTTCATTCTATCTGCCCATCACAAGTTGCTCATTTTCCCTTCGTTTCTGATGACATCGTGTCGCTAACTGATGACCTTAGCTCACTCACTTGCTCAGACAGCCAACTGCTCAATCTACCTCCTCACCTAAGCCCACTACCCCCCTCTCCATTACTATCCTAACCCGTCTTTAATCCACTCACCTGTCTCTGTAAGAGGCCACGACATAACTGACAAAACATTCAATCCAGACAAGAAAGTTACTTCCTGGTTGGTTTTTCTCCAATTATTCTTCTTCTTTTAAAAAAAACAAACCCAAACAACAATCGAATGCCGTTAACATGGCCCATTTTTTGCCAATTCCTTTCCCTCCCAAAAATTATTCTGGTGACTTTTTGTTGTTGTTTTTTTTGGAAAAGAAATGATAAGTCTGCTATACACATAAAAATTCATTATTATGAAAACAAAAGCAAATCCTGGTTATGCATACATACGTTTGCTTTTTTTTTTTTCCCCCTCCCTTTCTTTTCCAAAATGTCCAGGTTAGCGCTGGTTGTACCAAAAAGAATGCTGTGTTGTGTGTGTCTTTCACAACTAAACTACAGCACTGATTTTCGCATTCTGCTCCATCTGTTTTGTTTTATTTTGTTTTGTTTGTTTTTTCTCTCCAAAGATTTGACAGCCATGATCACAGACCTAATCGCACAAGCTTCCTTCCTCATACTACTACATCCTCTCCACAGCCTACGTCCTTTGCCACAACCCTTCCCCTTCCCTCTCCCTTCCTTCCCTCCATCCATCCATCCCTGCCTGTCCTTTCTGTTTCCATACAAAATTCGCCCAGCTGTCTAGAATAGGAACAGACAGCCACCCCCAAGACTGTTTCGCCAGACCAGAAGGAGCAAGGCCGTGGGCTTCTTTGCTGATGTGTGCAGCACACAGCTGTGGGGGTGTCCACGGCTGGCCACAGACGCCGAGAGGGTCGGACTGACGGCATGAGTTCCATCCAAAGCGGACTCATGTCTCGGACAGTCCGAGGCGGGGATGTCTCCAGTGGCTTGCTCACGCTCTCTCCAATCTCCAACTTTCTCCAGGCTCTGTCACTGCACAGGGCCCACAAGCTCTCTGAACTGTGTGCTGTGCTGCTGTGCAGAATGAAACAACTCCCCCCAAAAAATTGTTCGTCTACAGCCACATCCTTCATTCTATCCTTCCTTTCCTTCCTTCCTTCCTTTCTTTCCTTTTCCCACCCATCCATCCCCCCATCCATCCAACGCCTCCGGGGTAAGCTGGAAGTCTTGGTAAGCTCAGGAACGGTGTTTGTGTGTGTCTCCTTCCTTCTAGGCTGTCAAGCCCCATTCCTTAGGGTAGTCGTAGAAGTAGTAGTAGAAGAAGTAGTAGTTGTTGTAGTTGTAGTAGTAGTAGTAGTAGCCAGCTCCAGAAGGGTCCCCCCACCCACCCACCCACCCTGCCCATCACTTCTGGGGGGCCCTCCACGAGCCTCTCTCCGCATCACTCACGCATCCTCTTCACGGGGGCCCCCCACTCCCCCCACCCCCCCTTTCCGCCTTCTCTCAGGTGAGTCAGTTCAGTTCAGTTCAGTTCAGTCGCCAGGTAGCGGGAGAAGAAGAGCCTGGCCGTCTTGTCACACGGCGCTCGGCACAGAAAGCATCATGCGGTCAGCGGGGGAAAGGCTACTACGTTTTCCACTGTTAGCTGGGCCGTAGACTGGACTGCCGGGCGGTGGGGGTTGGACTGCGGACTGGACTGGCGGCCGGGCGGGACCGAGTGCTTTGGGGTTCAATGACCTCCGTGTGCGTGGCGGGTGCCGGCCAGGCCTGAGGGCACGTGGTGGTGGAGTCGGGGTAAGCCTTTAGGGACTGCGGGAGGCAATGTGGTGCCAGGGTTTAACACGCTCGGTCATGCGCTGGGTTACGCAGGACACTACACACAGTGGAAGAGGGGGTGGGTGTGACATAATTTAAGGCTGTAATGCCCTTTAGGGACAATGCACACAGCGAGAGGTGAGTTTTTAAGGCTGTAATGCACTTTAAGGACACTACACAGGCAAGAAGGGGTGTGTGACTTATTAAGGCTGTAATGACCCTTAGGGACAATGCACACAGCGAGAGGAGTTATTAAGGCTGTAATGTCCTTTAGGACAATGGACACAGCCAAGAGGGGGTGTGAGTGAGTTATTAAGGCTGTAATACCCTATAGGGACAATGCACACAGCGAGAGGGAGTTATCGGCTTAAGCCCTTAGGACATGCACACACAAAGGTGGTGTAGTATTAAGGCTGTAATGCCCTTAGACACTGCACAGCGAAGAGAGGTGAGTTATAAGCTGTAATCTAGACATAGCACGCGCGGGTAGATATCAATAACATCCTAATGCTCCTTTTAGAGACTTTGCATACAGCAGGAGTATGGTCTGAACAACACCGTAATACCCTTTAGGGGCACTGCACACAGCCAAGAGTGGGTGTGAGTTACAATGCTGTAATGCCCTTTAAGAGACATGGCATAGAGTACAAGTAGGTCTGAATAACATCATGATACTCTTTCGGGACATTGCATATAGTGAGGGTGGGTCTAATTAACGCCATATACCCTTTAGGGATATTGCATATAGCAATTGCACACAGCAGGAGTAGGTCTGCATAACGCCATAAGTACCCTTTAGGGACATTGGAGACTGCAAAAGTAGGTCTGAATAACACCATAATACCCTTTAGGGACATGGCAGTAACACCATCTGAATAACACCATAATTATTAATACCCTTTAGGGACATGGCACACAGCAGAAGTAGGTCTGAATAACACCTTTCACACCCTTTAGGGGCACTGCAACTGTAAGACGAATGTGCTTGGGGCGTAACGCATATCTGCACGGGTATGTATTGTGTATGTTTACAAGTTCAAATTAATTATACATACTATTATTACATCTTTCTTTTATCTACAATGAGCGCATCTATAGCCTGTCCTTGCATTTTTTATTCATTTTAAAGAACCACGCCTGCTTTCTACAAATGAAAGAAAAACCAACAAGTCCTATCACTTCTGGACACTGTTCACTGTTCACATATCCTATTTCTAACCCAACAAATTCCAAGAACTGTCCTATAAGAAAATGTCTATAACTAACCGACACTTAGGCTGTGATTAACAATTTTCATTTGCTCCATTCTCTGAGGCTTTTCACGTCTCCCTACAAAACTGATAGATGATAAAAAATGATCTTAACTTGCTGATTAACTAGGAAACAAAAAAATAGAGGGGTGGGGAGGGGGGAAGGGGGCTAGGAAAGGGTGGACAAGGGGAGGTAAGTACTGAAGAAGCTGGGATTTTTTTTTTTCATCTTGATTTTCTGTCATCCTCAGCTGGTTTGGCATGACAGAATCCGCTGCTGAGCAGCAGATGCCGCCGACTAGAGTTACCCGTGGCCGTGTAGTCAGCCAACTGTGTGTGTTACGTTAGACATTATGTTATGTTCCCTGTCCCGTACATAATTAACACTTCAGGGAGGGGGGTGGGGGGTTGGGGAGGGGTGGAGGGCGCTAATGGGCTCGATTCGGATGAGACTTTAAACCGAGGCCCCGTGTGCAAACGCACGCAGAACATCTTGCGCACACGTTAAATCCTGTTCCGCTTTTCGTAAGAGTAGGCCATCGTGTGCCGGTGGGAACAGATGACAATATTTACAAAAACTGCATGCACACGGGGACCGGATGAAAAAAAGCACATGATTGCTTATTCTGTTATCCTCGATATAAAAGAATAAATAAATAAATAAATAAATAAATAAATAAATAGATTCGGGGTTTGTTTTGTGTTTTTTTTCGTTCCTTGGCTAGAGCTCGAAGATTCATGAGCCTATGTGGTCGCAAAAGCCTTCTGCTATAGGTTCAAACGAAAATGTATTGCATGGGCCCCTTTTATGAGCAGCACGCATTGTAAAAAGTTTTCATTCAAACTATTATTACTCTCTGCTTCTCTTCAATATGTCGGCGTGCCTACCATTCCTCGTGTGTGTATGTGTGTGTGTGTGTGTGTGTGTGTGTGTGTGTGTGTGTGTGTGTGTGTGTGTGTGTGTGTGTGTGTGTGTGTGTGTGTGTGTGTATGTTAGTGTGTGCTGTATGTGGATATGTCTTGAAGATTTAAAACGGGAATTACTTTGATAATATTCAATCAAGAAAGAAGACTTCAACAGGAACAAAAAAACTCTCGTCTCGATTTTTTTTTTTACCTAGATAGATGGACAGACAGATATAGACGGACACCAGACAGACTGATAGATAAATGGATGGATGGATGGACATGGTTAGACAGACAGGCAGACAGACAGACAGACAGACAGAGGAGAGAGAGAGGAGAGAAGAGAGAGAGAGAGAGAGAGAGAGAGAGAGAGAGAGAGAGAGAGAGAGAGAGAGAGAGAGAGAGAGAGAGAGAGAGAGAGAGAAACGACAGAGAGAGAGAGAGAGAGAGAGAGAGAGAGAGAGAGAGAGAGAGAGAGAGAGAGAGAGAGAGAGAGAGAGAGAGAGAGAGAGAGAGAGAGAGAGAGAGAAAATGTGTGGATGGATAAATAGATAAATCGATAGACAAACAGACAGACAGACAGATATTTATAACTGAAATCTTTTAACAGGAAAACAAGAAACAGCAAAAAAACCTTTCCATTCAAAATATTTTGATTTAAGACTGTGTTTCAAAAAATAAAGTATAAAGAAAATGAGGCCAGATTATTGACGATTATTTTGACCTGAGAGCTTTGTGATCATTTTCAGATTGTTGCATGAACATAACAGCAATTATGGCTGAAATTCTCCAAACCTTAAACCAAGCTTACCGACTGAGATGACAAAATCAGCTGAAAATGAATTGATGTCAAATGTCAGCCGTGTTGCCATTCCGATGAATTTTCAGAGAAATAAACTTTTAGTAAAAACTGACTCGATTCTCCTTTATGCCAATTAAAATATGTTCCCCCTGATACCAAAGCAAACTAATGTTTCTAGGGTTGAGGACTTCTACACTGAAGAAAAATGAGCTTCTGTTGATAAAATAGGTTTTCTTTATGATAAATCCAACCACCAAACTGCAGAAGAAGTTGACAAAATGTTTATAAATTATTTTCTAATTGTTCATGACAAAAAATGCATTCGGCAGCTAGACACATTCATGATGGCAATGTGTGAAGTTTTTTTTCTGAATGTCAGATTTTACAAGAGTAATTAACATGACTCACATGTGGTCACACCACTAACATTTAGTCACACCACTAACACCACTGACTAACACCACTGACTAACACCACTGACATATGGTCACACCACTGACATGTGGTCACACCACTGACTAACACCACTGACATGTGGTCACACCACTGACTATGACCACTGACACGTGGTCACACACCACTGACATGAGGTCACACCACTCACTAACACCACTGACGTCAAACACCACTAGGAAATGCAACTGAAAAACTCTTGGTCAGTCGTGTTACTGCTGCCCAGAATAGCTGAAGAGAAGACCATTGTGTGCCGGTGTGGGAGCGGATGACAAATCATTGGGGGGAAAAAACGAATTTAGAAAATCTGAATTCAAAACGTCAGTTGCCATCTTGCAACTGCCCGACACACTTAGTACATGACATCATTTTCTTGGTGTAAGTACCCACTGGGGACGGGATAGCTAAGCGGTCAGAACGCTCGCTTTTCCCCAGTCAAGTTAAGCAGCGTCGAGCGTGGTTACCCGTTGGATGGGTGACCGTTCGCGCGCCTTGGCTTCAGTACAGTCCCCTTAGTTCACCCAGCTGTCAATGGGTACCTGCCCTCTTTAGGGTCAGGGAAAGTAAAGCAGCGATGGAGAGGAGATAGGAGCTGCCCTCAATATGCTGGCCCCTAGAGAAGCCGAGGTCTCGCTCCCCTATGACCGCCTAGGTTATGGGACACCTTTACCCTACCCACTCTGTTTGAAAGCGTCAGTGACAATGTCTACTCCAGTAATTCGACAGAGTAAGACAAGTGTTTCTGATTCTTAGCAAGTGATGATCAAACTCAAAACAATCCCTACCCCCCCCCCTCCCCTACACACACACCTCACGCAGCCGTTCACAACGTCCTGACTATGTGAGAACACTCAGCAACACAGAGCCTTCCAGTCCAAATCAGAAGTGTGCTATTTCTTCAGCGTGTCTATGACAATAAATTAATTGCCCTCACCTAAGGACCCACCTGCCCTGCTGTACCATTCTTGACAGCCTGGACTGGAGATGACAGCAGAGGATGCTTTTACCTTCATTCCAGAGCAAGTTAACTGTTTGGGCCAAATTCTTTTCATCCCCCCCCTCCCTCCCCCCACAGCGTGCATGCATGCTTTGTTCACTTGGAATCCACGTCTTCCACGCATCCTGTGCATGCACGGTTCTTTGTCATATTTCTTCTTCCTCCAACGTTCAAATAGCAAGTATTGTTGTCTGTCAAAGGAGCGAAAATGCGTTGTGCTAGCTGCCGTTAAGCGCCTGACAAGTCAGATCCAGCGCATTTGTCACATTTGACAATTAACCCTTTGGTCTCTCAGTCACCGCTCTGGAGAGAAGGCAACTTGGGAATCTTGTGTGTAGCTGTTATGTCCCATTTCGCTGTCGACAAGATCACAAGGGTCTGTGCAGTAGGTGGACCTAACTGCCTTACCCTAAACA
>CM060344.1:33707764-33740264 GCA_030674155.1 Stramonita haemastoma | reverse complement strand
ATATATAAAAGCCAAGCAGTCAACCACACGAGTGGTTTAATCACAGCCCAGCAGTGGCACCAACGAAGCAGCCACGAGAACAAGATGAATCATGGACACGAATCACATCTGCAATTAGAGCTGTCAAAAGCACAAGGCATAACATGACATCAGCATAGCCCCATAAAAATGCATGCACGCGCACGCACGCACACATGCACGCACACACGGACACACACATGCACGCGCGCACGCAGCAGGAGCAGCATATATAGATATCAGCCGGAGGAGGTTCTCAGGAAGCCATTCTATTGATCCCAGTCATGCACAAGGTTCCCCAGTCTATATAACGCTTACATCCCATAATATTTCACACACTTCATCTTTTTTTTTCATTATTGAAGGTTTAAGGTTGCTTTTCTGGGTTTTTTTTGGGGGGAGGGGGTATGGGTTTTTTGTGTGGGGGGGGGGGGGGGGGTTGTTTTTTGTTTTGTTGTGTGTGTGTGTGTGTGTGTGTGTGTGTGCGTGTGCGCGCGCGTGTGTGTGTGTGTGTGTGTGTTTTGGGGGGGGGGCAATAATGTCGTCAACATGAACGCGTTAACCCCTTAAAAGTTAACGACATATTAACCGCATGCGTGGTAACAATACGTTGCCCTCTTAAAGAAATACAATCTTGTTTCTTTACCATTTGGTATGCCTTTATCATCCTTACCATGAGCAAGAAGTTTAACTCGACCTTGGACATCAACAATGCATTAACCCCTTAGATATTGATAATAAAAAAGGGAACCACTACGATAATTATCAACAGTGGATTAACCCCTTCACCCGTCATTAACTATACGTTAACCCCTTACACATTAGCTTTATTATACCAATTAAACAATAACGACAAGTTATTTCCTTGAATATAACAATGGGTTTTTTTTCAATCACAACTTATCCATCTTTATACTTTTAACTTCAAAAGCTCATTTCTTAAACAGTAGCAACCAGTTGGATCATTATATTATAATCATGACATTTAAAATCTACATATTGATATGGAGGCCCCTGCCACGCTACCTAAACGTCGTTCTGAGCTACAAACTATTATAGAGGGAGTCTTTCTTTCACAGGATGACAAGCTTGCATGAATTCTCTTCCCTGGAAATATTCCGTCTGTTTGCATGTAAGTGAGAGAGAGAGAGAGAGAGAGAGAGAGAGAGAGAGAGAGAGAGAGAGAGAGAGAGAGAGAGAGAGAGAGAGAGAGAGAGTGAGAGTGGAGTGGAGTGGAGTGAGTGGAGTGGAGTGGAGTGGAGTGGAGTGGAGTGGATGTGGAGTGTAGTATATAAAACCCTGAAGTAGTTATCCACAATAACTCTCAGGTCTGTATGCACAAATAATAAATTCTTCAAACTTCCAAATGTACCCCTTAAGTCTTGAATCTAACCACAAAAAGAGAAGAAGGGGAGGGGGGGGGAGAGTCAGCATGCATTTTGCATTAAACATAATGCACATCAAAACATGCCACTAATACTGACACACCGGAGATAATTATTCCACACCATTATTACAGTAGTAAATGGGATTCTATCGCATGCAATTTAAGTTTTCGTCTATTACCCCACCACACCCCACTCCCGTTCTCCGATTCCATTACACACACACACACACACACACACACACACACACACACACACACACACACACACACACACACACACACACCGTCAGCAATAAAGGAAAATGTTGTTGGTGAAGAAAATCAGAAACATGCTTCACTACTTGCAAATCCTTCCCAAAAAAAAAAAAAGAAGAAAGAAAAGATTTTGAAAGTTTTGATAAGTTTCTTATCAACATCACGCATGCCAAGGCAGACTGGAACCAATGAAGCCCCGCAGAAATTCAGATTAGAACTTTTTTTTTTTTTTTTTTAAAGGAAGAAATAGTGAGGGTGAATTAACACGTTGTGCCACTGAATGATTAATTCTCCTCAATTTTTGGGGGGGTAAAAATGTTAAAGGACAGATTTTCTCTATTTATACATATCCTTTTGCTATTCGTCAGTTGCAGTTGTTGCGCTACGGTTACGGGTTTTCCTGAATACTAAAAAAGTTTAAATATTCTTTTGAAAAAACAAAAATATAAGTGAATAGGTGAAATAACAACCACACTTTGTTTTTACTTTATTTTTTCTTTCCAACATGCTGTATAACTCAACAACGTTGCATTGGAACCGAAAATATCTTCAAAAGTTCCTCAAAGTTCTATGATACTGAAAACTGCCAAGAACAAGATAGACGCACTAAAGATAACTAAAAAAAACGCAGTTCCCCCCCCCCCCCCCCGCCCCCCTGTTCCTCGGCTACAGCTTGGAGGCTCGCCAATAAGACTTTGAATATCGCGACCGTTTTTACCCACCATTAAGGTAACCACACTCCGACTTCGGAGTACAATGCAGGTGTATCGAACCTTGGTTACTCATTCTTAAAAGCATCAATAAGTAAAGGAAATCATAAGCTATTTGGTTCACTATCAAAACTGTGTGACAAAAATTCTTTTGTTTATAAAATTGCAATAACCCTCTCCCCCCCCCACAAAAAAAAAAATCCCTACAGTCAGGGCTAGGGGAAGAAATTCAGAACACGATTTTCTTTAAATCTTTGAATCGTTTAAAACTTACAAGTTTTGGTTTGGTAAATCAAGAAACATCGGAGATGTAAATAATTGTAAGGTAGACTTGTATCACACACACACACGCACGCACGCACGCACCACGCACCACACACCACACTTTTCTCAGGACGCGACATTTAAAGAAGAAGGAAAAAAAGAGAGTGCCGATGAATGGATGCATGAATGGATGAAAATGAATGAATGAAATCGCGAGATAGTACATGAAGGTGCTTGTCAGGCTGGACATAGAAAGCTATGTGAAGACAGTGCAGGTAGACAATAACTAATAACAAATAATATAATATATCGATTTGTGTGCATCGAAGGATTTGGCAAAAACAAGAAATCCCAAACTGAGAGAGAGAGAGATAGAGAGAAGAGACCCGAGAGGACAGACAGAAGACAAACAGAGAGACAGACAGACAGAGAAAACACTGACCGACCGACCGACAGACAGACTGGTAGAAAGTGCGAATTCAGCTACTTCAGTGACCAATGTGCTTTGAAGGATGGGTGCAAAAACTACCAAACTGTGAAGAAAAATGCTGCTTTAGTTAACATCAACAATTGATGCCAAAAAAAAACCAAAAAAATTAAGTGCGGGACCTACCGTACAGAAACAAACAAAAAATTGCTTACAGGCACGGTAACAAAAGAGAACTAAATCGATGCTGCATATTATATATATAATATATATATTATATATATATATATATATATATATATATATATATAACACAAGGAAAAAATAAGAACAGTCACAACTACTGATGCAGGGTATTAGCTAACAAAAAAGGAATAAATCAACATAAATAACTAAAAAAAAAACACCTAACTCTTGACAGCTACTAACCAATACACAGCCAAACAAGGAAATAAGAACAAGACGATCCTCCTCGGGCAAGAAATACCAAACTTTTCATGTTACACCACCAAAAAAAAAAAAAAAAAAAAGAAAAAAAAAGGAAAAACCCAACCCAAAAAACCCCAACCAAAAACAAAAAGAAAAAAAAAATCCCTTTTTGTAAGGAACGCCAAAAGCGAATCCAAACAAATTTGTGTGTCCCTGATTGGTTAAAACACCAAGTTGAAAAAAAAAAAAAACTACGGGTCACAACATCGAAAGCTTCTGCCAAGCCAAGGCAAAACTACCCACTGACGGACTGAAAACAAAACAGAAGTTAGCCAGAACGAAAGCCCAGGGGAGAAAAAAAAAAAAGCGACGAAAAAAAAAATGATACGGAGTCGACAAAAAAAAAACAAAAAAAAAGACCAGAGGCGGAACTGCCCAGGTCCGACGACGAGGGGGGATCATAGTTACCGGCTGTTTTCAGCTCAGTAAGTTTGGGCGAGCCCGGGTTAGAGGGCAAATCTACCAGGCGCGGGGGTGACCTGTCCATGGACGACTGGGGCTGGGGCCGAGGGGGTCGCGCCCCGTCCGGCTTGTCCGAGTGGTTTAACATCAACATCGGGATCGCCTCCTCGCCGTTCCGACCTGGGTGAAGGCAAGCAGGCGGGAGGCAACCAGAACAGAAAACAAGGCACACAGTTAAGGGCCCTTGCAAGCATGCGCAGGCTGGCGGAAACTGCAAGCCGGAAGTTTGAAGAGGAAAAAAAAAAACCCACATAAAGAAAGAGCAGCCGCCAACGTTATTAGACTCAAGGAACACAAAGTTTTTGTTGTTGGTTTTTTTTTTTATGCAAGCAGTGATGAGAAGTCTTAGTAAACTGGCTGAAACAGTAAATCAGTTTGGCTGAAAAATTGGTTACCGATTAAATGACTGACCTGTAGTTGTAAGGGCACTAACCCTGGTCTGATAACCACGTGAGATACATCTCCCCCCCCCCCCCCCATATTCAATGTAGTTAATGGTGATGTATACATGGTTTACCTTTGTATGTTCACATCACACACATACACACAAAAACTGGACAAAAAATAATCCCCCAAATATGAAAGACAGAAAGATACCTCGGTGAGGCAGCATTTGATTTTCTGGTTCAAACTTTCACAGGCTTTCTATGAAAGTGGAATACAAAAAAATACAACCAAGCGTAAGTCTCCTTTTCAAACGTTTCAACGTCAGTGTTTTCCTGTGCTATAAATATACTGAAAAGTGAGGTGCAAGAAAAAAAAGAAGAAGAAATTAAGTGCACTAAGAAAGAGAGAATTGCATCGTGATGTTTCAAACCATAAACAGTGACTGAAGACTTAACTTTGATCCAAAACAAAAACAGAAACACACTATTGCCCAATTCACTATTCTGAGAATTAAAAAAAACACCATGTACCAATCTACTTGTGACCAAACGAACACTTTCAAACTCTAATATGTTTGAGATATAGAAAAAGGACAGAGTGTAGCATTGGAAAGATAGCAACCTTCTACTGCATTGGCATTCTACTGCAAGCCTGCCCAAATAAGCCGTATCTACATAACCGGTATACAGAACAGCTCAAACAGGCAGAAAGCCCTCTCGATATCTCCCTCTCTCCCACAGACAAAGCAAACACTTGCGTATATAGGCACTGGAACTGGCATACCAGCTACATTAAGCTGCCACTGCTCCTTGCGTAGCTATTACACCTCTAACCTGCACTCCAGGTGCATCCATTTCAATTACAAAACAACCGTCTCCCATCTAAACTAAAAGCGTCAAGCGAGGCCACATAAAACGCATTTTTCTTAAAACAGGGCAAGGTAACTCAGTGCCATGTCTGACATTGTTTAAATCACACAAGTCGAGTTTTTCGGCGGTGTTTCTCTTGTTTTGCAATTAAGCAGAAGCAGCTTTCTGGGGGTGTTCACACACACACACACACACACACACACACACACACACACACACACACACACACACACACCACACGCACACACACACACACACTAAAACAAAGCAAGAAGAAGTAGAAATCATTGAAGAAAAAAATATAAGAACCCTTTTCAAACAATTTCTCGGTTGAAAGTGAAGACTTTTGCAAATATTGTTCTCAATTCAAGTAATGGATTTTAGCGTGGAATCGAGGGCTATGGAGTTTAAATACAAACAAGTCTGTAAAGTTAAACAGTTCTTCACTTCCTTGGCAAACAAAATAAGAAACAGATTCAAACCTTTTTCTCCTGCATAAACGAATATGCATGATAGGGACCCCATTTTCTGGTAATTACTGTGAATATGTAATCAATATCAATAGCATGTCAATGATGATAGCATTGCAATATGTCAATGATATACACTACATTACACCTACGAGAACAAATAACAAGCCATATTGCTCTACGTGAATGTCAATGACATAATAAACGACTTGTGGTTATCCCTCTAAACCAATAAATGTTCATAGATGGGTTGTTTGTTATTCCTGTGGTTAGTGGTAGTGGTTTTACAGGATATTCGTGCAAAGAGAAGTTGAGACCTTAATGACATTGCAGCCAATATCGTGGATAGATCCTTTATCAGATGGATGATAATAGATAAGTTTGTCCCCTCCCGTTCTCCCCCCCCAAAAAAAACAAAAAAAAACAAGGAAACAAATGAAACTTTCATGCTTAAAGTATCATCTTTCGAGATTCGAATCAAATAAGTCTAAAGTATATATACATATACACCAAAAAAAACAAAAACAAATACCGGTTTGCTACTTTTATTATTGTGGATTTTATCAGTTTCACAACAGTGGTGATGATAAAAGGTATTATTATCATAATTATCACTATTGTTTTATATAGTATATTTTTATTATTATCATCATTATTATTATTACATTATCATTATCATTCCTGTTGTTGTTATTAGCCATTACATTTTTTTTTTTTTAGTAAAGCATGCTGTACAATGAGTGAAAACCAAGAAAGAATGAAGTCACTGTATACACTAGAAAAAAGATAATCATAAAATGAAGGATACAATTTTAAAGATACATAGAATGATATAAGAGTGTGTAACTGATACAGTTAAGTTTCCGGTGTTTATTAAATATGTCCTGAAATCGTACATTCATGCAAAAAAGAAAGAAAAAGAAAGAAAGAAAGAAAGAAAAAAAGAAAGAAAGAAAGAAAAAAGAAATAGAAAGAAAGAGAGAGAGACACACAGACAGACAGAGAGAGAAAAGCGAATTCTCAGGTGTATCTCAAGAGAGGGGAAAAGAAACCAGGTGCCAAATTAGTTTGTTGTCAAAATAAATCCACCCTAAAATAGCATGCCCTGATTAGTGTGCCTTTCCTGTGACGGGGCAGAAACTGCGGCAAAGATGTATTCCTCCCTCCAACACACACACACACACACACACACAGGGCAGCCAGCTACAGTCTGTGTGGCCCACAATGCAGCCACATACTACCCAAGCTTGAACACGTCACTTCCTTTGAGCCCCATTCCACCTCACAAAGTGTACACGTCACTTCCATCAACCTAACTCTTACCAGCAAAATATGCACACGTCACTCTACTCAGCCAAATGTGTCTTTAGGACTGAGTAGGAACAATGGCACCTGGTAGGACTCAAGATTTCAAATTTCAGAAGAGAAAATACAAAGATTTATCTTGTGTGCCGTTTTCTCTAAGCAAACTTGATTGTTGTGCGTTTTTCTTCATGGGGTCAAAATGTGCCGAGAAGGAGATCGAAAGTCTTACTAGAGAAACAGTTTGTTCTAATTCGACAGACAACCAACGAAATATTTAGCATGACAAAAAGATATTAGCAAAATGTGATCATCCGCTTTTGCATAAAAAAAAACTAAATATGTGAGGTATATGTTTGGAAAACACTACTTTAAAATCCCTAAGGCCATTGTAACGATAGCCTAACTTTATGTCAAAAATGTAACAAAGGCATGAACTTTGTGTGACAAAATTCGTCACTGGTCAGAACATAGAAAGGCAATTTTGGACAGCCTTATATCCCTACTTTGACACTGGTACTGTTTTGTTTTGATGAGGTATTAGCCCTGTATGAATGCAGCATGACCGCTGATTTTCTACAGGAAGGCCATATCCACCCAAAGGTACTTCCTCACATAATGATGCTGTTATCAGTGATCACTGCATCTTCATAATCTATGAAGGCATAAAAATGCCCACAGAATGGAATTTTTATAAAGCTTGCACCAGCTACTGTTAATTATTACAATCTACAGCTTCAAATACTTCTAGACAAGGGAAATGTTGGAAGGCCTGTCAACCCCTTGGTCTGAAAAGAAGTATCTTCATCAAGCTTAAGTTTTGCCAAGATCTTTTGTTTACAGCTGTTCCCTCTTTCGTCTGTTTTATGAACATTCTATAGTCCTCAATGGTTAATGATGACAGATATGCATTCATACAATTTTTCCAATCAAATTCGAATTTCTTCTCACTGCAGATTTCCATTTTGCACATGGTACTGGGTTAGTCTAAATCTGACCTCTTTTGTTCACTGGCACTGCCCAGATCTTGAAATTGTCATCTGCTTTATATAACAAATCACACATTTTAGAATGTTCTGTCAACAAATTCGAGATTCTGAACGAAAAAACATTATAACTCTTACCAGATAAGTAGGTATGCTATGATGACCAAGAGACAGGAAAGAAGCTAGTACCCTGAATGGCTCTTCAAAGTTGAACCCATCAATTCAAATACTTTACTATCTCACAAACACACACATTCATGAAACCCTCAGACAATAACTCACATACATCCCTATTTCTACATTCTTTCCCAATCATTTTAGGATTGCAAGCATGCTTGAGCTTCAAGTTTTGGACTGGGAATGTGAAAAATATGGGTTATCCCTGGCATGCTGTTACAGAAATACTGGTACATGTTAGTGTTAGTGGCCAACTGGGGATATTAGCAGGGATTTTGATCATCTTTGTGCTGTGAACTCCGTAACTATATCTTGAAAAATATGTTTTTAAAGT
Source organism: Stramonita haemastoma (assembly GCA_030674155.1). Classification (NCBI taxonomy): domain Eukaryota; kingdom Metazoa; phylum Mollusca; class Gastropoda; order Neogastropoda; family Muricidae; genus Stramonita; species Stramonita haemastoma. The sequence goes on along the minus strand of CM060344.1, from coordinate 33,731,727 downwards.
GATCAGATAAGAATTGACGTTGATTATGTTAATAACCTACAGAAACGAGGAAGGTCAGATGTAAAAATGAATATTACGTACAAAATGTGTGCATATTGTATTGTTGCTTTCATGATGATTGCAATGTTGTCTTTATTGGTTTGATAAAAATGAGCAGGCACATTTTCTTTTAGAACTAAAGTAAATCACTGAATTTAGACATTATAATCGTATATTTGCTCAGGAGACGGCATTTCCTTTTTAAATCTGTTAAATTTGCATTATGACGTTTAAGCCTATTGTTTACATCGTCTACTACAAATACCTTTTAGAATGAAATGACTGTATACAGTTTCTATGGCCCTACAAAAATATTGTTAAGTGTGTCAAGGCACAATTTAAAAAATATAAAAGAAATGAGCAAATCATTGTCCCAAACCCAGCAAACATGCCAACATGGATTGCGTATATCTCAAACATTTCATCTTCCTCTCCCATTGAAGACAAGCTGTAAAAAGAAGAAACAAATGTCCAGGCTCTTTAAGACAACACTATCAGCACACTTCCCCATTGTTAGTTTGTCTCTCGGACTTCTGCCCCGCTAACACCTTAGCGTGTTCACAGACGCATATCAGAGGAATATCGAAAACTGAAGACACTGTACCTCAAATCTGTGGAGTCTGTGACTCCGAAATTTGACTGTCGTTGCATCATTTTCGTGATTTACAGGTTTATACATCACAGCCACTTCAACTTTGCACAAACAGCATCTCTCTCTCTCTCTCTCTCTCTCTCTCTCTCTCTCTCTCTCTCTCTCTCTCTCTCTCTCTCTCTCTCTCTCTCTCCATCCTCGATATAAAATTTTAAAAGATATCTATCTATCTATCTATCTATCTATCTATCTATCTATCTATCTATCTATCTATCATCATCTATCTATGTCTACCTATGGTTATACTGTATATGGCTGTAAAGAAAGTAGTAGAGGAAAACAAGTGCAGCAACGTAAGAACTCGTTTTTTTTCCTATGCATTATGAAAATGATATACACACTCATTGATTTATTTCCATTTTGGAGCGATGCTTACTTTTCACATAATTACTACCCAAAATTGTGGATACATCTGTGCAAACCTCTTAATAATCGATGATCAATACTGCCAACACGTGACAAAAGAGACAGCATAATCATAGTAGGTTCAAAAACCAAAACCAGACCTCTCCTTAGCAATAAGCTCCACTACACATCACTTTACGATGCAACCACCCAGATTTACACAATACAATACCCTTCCACCTGGACACGCAAATCAAAGATGCTACAGATAGATCGGAAGAACAGATAAGTAAATGATTGGCCGAGTTGGAAAAAAACAAACCGATAGCAGTTTCACTTTTCCTCTTCTCAACAAAATGAACGATAAAAAAATATATATCAAAGTTGGTAGAAATATGTAGAAATATATGATCAGTACAAATTCGCACAGGTGTAAAGATAAATATGTCAAAACTGTACCAAGATTATGTTAGGGAAAAGGCTTACAACCCTTGTAACAAGTGCTTAAAATAGGATACACACGCCAAACAGTGAAGAAAGCATAATAAAAAGCATCAAATTCCACAGGCGTCCACTCACCACTAGTTTCAGCAAAACATGCTAGCAATGCAACAATCATCATATGCTCTCAAGAAACAAGGAAATCATAGTATAAGTAGGTATAGGATGACACTGGTTTGTCTCCAGTTAGGCAGTATTTTGTGGCACCTGTGGTCTTGACATACTTGGCCTTTGCATCGGGCCTGTGGTGAGTGAACTTGGGACCTCCGCAAAAGCTGCAAAGCTACTGTATACATAGCCACAATGTACAATACATCTGAATACATGGAAGCATATAAGAACAGGAAATAATGAAACAAGATCTAGGAGGATAAAGCCGGTGAGTATACAAAAAAAAAAAAAACACGAGAGGGGGCGTGCAAAAGTCAAAGGGAGAAAAAAAAGGAAATCGTCCCATTCCATCATGCAACACGTTTAATGGCAAAGGGAGATAAGCCAGCTAGTGTGCTAGGTTTTAACCAGGGACGAGAGTGAGCGGTGCATCTTTTGACTACTCCCAGTCTCTCTTCATACCCCAGCCTCCACCCTCTACCAACCCCATGCCTCTCACTACCTCCCGCCCTCACTCCCGCCCCCCCCCCCCCCCCCCCCCCCCAAGTAAGTGTGCAATGTGCAAGTAAGATCATGCGGCACTCAGGCTGAGAGCACGGCAAAAGGAAACCCCCTCAAGCTTGGAGTACAGAACTGAGTATAGTGTGTGGAATAGTGGCAAATTCAAACCGTTCGTTGGAAATACTCTACCTAGCAGGGCTGCGAAGTGATTATAATGGCCTGTAGGGAAAAAGGAAAGTGCCACATTATACAATAATGACGGTACATCAATCACAACGTCACCATCTGGCAGTGTTTGCCAACCAGGTCACAACAATGTCACCATTTCTGATAATCCAAAATATTGTACAACAAAGAGATTAGCTACAGTCTTTTTTTTTTTTTTGTCTTAAAGCCACACAACACCGTTCCATAAGTACCATCCAATTAGAGATTACAACTACGCAATCTATGCAGTCTAAAGTTTTGCAAATCTTTGTGTCAGAAGTAAACACACTTTACTCGTTAACCTTAGAGACAATTTTGCTTCTGATGGCTCAGAATGAGATTGAAATCGTTCATCTGCATAGAATACGTTGTGTATATTAATCATGCATCGTCAACATTAAAAGTTTGCCAAGTTTACATGCCTCATTAGAATGCTTCAAAAGAAAACATTTCAGATCCAGTAACAAAGGAATTGAACTGACACAATATTAGAGGAAAAATGATTCTAACTGATATAAACATATTCTTCACAGTGCAAATAAAACATTAATGATAAAAACTCATACTTCAATGTTATCTTTGGTAAAAACCAATTACTTCTATTAACTTAAACGTAAACATTCACCAAAAGAAACAACAACACCCCAAACCAAACAAACAAGGAGTTATACACAATCCACCAAATGCAAATGTACAGTTAGAAAAACAAACAACAACATCAAAACATCAAAAATAGGTCAACGATGACACGATATGAATCTCTCTCTCCTCTCTCTCTCTCTCTCTCTCTCTCTCTCTCTCTCTCTCTCTCTCTCCTCTCCTCTCTCTCTCTCATACATGAACTCCTACGAAATTCTTCACGGAACATGACAGTGCACACAATCCGCTCACCATCAATGAACAGATTTGCTTTTTCATGGAAGGCTATCAGTGATGCCATTCAGACTGTAAACGGACCACACCAAAGTGAACACCACCACCACCACCACACTATGACTACTACCTTAGGCTACAGTGCTTCACCACACGCCAAGCCAACACTGTGGTCTACACTGAAATGGAACCCCCCCCCACACACACACACACACCACACTTCCCACCGTGCTCCACAAGATCACAAAACTATAAGTAAGTGAAAATATAAATAAATGAAAAAAAAAACCCTCGTGCGATACATTCTCTTTCCCTTTGCCCCTAACGTCTCCTCTACCGGACGTGTATACGTACAGCCTCATTTTCGCTCTTGCTGAATATTCATGAAGCAAATTGTGTGCGCAATGCATTGTGAAGAGCTCGCCTTTCCCCATAAACGGAGAAACGTATGACACCTTCCCTCTCTTAATGCAAGCACATCTACAGCCTCGCACCCTATCCCTCCTCATGAATATTCACGTCTAATCAGAAGGGGAGGCTCAGTGTGACTGGATCATAAAGACAAAATATGGTTCAGATATCCTTTGCCCAGGCGTCGTGGTGAACGGTGTACCCTCTGCCATCCTGACTGTAATCTCATGGAAAGAGCGTTTGACAATTTTGACACTTTTATCAACACTCCACCCCCTCCCTCCCTCCCATCTCCTTTTCTGCCTTGCTATGAAAGAAAAATTCAGGTTTTATTTATTTTTAAAATTTTGTGTGTTTCTCAATGATACTTTCTGAGAGACTTCTTAGATCCTTTACAGCGTTTCAGAGATATGAACAAAATCCACCAGACAGCAACAACGACAACAACAACAACAACAACCCCACCAAAACAAATATGGATGACTGGACAGTAAGCAACACAAACCGTAACACAAAAAAGACTTCAATATCAAACAATATCAACAAGACGAAGGGCAGTGCAATAAATATCACATGACACCCTCACTTTTACCTTTCATTGAGTATAACAGACTGCTACAAGTCTGAGAAATCATCTAACAGTCAGTTTCGGATCTGCCCGAAATATCCTTCGAATGCCAAGACGAGGAAATTAGGAATGGGGTTTGGTTGATATTCTTAATCTGGTGAAGGTTAAGCTGAAGATTTTTCTAATGAACGCGGGTCAAAATTCAAAAGGAATGCTCCAAAATCGTTTTTTGTTTGTTTTGTTTGTTTTGTTGTTTTTTCTTTTTTAAAGATTTTCCTTTCAATTTTTTTTCGCTCCTCGGTTACAGCTCTGAGGTTCACCAATGGGGAGATTTGGCGTATGCGACCGTTTTTGCCCATCGTTCAGGTAGCCACATGCCCACTTCGGGACCTTTTCAGCTGATATATCCCGATTCTAGAAGTGTGATTATGATAAAGTTTAGCACTTTGGTACTAGCCTCACAACATTTTTTTTTTCATTTACGTTTATGAACTTTTAAGTGCCCAACATTACCGTTACCCATTCCAAAAAGGAGAGAGAAGATTAAATTTCTGTCATTTGCATTTACAAACTCTATCAATATCCACACCCTCATTCGTAGCCCTGAGATAAGCAGCTAGTGAGAGACAAATTTGATTTCGGGGAAAAGTTTGAGTGGTATAACACATCGCTATCTTTTCCTTATTCCCCACGCTTGTGATCGTGTTTCAGATGCCTTCATTTAGAGGGCATATAACATTACTGCCATATCACAGCTAGCTGTGAGCTGATGAAGAGTATCCTATGTTTCCTCCATTTATGAAAACGAAATGCTTCAATAGGAACACACAGCACTCTGCTACCAGGTAGCAACCACAGAGGAATTCAAGGCATGGAACTGATTTTGGACCGAATGTTCAGACTGTACAGAAATAAAGTGATGTATCACAACTTGCAGTATGCCGTTCTTTGCCACGTTTAAACTGTCAGGTGCTTTGAGATTTTGAGGTCCTAGTCATTATCAAAGCTTACAAAACTTCCACATGATGTCAGATTTATACTCATTCAACCGATTCAAAGTAAAGTTTCGGATACGAGCAAAAACCAAAACAAAATGTTAAAAAAAAAAAGTTGATGAAGACAAACCATGAAGCGAAGACAAAGTAAGAAAAGGGCTTAGCAGCCATACAACGAGTCCTAGATGTGTCTGCCAAAAGTATCAGTAAAAGGATTGGCCGAGCGAGGTTCTCCCAATCTTTGACATAACTGCTTGCAGCTTAGAGGGGAACTGGCACCACTTGTCTGTGCCATCAACCCTGCTGAGCAAAACCTGTCTCCCCCCCCCCCCCCCACCCCCCTGAAAGCACCCGTCTTGCCTAATCTCCAGCAACAAGCGCTGGTGCCGTGGGCTCTAGTGGTTACACCTGCCACCCAGGAAAACACAAGACCCCATTTTCAATCCCAGACAGTCTACACCCCCCTCACCTCCCCCCCCCCCTCCTCCACCCCCCTCTCTCCCTTCACTCTCCTTCCTCCCCCTATCTATCACGAGGTCTTTGATCGTGTTTGGCAATTTTCTTTCAGATCACAGGACACATTAAAAAATCAGCATATAACACGCACATCAATTACAATGTTTGTGGCTTCTTGCTCGTGTAAGCCCAGTATTTTCTGTAGCCATTTCCTAACATGTTTTTGTTTGTTGTTGTTTTTTTAAAATAAAAATCGTTCGTTGAAGCGTCTTTTTGTTGTTGTTATTTTATGATATCCTTCTAAATACGTGCAAGCAGCAACTGAGTTCGTTGAGCTCGTTTTCCCTCCCAACATTTGTTGGCCTAAAGTCATGCTTTACCTTCTGGGAGTTTCTTCAGCTTATTTCGTCTTTGTTTTTGCTATTACCATGGAAACTGACTGGTCTTTCCTTTTGCAGCAGTTTCTGGCGCTTTGTCAAGAGAGTGTTCATAGAAAAGATAGTATTCTATCGTGACTATTCTTCTTCTTCTTCTTTTCTCATGACCGGGATGGTCGTGGAGGAGACATGAGAGACGATTCTGCAGCCAGCCGTGACTATTACAAACGCTTATTTTAGACATACTAGCAAATGACCTCGTCTTAACAAGATATCCTTCAAGTCTCAAGGTTTTCGGCTGAATCAGTGTGATAAAAAGAAACTAAATGGTGCATTTGTAACAATTCATTTCTTGAAAAGTGGACATAGTGATACAGACTTTTGCATTTGTTTTCATATGACAACGTTTAGCTTTAGAAAGCATTCCAGAAATCTACAGGCAATCATTGCTGTTTCAATCCTCATAATGTAGATTGTTCATTGTTATTTCAATTCACATCTGTTAGCTGATCCGTATAATTTCAATTCACACAATAATGTACGCTGTTCATTGTTATTTCAATTCACATCTGTAAGCTATTAAAAGTATAATTTCAATCAACATCTGTGAAATATTCAGTGTTATTTCAATCCACATTTGTAAGCCGTGTAGAGTTACTTCGGTCCATATCAAAAGGCTGTATGCCATTTCCATCCCAAATGAGAGCTGTTCCATGCCATTTTAATCCACACCAAGATCTGTTCCATGCCATTTCAATCCACACCAAGAGCTGTTCTATGCCAATTCAATCCACACCAAGAGCCGTTCTATGCCATTTCAATCCACACCAAGAGGTGTTCCATGCCCTTTCAATCCACACCAAGAGCCGTTCCATGCCATTTCAATCCACACCAAGAGCTGTTCCATGCCATTTCAATCCACACCAAAAGCTGTTCCATGCCATTTCAATCCACACCAAGAGCTGTTCCATGCCATTTTAATCCACACCAAGAGCTGTTCTATGCCATTTCAATTCACACTGAGAGCTGTTACATGCCATATGCCATTTCATTCCACACTGAGAGCTGTTCCATGCCATTTCAATCCGCACCAAGAGCTGTTCCATGCCATTTCAATCCGCACCAAGAGCCGTTCTATGCCATTTCAATCCACACCAAGAGCCGTTCTATGCCATTTCAATCCACACCAAGAGCCGTTCTATGCCATTTCAATCCACACTGAGAGCTGCTCTATGCCATTTCAATCAACACCAAGAGCCGTTCTATGCCATTTCAATCCACACCAAGAGCCGTTCTATGCCATTTCAATCCACACTGAGAGCTGTTCTGTGCCATTTCAATCCACACCAAGAGCTGTTCTATGCCTTTTGAATTCACACCGAGAGCCGTTCTATGCCATTTCAATTCACACCAAGAGCTGTTCCATGCCATTTCAATCCACACTGAGGGTTGTTCAATGCCATTTCAATCCAAACCAAGAGCTGTTCTATGCCTTTTCAATCCACACCAAGAGCTGTTCCATGCGATATCAATCCACACTGAGAACGTTTCAATACTACTTCAATCCACACTGAGACCCGTTTTATGCCATTTCAATCCACACTGACAACGTTTCAATACTACTTCAATCCACACTGAGACCTGTTTCATGCCATTTCAATCCACACTGAGAACTTTTCAATACTACTTCAATCCACACTGAGAGCTGTTCCATGCCATTTCAATCCACACTGAGCTGTTCTATGCCATTTCAATCCACACTAAGAGCTGTCCCATGCCATTTCAATCCACAGTGAGAGCTGTTCCATGCCATTTCAATCCACACTGAGAGTTTTTCAATGCTATTTGAATCTATCGTAATCCCCAATGAGAGCTATTCCCCACTATTTCAATCCAGGCATATCTGTGAGCTGATTAGTACCATTTCAGTCCATATGTGACAGCTGTTTAATGACATTTCAATCAATTTCAAATCACATCAGTATGCTATTATGTGCTACACGAATCTCACGTCTGCAAGATGTTCCATGCAATTTCAATTCCTTTTGATCCACATGGATCTAGTCTACTCTGCTGTAAGCCGCTTAGTGTTATTTCAATGCACACTGAAAGATGATCCATGCTATTTCAATCCATTGCAATCCTTGACTTTGAACTATTAAGTGTTGTTTCAATCTACATCTATACTGTTCTGTTATTTTAATCCACATCTGTGAGATTGTTAACGCTACATGAATCCACATCTAGGCTATAAGATGCTTCAGCTGTTTCAATCCATTCCAATCCACGTCTGTAAACTGTTCTGTGCTACATGAATCCACATCTATAAGATGTCCCATGCTATTTCCATCCACATCTGCAAGCTGTTCGATGCTACATGAACCCACATTTGCAAAATGCTCCATGCTATTTCAATCCACATCTATAATCTGTTCAATGCTACAAGAACCCACACCTGTATGATGCTCCATGCTATTTCAATCTACATCTGTAAGATGCCCCATGCTATTTCAACCCAAATCTGTAAACTGTTCTGTGTTACATGAATTCACATCTGTAAAATGCTCCACGCTAGTTCAATCCATTTCAATGCACAACCGTTAGGTGTTCAGACCTTTTCCAATCCACATCTATAAGCCAATTAAGAAGTTATTTCAATCCACATCTGAGAGCTGTTCCACGCTCTTTCATTCCATCAACATGCGTATGCTGTTCAGTGCTAAATCAATCCACACACGTAAGCTGTTCAGCGTTATTTCAGTCCACATCAGTGAGCGTTCAATGCTATATTCAATCTACATCAGTTAAGCTCATTACATTGTTATTTCAATCCAATGGCTCACCCACACCTCTAAGAGGACCCCCCCCCCCCCCCCAACACCCCCCCTACCCCCCACGTTGATTATCAATTAGCTGTCAAGACAGCCTGCAGAATACGGTTTTCTGGACACTCTAAAAAAAAAAATGATTTGCTCTTGTGTTACCATCTTCACGTTTCTCCCACAAAGACCTAAATATGCCATGTTCTAATTCTAAGTTGTTTAGAGGAGGAATGGACTCCGTCAGAGATTACCGTCTGAAAACTTCAGTTCAGGGTCCCAAAGACTCTCTAGGGAGTTAAGGAAGAAGTCAATCGGGTCAGCTGTAAGCTGTGTTATCTAGATGCCTACGAGTTTAAGGCCTGTCAAATTATAGGACAGAAACCTTCCATGCTGTAACGTCTAGTACTTATGGGTTTATTCGTGATCATTATGTTTTTCTTGAATACGAAACGCGTCATGACTGATTTCATGAAAGTGTTTTGGGTTTGAAAATGTTTTGGTTTTTTGTTTTGTTTTTGGTAATGCTAGCACATTCCAAAGAATGTTTGGATTTGTTGATATATTTCATCATTTTAACCATCTTTTTGTGTCGACTCAATTAATTTACTGCAGTTAGCGTGGTAAGCAATGAGTGGTGAAAATGCTAAAACCCATATCTACGCAATTTAACCTGTAAACTGGGAATTTATTGTTCTTTTTTTTCGTGACACCACTTATGTCAAAGAACAGCGATTTTTTGAAAAAAAATTATGCAAGAAGCCCATGCCCTTTCAATGCACATTGAGAGCTGTTCAATGCCTAAGCCTCTAGAACTCAACAAAATTTTGAGAAAGGCAGAACAGAGAGAGAGAGGAATGGAGGGAACTGGTTGTCAAGTCTTCAGGGGTACCCCCACGGTCGCCAGACTAAGGGATGGATGATAGATAGATAGATAGATAGATAGATAGATAGATAGATAGATAGATAGATAGATAGATAGATAGATAGATAGATATGATAGATAGATTAGATGGATAGTGTTTAAAATCATAACAAAAAATATTTTGAATAGACGGAATGATATCGATATTGTCAGTAATCCAAACATATTATCGATCATGAGATGCATGCTCTATTTAATTCCTATTTCAATATTTATTTCTTTGCAGTGATTTTTTAAAATGAATAGATGAAATATAAATAGAGAAAATAGACCTTTAAAAATAAAGAAAACAGACCCCAAAAGCAATACCTTTCTTCAATGTACAGAAAACCTCACACGCAAGTGAACCGAATAAAGAAGAAAAAAAACAGCGCGAGAAACAAAAAAAAACCAACAAAAAAAATGCACTCATGTTCCCTCATCCAAGAGAATGACGAGAGACTTGAGTGACTAAAGGAGGATTACTCAAGCTGTGCCCACCCTACTCAAGGACCCCAATGGATGGCTACCCAAGCACGCACCCTGTGAACTGGGGCCACCTGACCACTAGTGCCCGATGCAGCACTTCAGCAACCCTGACAAACACTACATACACACTAAGGGGTCATCTCCACCGAGACTAATCCACTGCAATACCTGTATGCAAAACACTCACTGCTTTTGTTTGCGAAGGCGTGTTGGGTCCTCTAAACACATAATACGTGAACTCTTGCGCGTTTAATTAAAGAAAAAGGAGAGAGAAGAGAGAGAGAGAGAGAGAGAGAGAGAGAGAGAGAGAGAGAGAGAGAGAGAGAGAGAGAGAGAGAGAGAGAGGAGGGAGAGAGAGAGAGAGAGAGACAGAGACAGAGACAGAGACAGAGAGAGAGGTGGTGATGGAAGGGAAGCGACAGAAAATCTTGAGAAAGACTGCATCATACAGAAAGCGCATAGATCTCTCTCTCTTTCGAAAATATTCAACACGTCAATTTCTGGTCTCGATTCCCTAACTTTGAACGGAGCGACAAGTAACCGGTCTCTCCCTCACTACCCCCCACCCAACGCTTAAACTTTAAAACTCAGAAAAAAAAACCCAATAACTCCCCAGATATAAAGGGTCTGCCTGCATTCACCTGCTTTTGAATTAGCTGCCGAGCACCTTGAACCTGGTCCACAGAGAAAGATCAGGGGCAGGCAGGCAGGCAGGCAGGCAGGCAGGCAGGCAGGGAGCTAACAGGCTATCTAATCCCTAACAAGCTGGATGGCGACCAGATGGTGTCAATTTTGGGGATGGAGCCTGCAGGCCCCTTTCAGGACAAAACCCAGCACCCCTATCTGATCCAGACCAAGGTTCGCAAAACGCCAGAATCAAGTCAAAGAGGTGGGTGAATGAGAGAGTGAGTGAGTGAGTGAGCGAGTGAGTGGAAGAGAAGGAGAGAGAGAGGAGAGAGGGGAGAGAGAGAGAGAGAGAGAGAGAGAGAGAGAGAGAGAGAGAGAGGAGAGAGAGAGAGAGAGAGAGAGAGAGAGAGAGAGAGAAGGGGGGGGGGAGAGAGACAGAGAGAGAAAGGGGAGGGAAGAGAGAAAGGGGAGAGAGAGAGAGAGAGAGAGAGAGAGAGAGAGAGAGGGAGGGGAGAGAGAGAGAGGAGGGTGGGGAGAGAGAGAGAAAGGGGGGGGAGAGGGAGGAGGGAGGAGAGGGGGGGAGGGGGGAGAGAGAGAGAGAGAGAGAGAGGAGAGGGGGGGGGGGGGAGAGAGAGAGGAGGAGAGAGAGGAGAGAGAAGAGGAGGAGAGAGAGGGGAGAGGGAGAGGAGAGAAGAGGAGAGAGGGAGAGAGAAAGATAGAGACAGAGAGACAGACAGAGAGGAAAGTAAATCACGGCACTGCTCGCTTTACTTCACGCACTAGCCCTAGCCTAGGAGGCTCCACATCACGGCTGTCTTAATGACCAGATTGATTGAAGCGGGTAGGGCCCTGGTCTGCTGCTTGCTATTACTACTGCTACTGCTCTGCTTACTTGCTACTACTACTACTTCTACTACTACTACTGGGCCTACAGCCTTCCCTGCCGCAGCAGTCAGCAGCTGCTAGGCATTAGTGCCAGGGCTTTCTACCACACGCCATTACATGTTATGCCCTGCTCTCAGCCGCTCGCTTCTTCCAATCTCTGTGGCCAGGGTACTTGACTTTTTTTTTCTGTTTTTCTTTAAAAAGTTCCTAGACCCAGAGAAACTGTCCATGAGGGCATATTGGTATAATTATGTGGACGTTGAGTTTTCAAAATTCCAAACTTTTAGTAGGAGAATATAGAGGATGCGGATGTTGACTTCTGCAAGATCAAAGCAAAACAATAATAATTAAAAAGAAATGATAGGCATATAATATATATCTATGTTGTCTTTTTTTGGTTTGCTTTTGTTTTCGTTCCACATAACAGGATAATGTCAGACAGAATACGTCGTTCGATGGCGCAGGGCTATTTTTCCGCAATGTGGGATATCTATCCATGCATATATATTATTACGTTCCTCCCCCCCCCCCCCCCTCTCTCTCTCTCTCCCCTCTCTCTCTCTTTCTCTCTCTCTCTCTAACCCGTCCTCCTGTGTATAACACTGTCGGGCTCCTGCATCATGCTCACTTCACAATGCTATCCGCAGAATGGAACTCAGACCACTGACCACCCAAGTCCTCACCCGAAGCCCCCTAGTTCCCATAATTTCTATCTTTCACACTGAATTGTAAGCAACTTGCAGTCGTGGTACTTTTCCTACAGAAAGTTCTGGCTATTCTCCCGGGAACGAAAGCATCACCACATAAGCATTGCTACCTTTTTTCTGTATCTGTGAGTGTATTTGTTACCCTATGAAAGGCGCGTTTTTTCCTCTTCAGAAACTTAGCAGAAAACAACTCTGTAAACGCTGTATATAGAACCCTTGACTCATCATCTCACCCTAAGGGCTAGGTCACAAACCAGTACTCTTCGGGAAAAGTTTCACTTCGAATGGGAATCGAACCCCCTACTTTCTAGACCTGCTACTGGTCACCTGACAAAACTCCGCAGAAACCTAGCTTTCTCCCCGCTCCGTTCCCACAGTGTATGAAAGAACCACTATAAAATGTTAGCTTGCATGTGTCTTTTTTTTAGATTAGGATTTATATCAATATGCCTGTGGTATTGTAATTGCCCTTCATGGGATGATTAAAGTGCTTTTTGACTTGACTTGACTTGACTTGACAGCGGCATTCAGGGATGCTCATCTGCTGGACCTTGGTCCATTGGGAAGAAAGAGAGAAAAAAACTCTACAGAGAGGTGGCCAGCAGAGAAATAGCCTCCCTTTCTAGCGAGAGTTTCAGCCTACAACTACTTCTACCCATCTACAATATTGATGAAACCTTACTCAACAAAACGATTTCTGAATTATCATCATCAAAGATAAAAGAAATATATCAGCTATCTAGTCTTGATTTTTGGCCCTATTTAATTTTGTCTTTTTTTTGTTGTTTGGTTCTTCGGATAAAGCTCCAAGGTTTGCCAATAGTGAGATTTTCGCGTACATACCGTTTTCGCCAACCATGAAAACTCTATTGTGACTGGAACTGTTATATAGACAAAGCACTATGCTGTCTGAGCTTGCAGATATTTTTTTGATGACTTCTTGGAAACAAAACCTTTCCGACGAGACTGAAAAATGTCTGATAAAACAAACATGGAGGTGATGAATCGAAAAGAGATGCTCAACTTGACCTTACTTGACCTCAGTTGACTGCCAGTCGCAACTTTGATTGAAGGTTCCCGTCCTGGATGTGTTTTAAGGTAGCTGCATTCTGACTTCGAGGTTATGTGTCTCTATGGGTAGTATTGGATTTTTTTTGTAAATCTCCAAAAACGTGACACGTCACAAAGATACTCTTAAAACCGTTGCGCAGGCTTAAGAAAAAAAAAAGAAGCTAAAAGGAGATAGAATAAACGCTGACTGATGTCCGTAACTGCAGTGATACTGGTCAGATTAATCTGCAACACTATAGCCCACCCCACCAATAGTACCCACAGCATGCAAAACTGAAAAGAAACCACACAAAAACCTCTCTAATCACAAAAGGCAGCAAATAAATATATGGAAGCCCGATGTGCCAAATTAGTTTTCCGTTCACACACACACACACACACACACAAATATCAAAACATAATACCACACCTCCTGTCTAACTACTCCATAAAAAAAACCACCACACTGTTTTGGAGCATGCAATATTAAGTCAAAAAAAAAAAAAAAAAAAAGCCCACCGAGGTTATAGTGACGAAATCAAACCAAAAATGGCGATAATAGTCTTCCTTTTGGAGCCACAAAAAAAAACTAGTCAAAGCACTTAAAAATACAAAGCATGGAACTGAAAAAAAAAAAAGAAAAAAAAAAAGAAAAGCACAAGCTTCTCCCCCCTGGTTTGAGCAGAGAGGGAGAGAACTCTTCCCGCCACTAGTCATCTTCTCATGGCATGCACTGTCTAAAGGTACATTCACCGACTGGCTCACACACTAGACTGGTGAACTGAATGATGCGGTACTGCAAGACCCCACTGAAATAAGTAGGTAGGTAGATGACTTACTACGGAATGGCATCAGCTCTTGCAGGGCACCGCCATGAGCTACAGACAGAAGACGAGTGGCACTATCAATCTAGGGCACTACTCACATGGTGGCAAAGGGCAAAGTCAGGGGCCCACTGGGCGAGAAGCCGGCTGACCCCTGGGGTGGACACTGGCCACCAACCCCTCGCCCAGTGTGTCAGGACCGAGGGTGGGTGGGTGTGGGGGGGGGGAAAGGGGTGGTGGGGGTTGGGAGGGGGGGTGGTGGTGGTGGAGGAGGAGGGAAATCACAGTGGACATCATAAAGAGGGAGGGGAGGGAGAGAGGGAGGCCCGATAAAGGGGGGGGAGGGAGGGAGGGGGGGTACATTCAACATGTCAACAGGGAGTGCAACATCCATAAACATTTAGAATCAAAGTGCAAACACCTGTCAGGGCACCGTGGTGTCACACTGGTCAGCACCAGAAAACAAAAGGTCAACTCACAGGCCTTTTCCCCGGCTATTTATCCCCATTTACCCCCCCCCCCCCCCCCCCACACACTCAAACCTCTCTCACTAGAAATCAGATCAGTTCTTTCTACGATAATTATAACCTACTTCCCAAACACTAGCTAAAACACAAAACTTCAACCGTACTGTACGTCACTTTTCTTTTTTTTATAAGCGTTGGTGACAAATATATGAACACCATTTTGCGTTTGTGAGTTAACTGTCAAAGGAGCGATTTCATTCTGTCTGACCTATAACTCATTTCCCTCAAAATGATTGCATGCACCCATTCTGAAACGTGGACAAACACTGCATGAGTGTCATCTATGTACTGAAAGTGCTAGTCACTTCAGCATTGAAGTACCGATGATGTTTACATCTCTTAAGTCCCTCCAGTCTGTATCTTACGTATAGCATCCCCAAAGCTGCTAGAGTTTATCTGACATATATACATAACCAACATCCTAAAGTCATACTCTTAAAGCGACTAAAATATCAATGACTTTCCATGACTTATGTCTTTTACTTACTGGAACAGAGCCGACCTCTCATGAATCAAAACCTTCTATAACTAAAACATACCTACTTTTCCATACATACCACCCCGCATTTCACGTTCTAACATCGTATTCCAACAAAACTAGACCATAACTAAGTGTTCCCCTAGATGTTATTCAAACATGACCAAAATATAACCAGTAAAATATAAACATACATTATCTTCTATATAGCTTGAATATGACCAGATTCTCTATCATGTTTATTATCCTGTGGCGAATCATCATAAATGGTACCAATATTTTTCACTACACACTAAACGAGATTTTGAATACCCATCTGAGTTTATCATAAGGTACAAAAGTATTCAGAATATAAACTTACATGTAAGGTACAACTTAATTCTGTTGATGTAATGTGAGCTTATTTCTCTGTGTATCAAACTTTGCATTTGGTACACAAATGTACAAATACTCCATCACACTACTTCTGGAATGTAAAACATTCCCTTTATAGTCCATGATTATGTGCACTGTATAGTGTAATCTGGACCTTCTGATACAATTAACTATAATTATGTATTGTGACCTTCTCCACAGTGATAACAAAACCATTGTAACACACAGAGTGGATAACTAACTTTCCTACATATAACACCACTCGATGTATAAACTATCATCATCTTTCTATGCATTTCAATACTCTGCATTTCCATAAAAACCAGCCTTCCCATATACACAGGGATCTAGTCTACAACTCTGGAAAACAATGCATCCTTCTTTTACAGAATGGAACCAACTTACTCATATATAGCACCACTTAATATTGAGATAGAATTAAACTTTGTATACATTATCCAACTCTACTGTAGTGAAATAGCGGGTTTGCCTAGATAAGTCACATCACACGGACTGTGACCAACTTCCTGATGTATGACATCAGTCAGCTCTTACAAATGTAACCAACTTTCACATTATACAATTACGATCACATTATACTTCCTTTACAATATAACTAACTTTTCTGTACTTTAACATTGTTATAGCAATCTTCCTTTAGAATGTAACCGTACGTTATACTATTCTCCCCTTATAATGCAAGTAACCACATCTATTCATGGTATTCAATATGCTGGTCTTCCCTTAAAATAACAACTCCATACACATATCATTATACAATCTCCTAGATGTAACATATACATGTCTAATTAACCAAATCCATTTATTTATATAGATTTTCTAACTTCTCCAATACACTATATCATTTATAGCAATCTTCCTTTACATTGTAACCATACGTTATACCATTCTTCCCATATAATGTAAATTATAACCAATTACCCCTTTTTATTATATCATCATACGATTTCCCCATTTAAACATAACAACTTCCTAATACATTATATCACTTATTACATTCTTCCCTTAGGATGTAATCACACATTACACCATTCTTCCCTTATAATGTAACCAAATACCCCTGTAATATGTTTCTATAATCTAAAAGAAAAAAAACAACAAACAACTGCCCAATACACTACATCATCATACAGCATTCTTCCTTTGAGTCTAACCAACTTTCCCGTACAATACACCCCTCAGTACCTCAATTCGAATGCAACAAATTTCCCTCTCTGTGGCATGATTCCGCAACAATCACATAAGCAAAAAAAATTCTCAATTCATGAATAACCCCCACCCCTCCTACACCAATTGTCTGCTATATAATCATTTTTGTGTCTGCGTAATACGGCTTTTACAAGACCTGATCAGTTCTACTGCACTGTTAGCATAGACTTTTACTATGTCCCCATCAGTTACACCCTTTTTTTTTTAGTTTGGTAACCTTTGTTCCACCCTGTTTAATTGTCATAATCTTTTAAGTCCAGGTCATTACATTAATGAACAAGCTGCCTCTGGTTAACTGGGTTCTAACAAACCAACTCTGTTGCTAATTAAGCTGATCAAATGACGTCAACAGCTATATAACTACAACAGCACAGCCCTTTCCCCTCTTCCTCTCTATCTCATATTCCTGTCTTGGAATTCTTCTACATTGAAAGAAAAATCAAATATGGTTGAATAATTCTGCCGTTGACAATTTTAACAGATGAGCACTCCTTGAAAAAAAAAAACAGTCAAAGAATATCTCAGCAATATTGGTATTGCACTGCAATTTTGTGTTGGAAATCAATATGTCCCTTCTTTGCCATCAGTTGTAGTACTAACAAACATCATAGCAATGTGTCTAACCACGTATTAAACACTACCACAATAACTCTAACTTGTTAGTCAACCACTAGCGTAAGAACGGAGACAGACATTCAGAAATCATGATAAACCATTCAACATCATCAACAACAATCATAAAAGGATCGGTGGCTTTGTAAACCATAGAGCAATGCATGTAAACTAACAACAAAATCCGACATGTATCTAGCACGATAACACATCTCTTTCACACACCAAAAAAAAAAAAAATCAAATGATAAAGAAAAGTGCCAAAAAAGAAAAAAATACTGGGTAAAGTGAACTGGACAATATTCAAAGCTTTGGTTCATGCTTCGTCTATGTAGCTAGCTCGGGGCCCACGTCCACGAAAGAAGAAACAACGCCACCTTTATCAAAAATGGAGAGAGAGACAAAAAATCAAAACTCTGGAAAAGAAAGAAAACCAAAAAATAAAAACAACGAGCGGTTGCCGGACCTGAAACGATACCAAAAAAGTGGACATTGACAACGGCTAACACTCCGAGAATAAGAAAACAGACGGCAGGATTCCCACAGCCCTGAGACAAACGGACAGAAAGCAAACATTGAAATATAACACAAACGATGAGGTAAAGTGTTCTTTGGCTTGCAGGGGTCAGTGATATCTTCACACTATCTTTCCCCTCCCAGGCCCATGATTCTATCAAGGTTCTGACGTCATTCACGTTCATTAACTTACGAACCTTCCACATGTTACTTCCCTTGATTTTCGAGCGCTGGCGGTCGATGGATATATTATATATATATATATATATATTATATATATATAAATAATATATATACACTAAACATGTTCTGGAAGTATTTGTATTTAAATAACATATGTCGAAAAAAATGTGGAGTATTTGTTTCTGAATACCTTCACGTATTACATATAAATTGTGGTTCGTAACTATACAACCCATAGGCATTTTTCTTTTACGATGCTGCATTCTTATTGCTAAGAAAACATGACAAAAATAAAATGAACAGATAAACAACAACAACAACAAAGTGTTGAGACTTTAATCGCTTCCATTTATCACTATCAATGCAAGGGTTTTGCAGTCTATGTACACTGCCTTCATCTCACATAACTGTCAGATTTGAAGAGAGAGAGAGAGAGAGAGAGAGAGAGAGAGAGAGAGAGAGAGAGAGAGAGAGAGAGAGAGAGAGAGAGAGAGAGAGAGAGTGTGTGTTCTGCAATGGCTTCACGCCAGCCAAACTGGCATCGAGTTTAACACGATAATTTGATTTCTTTTTGACTTCCTTTCCTCTTTCTCACTCTCCCCTACTCTTGTGTGTGTGTGTGTGTGTGTGTGTGTGTGTGTGTGTGTGTGTGTGTGTGTGTGTGTGTGTGTGTGTGTGTGTTATTCGATCATTTTTTTATTTCGAGAATAATGGAATAAGCAATCATATGCTTGCTTTTTTTTTTTTTTTTTTACACCTAGTCCCCATGTGTATGCAGTTTTGAAATTTTGTCATATGTTCCCACCGGCACACAACTTGTCTAATCCGGAAAACGGAATGGGTTTTAACATGTGCAAGATGTTCTGCGTGCATTCACACACGGAACCTCAGTTTATAGTCTCATCCGAAGACTTTTGGGGAGAGTGGAGTCGGCACTGATGTGTTAACTCCAGAGGGAAAACTCCTCTTGAACGAGATTCGAACCAGGATCAGCAGATTACGAGCCCATCATTCTAACCACCAGGCTATCATATCCATCCCACCCCACCCCACCCCCTGTGTGTGTGTGTGTGTGCGCGCGCGCGCGCACGCCCGTGTAGATGTAGGAATGTGTGTGTGGCAATCCTGGTCTGTGTCGTTAGAGGCGAGGTACTTGTAAGCAAAAGCTCATCCAAAGTTGGCCGTTTTTGCTCGTTTAGGAATGTGTATACAAGCTTTGTGGGTTTTTTCTTTTTCACTTTTAAAGCAACCTTTGATGCACTTAAAAGCGTTTTGGGGTTTTGCTTTATTTATTTATCTATTTATTTATTTATTTATTTATTTATTTATATACATCTATTTTTAACAAAGTTTGCCTGGAAATGTTTGTACCACAAAACTATGAAAGCTGTATCATATTTTCCTAGTTGAATCTAGTACAGAATGGTATTTCCTCATCCAGTAAAAAAAATAATTAAAAGACGGAACGTGTTCATACCTCACTACAAAGAAACTGGTTGAGAAACAGGCAGATCTGCATCATACCATTCCCATTCTGTTTCTCATGATCTTTGCACAGATGATCCACACATGACACTTTATATTGTTTTAAGATTTTTCGAGGGAAGCCTCTAAGGTTGCTCGTATTTTGTTTCCAAACTAACTATTCAGAGAGAGAATATAGCATATAATAAAACAACGGTTTTTTAGTCGTAAAATGGCGGTAAACACTCATGTTTTTAATGGAAAGGGGGGGGGGGGGGGTGAGAACCTTTAGTTGCAAGATCTCTTTCATTATCTCCAGCATAGGCTTAAACATTGTCCATGTTCAAAAACTTGGATATCAAATTAACAGACGAGTAACCCTGCGATAGACTGGCGTCCTATCCAGGGGGGAGTCTATGACTCTCAGTCGCTTAACGCCACAGAAACCGGGATAAGCACCGGCCTGATGAGCCTTAGGCTCGGGACAGACTTTAACTTAACTTTTAAAATCACATAATGTATGTGTGAAAAAGTCTTGGCATATACTTTCGACACTTTTTTTTTTTTTTGCGTTGTAAATTGGCTTTCATTGACACCTTGTTTTGATAACAAGTGTCAACTGTTTAGATCGTTTTCTTTTTGGTGTGATCTGACAAAACCTAGGCAGTCTGAAGAGAGATGGATGCAAAATAATTACCGCAGCATCTGTATCCAGGCAAAGATTCACCATGACAATAATTGATCTCACGCTATATGTTGATCTGTTTCTTTATCTTGTGAAAGATACGTCCATAAAATTGCACACATTCTGGATATATACCAACAACCCAACTCGTCGGTTGTTCCTATCAAATGCTTCGAGTAAATAATATTACTTTTTAAAAAATTTTACAAGTAATGACAGTTTAAAAAAAAAAAAAAACATAACAAAGGTTTCAAAACTCCCTAAAGTTGCTGTTTTATATCTCAAAATATGCATCCGAAATGTCATAGACATTTTTCATAACAGCACATACATTTTAATTGTGCTGGAACTTTACAGCTTGGTGCACTCACCCCCCCCCCCCCCCCCCCCCCAAAAAAAAAAAAAAAAAAAAAAAAAAAAAAAAAAAAAAAAAAAAAAAACACAACAAAAAAACCGGCAGGGAATTAATAACCAAACAAAACCGACCCTATCCTTTTCGCTATCATGAGTGTTGGTTTTTTTTTTTTTTGATCTTCGTGATCATAGTATAACATAACATCACCCCCTCCTTACTACACTCTCTCCACCCACCCCACCCCTCTCTCTCTCTCCTGAAAAGTACTGACGGTTTTTTTGTTTTTTTTTTAAAAAAAAAAAAGGTCCAGAACTTGGTGAGATAATCAAAGCTGAAAAAGACCAAAGACTTTCTTTTCCAAAATCCCCTGAAACCCGTTTCACTGGGCTTTTTTTTTCATGTCGACTATCGATTGCAGGCCCATTTCTTTTACAATTTCTGTTCTGCGTTCAAAAGCCGGGTGGGTTAATTAAAGATGGGTACGTACATGGGGACCATTCGCCCGACCCAGCGGTGAAGATTTCTCTGAGCCCTGCAAGCCAGCAACACACACACACAACCTGTACCAGAAGGGATGAAGACAACGTAACTCATTAATGCCCGGCCCTCGACAGACAAAAGAAATTGAAAACCAAACTCTCGCAAAGGAAACAAAACAAAGTCAAGCTAATCAAATGATACATGTCAAATCAAAACTGAAGATAAAACCAACCTCGAAGAAAAAAAACACAACTAAAGAAATAAAAAGACAAAAGAGACAGAGAAAGAAAGAGAGAGAAGGAGAATTCAAAACAAAACAAAAACCGACGAGGGCAGACTGAAAGGCGGGCAGAGTAGACAAAGAAAAAAAAGAAAAAGAGAAAAAGAGAGAGAAAGAGAGACAGGCAGGTTGGCAGGCAGGCAGGCAGGCAGGCAGGCAGGCAGGCACACAGGCGGGGCGGGCAGACGGCAAGCTGCGACACACCCGTCCAGCCCCCCGAGACACCACAGCAACGGCGGTACAGCAGCAGCGTAAAGCCGAGAGAAGCGAGACCCCTAGAAGAGAAGCAAAAAATCAAACAATCATCGAACAGTTTACCAAGTCGGTTCAGTTTGGCGTCCAGCGCACCTGGATGGTTGTGTTTGATGGCATTCATGCGACGGTTCTGGGCCCCCACCCCGCCGCCTTGCACCCCGGGCGCTTTGGGCACCTTGGGTCGCGGCGCCTCCACGGGTAGCACGCGCCGCCGCTTCTTGGGCAGCTTGGAGCGAGCCTGCGTGTGCGAATAGAAGAGAGCGAAGTTGGACACGATGACAGGCACAGGCAGAGCAATGGTCAAGACACCGGCCAAAGCGCACAAGGCCCCCACAAACATGCCCACATACGTCTTGGGAGCCATGTCCCCGTACCCCACAGTTGTCATGGTGACTATCGCCCACCACAAGCCCTTGGGGATGCTCTCAAAGTCGTTCTCGGGGTTGTACTGGATGCGTTCCGCGTAGTAGATGAGCGCCGCGAATATGACGATCCCCAGCACGAGGAAAAAGATAAGCAGAATCAGTTCCTTGGCCGAGGCCTTGAATGTATGTATGAGAATCTTCAGGCCGGCCGAGTGCCGGGTTAACTTACACAGCCTCATGATTCGGATGATAGAGAAAAACTCCAACATGTCACTCTCTCGCTTCAACTTGGTCAGCATAAAGTCCAAGTAGAAGGAGAGCGTGGCCACCACGTCTATGATGTTCACCGGCGCCTTCATAAACTCGCACTTGCTGGGCGCCACCACGAAACGTATGATGATCTCGAAGGTGAACCAGGCGTTGCTGGCGCACTCGATGTAGAAGAAGGCCTCGTGAGGCTCCGTCTCTTTCTTGGTCAGGCGCCAGGCCACCGTGCCGTCCGTCATGATGTCGGTGGTGTTCATCAGCACCGGAACGCGCATCTCGGGGTGTGTCTTGAGGCAGAAGGACAGGATGGAGATGGTGATGAAGAACACGGAGATGACGGCGATGATCTGAAAGCACACCACCACACGCCCCGCTTTTAAGTCAGGCTACCTGACCCTACCCCCCCCCCTCCCTTCCTCCCTCCTTCCTCCACCCCCATCATAGTTGACACTTGGATAGATTGATTGTTGGAATCAATCAACGATTCGATCAAACCAGGCAACCAGCAAGTATTGAGTTCATGAATTATTGATTCTTCGTCTATCCATCTATTTATGTGTCCGTCAAACCAATCATTCATCCGTCCGTCCGTCATCATCCGTCATCCATCCATTCATTCATTCATCCAGCCAGCCAGCCACCGTCTACCATCCATCCATCCATCTCCATCCATTGTTCTACACTTCCATCCATTTTTTTAAGAAAAAAAAAATCAAACAAATGTTCCGAGTTGAAATGCAACCAAAAAAATGTCATCTACTCACAGAATTTCTCTTGATAATACAATTAAGAAACCTTTTTTTTTTATACCTGAATGATGATCAAGACCACAAAATATAGCACACACACAAAAAACATAATTATGTAATATCTTCATACAAATAGTGCAGATTGTCAAGCCATTCTCATCTTTTAAAAATTTATTTTATCTCTTTTTTTTTTGGTAGGAGAAAGGGGGGAGGGGGGATCAGGCCATACACAACTGTTCCTCTTTCACAATTTCCTCATTGCATAACACATAATATCACGAATCTCAAAACCCTTAGTTCAGAAAGCATTTAATCTGAGCTTTTTGCCAAGCCATACACATTTTCTCCCCTTTCACAATTTCACTATGAGTTCCATAACTATGATTGCAGCACACGTTGCGTGTTAGGTTTTTGTAACATCTATACACAACAACAAACATGCCAAAAATACATGTAGATTTGACTTCATGTTCTTCACAGCTCAGGAAGATACATCGGATAGATACAAATTTAAGGGGGAAAATGTCATCCAAAACTGTTCATAATGAAACAAAGTTCAAACTTGACCTCCCCCTCCTCCCCCCACAAAAAAAAACAACAAAAAACCGCGCGTGCGAGTGTCCCACACACACACACACACACACACACACACACACACACACACACACACACACACCCCACACACACACACAACACACACACACACACACACACACACCACACTTGTGTTTAAGCAAATTGTGAGGACTGTCGGTCATGAGTTGTGCCCAGTATGTATTTGTGAAGATCATGGATTCAATG
>CM060344.1:33695741-33697664 GCA_030674155.1 Stramonita haemastoma | reverse complement strand
AATTATTGTCGGCAGTAGTGTGGGGTAATGATATAATAGTAAACAATAGCAATACAGTGATGGGTGATGAGGATGATAAGGACAATGATGGTAGTAATGACGATGGGGTTGATGATGACGATATCAATAATGCTAATAAGGATAATATTGATGATAATAAAAAACAATAGTGAGGATTAACATACAATGAATAACACTAGTGATGATGAGGAGGAGGAGGATAAAGAGAATGTTGGAAGTAGTAGTAGTTAGTAGTGAGTAGTAGTAGTAAGTAGCTGCAGCGCAGCAGCAGCAGCTGCAGCAGCAGCAGCAGCAGCAGCAGTAGTTGTTGTTTTTGTTGTTGTTGTTGTAATGAAGGTGAAAAATGATGATGAGGATGATAATAATGATGATGATCATCATCATCATAATGATGACGACGACAACAACAAAAAAAACAACAACAACAACAACAACAACAACAAAATAACAATAATAATAATAATAATAATAATAATAAATAATAATAATAATGATGATGATGATGATGATGATGATTGATGATGATAATAATAGTAATAATGATAACAATGATGATGATGACGATGGTGGTGGTGGTGGCAGTGGTGGTGGTTGTGGTGGTAATGATGACGATGTTGATGAATGATGCAACTACTACTACTACTACTACTACTACTACTACTACTACTAACTACTACTTACTACTACTAACTACCACCACACACCACCACCACCACCACCACCACCACCACCACCACCACTACTACTACTACTACTACTACTACTACTACTACTACTACTTCTATTGTTTCTATTACAAGAAAGATGATTTTTATTTTCGATCTCATCTTGCTGTTCTCCAGACCACCATTCCGATCTCTCCGCCCAGCCATGCCTAGATTTGCCTACTACCCTTACCCCCTCCCGTGAGTCTACTGAGAACAAGGAAAAGTACAGCAGAAGAAGAAAACGACGAGGATAAAAAATGATGATCATGGTGATTGTGATGATGATAATATTAATAAGGAGGAGGGAGGAGGAGGAAAAGGGGAGGAGGAGGAGCAGCAGCAGCAGCAGCAGCAGCAGCAGAAGCTGAAGCAGAAGCGAGAGAGAAAAACTAAAATTAGTTTATTTAGAGAGAGAGAGAGAGGAGGAGAGAGAGAGAGAGAGAGAGAGAGAGAGAGAGAGAGAGGAGAGAGAGAGGGGGAGAGAGAGAGGGGGGGAGGGAGAGGGGGATAGAGAGAGAGGGGGGAGAGAGAGAGGGGGAAAGAGAGAGGGAGGGAGAGGGGGGAGAGAGAGATAGGGGGAGAGATGGGGGAGAGAGAGGAGAGGAGAGAGGAGAGAGTAGATAGAGGGGGAGGGAGGGAGAGGGGGAGAGAGAGAGGGGGGGAGAGAGAGAGAGGGGGAGAGGAGAGAGGGAGGGAGAGGGGGAGAGAGGGAGGGAGAGGGGGGAGGAGGGAGGGAGAGGGGGAGAGAGAGGGAGGGGGAGAGAGAGGGAGGGGGAGAGAGAGGGGAGGGAGAGAGAGGGGAGAGAGAGGGAGGAGGGGGGAGGAGAGAGAGAGGGAGATAGAGAGAGGGAGAGAGGAGAGAGAGAGGGACGGGGAGAGAGAGAGGGAGAGAGAGAGATAGAGAGGGAGGGAGAGAGAGAGAGAGGGGGAGGGAGAGGGGAAGAGAGAGAGAGGGAGGGAGAGGGGGGGAGAGAGAGAGGGGGGAGAGAGAGAGAAGGAGATAGAGTGAGGGAGGAAGAGAGAGAGAGAGAGGAGGGAGAGGAGAAGAGAGAGAGAGAGGAGAGGAGAGAGAGAGAGTGAGAGAGAGAGAGAGAGAGAGAGAGAGAGAGAGAGAATCCGGATAGAAATCCAGTCAGACTCTTGCCATTATCTTCACACATAAGAGACGTTAGATAAGAAAAAAACAACACCCAAA
>CM060344.1:33685741-33690741 GCA_030674155.1 Stramonita haemastoma | reverse complement strand
TTATACCCACTATATGTCACAGCAGATTTCTCTGCGCGAAAATAAATCTCTTCACCAACATTGCCTGATTCAACATTACAGCCATGATTTTGATTAAACAGACATTCAAAACAAATGCACAACAACCCCTTAAGAGTGTTCTGACTCTAAGTTAGATGTGCTCCGTTCAGGATCGAATGATCAGACCAGCTCACGCGTAGGTCTAACGTTAGTGCATCACTGACGAAAACCTCGTCATGGGTGACGACAAGGTGGCGTGCTATCCATGACTTGTTTCTTCGTGTTTTGAACAGCACTTGCAAATTCAGCAACTGCCACTGTGACATCCTGTTTCATGCCAAATCCCCCCCCCCCCCCCCCCAATCTACGACCCATTCTCTCAAGTCTTACAGCAAATTGTTTCACATGATAATTGTGAAATTCTATTTTGAGTCTAGTGCTGAACAGTTTCGCCATGATGCAAATATCAAACCAGTACGCACACTGACAGTGATATTACGTTTGATAACAAACACTAACACAGTTGTGGCCGTTCTAGTACACTTGACGTCACTCTCTTACACGCTTCTAATAGTGACACCAAGTTGTTTTTTCCAAGCTTGATGCCAAACTCTAACACTCGCAGAGCTGCGATTCCAAGTTTGGTTCAAATTCAGAGTAGGCAATGTTAATTAACAGACACACCGATATCGATATCCATCATGATACAACACTTGCAAAGGGGGTCAGTAATCAATGCATAGCAAAATAATAAGAAACCCTTCATGACAAGAATATTCTCTCTCTCTCTCTCTCTCTCTCTCTCTCTCTCTCTCTCTCTCTCTCTCTCTCTCTCTTCTCTCTCTCTCTCCACACACACACACACACACAAAATTCCCTGGCTCTGGCTGTGATCGCCACCACAGTTAACTCAATCGTGACACAAAAGACAAACGACACAGCGACAGTGCTTGCAGACCATCAGAGAAGACAGAAGAAAGAGAAAGAAGGATGGAAGGATGGAAGGAAGGATGGACAGAAGGCAGAGCACCAAAAAAAAAAAACCAAAAAAAAAAAAATCCACGAACCAACCCAGACACGAACAACACTAAAAGGTGCAAGGTGACAAAATACACCGTAAAACTCCGCTAGACGTAACAGACACACATGTACAAAAAAAAAAACAACTGACAATAATATTATTATAAAAAAAAATCAACAGAAAGCAACTGTACACAGACATACAAAACTGGAGTGAAATTATTGAAAAGAGGACAGACTGGTTGGGATGGTGGAGGGGGAAGGGGGGGAGGGGGGAGGGTGAGGGCTCTCAAGACAACTGCACAAAAAGACATCAAGACGACAGCTACAGAGGGACAGCAGCCTACCGACACTACACTTTGAACTCCAGCAGAAAAAAGAAGAAGAAGAAGGAGGAGGAGAAGAAGAAGAAGGAGAAACTTTGTATACGAGCCCCGTTCTGCTTCTTACCGTGTTGATTGATATGTCAAGGTGTGTATACATACACAGTGATACAAGAGTTTTCAATAATAAATGGGGGGGGTGGGGGTGGGTGGGGAGTTGGGGGGAGAGGGGGAGGGCAGTTGGAGGAGGAAAAAAGTTACAGGGAAAATATGACTTGACTGGAATAATAATAAAAATAAAATAAAATAAAAATAATAATAATAATAATAATAATAATAATAATAATAATAATAATAATAACAATAATAATAATAATAGGTGGATAATAATAAAATAAAAAAAAACTCGCGTCAGGAAGGTAGAACATTCTAATAATGACGGATGGATTTCCAAAAAGGAGGGACAGATTTTTACACTGTGATTTTAAAAACATGGAAGAGTACAGGGGGGGGGGGGGGGGGGCGCAGAGTGGAAGGTCACATCGACCTACTTTCACAAAACTCTGAGGGTGAAGGGCTATGAGGGGGGGGGGACGTGAGAGGGGAGAGGGGAGAGGGAGGGAGGGGGGGGCTAGAGACGACACGGTGTCATGTCTGGGGCTAGGAGGCAAAGAGAAAAGAGGGCACGGCTACTGATACCCACAGCCACGGAGCACTTACCCTGGAACAAATGGGACGCTGGAACAAGGAATGATAGAAACGGATCGGTCACACTGACACAGCAGTAGATGTCCTACTACATCATCATTTTCACAATTCACTTAGCAATTTTTTTTGAGAAACACACCCACACACCCACACCCACACACATCATCAACATCATTATCATCAACATCAATCATCATCATCATCATCTTCATCATCATCTCATCATCACAGCCACACACACACACCCCACATGGACACACTTTGCTCCACTTCACCCTGAAAGCTGCATCACAGACATCAACTGTCACAGGACACATTTGGGTTTTGAGAAAGTAGGCGAACGTGACCAACTGTTTTAACAGGGGGTGGACGGTTCAAACCTCTTGGTTTCTGAGGCTCCCCCCCCTCCCCCCCCCCCCCCCCCCCCCCCCCCCCCCCCCCTGCATGAAAATTAATAATGTAGGTAGGGTGCAAACAAGAGTGTAAGGGTAGACAGCACACCATAATATGTTTCTCTCAAAAAGCTGGAGGGAAAAAGTATGTGCAACCATCAACAGTTTCCACTGCAAAACAGGATTTCTAACCAAGCATGTGCTCTCTCGCAGACGCTTTGGCGCCCGTTTACATTATCTCTGCACTGAGCATGGGAGAGTTGAAATCAAGGCGGGAGCTAAAGGAAAAAGGAAAAAAAAATGGCATTATTCTCTGAATAAAAGGATAACGGAAGATGCTTCTTTTTGTTGTTGTTGTTGTTGTTGCAAAAGTTGTTGTGGGCTCTTTTACCTACACCACAAGCAGTTTGGGGTTGGGGTTTTCCTTTTTTTGGTTGGGGAGGGGGGGGAGGTACTATTGGGGATGGGGGTGGGGGGTGGGGCTAGTATCTGGGTATAGTTTTAAATGGTACTTCTGAAAGGGAAATATCCACAAACTGCCCTTCTTCTTTGCATTCTTTTGGACACATATTATGTGCATGCATTACTTTGGGAAACTACTTTCTTTTTTCTGTTTAGCAGTTGTGCTTTCTAATTTAAAAAAAGGAAAAAAACAACAACAAAAAAACATGAAACCAGCCTTTATACTAAACAAATCGATATCTGTTCAGCCATTTGATTTTCACACATGGGGGGAAAGAGAGAGAGAGGCACAGAGAGAGAGGCACAGAGAGAGAGAGAGAGGACAGAGAGAGGCACAGAGAGAGGAGAGAGAGGAGAGAGAGGAGAGAGAGAGAGAGAGAGAGAGAGAGAGAGAGAGAGAGAGAGAGAGAGAGAGAGAGAGAGAGAGAGAGGAGAGAGAGAGAGAGGAGAGAGAATCCTAAATTTAAGACTCATTATGTCTAACAACATATCTGATATCTTGGCAATTAAATGCACTGATGAACCACAGGAAGCGGGTAACGGAAGGAAAAGCATATCCACTTTTTGTTTTCTTTTTTACATCTAAACACTTTGACCTTTGCATAGCTTAGAACTGTCAGAGAAAAAAAAACAAAAAAACAACCCAACATCTACACAAACAAGACAAGGAAATACAGGAAAAACAAACAAACTGGGAACCCAAACTTAATCCAAAAAGACAGCATCAGCTTCAACACAATTATCTGTTCAGGTGTTATATAGGATTAAAAAAAAACAACCCAAAACCCCAGGTTTTCTGACATGCAATTCAGTGCACATTTCAACTTAAATTCTTTCTTTCTTCCTTCCTCTCTTTTCTTCTTCTTCAAAGAAAATCGCTTTAAACCTATTAAAAAAAACAAAAAAACTGAAATTTCTAAATCCATCCGTTTTGCAAAGAAGAAAACCAAAACAAAAAAATAAACAAAAACAAAAAAAACAAAAAAAACAAACCCTTGCAAACAAGTGGCTAGACAAGTGAATGAGGGGGGGGAGGAAAGTGTGCAAAAAGTGGAGGGTGGGGGGGTGTTGTTGGGGGGAGGTGGGGGGAGTGGGGTGGGGGGAAAGGGGAGAGGGAGGGGGGAGAAGGGGGAAGAGGGGCAGAGAGAAAAAGAGAAGGGGTGAAGGGAAGAAAAGAAAGAGAGAGAAAGAGAGAGAGAGAAGGAGGGTGGTGGTGGTGGTGATGGTGGTAGGTGGGTGGTAGGTGGGTAGGTGGGGTAGGTGGGTGTTGGGTTTTTTACCTTAGCAGCGGTGGAAGAATAGGGCTCGTCAAAGAGCGCCCAGATCTTGGGCTGGATCCGCTGCCAGCAGTTGAGGTCCCCGGCCTTGTACTCCTCCTCCAGGCCGAACTTCTTCATGATGTCCTCCTCCGTGGGCTTGTCCGTGTCCAGGTCCAGGCGGTCCAGGATGGCCAGCACGTCCTGCGTGTCGCGGTGCTGCGTGTACGTCATCCAGCAGCAGGGCTCCACCTGGTTGGAGTCCAGGCCCCAAAACTCCAGCTCCTCCTCGAAGAGCGGGCCGCACACGTCCGTGGGGTAGTGCAGCTTGCCCGAGCGGTAGTAGTTGAGGATCTGCGCGAAGACCCCCGGGTGCCGGTCGAAGAAGTACTCGTTGAGCACGGGGTCGTAGTTGGCCAGAGCCTCCGTCAGGCGCGAGAGGCGGGTGGCGGGGATCTTCTTGAGGGTGGCCTTGTACGTCTCGTGCCGGATGCCGCCCACGTTGATGATGACGCGGTTGTCCGCGTCCGCGATGTTGATGTTCATGGTGGCTGGCGGGCGCGGGCGGACGCGCGCGGGCCGGGGCCGGGGGCGGAGGGGAGGGGGAAGGGGGGGGAGGGGGAAAGGGGGGAGGGGGAGGGGGTCAGAGAGCGAGGTGACCGAACGTCACAAGCCACCAGGGACAGCCAGGGGGAGGGAGGCAGTAGTGTCACGCATCCTCACCAAAAGCTGCTGCTGCTGCTGCTGCTGCTGCTGCCTCCTTCCTTCCTTCCTTACTTCCTTTTTACCCTTGACCAACGTGGAGCCAAGGGGGGGCCGGCCGGCCTCAAAAAGAGCTG
>CM060344.1:33670438-33673141 GCA_030674155.1 Stramonita haemastoma | reverse complement strand
GGGGAAAAAGGACAGGGGGGGGGGGGAGTCAAGAGCAGTTTGGCATGTTCTTTTTTCTTGCCAAAAGACTGGAGGGGGGGGGGCCCAGAGGAAAAAGGAAGAAGCCCAAAAAAACCCCAACAAAAACCCCAAAACCCCCCAACCCCACCCTTTTTTTTTTTTCTTTTTTTTTTTTCTTTTTCCCCTTCCAAAAAAAAACAAAAAAAAAAAAAAATTTTTCTTCTCCTCTTCTTCTTCTCTCTCTCTCCTTCCCCCCCTCCTTCCTCACCCCCCCAAAACCCCCCCTTCTCTCTTCTCCCCTCCTCTCTCTTTCTCCTCTCTCTCTCTCTCTCTCTTCTACCACACACCAACACACACACACACACAAACACACACACCCCAACACACACAACATTTGATAAAAAAAAAAGCAAATTTATTGCTTATTAAGTCCCATTGGAAATAAATTCTGACTTTGACTTGACACACCACACATTATCCAGAGATTGTGTCTGGTGTAGGATATGTGTATTTTTCTCACGCACGACGCATACGCCACCGCCCCCGCACAAATACAAAAACAAAATGCAAGGTTTCCCAAACAGTTCCTTTTCATGCAGAGGCTTCCTTCCATTCTAAAGCCCCACATGGCACTGATCCAAATAATGGACTTTGCTGTGCCAAGTATGCTAGATTGTGGATGCACACCCATTATTTTATATCGCTTTTAATAATGCGATTGGAGGAATAGGAAATCGTAGAGTCTTTTGACAAGGGTGGGGGGGGGGGGGTATTCATATTTAAGTGGCAAAATTAAATCCATAATGTTATTGGTAGTAAAGCGCTTATTTCAGTTTGCTTTTTCCCATAGATCTAGGCCTGAAACTGGAAAGAAACTGTGGATTGCATCCGAATACTTTCTGTCTCATTCTGTCTCTGTCTTCTCCGTATCTCTCTCTCTCTCTCTCTCTCTCCCCTCCCCCTCTCTCTCTGTCTCTTCTGTTGTCTCTCTCTCTCTCTCTGTCTCTGTCTCTCTCTGTCTCTCTCTCTTTCTCCGTATTCTCTCTTGTCTCTGTCTCTCTGTCTCTGTCTTCTCTCTGTCTTCTATCTGAACGAGTGCCGATGTATGTCGCACTTGTGTTTGTCTCTGTATGTTGTGCTCTGTTTTTAAACATTGTCAAGCGTGACTACATCATGATTTTTGGTCCAGTTGCGTTTTGGCGGGTTTTTTTTTTTTTTATGTAATTTGAGCGAGTTTTTTTTTTTTTTTTTCTAAGTCAGTACTTTGTACATGATTTTAAAACATGCATAGTTCGTTTGGGTTTGTCATGCCAAGTTGTATACCCCAAAAGGTCTGATCAAGTTTGCAAAATTTTCTTTCTCCATCTTTTATTTTTTTCCCTTCGGTTGCATTATGGACCAAAAGGGCTGGGTCTTTTTTTTAAATCTTTTTTTACCCCCCCCCCCCCAGGGTTTCTCTCTGTTCTGTCTCTCTGTGGTAGTGATGAAGATGACGGGGGGTGATGATAACTGAGAAAATGAGTGTACTTTGTGTCTTGCAGAACTGAAAACACAAAATGGATAAAAATGTCTATCTGCTTATGATGTCTACCGTCCCCCAGACCCAAATATGTCTTGTATTGTGGCCCAAGGCCGATGTACAATAAAACTTTTCAGTGTTCTCTCTCTCTCATCTCTCTCTCTCTTCTCTCTCTCTCCTCTCTCTCTCTCTCTCTCTCTCTCTCCCCGTGTGAGATACACACACACACACACACACAAACACACCACACCAGCACCACACCACCACCACCACAACAACAACAAAAACGTTTGTAGCATGTGAAGTATCTGAAATGCTTTAATCCCAAAACAGAATGACACACGGGCAGACAGAAGACAGACAAACAGAGAGAAGACAGATCAAACAGACAGACAGACAAAGCACAGCAGAAGCAGCAAGACCTACTACTATAACACAAGAGGAAAGAAACCTTCAAGCAAACCTCCACAAACCCAACCATATAATAAACGATTTTTAAGGATTAGGGGGGAGAAACTAACAAGTCTCTGATTTTCACTAACACGCAGCACCACACCGGTGTACCATCCCTCACCCTCGCGCTGATTGGCTTAGCTGACAATTCTGACCACTCACAGAAAAGCGCAGTCCAGTCCCAAAAGTTACGTGCTGCAGTTATTACCACAGGGGCTTCACACGTAATTGGCACTACGAGCTGTTGGCTAATGGATAAGCCATGTTACGGAATACAGATAAATCAGTTTGTCTCTGCAACTTTTGGAAGCAGACTTGAGGGAGGGAATGGGGTGGGGGGGGGGGGGGAGGAGAGTGCAGGGAAGGCAAAGGGAGGAGGAAGGGAGATGTGGAGGGGGGGGGGGGAGAGTCCAAAACAGGAAAGCACTTACCAAGGGGAAATAAACGAGTCAGGGATGGTACTAATAGTCTCCCTTCCCTAAGTAAATATTGGAAAAGTCTGAACTGGATTTCATGTGTCTTAACAGGTGTGGTTTTGTGTGTGTGTGTGTGTGTGTGTGTGTGTGTGTGTGTGTGTGTGTGTGGTGTGTGTGTGTGTGGTGTGTGTGTGTGTTGTGTGGTGTTGATGTTGTTGTCTTTTGGGCTTCTTTTCACCAAAAATCTTCTTTGACTGCGCCTGTCTTGATGCCTGTGTGTACACATTTGTGTGGAATAGTCGGGATATATATATA
>CM060344.1:33665438-33667938 GCA_030674155.1 Stramonita haemastoma | reverse complement strand
CGGGACTGGATTCAAAAAGTTGTTTATAATAACACATTGATTCTTACAGATTCTGAATTGTGTTTATATTTTATGTTTTCGAAATTGTATTATAGTTTTTTGTTATTTTTTAAAATTTGATAATCAAGTCTCCTGACTTGATAGATTTTATACATATACATAAAAAAGGAAAAAATTTAACATGACTTTAACTTTAGACAAGTGGCCCACAAAGCAAGGCCTCCGTGTAGGCTACCTAAATATCAACAATGCAACAAACAAAAAAGATGATATCTCGACCATACTGCACAATGATGGGAATCAATTTCATTTATTTTGCCTTGCTGAATCACGACTCTCACCACATGTAACTGACACATGCATAAATATTCCAGGTTATCAGATCTTTCGACAGGATCCACACAAGCCAAGTCCACTGGGTTATTAACATATTTCGCTTCTTCACTGATGGTTGTAAAAGACTATACAACTTTGATGTTTATGACATTGAATCGATTTGGGTTGAAATAAAATTAAAACACAATAGTCCATTATTAATAGGATTCATATACAGAAATCCTTCGGAAAACCACAGATTGGTTTGAAAAATTCAATCTCTTATGGATGAAGTGACACTTTTAAACCATGAAACAATTATTCTTGGGGATTTTAACATAGACTTATTAAAACCCAAGCCTAAATGGAGTCACAACATTACTATGCATGGCCTGGAACAACTAATAGACAAACCAACTCGGGTAACAGATAACTCAAGAACTTTGATTGATCATATCTATACTACTACAAAACAAAAACTAAACAGAAGTATGCGCCCCCTCCTGTGGATGCAGTGATCACAATTCTGTGTGTTTTACTTGGTTTAAACATCGTGTCAAAATTCCCAAAGTAGGACATAAAACCATCTTTTACAGAAAATTTAATAACTTCAATGAACAAGACTTTCTTTCAGACTTGATAAACTCGCCATTCCAAGACATATATCAAATCAGAGACCCAACGAAGCTGCAGAATTCTGGATTACCACATTTTTTTTCAGTGTATGATAGGCATGCCCCTTTCATCAAAAAAAGAGTTAAAGAAAAAATTAAACCTCCTTGGTAACAAAAGATATAGAGTCTGAAATGCGCTTAAGAGACTATTTGAAAAACCCATGGTACAAAAGAAGAATTTAAAATACAAAGAAACAAAGTAACTTCACTAAAACGCAGATCAAAACGTGATTACTTTCAAAAACTATTAATCACAACTACTGACTCTCGCCAGGTATGGAAAGCCATCAATATTTTATGTAATAGACCTATATCAAAAAGCCAAAGACAGTTAAAGACATAACAGCTGATGAACTGAACACCCATTTCTCAAACATTGCTACTAAAGTCATATCATGTGATAAGTCAAATGAAAATGATCTCCAATACTTAGAACAATATATTGCATTAAAGAAATAAAATTTCCCGTTTTTGAATTATTGCCAATGACAATTAAAGATGTGTTGGAAAGTCTATCTCTCCAAAACAATTCCACAACACGTGACCTTGACAATCTGGATGGAAAAATATTGAAAACTTTCTGGTCCTATTATAGTTGAACATTGACATATCTATATAATTTGTGCATAGATAAAAACAACTTTCCCCTGATATTTAAAAGAGCAAAAGTCATACCAGTCCACAAAATCTGGAGATACTTCTTGTCTTCAAATTACAGGACCAATTTCAATCATATCGGTTCTTATCTAAACCCATCGAAAAACATATCCAAAAATCTTTATATTCCTACTTTGCTAACAACAATCTAATAAATGAAGATCAGTCAGGCTTTCGTAAAAACTATTCTTGTCATACAGCTCTAACTCAACTTACAGACAGTCTCTTACACAACATAAATAAAAATAACTATACAGGCCTAATTTTTGTTGACTTTGAAAAAGCATTTGATGTAATTAATCACCCCTTGCTAGTACGTAAACTTCACCTATATAAACTAACACCTGAAATATATCAATCTTTTAAAGAGTTTTTTGTTAGATAGACAGCAGCTGGTAACTGCAAATAATCAAACATCAGAATTAGTATCTATTAAATATGGAGTACCACAAGGATCAATATTGGGTCCTCTTTTGTTTCTTTTTATATGTAAATGACTTACCCTTATTTCTAGATTGTAGCTGTGAAATGTTTGCCGATGACACATCTCTCTATTGTAGTGATACCAACCCCCAAAGACTGACACTCAAACTTCAAAACAATATCAACAAATTGATTACTTGGACTCAATTAAACCATATGTCCTTAAATGCACAAAAAACTAAGAGTATGTACGTACTAGCAAGACAAAAGAGGCAAAAAATGAAAAGTAAATTTCAACCTCTGTTGATAGGATCAAAAAATTATTGAAGAAGTTGACTCACACAAGATTTCTGGGTGTAATTATCGACAAAAATCTTACTTGGACTGACCATGTGATGGCATTAGGAAAACGTCTTACAAACAAGGTACGC
>CM060344.1:33630438-33660438 GCA_030674155.1 Stramonita haemastoma | reverse complement strand
TCCTCAGAGCACAAACAGTGTGCATATACAGTCCGCGCAGTGCAAGTTAAAAACCAATGGCCTTCTTCATGATGAAACTGTACTGTGCATATACAGTGACAACAGCAGCAGCAGCAGTAAGCAGCACTACTGCTGTTACCGCACCCTGCAACAACTGGCAATTAACACTTGAGGGATAGTGGGGGGGGGGGGGGGGTAAGTAAAAGAAATAAAAGGGGGGGTGGGGGAAGGAGGGAGGGGGGTTGGGGGAGAGGGGGGAGGGGTCTGAAGTGATGGACAGTGGCAGGATAGAGGGCGGTGATCCCCAAACAGACAAGGGAGGTAACTAACTGGCTGACTGACAGTGAATAAGTGCATTAACCTGATGACTAAACTGTGGAGATCCACTTCTCAACATTCTCCTCCTCCTCTTCCTCTTTCACCATTTCTTCCCAGTTATGGGTACTTGAAGTCTGGGATATTATTATTATTATCAGCGGTTAGGGGGTTGAGGCGGAGGGGGGGGGGGTCTGCTACTAGGGTACTGGCCTGAGCAGGACCCTTCTAATCTCTCTCTCCCCCTGCCACCCCCCCCCCCTCACCCCACCCCCACATCC
The DNA here is from genome assembly GCA_030674155.1 of Stramonita haemastoma. Lineage (NCBI taxonomy): Eukaryota > Metazoa > Mollusca > Gastropoda > Neogastropoda > Muricidae > Stramonita > Stramonita haemastoma. The sequence goes on along the minus strand of CM060344.1, from coordinate 33,659,842 downwards.
CTCCTGCCACATGTTTCATTTTTATGGGAGTTTTCACTGCTCTTGAGACGACCAGCGCCCTGACAGAACTTTCTACTGCTTCTGGTGATTGAAGTCTGTCTGAGTGAGCCTTGCTCCTGATAGGAGAGAAGAGAAGATTGCTTGGACATAGGTGGTCAAACCACAGACTTTACGTGAGTGCGTGCACGTACGCACGCATGCAAGCACGCATGCATGCACGCAGGCACGCGCGCAGATCACACACACACACGCATGCACACACGCTACAACTTGATATTGGTTATAATTAAAGAAAAAAACAAACATGCAATAACATTTCTGTTTCTGGTTTACGTTTTGAATGCAGACCTTGACTTTTATTCCGGGGTTTATCTACGCATCATTCAAATAACTTTTCATGATTGTTACGTGTGTGTGTGTGTGTGTGTGTGTGTGTGTGTGTGTGTGTGTGCGTGCGCGTGCGTGCGTGCGTGCGTGCGTGCGTGCGTGCGTGTGTGTGTTTCTCTCCATTCCTCGCCTACAGCTCTGTAGATTTGCGTGTGCAACCATTTCACCCAAAATTAAGGTAGCTACATTCCGACTTCGCGGATGATGTCTCAAACACGACACCAGTCTGCGTAAAAAAAAAGGTAAAGGTGTCCCACAACCTGTGTGGTCCTAGGGGAGCGAGGCATCAGAGACCTCAGCTTCTCTAGGGGCCAGCATGTTGAGGGCGGCGCCAGTCTGCGTGCGTTTAAAAAATGTTGTCATCCGTTTCTTACCGGCACGCAATGCCAAAACAGGCTTTAACGTACGTGTGCACAAGACGTTTTACGTGCGTCAGCACACAGGACTTCGTTCTATAGTCTCATCCAAAGGACTTTCAGGGGAATTGAGTCGGTGCTGATGTTAGTTAACTCCAGAGGGAAAAAAAATCCCTCGAACGGGGATCTCGGTGGAGGCTGGAACCCTCGCCCTCAGATTTCGAACGTAACGCTCTAACCACTAGTCTAACTCTCTCTCTCTCTCTCTCTCTCTCTCTCTCTCTCTCTCTCTCTCTCTTCTCTCTCTCTCTCTCTCTCTCTCTCTCTCTCTCTTTCGGATGAGACTTTAAACTGAGGCCCCGTGTGCGAACGCACGCAGAACATCTTGCGCACACGTTAAATCCTATTCCGCTTTTCGTAAGAGTAGGCCATCGTGTGCCGGTGGGAACAGATGACATTTACAAAACTGTATACACACAGGGACTGGACGTAAAAAAGCACAAGAGTGCTTATTCTATTATCCTCGATATAAAGAAAATAAATATTTTTTTAAAAATATTCTCTCTCTCTCTCTCTCTCTCTCTCTCTCTCTCTCTCTCTCTCTCTCTCTCTCTCTCTCTCTCTCTCTCTCTCTTCCTCCCTCTCCCTGTTTCTAATGTAAAATCAGGAACAGTAGAAGGAGCATAACACTTTTAACTCTCTTGACATCAAAGTCTACAAAACATATCTGGCTAATTTTTTTTTCAGAGCAAAGCATAGTAGTAGTGGCTTTGAAGTTGTATCTTCTTCTTCTTCATGAACACACATGGATGGATAGGACAGAGGAAGTGAATTCTAAGATTGTGATTTCCCAAAGTTGTGGTAGGTAAGCAACGCAATGTGTGCCTGTTTTCAGCATGTCCACGCCCCAAGGGATGGACACACACGCACGCACGCACGCACGCACGTACGCACGCACGCACGCACACACACACACACACACACACACACACACACACACACACACACACACACACACACACACACACACACACACCAAGTTCTGGGGGGAGGGGGTGAATTTGGAATATACTGGAAGAAACAAACAAATCTGACATGTGATACTGATCCAAGATACATACTATGAATTCTAATTGGTGGAGAGGAGAGAGAGAGAGAGAAGAGAGAGAGAGGAGAGAGAGAGAGAGAGAGAGAGAGACAGAGACGAGATAGAGAGACAGAGAGAGAGAGAGAGAGACGACGAGATTGAGAGAAGAGAGAGAGGGAGGGAGAGGAGAGAGAGAGAGTGAGAGAGAGAAGAAGAGAGAAGAGAGAGAGAGAGAGAGGAGAGAGAGAGAGAGAGAGAGAGAGAGAGAGAGAGAGGAGAGAGAGAGAGAGAAGAGAAAGAGAGAAGACAGAAGATTGACAGAGAAGAGGAGAGAGGAGGAGAGGAGGGAGAGAGAGAGGAGAGAGAGAGAGAGAGAGAGAGAGAGAGAGAGAGAGACGAGAGAGAGAGAGAGAGAGAGACGAGAAGAGGAGAAGAGAAGAGACGAGAAGAGAGAGAGAGCGTTTCTTCTTTTTTCTTTTTTATTTCGAGGATAATAGAATGAAACACTCATGTCCTTTATGACATCCAGTCCCTGTGTGCACGCATTCTTTAATAATGCCGTCATTCGTTTCCCACCGGTACACAATGGCCTACTCTTCCGAAAGGCGGAACAGGTTTTAACGTGTGCGCAAGATGCTCTACGTGCGCTTCGCACATCGGGGCCTCGGTTTACAGCCTCATGAATCCGAAGGACTTTCAGGGAAGTAGAGTCAGCACTGACGCTAACCCCTAGGGAGAAAATCCTCTTGAACCAGGCGGGTGTCTCAGCGGTGGCTCAAAGAAGGAAGAAAAGAGGAGGAAGGAAGGAAGAAAGGAAGGGAGACAGACAGAAAGAAAGAAAATAGGAAAGAAAGAATAAATGAAAGAAAGAAAAAAGAGGGAAAAAAAAGACAGAAAGAAATAAAGGCAGAGAAATAAGACGTGGTATGTAAATTGGCAGACAGACATACTGGACAACACACACCGCGCCGCCGCGCACGCCGCCACACACACACACACACACCCCACACCACACACAACACACACACACACACACACACACACACACACACACACACACACACACACAACACCACACTAAAAACAGACACAGAGACAAACAGGGCCAGCAGACCAACCCACAGGCAAAGACAAAAGCAGAGATAGACGTAGACACTCAGACGGACAAACAACCCAGCAAGACAGGCAGGCAGGTAGGCAGGACAGACTGACAAACAACGAAACGACAAAGCACGCAGACAGACAGCAGACATTCAGACAAGAACGCAGACAAGTCAACAAACAAAACTAAACACACCCAAAAAAACCTTAAGAGTTCATCAGCAAGCTTTTTTTTTTCTTTCTTTTTCTCTCTTCCAGTCTGGGAGGGGGAAAAACAGTTGTCTGTAGTTTTCAAACCAAGTGCTTGTTTTGCCCTTAGCTTAGCCTTGTTCCTCGCACTGCTGGCATTAGAAAGCAGAATTACTTAGAACCAGACTCAACAGAAAGATAGAGAATGGGCGAGAGGTTTCGGAGGGGGTGGGGGTGGGTGGGGGGATGGGTGGGATGGGGGGTAGGGGGAGAGGGGGAGGGTGTTGAACCGTAGCCTAGCTTGTTCTTTGATGACTAAGTTGTTGCAGGCCAAGTCGTTGTGGAGACCAACCATTAACTCCTGTATACCAGGTGTCTAAGAAATACGGCGCGCGCGCACGGTACTTCAGCAAGTACCTTCAGGTATGGAGACAGTGGAGGTAACCTCAGGTATATTATAGACAGTGCAGGTACCTTCAGGTATATCATAGACAGTGCAGGTACCTTCAGGTATGTCATAGACAGTGCAGGTACCTTCAGGTATATTATAGACAGTGCAGGTACCTTCAGGTATATCATAGACAGTGCAGGTACCTTCAGGTATGTCATAGACAGTGGAAGGTACCTTCAGGTATATTAAGACAGTGGAGGTACCTTCAGGTTATTATATACAGTGCAGGTATCCTTCAGGTATATCATAGACAGTGGAGGTACCTTCAGGTATATCATAGACAGTGCAGGTACCTTCAGGTATATTATAGACAGTGGAGGTACCTTCAGGTATATTATAGACAGTATAGGTACCTTCAGGTATATAAGACAGTGCAGGTACCTTCAGGATATTATAGACAGTGCAGGTACCTTCAGGTATATTATAGACAGTGGCAGGTACCTTCAGGTATATTATAGACAGTGCAGGTACCTTCAGGTATATATAGACAGTGGCAGGTACCTTCAGGTATATTATAGACAGTGCAGGTACTTCAGGTATATTATAGACAGTGCAGGTACCTTTAGGTATATTATAGACAGTGCAGGTAACTTAGGTATATTATAGACAGTGCAGGTACCTTCAGGTATATTATAGACAGTGCAGGTACCTCAGGTATATCATAGCAGTGGAGTACCTTCAGGTATATTATAGACAGTGGAGGTACCTTCAGGTATATCAAGACAGTGGAGGTACCTTCAGGTATATCATAGACAGTGCAGGTACCTTCAGGTATATTATAGACAGTGCAGGTATCTTCAGGTATACTATAGACAGTGCAGATATCTTCAGGTATATGATAAACAGTGCAGGTACCTTCAGGTATATTATAGACAGTGGAGGTACCTTCAGGTATATTACAGACAGTGCAGGTACCTTCAGGTATGTTATAGACAGTGCAGGTACCTTCAGGTATGTAGACAGTGGAGGTACCTTCAGGTATATCATAGACAGTGGAGGTACCTTCAGGTATATTATAGACAGTGGAGGTACCTTCAGGTATATTATAGACAGTGCAGGTACCTTCAGGTATAGTATAGACAGTGGAGGTACCTTCAGGTATATTATAGACAGTGGAGGTACCTTCAGGTATGTAGACAGTGGAGGTATAGATATGCAGACAGCAGAGTTAAAGGCAAAGGTGTTCCCACAACGTGTACAGTCATTGAGGAGCAAGGAAGGTGTCAGAGACCCCAGCTTTTAAAAGTGAGCCAGCATCTCGATGATAGCGCCCATCTCCTCTCCCTCGCTGCTTCACCTTCCCTGTCCCTAAAGAGGGCAGGTACCCGTTTGCCGCTGGGTGAACTGGGGGGGACTGTACTGAAGCCAAGACGCACGAGGGGTCACCTATCCGCGAGGCAACAATGCTCACCGCTCCCTTAGAGTCGAAATTGGTACTGATGCCATTGCTCTGAGAGCCCTGCGGGGTGAAAGTGTATAACCTAGGTCCTGCGTGTGGTTGATATACTACATGGCACAACATCCTCCACGCGTTAAAACCCCATCATCCTTAAGAGTAAGCCAGCTATGGATGGTAGGATGGATGATGACACACCATCATACCCAGCATGCACCCTGCTATCTGGACAGGGATGGACTCCGCCAGGTTCAACTTGTCCACGACTCACTGCCTGGGATTTTAAAAAAATCCAACTTCAATCCTGCAGTGGCCCCACCGACTCCTCAAGAAATGAAAAAGAGAAGTCAAGTCAAGTCGATCACCTTGTGCAAGTCACCAAGCAAACCCACGCAGCCATCCATCCTTTTACCTTCTGCCCGCTTAGTGATAAAAGTCACCTTTCTATGCCACGGGTATCTTAGATAGACAGATAGATAGATATCTGTCTAGCGCCCTTGTTCCACTAACCCACCAAATTGTAGCGTACGTACGTAATGTAGTTCATAGCTGGCGTCTTTTTTTTAATATATTTTTTTTATTGTAGCCATAATCAGTCAAGCAACGGTGGCTGGCTGGTGGTGGAGTAGTTTCTCTCTCTCTCCTCTCTCTCTCTCTCTCTCTCTCTCTCTCTCTCTCTCTCTCTCTCTCTCTCTCTCTCTCTCTCTCTTCTTCTGTGTCTGTCTGTCTGTCTGTCTCTGTCTCTCTCTCAAAAATAAAAAGGGTGACGGTGTGTGAGGTGGGTTGGTTGTTTTTCATGAAGTGTAGGGGGGCGACCAAGTTATACGTTATGGCTTCGTTGTTGCAAACCCCCTGTCGTTCAGTCCTCTTGTTAAGACGTGTGTAAAAAAGTTTTGGCGTGGTTTCTAATAGACTGGAAACTCTCGTCTTTCGCAACTTTTTTTTTTTTTTTTTTTTTGGGGGGGGGGGGGGGGGGGAGAGAGGGTTGGTGGTGGCGGAAGGGAAATGACTTTGACCTAAACTGTGGTAAGGTGGTTCTTGCTACCGAGATGACTGTTAATGTTGGGACGCGTTAACATTTTGTGGTTTATTTCCAACCCGGTGATAAACGAGCCGTGGTTCGCTTTATTCCTGACTCCCCCCCCCTCCCCCCGTTTCTTCCCCAGCGGCCAGACAGCACTGTGACCTAGACAGCCAACAACGTCTGGGCGTGACATTCAGGGCCACTAGGGCACGTGCAACACTCACGTGTCTGCACACGTGCGTATACACACACACCGCGCGCGCGCGCACGTACACACACACAAACTTCACATAAGACTTGAGCTATGTGAAACCAAATATACTTATGATTTATTCAGACAAGTGTTTCTTTCCATTAGCTTTGTAACACTAACACTGTTCCACATATCTCCACCCCCTCTGCTTTACCAGACACTAGGAAAAGGAGGAGGCAGAGGAGGGAGGAGGAGGAGAAGGAGGAGGAAGAGGAGGAAGAGGAGGAGAAGGAGGAGGAAGAGGAGAAGAAGGAGGAGGAGGAAGAGGAGGAGGAGGAGGAGGAGGAGGAGGAGGAGGGAAAAAGAAGAAGAAGAAGAAGAAGAAGAAGAAGAAGAAGAAGAAGAAGAAGAAGAAGAAGAAGAAGAAGAAGATGATGATGATGATGATGATGATGAAGATGGAGAAGAGAAGAAGAAGAAGAAGAAGAAGAAGAAGAAGAAGAAGAAGAAGAAGAAGAAGAAGAAGAAAGAACAAAGCATGGCGATGTGGTTAGCAGAATGATCTGTTCAGAGGGAGACTACAGGTTTAAATTCCACCAATGACGATTTCCTATCAATGACGATTTCCTATCAATGACGATCTCCTATCAATGACGATTTCCTATCAATGACGTTCTCCTATCGATGACGTTCTCCTATCAATGACGTTCTCCTATCAATGACGTTCTCCTATCAATGACGTTCTCCTATCAATGACGTTCTCCTATCAATGACGTTCTCCTATCAATGACGTTCTCCTATCAATGACGTTCTCCTATCAATGACGACAGAGGTGCATCCTCAGTAGGAAGAAAATATACAACCTCGTCAATTATCGCTCACTCTGAAAATGCAAACTGACTCTCAATTTTTAAAAAAAAGATGTGTGAACCTATAATATTGCCAAGTGTTTGCACCCCCGAGAACAAGTGGACACCGAGATGCACCATGAAACAAAATGTATCACACAGCCATGTCACATTGTCTCCAAACCTAGCCGAATGACTATAACATCATCATCATCATCACCGTCTTTGTCGACCATCTTGAAACCAAAAAAACAACCCCAACCCCAACAAAATCTTGACATATTCTGGGTCCACAAGTTAGCCATTACTGTCACTAGCCTACAAGGCAGTTTGACAAGCAGTGTCCTGCCTTAACTGGCGCAGAATAATCATCTATAGGCACCTAAGCAGTGAGTAATACTGAACCCCTGGATAGTAGGCACTGCAGGGCCTCGTTCGCTGAGTGGCCTTATGGGGGCCTGACATGGGCTGATTCATTCTACATTGTAGCAGCACAAGGATGTCTGCTACTCGAAACCAAGCAACAGAGAAAAAAGGAAGAGAAAGAAAGAAGAACAGTGAGATACATGACAGAATGAATCAAAGAATGACTGAAAGTCAGAAGGAAAGAACGAAAGACTGACAAGACAGACTGAAAGAAAGACAGAGAGGGACAGACAAACAAACAAAGAAAGACAAACAGAAAGACAGACAGGAAAAAAGAAAGATGGCATTGTCACGGTAATTCCATGTCAATACTGACTGACAGTGGCCCCAGCCCTTGGCGTGACAAGCCACAGTGCAGCCAGGATTTCCCCACTGACATCAAGAGCAAAACCACCGGCCATGGCACAACGTCTGCTGCCAATTAACCTACTGAACTCTTCCCCCCCACCCCCACCCCCACCACACACACACACACACACACACACACACACACACACACACACACACACACACACACACACACACACACACAGAGTCTCCTTAAGAAATCTGATCATGCAAAGCTGCTGCCGGGGTCTACTTTCATTAATCGAATCAGATTGCGTCACGGAGATTCAGATTGCGTCACGGGGGGTTTGAAGAGTTGAGCCCACGTTCTGTTTGTTTGTTTGCACCGTCACCGTGCCACCAATGACCATGCTGGTTCTTTCCGAAATGATACTCTCTCTGTCTCTGTCTCTCTGTCTCTGTCTCTGTCTCTGTCTCTGTCTCTCTCTCTCTCTCTCTCTCTCTCTCTCTCTCTCTCTCTCTCTCTCTCTCTCTCTCTCTCTCTCTCTCTCTTCTTCTTCTTCTTCTTCTTCTTCTTCTTCTTCTTCTTCTTCTTCTTCAAGTCGTTCTGTTCACACATTTTTGCCCCCTTTCATAATGGAGCTATGACCTTGATGATTAAACCGTCTGATGTCTCTCTCTCTCTCTCTCTCTCTCTCTCTCTCTCTCTCTCTCTCCTCTCTCTCTCTCTCTCTCTCTCCATGCAGCATTAGAATACAGAGTGGCTCCAGACAGCGGCTACATAAGGCTGGAAGTCGATCAAGCTATTCCTGGTACTTGACAATTATCTTTGTATGATATATATCTATATTCTTGTTACAAGATACTTCTGTTCCGTGCAGAACACTCTTCGTCTGCTCCCACCACTTGAGGGACAGTGCGTCACACAACATTGTTTGTAGTGTTACCTTCATTTTCCTGTCTGTGTTTGTGTTCCTTCTCTGTGGGTAACGTATTTCTGCTACATTTCTCCTATCCTTTTCTAAGCATTTAGTTAGACACTTCCCATATCATACATGCGCGGAACTTATCGTTTCGTTCGAAAGATTTGAACCCCTGTTCACTGCTGAAGACTACTGTCATTGACAGGAGCAGAACAGGCTGAATGTGATCAGATTCAAACCACAGAGCTGGTGTTTGCTACAGGAAGGTAAGTGTCTCTAGGCCCCTGAAAGACAGATTGCCGAATCTTTTTTCTGATCATCTGATAACAGCCCATGGGACCTGACGAATATTGAGCATTCATTACTCAACAAAACGGAGAAAGCTTGAAATCCATTAAAAAAAAAAAATGATGTCGAGGATACTGGAATAAGCGCTCAGGTGCTTTGTATTTACCTCCAGTCCCCGTGTGTATGCAGTTTCGTAAATTTTGTCATCCGTTCCCACCGGCACACAAGGGCCTACTCTTCCGCGTAGCGGAACGGGTTTTAACGTGTGCGAAAAATGTTCTGCGTGTTGAAAATATGAGTGCAGCGAATGATGTCTTTTGTTACCATCTCCAACCAAGAACTCCTGGCCCGCTGCAACCAAGAAAATATAGATACTGTCATTATGCAAAGACGATGGAGATGGATAGGACACATCAGCCGACGGGAACAAGGGGACATCGCCCGAACAGCCCTCCACTGAACACCAGAGGGATAACGCAGGCGAGGACGACCCAAGAACACCTGGCGTCGGACAGTAGACACAGAGCTGAAGACCCTCCAACACTCCTGGGGAACCATTCAGAAACTGGCCCAAGACAGGCAGGAGTGGAGAACCTTTGTTGCTGCCCTACATGCCAAGAAGGCATAAAAAGGCTTTGGATGATGATGATGAATGATGTCTTTTGTTAGTATTCTCTTACATGACAACATCAGAAATGATTTTTTTGTTTGCAATTCCCAAAGCAACAGTCGACGATTGTGTCACTTCCACCATCTGGTTAAAACAGATCCAAGGTTCAGACCCTTGTCTTCAGCACAGTCGTTCACTTCTACATCTTCTCCTTCACTTGGCTACTTTCTTTCTTTTTTTTTAACCTCAAAACACGATTGTCTGCCTCGAACTTTCTCCCTAAGATTTATGCCTGTTGATTTTGTAACAAGCACACAACTTCTTCTCACTTGATGAAAACAAAAAAAAAAGCAAATCTATTGCTTACTCAATGTACCATCTGGAAATAAAATTCTGACTTTGACTTTTTTGAACTGTGTCTTCCCTCGTGTATTTATTTAATTTATCCATACTAGTGTGCTAGTTACGGTTTTCCTCCAGCCTTCATCACTTGTTTTTGGCGGTGCCTGGCGTAATCAGGGGGGTTGGGTTGGGGTCATATGTCTTCCACTACGGTAAATTAATTTGGCAAGCTGCCCTGGGGTGGGGTGGGGTGGGGTGGGGTGGGGTGGTCTGGAGTCCAACAGACAGCGTTGCTTTTTTTCTCCTGGAGTGTCTTGTCTGCCTGTTATATTACCGGGGCTGTGGTAACAACATGCAGGAGCATTCATGAACACACCACTGCTTTAGAGTGTTGAAACAGAACATCGTTCTCTTTAAACAGGAGTTGGTTGATTTTTTTTCTATCTAGCTTCTTGTGTGTTAAACGTTTGGGGGGGGGGGGGGGATCTGTTATCCCATACTATAAAAGCCATACTGTTATCGCATATATCATGACATACACACCTATGTAGTACTAACGACAGGGTTATTTATCTATTAACGCGCGCGCTCGTGCACACATACGCGCGCACACATACGTGGCATGTTCCTAGATAGATGGCTGGATGAAAAAAAAGCTTATCGCTGCGTATTCACGCACGCACGCACGCACGCACGCACGCACGCACGCACGCACGCACGCACACACACACACACACACACACACACACACACACACACACACACACACGCCGCTCGCGCTTCGTATGTATGAAAGAACTTGGGGGGGGGGGACTCAGGGAGACTAAGAGCTGAAGAGAGGAAAAGGAGGGATAGAGACTAGGAATACAGTGGGGAGAGAGAGAGAGAGAGAGAGAGAGAGAGAGAGAGAGAGAGAGAGAGAGAGAGAGAGAGAGAGAGACAGAGACAGAGACAGAGACAGAGAGAGGAGGAGGAGGAGGAGAAGAAGAAGAAGAAGAAGAAGAAGAGAGAAGAAGAAGAGAAGAAGAAGAAGAAGAAGAAGAAGAAGAAGAAGAAGAAGGGAGCATGAGAATGAGAGCGAGAAAAGAGAGAGGGGCGGAGACAAAGATTAGAGAGACAGACAAGTTGACAGAGGGAGAGGGAGAGCGAAAAAGCATACAGAAAAAAAAAAGAGGACAGTGAGAGACAGTGAGAGAGAGAGAGAGAGAGAAGAGAGAGAGGGAGAGGGGGGGGGGGGGTAGAGACAGACGACAGACAGACAGACAGAAAAGCAGAGACAATGAGAGACAGACAGACAGACAGACAGACAGACAGACAGACAGACAGAGGCACCAAAGTTTGATAGACACAGACAAAAGTAGACAGACATGTGCAGAGAAACAACATGGGAAGACAAAACAAACAACAACAACAACAAACCCAGCCAAAGAAGGCCAAGAAAAAAAAACCCAGTATGAACACAAGAAAAAAAGATAAAGGTAAAGGTGTCCATAACCTACGTGGTAGTAGGGAAGCGAGGCAGTCAAGAGACCTCAGCTTCTCAAAGGGGCCAACATATTGAGGGCGGCGCCCATCTCCTCTCCCTCGCTGCTTCTATTACCTTCCCTGACCCTGAAATGAGGGCGCAGGTACCTATTGACAGCTGGGTGAACTGGAAGGGGGGACTGTACTGAAGCCAAGGCGCTCAAACAGTCACCTGGTAACCACGCTCGAAAGCTGCTTAATTAACATTGGCTTGAGGGGGAAAGCGAGTGCTCTGGCCCGCACTGAACTATCCCGTCCCCATACACAAAAACACCAAAGGTTTAAAAAAAAAAAAAAAAAAAAAAACTCCTGAAGAAAAGGTATAGGTCGAATGCAAGCGCTTTGATTTGTTATTTCAAGATATAGCGCTATATAAATTCCATGTATTATTATTATTATTATCATCATCATCATCATCATCATCATCATCATCATCATCATCATCATCATCATCATCATCATCATCATCATTAAGAAAAGGTGTTGGTCAGTCAGCTAGTTACCTTGCCACGTGAGGACAGGGGAGGCTGGCTACTGTCCACTTGCCAGTGACCACCTCCTGCTCTTACTACATCCACGCCGCTCCGCACCGGCGGCACATGCTGGCCTCACAGTCTGCACACACACACAACAAATAGTCCATGGTTAAAACGGTAGAGAGTGATAAGTCACAGGTTCGATTAAAAAGGTAAAGGTGTGTCCCATAATCTATGTGATCATAAGAGAGCAAGGCGTCAGACACTCAGCTCCTCTAAGGGCCAGTGTACTGAGGGCGGTGGCGCCCGTCTCCTCTCCCTCGCTGCTTTACCTTTCCCTGACCCTAAAGAGGGCAGATACCCATTTATACAGCTAGATGAACCGGGGAACTGTACTGAAGCCAAGATGCGCAAATGGTCACCCATCCACTACTTAGTAACCACGCTCGAGGCTGCTTAACCTTAGCTTGGGGAAAGCGAGTGTTCTGACTACTGAGCTATCCCGTCCCCACATAGGTTCGATTCCTTGTGTTAATCCGAATGTTTACCCCCAATCCACGATGCGTCTGGATGCCAGTATTATTTTGGTGATGAGATTGATAAAACTGGTGACTTGGGTTTAAACAATCCTGCACCTATCAGTCGCATGCCACAAACGAAAACCTTGAGTACACACAACCAGGCTGTCCCTAAGCAAAACTGTGTGAACAAAAGCTACTTTCATAGGAAACGAATGCATCCACAGGAAGAAAAATTAATTAAAAAAAAAAGAAAAAGAAATCTTTTTATAAAAAAAAAGAAGAAGAAAGAAAGAAAGAAAAGAAAGAGGGGTGGGCTGCTCTTGTTGTGGCGATGTGCTTTCTATGAATTTCATGTAGAGGAATCTGGTGTGACTGAAAGGGATATATACATTGCAATGCAATATAATACAATACAGTTAAACTAAACACAAACACAACACAAACACAACGTGGATCGACACGACTCTCTCTCTCTCTCTCTCTCTCTCTCTCTCTCTCTCTCTCTCTCTCTCTCTCTCTCTCTTCCTCTCTCCCTCCCTCCCTCCCTCTCTCAAGTCAAGGCCTACACACAAAAATACTATAAAAATCCGGATTCTGAAAAGTTACAAGCTAAATGATAAAATGCTTTCACTAAGCAAGCAAAAACGACAGGAAACTGCAATACTTTGCTCATACTGCATTTTCCCTTTATAATGCACCTGGTCGATCCTAAAAATGCTTTAAGTGGCGAGTAGAGTAGTCCATTGAAAAAAGATTTCAGCCAATTTGCCGGTATACAGCAGAGGCAAGGCAAATCTCTGTGATCTCTACTCCTCCAGCAGCACTCTTGCTTTACCTAAACAGACAGCAAATGCACACCTTCCTTCCTCCTTACCCCCCCCCCCCACCTCTCTCCCCCCCCCCCCCAAGTCAATCTCCTCCAGCCCTGATCAATTCATTATGAGTCTGACACGAAAAAGCTCTTTTCCCTGTGACTCACAAGAGTGCTGTCAGACATTTGTCAGCCATGTGGCTCAGACACGTTTCCACATTTTCCAGGGCGATTCCTGGCCCCGCTGCCTGCCTGGCCTTTTCTCACAGTTCTGGCATCATTCCCAGCGACGCCGGGAGAAGCAGGAAGAGAGCTGATCGGCATGATAGCCTAGCCTAGCCTGGCACAGGAAGGGCAGGGCTTCCTTCCTTCCACTGCTGCCTACTCTACCCGGCTTCTAGCCTAGTCTGTCTAAAACCCCCATCATCTCCGCGCCAAAGCTGACGGCATGTTTCCGGAGATAGTGATCGTCCAAGGTCATGAGCCGCTCTAGCGGTAGGCCTAGTCTATCTCCGCTTTGAAGGAAAACCTAACAAATTTCTCTTAACACAGACAAGCAGTGTACATTTTTTGTAGCCGTGTTTAGGAAATTGTGTTGTTGTTTTTTTTTCCTATTGCCTTTTAGGGGTCTTTAAAGACAGTAAAAAATGGTTTGAAACAGCCCCTATTGTAACACACACACACACACACACACACACACACACACACACACACACACACCACACACACACACTCTCTCTCTCTCTCTCCTCTCTCTCTCTCTCTCTCTCTCTCTCTCTCTCTCTCCAGTGGAAAGAGAGAGAGAGAGAAGAGAGGAGAAGAGAGAGGAGAGAGGAGAGAGAGGAGGAGAGAGGAGAGAGAGAGAGGAGAGGAGAAGAGAGAAGAGGAGAGAGAGAGAGAAGAGAGAGAGAGGAGAGAGGAGAGAGAGAGAGAGATGAGAGAGAGGAGAGAGAGAGAGAGAGAGAGAGAGAGGAGAGAAGAGAGAGAGAGAGAGAGAGAGAGGGAAGGATGCATGGTATATAAGAACAACAGCGCTGGCATGCAATTTCTTGAAACCTAATTATACAGTGACAAGACCGCTAACTTAATAACAGATGACAAGATTTACAAAACTGCATACACACGGGGACTGGCTGTAAACAAAAAAAGCACATGAGTGCTTATTCCATTATCCTGGATATAAAAGAATAAATAAATTAAATTAAATAATTTTCCACCATAACAGCCCTACGTCTCATTCCGCATAAACTACAACCAAATTTGGAACACAGGAGCATCTTGTGGCAATAAAATCATCCTGTTTGACTTCAGACAAGGTCGTTAATAAACCGTCTCCATAAAAAGGGGGTCCCCACACAAACTAAGCTTCACATCGTTTCAAGAAGTGAGGCACCAGATTCAATCGGCAAGTGAAGATTTTTTTTTTTGAAAGCTGAAAAAAATAGTGGTTAAACCTAACACAACTTCACTTCTTGAACCGAGAGATCAAGTCCCGTGCAGCAATCCTAGGCATGGGTTAGATTATCTAGGTGAAGAAAAGAGATGCAGCCCCTGCTTGCTTGCTCGTTTGCTTGCTTGCTTCTCAGTCATGTCATGTCAGGTCTACCACTGCTCCTTCAGTTCCAATCTCATTTTCTGGATAAACGCCCAAAGCTTCTACACTCTGCATGTGAAAGATTATCTATCACAGATTGAAAGGAATGCTTGTGATTTCAGTATGTGGCAATTAACCCCACGTCTATCTCTCTTTTATCTCGCCTCGGACTTTCTCTTTAGTGCCAGAAATCTGGGGAGTATTTCACAGCGTTACTTCCTCGACCGTTTCTATTCGAACAGCAGTACACCTCTCGCTATGTGTGCCAATAGCGGTTTAGTAGTAGTAGTAGTAGTAGTAGGCACTCATCAGTCTCGGAAGACTATGGCGTTGCGCTCTAGTCTTTAGAGCGCAAAGCCTGGGCAAGTATGCATGGAGGGCAACTTGTTACCCATGCAGCAGACCCCCCCCCTCTCCACGGCACTGGAATGATCCATTGGAAAGGCAATGACCGATATGAATGGTTCCAAGTACCGTCGCAGGAGCCACCAGAACGTTGCCATATACCTACAGCCCCGAGCCGCTCTGGGACTCCAACTCCCCGATTTTTCCTCAGGAGATGGTGTCTAAACACGACACCTGTGTGCATGCTGGTTTTTATAATTTTGTCATCCGTTCCTACCGGCACACGATGGCCTTGCTCTTCCGAATGGTGGAACGGGATTTTAACGTGGAAGGAAGGAAGGACGGTGGCAGGATGGTTAAGACGTTCGTCTGCCAATGTGTAAACCGTGAGTTTCTGGGTTCGTACCCAGCCTCGCCCTTTCTTCCCAGTTTGACGATAAAATCGAACTGAATGTCGAAGTCATTTGGATGAGACTCGAAACCGAGGCCCCGTGTGCGAATGCACCAGAACATCTTGCGCACACATCTTGCAGAGCGGTTTACTGTCTTTAGAAGTATAGATATCCCTGTTGTCCCTTTTGGACTGGCCAAGACTGTCCTACAGGGAAACAGTACAAGGAGGGGGAGACGAAGAGGCAGACAGATGAAAACGATGGGAAGACAAAGGAGTGGGACGGCCTTGAGTGGAACGATTTGCTACAGAAGGCTGAGGAGGACTGTCAGGGAGTGGAGGAAGCTGGTTGCAAAATCTTCAGTGGTGCCCAACAGTCTACAATACTACGGGATAAGTAAGGTGAAGATGAAGGTTGTCCTTTTAAGGAGTCTAGAGGTAATGCGCCTGTGCAGGCTATGAGAAATCTAGAGTTAAATCCCGTCTGTTTCCGCTCAACACCAGCGTCAACTAGAATATGGTATGATCGGCTGATCTGAGTGCAAGTCTTTCAGAGGAGGCGGTAATAAGAATACATTAGTTGTATTGAAGAACTCACGTGAACAAAATAGTCCCTTGCAAAATTCTGAGTCAAAAGAATGCCACTTTCAAGGGCGGAATGACCCACATAGCCTGGAAAATATTTGTAAGTGGCCTTGGCCTATGGCAACGTGATATTTCAAGGGTGAGCAGCAAAAGTTCACGTACAAAAAAATGTGCCCTATCTATAATTGCTCACGTTATTTTCACATATGGTACGAAACTAACGGAATTATGATATAATTAAAGTACATCACTGACACTTAACAATGGAGCAATTACAGAATGTCCACAATGACAGATGAAAACAATCATCGAGAATAATAATGAGTAAATTAACAAACATTCCGCATCAGGGATAATCATGATTCATCACAGTATTTCTATATCAAGGACAATGCAGAATAATCAGCGTTTCCATATAAGAAAAAAAGAGTAGATTAATGGTTTGGTTTTGGGTTGTTTTTTTTTACAGGGAGGGCGATTATTTCTTTTCATAAAAATGATTCAATATATGGAAAATCCCAATCCTCAGGCAAAGATTTAAGGTCAGAACAGTCAGAATACAACTAACTCCCTCACGACCCAGAGAACTCACATGAAAAGTCAGCTACACACGACGTCCATCAACAAGGGACTGCAACTATCACCCAGATAAGGACGTCCGCCACTGGAATATCCACTCACGAAATTCACAAACACAGCAGATGAACTTCCTGCCTGTGATTTATCCAATCCAAAGAAGCACCAGTACAGGCCCAGCCAGAGCAGCTAGCAGACCTACCTGGCAGGACTGAAGAGGGGCTGAGAGCAAATGGGAAGGAAAGCCACTAGGCTAGCCTCCAACCAACCAACCTCCACCTTGATGGATGGGGGCAGTAGGAGTGCCGAGTTAGCTGTTACAAGGAGGCAGGTTTGTCATCGTCCTCCTGATACATTGCTAATCTCCCTCATCTACCTCGCCTCCTCCTCCTCTCTTCCCCTCCCCCCCTCTCTCAACGACTAACCTCCCCTTACTGAGCAAGGTGTCGAGTTCCTTAGGGCTGCAAGAGAGGGCAGCGATAAGCCTCGGCAGTGACGTCAGAGGCCCCGGCCGACCACAAGGGGCCGTTGTGGCGCGTGGAGGTGTCTGTTTACCCTGTCACTACATTATCAAACCCCCCTTTTCCCGCCTGCACGTGACTTTCGGCTTCTCCGCCAACATGGCCGACAGGGCTGCTTGTTTGGGCCGTGTATCACCCGCCTCATCTCGTGTTCGCCAATCAACACGCTGATTCATCGCTGCCTTTCCACTGCACTGGCGAACACCTTAGGCCGTTTTCCTCCGGGACAGATCAGGGTCTGTTCACGGGCGGAAAAGCTCAGCAACCACCATCACCGACTTGACTTCCAGTTTGCCTTCCCCCTTCCACTTCCCTCTCTTCTTGCTCCCCTCCCCCAAAAAACCTGTGAGAAAAGTGATGTGACACTTACAGGAAAATTTGTTTCGTTGTTGGGTTGTTTTTTTTGTGTGTGTGTGTGTGAAGCTTTTTTTCTGTGAAAATCAGTCACCGTCCTCTCTGGCTTGAACCCGCACGTGCGTGCGCGCGTGTGCTTGTACACGCAGCCATGCATGTGTTTGTTTGGCTGGTGTTTTCCTGATGCAAACAGGTCGTTACTATGGGGCTGTACTGTGTATCCACTGGAAAATCCATCATGTACGGTCACTGGCAGGGAAGAGTTAAGTATCTGTACTGCAGGGGTAATGCAATTCCACAAGTCTCCTTCTCTCTCCTCCTGTTACTTGAAAGGAGTCATCAGGGCACCACCCCACTGCAGCTTTTATTTATGCTGTCTCCAGCAAATTGAACCCCGTGAGCCCATCCCTTCTCCAGGTGGACTGACTGCTTAACTGGGTGGATCCTTGTGATTCATGCCACGGGCCATGCTACCATGAAAGATGGATGGATTGAATTTGAACACCTGCGCAAAATAGTGCATACAACATGCATCTGGTACCTCAGTTTATAGTTGGCGGGATAGCTAAGTAGTCAGAGCGCTTCGCTTTTCCCAAGTCACAGTTAGCAGCACAACGTGTTACCAGTTTGGATGGGCGACCGTTTGCGTGCCTTGTCTCAGTACAGTCCCCCAGTTCATCCAGCTGTAAATGGGTACCTTGCCTCTTTAGGGTCAAGGAAGGTAAAGCAGTGAGGGACAGGAGATGGGCGCCCCTCAATATGCTGGCCCCTAGAAAAGCTGAGGTCTCTGACGCCTCGCTCCCTTACGACCACGTAGGTTATGGGACACCTTTACCTTTTTTTACCTCAATTTATAGCCCTCATCCAAAAGACTTGCTGGAGGGTGAAATCAGAACCTGGGTTAACTCAGAGGGGAGAAAATCTGCCAAACAATGGCCCCACAGTCTCTCAAAGCTGCACCCCCAGACTACTTCAATTCATCAATTCGAAACCCTAACCCCTGATCAGGGTGTTCTGGTGAGGGGCAGAGTGGATACATGTGATCACACACAATGAAACATTACCTAGGCCTAAGACCAGTTGACCAAAGTCTATTAATGAACAGTTGTGGTGTTTTTTTTAAAGTTTGACTGAGTAGGGTTGATACCTCATCGGAAAATCTTCTTCAGGTGAAAACTCAGCAAGTTGTACAAACCCATTACTACAGAATGAGTAAAAGCTGCACAGGGTATGGTGAACTGAGCAGATATGATTCTGACAAGGAGATGCAGGGGGAAAGGAGGACTGGAGAAATAACAGGAAACGTCGTGAATTGATTCCGTTCCTTTTTCTGTGTGTGTGTGTGTGTGTGTGTGTGTGTGTGTGTGTGTGTGTGTGTGTGTGTGTGTGTGTGTGTGTGTGTGTGTGTGTGTGTGTGTGTGTGTGTGTGTGTGTGCGTGCTTGCGTGCGTGTGTGTGTGCGCGTGCGTGCGTGCGTGCGTGCGTACGTGTGTGTGTGTGTTTTGGGGGTTTTGTGTGTTTTGTTTTATTTCTTTTTCTGCTTCTTTGATTATACACTATTTGCTTTTTTTTCTTCTTTTCTTGGTGTGATATATTTCCCTATGATTGTCTCTGCCTTTGTGTGGCGATGTTCTCTAGAATCCACAAACACAGCCAGCAGGAAAAAAACCACCACCACCACCACACACCCTCCTTCCAACGAGGCTGTTGCTTTCCTAGCTAGGCCTAGCCTAACCGCCCTCACTCCCTCACAACTCAACACAGCCGTCACACCACTTCCACTGGCCTATCATTTACATTGGCAATCATTCTGTCATCGATTAAACATCAGAGGGCGTGATGTAGGGGAGTGGAATATCCATATCAATACACCAGTGCTGACGACTTTTGATCATAATTATGCAAATATCATTTAGACTTGACGATGGCACGGACAGACATCCATCCATCCACAACAGCTTTCCTTTACACCGGCAGGCAACAATACAAGAAAATGATGAAGAAAGAAAAACAACCAAAAAAAAACCCAGGGTGGTGCTGCAGCACTTATGGCAAACAGCATTTCACGCTGAGAAAGTTACCATGATGGTAAAAGCTGTATACAATGTAGGATAATATCAGTTTGGTCATGGTAACCCCTCTCCCGCCCCCTCCCCCCAATCTCTCTCTCTCTCTCTCTCTCTCTCTCTCTCTCTCTCTCTCTCTCTCTCTCTCTCTCTCTCTCTCTCTCGATATAAAAGAATAGGCCTAAATCAAATCTCTCTCTCTCTCTCTCTCTTCTCTCTCTCTCTCTCTCTCTCTCTCTCTCTCTCTCTCTCTCTCTCTGTCCTTCCTGTCAAGAATCACTGAGGGGTTATTACTGCAATGATGGACCAACCAGACCCCAATGACGCCAACACCCTTTCCAATCTGATGCCTGCCTCCCCCCCCCCCCCCCCCACCCCCACTCCTACGCCCATAGCATGAAAATGTGTGGGGGTGGGCCCTAAAAGGGAGTGGGGGGGGGGGGGGGGAAAGAACAGACGCGTTCAGCAAGCTAGCGTTCACGTTTTGGATCATGTTTGCAATGGTTTGCTTTTAACTCTGATACAAGACTTCTTAATTAAGTCGGAATGTGGCTACCTTTAATTATGGTAGGTGAAAAATGGTCGTATAATACGCCAAGTCTCACTCACTTTTGGTATAAACCTCGAAGCTGTAGCCAAGAAGCCAAAGAAGTAAGTTACCTTCATTGTGGTAGACTCAAAGACTGCCAATATTGTTTTGTCTACTACCCTTCTCAGTCATTTCCTCTGCATGAAGTTTCGGCTGCTCCCCCCCCCTCCCCCTGGAAATATCGCGTCGCCACAAGATCAGCGCCACTGAATACCAACAGACCCTTTTGGAAAGTTTCTTCGAGGCGTGACCGGTGTGAAAAAGTATGACACGATCAGGAAAATGGATTGTCCATTGGGTTTGTATTGTCAAGTTATTGGGGTGGGGAGGTTTTCCTGACAGAAGTACAGAATGATGTAAATCACTTAGAGGTACCTATCAGATACGTCTCCTTCGTCGAACACTCAGACAGAAACTATTGTTGTCTCTCATAATGAGCGAAAATGCCTTGCACTGCCGTTAAAGCGCCTGACAAGTCAAAGTCAGGCCCGTGTATCTGACATCGGTGTGAGAGAGAATTGTTACCTTCTTAGTCTTTCTTGGAGGGGAAAAAAAGGGCAGGAGAAGGGACCAAGAAAGCAAAAAACTGACAAGGAGGTGGTGGTGACAGGAAGAACAGGAACAAGGCAGAAACAAAAGGGAGGGATAGAAAAGAGGGAATTCTTGGCACAGAATGTCCAGAAGGTGGAGATGCTATTTATACTGACAGGGACCTCGGCATCTCCACGGGGAAGTCAGGTGCTACACTGCTTCCAAATGCTGTTGTTGTTGTTGTTGCTGTTGTTGTTGTTGTTGTTGTTGTTGTTGTGCTTTGTGACAGATAATACTGAAGAAAAAAAAAGATTTCAACTCAAAAGGAAGTGTTGTGCACTTTTTTTTGACGCAGCGCTAGAGGTACATTACAATTCTCAACGGTAGGCTACTATCAACGGAGGGGGAGAAGGGGGGGTGTATAGGGGGGGGGAGGGGGGGGGGGCAGAAACTGTGGTCAGAAACAAATGGCGGAGCCAACAATATTGCAGAGAAGAAACGGAAACCACTTTCAGAGACACATCTTTGGCACACAACCGATATGAATGGAGGAATCTGGTAAACACATCTCAAGTGTACAACCAAAATGCCACCTCACACGGCTAGAGACGGAACTCGAACAGGAGATGAGGATGAAGAGAAGGAGGAGGAGGAAGAGAGGATGAGGAGGAGGAAGAGAGAAGAAGAAGAAGAGAGAAGAAGAAGAAGAAGAGAAGAGAAGAAGAAGAAGAAGAAGAAGAAGAAGAAGAAGAAGAAGAAGAAGAAGAGGAGGAGAGAGAAGAGGAGGAGAAGAGGAGGAGAAGGAGGAGGAGAAGAGGAAGAGAAGAAGAAGAAGAAAGAAGGAGGAGGAAGAAGAGGAGAAGAAGAAGGAGGAGAGGAAGAGGAGAAGAAGGAGGAGGAGGAGGAGAAAAAAGAAGAACAAGAAAAAGAAAGAAAAAAAGCAAGACAAAGAAACAACAGAAACCTTACAAATTTCATTTCACCTTCCTACAACAGAACCAAACCCCAAAAACGTCCCACTAAGACCCCCCCCCCCCCTTTATTACGCACAAACCTGCTATATCCAAGCAATATTTTTTTTTTTTTTTAAAAAGCACACAAAAAATGATACAAGCTGAACGTCTCCAAGACACAGAGAGAGAGAGAGAGAGAGAGAGAGAGAGAGAGAGAGGAGGAGAGAGAGAGAGAGAGAGAGAGAGAGAGAGAGAGAAGAGAGAGAGAGAGAGAGAACAGAGACAGACAGACAGACAGACAGAGACAGAGACACAGACACAGAGAGAGACACAGACAGACAGACAGAGACAGACAGAGACAGAGAGAGGAGGGGTGAGGGAGGAGGGGAGTTAGAGGATATGACAGCCTATATGCTTGCTTGCACCGTAGTGATGAGAGAGAGATGCATTATCAGATGAAGAAGTCTGAAGGAACGGGGTCAGCAGAACCAGATCTGACGACAACACGGTAAGAAGGAGGAGGAGGGGAGGGAGGGAAGAAGAGGGGGGAAAGAAGAGAGGAGGGAGGGGGGGGGGAGAAGAGGGAGGGAGCGGGGGGGGGGAGAAGAGGGAAGTGGTGTAGGTGTGGAGGGGGGTTGTGACACAACTCTTTTCGTCTACGTGCCATTCCTCACCGTACCCGCCATCTTCTGACGTCACGAGACTCTAAAGGGGAGACAACTCCCGCTTGATGGACCTCCTCCTCCTCCTTCCCCCAACAAGTAGGCCTAGGCTAGGCCTCAGCCACAAACACTGACTGCCACTGTCTCCTGTATACTTGCTTGAGGTGAACAGATACGGTGAGGGGTGGGGGGTTGAGGGGTGGGGGTGGGGGGTATAGTGGGAGGAAGGGTAAAACCCCGGGCATACACAAGAGTGTGGTAGTAGTTAGTGGGTGGTGGGAGGAGGGTTAAGGTGGAGGAGATGTTTGGAGATGGTGGTAGTAGGAGAGGAGGAGGGGTGGGGAGAGGGTGTGAGGAGGGGGGGGGGTGTGATTGTCAGCAAATAAGTTGGGTACCAGCTGCTGCCCAGCTTAATGACATTTTGCGGCAATAAACTTGTCACAAGAAAGTGAGTGTGTGTATCCGTGTGTGTGTCGTGTCGCGAAAGGTGTATTGAACACACATACATACACGTATACACACTCGTGTACACACACACACGTACACATCTGTTCCTTTACTCCGCTGTGTCTTGGTTTAATTTTTAAAAAAACGAGAAAAAACGGATGTTAGAGTTGGTTTCCTCTTAAAGTGTCAACTAAGAATCTTACCCTGACCCAAAAAAAAGTTTTTAATGATTGGTTGTGTACAATTTAATTGATTGGCAAAAACGTTGAAAGCTTAACCACACACAATGATGCAAAAAACGTTTAAAGCTTAACCACCACACACACACACACACACACACACACACACACACACACACACACACACACACACACACACACCACACCACTATTGTTTGATTGCCCAATCTTATTGACCTTTTTAAAAGGAGAGGATTAGAATTAAAAAAAGATATGCAGTTCAAGAAGTTTTGTATGACCTCACAGTTCATAACATCAGTTGCTGAGGTTAATATTCTTCCCATAAGATCTCTTCTGAGTTTATATATATATATATATTATATATATATATATATATATTATATAATATATATATATATATATATCTGAGAGAGAGAGAGAGAGAGAGAGAGATAGAGAGAGAGAAGAGAGAGAGAGAGAGAGAGAGAGAGAGAATGCGGGTGTGTCTATATCACCAAGTAGTGAAGGACATTAACAAACAAACAAAACAACCACACACACACACACACACACACACACACACACACACACACACACAACACACATTACACACACACACACACACACACACACACACACACACACACACACACACACACACGACAGACACACGACACACAACCCCCCACCGACAAGACAAAACAGCAGCCAGAGGGTGTCAAAGAGAAGTGTTCTTTGGACCCAGTTTTGTCCCACTTGCACAGTTCTTGCCCCTATTACCCGTAAAAGGAAGAAGAGGGGGAGGGGGGGGGACCCTGTCTGCTTACTTCACCGCTGACGTCAGTTAAAACATACTGAGGTCACTCTGTACGTGAGCTGACGTCACTTTACGCTGATTGCGCACTCTCACTGACGTCAGTCACCACTCGTCAGAGGAGGCAAAAGTAAATAAAGATCGGGCAAGGCTTTTCTGCATCTTCATGCAGTGTTCAGGCCTAGCCAACTGAAAGTCATCATGGGGGGAAGGATAAAAATCACCAGTGCCTCGCTTCACCCCAAAAGACACTGCCTTCTTTCTTCTTCTTCTTCTTCTTCTTCTTCTTCTTCGCGTTCTTCTACTTCTTCTTCTACTTCTTCTTTTCTTCTTCTTTTCTTCTTCTTCTTTCCTTCTTCTTCTTCTCTATTCTTCTTCTTCTTCTTCTTCCTATTCTTCACGTTCTTCTTTTTCTTCTACTACTTCTACTTCTTCTTTTTCTTCTTCTTCTTTTTCACTTCTTCTTCTTCTTCTCCTTCTTCTTCTTCTTCTCTTCTTCTTCTTCTCCTTCTTCTTCTTCTTCTTCTTCTTCTCTTCTTCTTCTTCTTCTTCTTCTTCCTTCTTCTTCTTCTTCTTCTTCTTCTTCTTCTTCTTCTTCTCCTTCTTCTTCTTCTTCTTTTTCTTCTTTGTCGTCAAACGCTCAAACAGCAGCTGGGGACGGGATAGCCTGGTGGTCAGAGTGATGCACTCGTGATCTGCTGACCCAGGTTCGATTCTCGTTCAAGAGGATTTTTTTTCTCTGGAGTTAACATCAGTGCCGACTCCAGTCCCCCCAAAAGTCTTTCGGGTGAGGCTATAAACCGAGGTCCCGATTGCGAACGCACACAGAACATCTTCCGCACACGTTAAAACCCGTTCCTCTTTTCGGAAGAGTAGGCCATTGTGTGCTGGTAGGAACGGGTGACAAAAATTTACAAAACTGCATACACAGGGGACTGGATGTTTTAATTTTTTAAAAAAAACCACACGAGTGCTTATTTCATTATCCTCGAAATAAAAGATTTTTTTTTTAATTGCAAAGTATTATTGTCTGAGCGAAAATGCCTTGCGCTGCTGTTAAGCGCCTGGCAAGTCAGGCCCCGTGCATACGACTTCGGGCATGGGACAAAATTTTCATCTGGGGCGGGGGGGCGGAGGGGGGAGAGGGGGTACTGCAGGAGAATGGTCCAAGAAGGCAGAAAACAGACAAAGAAGGAGGAGGTGACAGGAAGAAAAAGGAACAAGGCAGAATCAAAGAGAGAGGATAGAAAAGAGGGAATTTCTAGCACAAGAATTTCCAGAAGGTGGGGATGCTATGTGTACTGACAGATCCCCGGCATTCCCACAGGGCGAACTGCCTAGATGAGCGACACATTGGTGGATCGGTGGTTATTTTATTTATCTATTTATTCATTTATATCGAGGATAATGGAATAAAGCACTTCTGTGCTTTTTTACATCCAGTCCTCATGTGTGTGTGCAGTTTTGTAAATCTTGTCATCTGTTCCCACCGGCACACAATGGCCTACTCTGACGAAAACCGGAACAGAATTTAACGTGTGCGCAAGATGTTCTGCGTTCGTTCGCACACGGGGCCTCGATTTACAGTCTCATCCGAAGGACTTTTGGGGGAGAGTGGAGTCAGCACTGATGTTAACTCCAGAGGAAAAATCCCCTCGAACGGGAATCGAACCTGGGTCGTCAAATTGCGAGCGCAATGTAGGCTATCCCGTGGGCCACCTGCCTCCAAATCGAGAAGTTGTGGGTTCGATCCCCGTTTGTTTCCGAGCTTTCCTTCCATCCACTACGCCTCAAGTGGCGGTCAGGGTGCTAGTTCTCTTCGGAGGAGGCGACGAGGCGATAAGGCGAGGCCCCTGTATGCAACACACATTCAGAGCACATAAAAGAACCCACGGCAACAAGAGAGTTGTCCCTTAACAAAACTAATTTCTGCGGCAAAAATGTTTCTCAGTGGGAAACTAATACACATACAGACAGGAAGACTTAAAAAAGAACCTACAAAAAATTGGGTGGCGCTGCTCTTGTGGCGATGACCCCCCCCTCCTCCTCCTCCTGAGAGAGTAGCCCGAATTTCACAAAGAGAAATCTGCTATGACTTAAAGTAGTATAAAATACAATACAGCACAAGACAATTCAATACAATCAATACAATACAATGCAATACATTATTCAGAATTAGTTGTTATGGTTGTTGTTGTTGTTTTTGTTGTTGTTCTAAATTTTTTCGCTTTTCATGTCGTCACGTCATGGACTGTATTCAACACGCTGATGGGGTTATCATCATTTGTAATATTTAACGCTTTGATTTGTTTTTGTTTGTTGGTTAGTTGTTTTTTTGTTGTTTTTTTTACAAGATATAGCGCTAAATAAATTTCATATATTGTTATTCCTCTGAAGTCGGAGTATGGCTGCCTATATGGCCAAGTACCTAAAAAACAGTCATCCACGCAAACTTCTCATTCAGTGTGCAGTTTCAATCTCACAGTGATTCCCAGGTGGGATGAGTGAGTGAGTCAGAGTTAGTGCACATTCTGGGTGACAGACCCCCAGAGTGTTAAAGCTGGGGAACACATAACAACAACATAATTATGTTATCATCATCATCATCAGTATTATTATTGTTATTGTTATTATTATCATCATCCATCATCACATCATCATCATCATCATCATCATCATCATCATCATCATTATTATCACCATCATCATCATCATCATCATCATCACAATCATCATCATCATCATCATCATCATCATCATCATTATTATTATTATTATTATTATTATTATTATTATTATTTATTATTATATTGTTGTTGTTGTTGTTGCTAGCTCTGTTGTCCTCCTTCTCATCATCATCATTATCATCATTATTATCATCATCATTATTATTATTACATTACATATTTCCTGACAAAAAGGAAAAGGAGCAGGAGCGTCGGCGACTCCTCTCTCTCTCTCTCTCTCCTACATCATCCAAAACGGCTGCTCTCGATTCGACACGACAGAGAAAGAAAGGGCTTTTTAAAGGGAGGGAGCATACAATCTACAGCCCCAACAGCATCGATCTGCAGTATTCATAGGAGCATCATTTTTCTATCCCCTGGGCTAAATAAAAGTCGCAGGATGACAACAGCTTTTTTCTGTATGTATCTTCTTCCCTCTTTTGTTGTGTATACGCCGGTGTATGAAAATAACTGCGTAGAACTAGGAATATGCTCTCCACAAAAAAAGGGGAAAAAAATCAGACAACCAATTTGACGCAACTCACAGGATTAAATAAGGTTAGGCTCATCTTTCTTTGCGTGTGGTTCGGATTTTTTTTTTTTTTAATCTGAGGCAGTTTTCTGCACAATCATGGGAAGGAAAGACATTGGGTGGGGGTGGGGGGGGGGGGGGGGGGAGGGGGCCTTGTTTGTTTGTTTCTGTCCGTCTGTCTTTGCTTCTTTGTTATATTCCCGTTCAAAGAGGATTTCACCCCTGGAGTTAACATCAGTGCCAACTCCACTCCCCCCGAAAGTCTTTTGGATGAGACTATAAACCGAGGTCCAGTGTTCAAACGCACGCAGAATATCTTGCGCACACATAAAAACATGTTCCCCTTTTCGGAAGAGTAGGCCATTGGTGCAAAAACAAAAAAAAGTAGCATTGTCTCAGTCATACAGACTTTAGTCTTTTTTAAACTCTCCCTCTCATACAGTCATTTTCTCTTCTTGCCATGAAATAAAAGCTATTAGTTCCACCATATTTACCGGCAGTTCAAGTAAGTGTGTGTGTGTGTGTGTGTCTGTGTGCGTGCGTGCGTGCGTACGTGCGTGCGTGTGTGTGTGCGTGCGTGCGTACGTGCGTGTGTGTGTGTGTGTGTGTGTGTGTTTGTGTGTGTGTGTGTGTGTGTGTGGTGCGTGCGTGCGTGCGTGCGTGCGGCGTGCGTGCGTGCGTGCGTGCGTGCGTGTGTGTGTGTGTGTGTGTGTGCATCTGTTGCATACGTGTGCATGTAGTATCCAGTTGTGTGTTTTAAACTTCGAGCGCTTTGATCTCGTTAGAGATAGGACATATCCGTCCTTCTCATCATCAACATTATTATGTTGTTGTTATTGTTGTTGTTATCAATGTTGCTGTAGCTGTTAACATTGCCATCACTGTCACTATCATTACTATTTCTATTATAATCGTCATCGTCGTTCTTTGTCTTATGATTTTTACCATTCTCGTTATTATTATTATCATTATCATCATTTAATTAAAAGAAATAATAATAATAATAATAATAATAATAATAATAAATAATAATAATGATGATGATGATGGTGACGATGATGACGACGACGACGACTACAACAACAACAACACAACGACGACGACGATGAGGATGATGATGATGATGATGATATAGATAATAATAATAATACTAATAATACTACTACTACTACTAACTACTACTAATAATAATAATAATAATAATAGGCAACGGGGGAGGGGGGTCAGATTTTTGAGTGTGTGATTGATGACGAACTCAGATCGTAATCTTACTATTGTGTCTTTTGCTTGGAGTGAATGAATATCGAATGATAGGAGTATCCAAACAATACATGCAATATGAATTTGTAATTTAAAAAATATATATATCATACTTATGTAATGCGCTCTGAGAGTTATTGATTTCTTTAAATGTAAAGCGCAATATAAATAAAGGGTTATTACTTTTGGTTGGTTGGTTGAATGGTCGGTTGGATGGATGGATGGATGGATGGATGGATGGATGGATGGATGGATGGATGGATGGATGGTTGGTTGGGTTTGGTTGGTTGGTTGGTTGGTTGGTTGGTTGGTGGTTGGATGGATGGATGGTGGTGGTGTGTGGATGATGGATGGATGGATGGATGGATGGATGGATGGTTGGTTGGTTGGTTGGTTGGTGGTTGGATGGATGGATGGATGGATGGATGGATGGGGATGGATGGTGGATGGTGGTGGTTGGTTGGTTGGTTGGTGGTTGGTATGGTTGGATGGATTGGATGGTGATGGATGGATGGATGGGGATGGGATCGTATGGTTGGTTGGTTGGTGTTGGTTGGATTGGTGGATGGATGGATGGATGATGGATGATGGTTGGTTTGGTTGGTTTTCATTCATAGGAGATGGGGTGGGATGGGAGGATATTCTTCGATTCAGGTTGTTTCAACAATTTGGACAGGGTTGAAGTGAGGGATGACTAATACTCATCTTGGAAGAAAAATCGAGTCTGACACACTGAAAGCATGAGGAGACTGACTAAAACTCTTTGAATAACAACCGACTTTATACACTAACAAGAGTGGCATCCTTTAAAAGCCTCCCAACAACGCTGAACACTGCCAAGCTGAACATGATGAAAAAAACACAAACCAACAAACAAACAAACAAAACAAAACAACAAACACAAACATTTCTCTTTATATACCAGAGACGCAGACAGAAACAGATCGAACTGTATGCCTGTAATCTGTTTACGTCATAAACGATGCTGTTCGATCGCTTTCTCCACCCCTCGTCTCTCTCTCTCTCTCTCTCTCTCTCT
>CM060344.1:33620438-33625438 GCA_030674155.1 Stramonita haemastoma | reverse complement strand
AGTTGAATCTGGCGGAGCCCACCCATGCTTGAATGGGTCTGCCGCAACATCGATTCGTATCCATGACAGCTAGACTAGTTTTAGAAAAGATCTCTCTCCCCATCCAATCCAATCTTGTTGTTTATAGCCCTGCCCCGCCTCCTCCCCCCAAAAGATCTATCTGAATCGATAAGCAGAGCCAGTAGGTAAGAAGCTGTCCCATAATCTGATCTTTTGATATTGATCAATATGATCTGTTGATATCACTCAATGTGATCATTTGACATTAATCAATAGTAAGTGGCTACGTGCTCCTTGTTGATCCAATAGATTCAACAAACGTCCAAAATCAACCTGTACATAGACTTCTGATGTCAGACTTTTCCCACCCCTTCCTGGGCTAGAGTGCAGACGTGAGACTTGCATGTGGGACTGTTTCTCCCCCACCCTCCTCGCCATTTAGGTAGCCACATTCTGACTTAATAATAATAATAATAATACATGGAATTTATATAGCGCTATATCTTGCAAAAACTAAATCAAAGCGCTTGCATTCGACTGATACAACACAAAAACAATCAACAACAATTACTAGCTTTAGAAAATAGCAAATTCGAAAGCACACACAACACACACACACACACACACACACACACACACACACACACACACACACACACACACACACACACACACACACACACTGATAAAGGTTACACACTTTGGCAGGGTAAAGGGGATTTCAGATGTTGAAGGCAGTGCCAGATAGGAGATGGAAACAGAAGGCAAAAATCTTAGGTTTGAAATAAGCGTGTCTTGAGGTTGGATTAAAAAGTGACTTCAGGGATGTGTTGGACTTAATCAAGAACAATGAACTGGAGGGAAGGGTTAGCTTCCATTCATACAGTCTTAAACGTTCAATATTCCACAGTAGTTGAGCAGGGGTGTCTTTACACAACAAGCGGATTGGGGAGAGAGAAAACGGGGCAGAATGGACAAGAAGGAACGCCATGCCTTACATTACAGCCCTGAAGGTCGCACCTCAGGCATCATCCAGGTCGCAGCTAAAGCACAATTCTGTTCTGACGGCCACACCCTGTGTTGAAGTTCAGGAGGTCGTACCCTATAATCATCCCAGTGGTGAATGCCATGCCCTACATCACGGTTCTGAAGGTCACGGCTTACATCACACTTCTGAATGTCACGTTCTGCATAAAACTCCAGCTCTGGAGGCCATGCCCTACAACAGTGTGGAAGGTCAGGGTCTGAGTTACAGGTCTTCAGATCGTGTACTGCTTCACGGTTCTGAAGGCAGCCAAACACAAGAGGCCCCCATACTGTGGCTGGGTCACTTCAGTGGCATCGATTTCAGTGGTGCCTGTTGACATTCTGATGAATTATCCAGGACACCATCAGCCAGCCTACCTATGCTGACTGCATGCTATGAGAGTGAAGATGCTAAGCCACACTGACTGAGATGCCCGCTACTGTTATCACCACGATATCACTTCTGCATCAGTCCCCAAAAGGATCTGATGATTCTATTTTTTCCTACTCAGCGAGAGCTCCAAGGTTCACCAATGGTGAGATTTTTGCATTATTATGCAACCCTTTTTGTCCACCATTAAGGTAGCCACATTCCGACTTTGGAGATGATGTCTAAATGCAGCACCAGTGTACATGTGAGTTTTTAAAAATATTTTTTGTCATCTGCTCTTACTGGCACAGATGGCATATTCTTCCAAATGGCAGGACAGGTTTTAAAGTGTACGAAATAAGTTCTGTGTGCGTTTGCACATGGGACTTCGAATTATAATCTCATCCAAAAGACTTTCAGGGGAGTGGAGTCAGTGCTGACGTGACCTCCAGGAGAAAAATCCCCTTGAACACGTGTCTTGGTGAGGGCTCAAACCTAGGTTTGATCTCAGGCCATCAATTGGTGAGCACAATGTTCTAACCACTTTTCTACCCCCCCCCCCCCCCTGACTCTTGATACAAGCTAAACAAATGTAAGGAAATGGAGAAGGGACCAACACTGAGGTTATCATACAATCTGACCACCAAGAGCCACAGAAATCTTGAACAATCTAATTTGAGGAATATCTATCAGGATGATGAAGAGAATGCTTCACAGTTTCTGCTATGGTGAGGATGCACAACCTACCTGAATCATTTTCTTTCATTTCTCAGTCAGGCCAAAAAATATACCCAATGTGTTGAGTCAGGTCATTCGAGCAAAACTTTCAGATCCAATTCCGAAAACTGGACAGTACTCCACCGTGTGGTTCCAGTCTTCCCAATGAGCCCCAGCATAGTCCAGATGATGAGCCAGTTATAACTCCTCCTGACCCCAAACATGTCAGCATTACACTTCTGACTGAAGCTAAAAAAAAATAATAATAATGGCCTCCTGGCCTGGAGTCCATATATGCAAGGGCGAATGCATTCACACAGAAATGGTAACACCATTGAAGATTAGAAGAAAAAAACTCTCAGGCCTAGGCACAAGTTCGCTGTATGTCAGGTTGAAAAAAATAAACCACACATGGACAAAAATATCTAGTGATTACACACTGTCAGAAAAAAAAACCCACCTACATCTTTCAAGTAACCACTAGGAATGGTCACTGGTTATTCACACATCCTCAGACCTAATCCCCACCACCAGTCTCTGC
Source organism: Stramonita haemastoma (assembly GCA_030674155.1). Taxonomy (NCBI): domain Eukaryota; kingdom Metazoa; phylum Mollusca; class Gastropoda; order Neogastropoda; family Muricidae; genus Stramonita; species Stramonita haemastoma. Next base: position 33,622,784 of record CM060344.1, on the reverse strand, counting down.
TGTGTAGCTGGCTAGACTAGCTATCTGTCACGGCTGAGCTTTGGGTAATGGCATGGATTGGGAGGAGACAGCAAGTCCCACCACAGACCATGGCATTGAAGGCAGTGAACTTGGGAGAGGAGGGGAAGGAGGAAGAGGAGGAGGAGGAGGAGAAGGAGGAGGAGGAGGAAGAGGAAGAAGAGCGCCCAGCAGCTGACAGTCAGACGACAAGAGATGAGATACTGAGAAAGCACAAACCCCTCCAGGCCAGGACCCCAGCTCGGAACAGAACAGAACAGAGCAGAACCGAACCGAACAGAACAGAACAGGCGATCGATCCGATAAGTGCCTGGCAATCCCTCTCCTCCTCTCCTATGTCCTGCCTGCCACTCCACACTGCTCAGCCTCTATACGTCTCCCTTTAGTTGCAGAAATCTTGCGCAAACTTCCCTCCCCCCCCCTCTCTACTTCCCCCCTCCCCTCCTCACCTCCTCCCACCCTCCCCCCTCTTCTTCCTTTTTCTTTCCAAATCCGTCTGTGGCGAGTAGTAGAGGACACGATGGGGAGCTGGCCGCCATGATGGAATCTGCCTGCTGTCCCCCTGCCTGTTGCTTGCCCCTCCCTCAAGGTCCACTGCACTACAAAGCTGCACAATGCCAACTCTCCCATTGCCCCTTTTTTTTAGGGGTGGAGGGGGTGGACAGGGGGGGGGGGGTAGGGGGGGGGGGGAGGAGCAACAGATGAGATTTCTGTGGACAGGGTTTCCATGGTGACTGGCATGCAGAGGGCAGGTCCCCTACTGATAGGGTTGGGAAAGCGTGTGATGAAATAAGGTAATCGGGTCTTCTGCTCCTGCTACTCTCCCATAACGCCCGATGCTGCTGCTGCTGCTTCCTCCAATAATGCCCGCTGCTGCTGCTGCTGCTGCTGCTTGCTGCTGCTCCAGCCTCCTCAACCAACATCTCTCCTTGCTGCTGCATCCCCCCCCCCCCCCCCCTCTCTCTCTCTCTTCCATTTTACCCCTGTCAAGCTACTACACACAGAGACAGACGCAGACAACACACTGTATGCATGTGCACGTACACACATCCATGAATGTGCACACACAAAATACCATACACACAACAGCATCCATGCGCGTGTACACACACACACACACAACACAACACACACTCACACAACACACCACATCACACCACACACACACCACACCACAACCCCCCACCCCCCCCGCCACACACACCACACCCACACACACACCACACACCACCCACACCACCACCACACCACCACACACACACACACACACACACAAAACGATACAGAACGGGACGGCCTGTGATTAAAGCGTTTATGGGTTGTGTTCGTGAGTTTGATGGCCCAGGTCCGAACCACAACCAACACGCCTGTTCAAAGGGATTTTTCCTTTGGGAGTTAACATCATGCCCACTCCACTCCCCTGAATGTTCTGTGGATGAGACTACAAACCGAGACCCCATGTGCAAACCGCACGCAGAACATCTTGCGTACACGCTAAAAAAAAAAAAATAAAAAAAAAAAAAAACCTCTTCCGCCTTTCAAAACAGTAGGCCATTGTGTGCAGGTGGGAACAGATTAAAAAAAATTGACTAAAAAATCGCATGCACACGGGGACAGGATGTAAGGGAAAAAGTATATGATTGCCTATTCTATCCTCCTCGAAGTAATAAATTAAAGTAGGAAAAACGAATCAACAAAAATATCCACAAACGCAATACAACCAACCCCCCCCCCCCCCCCCACACACACACACACATAAATAACACATACAACACACACACACACACACAACACAACACACACATACACACACACACACAAACACACACAACACCCCCCCACACACACACCACACAACACACCCCACACACACACACACACACACACAAACACACACAACCCCCCCCCCCCCCCCCCACACACACACACACACACAATCACACACACACACAATCTCCATGACAGCTCACCAAATCAACACGAAGAAGGAAAAAAAAAAAAAAGAAAGAAGAAAAAATGGCTTCCCGATCTTCCCAAGCGAAAAGGAGGAGGGAAAGAAATGAAAAAAGACAGAAAAGAAAGACAAGAGAAAAGAAAAAAAAAAAACACCAAAAAAAAAAAAACAACCTCCAACCCAACTCACTCGCCGCCTGACGGAAACACTTTCATCTCTATCAGCAAACGGATCGATAGCCGAGAAGAACTACTGCCCCCTGCAGAGCTGCCGATAGAATCCTGGCAATAGAAGGCAACTAATCCAGACAAATGGTGAATGTGTGTGTGGTGTGTGTGTGTGTGTGTGTTGTGGTGTGTGTGTGTGTGTTTGTG
>CM060344.1:33615438-33617938 GCA_030674155.1 Stramonita haemastoma | reverse complement strand
GGTGGTGGTGGTGGTGGTGGTAGTGGCGGCGGTGGTGGTGGTGGAGGGGGTCATTGTTTTTAATCCTTTTTTTTTTTTTTCAATTTCAATTCTTCAACCAAAGACAGACACTGGTTTCTGTTTGGTTTCTTAACTTCAACGGATATATATATATATATATATATATATATATATATATATATATATATATATATATATATATATATATATATATTATATATATATATATATATATGTATATACATACACGTATATATACACGCACGCAAGTCGTCAGCGTATGCTTAAAATAAAATGACAGATTTACTGCTTCAAATGTCTCCTTTACATTTCTACAAGAGTCATACTCCTCAGAGGTGAACAAGTGAAGCCTCAAAACAGCAAGACAGAAATATATATATGCGGTCTATAATAATTTTTGAACAGTACCTGACATACACAGCGGTGACTGAGCACATCGTTGAAGACAAGACACACAATACATACACACACAATACATACACACACACACAGGTTGTCAAAAAACCTCACCACACAACTGACGTGCTGCTGGAAATAAACTGTCTGGAAATACTTGCAGGAAAGGAGAGTGAGGGGGAGGAGGGAAGGGGGGGGGGGGGTGGAGACAGGGGATAAAGGGGGGGGGGGGAGGGAGAGAAATTGAGATGTTACTGCGTGAGGCAGAAGGCATTCCAGGTACCAGTCAAAATCTGTGTCTGCCGACAACAAACAACACACACTCACTCACTCTCCAACCACTGCCTGGCGAGTGGTGAGGCTCCGTCTGTTGCCACTGAACAGACCCTGGTGGGTCATTAGGGGATACCTTGAACTGGGCATACAGACAGACAGACAGACAGACAGACAGACAGACAGACAGAGAGATTTGATTGATTGATTGATTGATTGGTTGATTGATTGATTGATTCTTTTATATCGAGGATAATGGAATAAGCACTCTTGTGCTATTTTACATCCAGTCCCCGTGTGTATGTAGTTTTGTAAATGTCATCTGTTCCCACCGGCACACGATGGCCTACTCTTACGAAAAGCGAACAGGATTTAACGTGAGAGAGAGGGGGGGGAGAGGGGAGGAGAGAGAGAGAGAGAGAGAGAGAGAGAGAGAGAGAGAGAGAGAGGGAGAGAGAGAGGGAGGGAGAGAGAGAGAGAGAGAGGGAGGAGAGAGAGAGAGAGGGAGGGAGGGGGAGAGAGAGAGAGAGAGAGAGAGAGAGAGAGAAGAGAGAGAGAGAGAGAGAGAGAGAGAGAGAGAAGAGACAGAGAGAGAGAGACAGAGAGACACAGAGAGAGAGAGAGAAAGAGAGAGAGAGAGAGAGAGAGAGAAGAGAGAGAGAGAGAGAGAGAGAGAGAGAGAGAGAAGAGAGAGAGAGAGAGAGAGAGAGAAAGACAGAGAGACAGAGAGACAGAGAGAGCAGAGGCTCCACATTGCACACATGACCACCTACCTACCCTGGGATTTATTCTTCACTGGAGACTGGAACCCCATACCAGTACCACTGAAGAATGGGAAGTCAGGATCTAAAATAATTGTGGCAGGTTGGAGGTTTGGAAGCAGCAGGTTACTCTTATACAGGCTATGCTTTAAAAAAAAAATTAGCAGTGAATTGCAATCACGCAGGTGATGGTTTTCAATCCATGGATTAAAATCAGGGTAATTTCTAGTTATGAGCAGTGGATTTCGATGGCATGGGTTATGATTATCGAGCAGTGAAACACAATTAGCGCAGGTTATAATTTTGCGTGTAGCGGATCAGAATTATGCTGGTTATAATTGTCGGGTAAGGGATAACGATTATGCAGGTTACAATTTTCAAGCAGGGAATGACAATCTCACTGGCTAGGATTCTCGTGGAGTGGATTACAGTGACGAAGGTTGTCCCCACTGAGCAGTAGATGATTATCAATCATGCAGGTTATGATTTTTGGGAAGTTGAATTGCTATCCCGCAAGTTATCATTGTGGAGCAATAGATTACATTAGTACACAGGTTCTGGTTTTCGAGCAGTCAATCCCAATCAATAAACGCAGGTTATGGTTTTTGTACGTAACAAACCTTTTAGAATGGCAGAACAGAGAGAGAAATGGAGGGAGCTGGTTGTCAAGTCTTCAGGGGTGCCCCCACGGTCGCCAGACAAAGGGATAGATACTTAGATAGAAAGTGAATTATTGATGTTTGTTATGTACACATCCTGATAATTGTTTTCCATGTCCACAAACACAAACAGATAAACATGCGAATAAAAACCATAAACATGGACGAGTTCTCCCTCACCTACACCCGGATAATCTCTCCGCCCCCCCCCCCCCCCCCCCCCCCTTCCCTCCTGTATCTGTATTGGACCATATTTCCCCTTTTACTATAAATGTGGACAATCTTTACCTGTCTGACTATAAAAGTGAACAATTTTTCTCAAGTGTGTGGACAATTCTTCCCATGTACTCATTTGGCCAAGTTTTCTAAGGCACATGTACATTTCCTTCC
>CM060344.1:33600438-33605438 GCA_030674155.1 Stramonita haemastoma | reverse complement strand
CCCCCCCCCCCCCCCCCCCCCCAAAAAAAAAAAAAAAAAAAGTTCACATTCAAACGAAAAAAAAAATCGAACTCAAAATAAGACATTCACATTCAAAGAGACAATCTAGAAAAAAATAATAAACGACACCCAACACAGTTCCCACACCCACACACATAAGTAACCCTACCAACTTCCAAATCTACCTCGTAACAAGACGTCACGACGAGTCAACTGACCGTATTTCTGGGCTGATAATTCCACAGTAAATGTACCGCCGTATCCTGCACCCCCGTACGTAAGCGGGCAAAGTGAACGATGATGTATGAGGAGGTATATCTGCCTGTCTGTCTCTGACTGTGTCATGCCCGAGGCCACACTCCCTCCCTCCATCCTATTTTCTGCAGCTGACAAGCATGGCGAAAGAATGGAAAGGAATGCAACAGGCTTCCCCTTCCCTTCCCTTCCATTCCTGTGAGGGTTTTTTTTTTTTGCCACAGGCAAACCCTGGTTAGACTGCGGCATTCCACCTACCAGTCATAATATGGGATGACAGGCCTGTTTTCCCAAGCAGAATTTGCAACTGCTGAGCACTGCACTCGGTCGCTACACATAACAGGCTGCATGCACTCAGATTTCGTCAGGTTCGGAGGTACATTCAGACTTGGATACACAACAGAGATACACACATGCGCAAGCTTAAGCGCGCATACACACACACACACATATGCATACAAACATGCACACACACGCATACAAGCACACACACATGCACACTCACATGCACACACACACACCGCATAACAAACACACACACACACACACACACACACACACACACACACACACACACACACACACACACACACACACACACACACACACACACTCCCTCAGGAATGAGTCATAGACAGGCAGACATACAAAGAGACAGACAGGGACAGAAAGACTGAGAGAGACAGAGAAGAAGAAGAAGAAGAAGAAGAAGAAGAAGAAGAAGAGAAGAAGAAGAAGAAGAGAGAAGAGAGAGAGAGAGAAACAGAGACAGAGACAGAGAGATATAGAGAGAGATATATACAGAGTCAGAGACAGAGACAGAGAGAAAGATACAGAGACAGACAGACACAGTCAGACTGGCTGACTTCAGATCTGCAACCAGACCTGGCTTCAGAAAACAGAAAGAAAACGTGGAGGAAGGACGAAGTCACAAAGATGGAGAGTCAGAACAGACAGACACAGACAGACAGACAGACAGACAGACAGACAGACAGACAGACAGACAGACAGACAGACACAGACAAACAGACACAGACAGACAAACAGACAGAATGCTGAAATATTATTGAAATCCAATCCAGTCATGCTGTTTATAGCCCCACCGACCGCACAGGCCATATCGGGGCTGTTACCTCGTCACCTTTCAAAACATATTAAAACTGTGCAACTAGATCTATACATACAGATTACAACGGGGTATAAAACCAACTTGACTGTCCTTGCATGTATTGACGCCCTGGTCAACCATAAGGGTCAGCCTTTATTATTGAATTATTATTGAAATTATTATTTCCAATGGATCATTCCAGTGGCGTGGAGAGGGGGGGGGGGTCTACTGCATGGGTAACAGCTTGCCCTCCATACTTACATACCCAGGCTTTGCGCTCTCAATACCAGAGCGCAACTCCATAGTCTTCCGAGACTGATGGGTGCCTACTTCTACTATTGAAATTATTATAAATGAAATGCTATATACCATTCACAAAGTGATGTAACAATGCAAATGCAGACATGCAGACAGACAGACAGACAGACAGACAGACAGACAGACAGACAGACAGAATAGACAGACAGAGAGCTGAACGATTGAACTGTTCCAAAATCCACAAAGGGCTGCAGCAATGCCAATTTACCCAGGTATGCGTTATAACGTACAGAATCTTGGCTGATGCACTGGAACACCATGAAGGATCAGTCAGCATTGGTGGCAGAACGATCATAAACCTGTTTCGCAGATGACATTGACGAACTAGCTGGATCAGAACAAGAGCTTGCCAGCCTAAAGGAACACCTGAACAAGGCTTCTAAAACATACGGCATGGAAATCAGTGCAGAGAAGACCAATCTGATGACCAATAACGCCAAGAGCTTCAGCACTGATACCAGGGTCAATGACCAGAAGCTGGAAACGGTTCAAAGCGTCAAGTGCCTGGGAGCCGTCGTATCAGACAAGGGGTCCAACTCCAAGCCAGAGGTAATATGCAGAATTGCACAGACAATAACAGCACTGTCAAAACTGAACACCATCTGGAAAGATAAAAAATATCTCATTCAACTCCAAGATCAGACTAATGTGCTCCCTTGTCATATCCATATTCCTGTATGCCTGTGAATCGTGGACCCTGACTGCAGATTTGTGAAAGAAGAGTACAGGCGGTAGAGATGAGATGCTTCCGGAGACTCCTTGGCATCTCTTACCGAGACCACACAAGCAACGAAGCCGTGCATAACAGAATCCAGCAAACCATTGGAGTCTACGAAAATCTTCCATCAATCGTAAAGAAGCGTAAACTTAAATGGCATGGGTACGTCACAAGATCAAAAGGACTTGCAAAAACAATACTGCAAGGCACTGTCCAAGGAGGAAGAAAAAGAGGCAGACCAAGGAAGAGATGGGAGGACAACATCAGCGAATGGACAGGTCTAGAACTCAACCAAATTTTGAGAAAGGCAGAACAGAGAGAGGAACGGAGGGAACTTGTTGTCAAGTCTTCAGGGGTGCCCCCACGGTCGCTAGACTAACCAATCCAATCCAATTCAATCCAATCATGCTGTTTATAGCTCCGCCGACCACACAGGCTATATCGGGGCTGTCACCTGTCGCCAAACTAAGCGATCAATGTTACACAGATATAGATATGTGTATGTATGTATGTGTGTGTGTGTGTGTGTGTGTGTGTGTATATATATATATATATATATATATATATATATATATATATATATATATACATATATATGAAAAAATTACCACCCCCCCTACCCCCCCCCCCCCCCCCAAAAAAAAAAAAACCCCTAAAACAAACAACCAACAAAGAACCCTTTTCACACAGCAGTGCTAAGTGAGGCCCGAAAGCAAGCCAGTCACGACCTATTCCCACAGGCACAGCACAGACAACACAACAGGTATAGTAAGGGAGACGATAAGCAGAGACCTCTCGCTATCACCTGAAGCCCCACGTTTGCCAAGGCAAGGAAGGACCCTTCCTCTTCCTCCTTCTCCTTCTGACGTACAACGGCAACATGGCAATACTGCTGAGGGCTTGCCAGCTGCGCTCAGCCTGGCTTTACACCTAATTAAACACTACACCCGCATATTTCCCTCTACAATTCAATCAAACCTGGATAAAAAAAAAAAAAAAGAAGGGAGAGGGTAGGAATGCAGAGTAGAGACTGGAAGACGGGGGGGGGGGGGGGGTATAGGATTGCAAAACTAAAGATGGGTGTAATCATTCAGAACTGTGGGGGAAGGGGGGGGGGGTGTTTCTTCCTCGGTTAGAAACCTTCGAGGTTCACCAATGGTAAGATTTTTTTTTACGTATGCAACCGTGTTTTTTTTTCTCTACCATTTAGGTAGCCACATTCCGATTTCGGGGATAAAACTGTGATTAGAAAGCACAATTAGTGTGTGTTGTGTTTTGGTGTGTGTGTGTGGTGTGTGTGTGTGTGTGTGTGTGTGTGTGTGTGTGAAAGGCAACAGGTATATGTAGAACCTGACGCACACTGATGTCAGAAAATTAACACTTTCCAAACAATGCATTTACTCTCACGAAATCTGTAGAATTCTCACTTTCAACAAATACCAATTCAATATTAGAATCTTTGAAGGCGGCTTCAATGAAAAAGTACAAACCCAAATCTTAGGTTCACACACACACACACACACACACACACACACACACACACACACACACACACCACACACACACACACCCAACACAACACTCATAACACAAACAGACAAACCAGATGTGCACACAGGGATTCCCAACTATTGGGTCGGAAACAATAATCCAGTTCCAGAAACGCACGGAGTGGCTTCACAATTAGGAAGCGAAGCAAGCAAGAGTCTCATCTGTGTCAGAGACAAAGCATCGATGGGGGGGGGGGGGGGGGGAATGGTGTGTTGGTGTGTGTGTGTGTGTGTGTGTTTGTGTGTGTGTGTGTGTTGTGTGTTGTGTGTGTGTGGTTGGTGTGTGTGTGTGGTTGTGTGGTGGATGTGTGTGTGTGTGTGTGTGGTGTGTGTGTGTGTGTGTGTGTGTGTGTGTGTGTGTGTGTGTGTGTGTGTGTGTGTGTGTGTGTGTGTGTGTGTGTGTGTGTTGTGTGTGTGTGTGTGGTGTGTGTGTGTGTGTGTGGTGTGTGTGTGTTGTGTGACATATATTTTAATCATCCATACCCCAAAAGGGTTGAAGGGATTTAAACCTTCTAAATCTTGAAGGGCGTGCACATACGCGTGAGTGTTTTTTTTTTAATGTGTAATTATAATATATATAATTTATAATATTTTTATTATTCGTTATATTCTTTGTGTGTATTATGTTTATGTTATCCATCGGCGCGTGCGCGTGCGCGCGCGTGTGTGTGTGTGTGTCGCTTTGTGTGTACTTATGTGTGTACGTACGTGCATGTGGTGAACATTTTTTTTTTAATTCTAAATAATATTTTGATAGATGTGCACGCGTACCTATGTAAACGAACGCGCGCGCGCGTTTGTGTGTGTGTGTGTGTATTTGTATGTGCGTGCGTTCATGCTTTGCCTGCCTGCCTGTTCTGCCTGTTGCATGCTGTGTGCATGCATACGTGAGCATCGAATCTGCATAAATACGTGTGCACGGCTACCTTCCTGCCTACCCCCCCCCCCCCCCCAAAAACAACAACAAAAAAAAAAAAATTATGTACGCACACGACAGAAACATTTGTTTATAAAGTAAGTCTCTTCATCAACATTTGTGTTTCACAATGAC
>CM060344.1:33577938-33585438 GCA_030674155.1 Stramonita haemastoma | reverse complement strand
GTACTTGAAAATAGTCCTACACGCAAACTTCTCATTCAGTGTGCAATTTCAATCTCACAGTGATTCCCAGGTGGGATTAGTGAGTCAGAGTGCACATTTTGGGTGACACCCCCCCCCCCCCCCCAGAGTGTTAAGCTGGGAAACAACAACAACAACAACAACAACAACAACAACAACTACCCAATCACCCTGCTGGTGGTGAAAATGATACTACAGACTTTCAGACTGAAGTCTTCCCCCCACAACCTGTCTCCAAGCCACAAGACGTGTGCTGCCTCCAACCTGATAAGCCAGCTGAGACCAGTCACCTTTCATTTTGCATTTGTGTATTTTGTACCACTTTAGGTCACAGCAGATTTCTCTGCCTGAAATTCGGGCTGCTCTCTCTCCCCGGGGAGAGCGCGTCACCACAAGTGCAGCGCCTACCCATGTTGTTTTTTTCTCTTTTCCTGCATGCAACTGTATTTGTTTCCCTATTAGAGTGGCTTTTTTTTCTACAGAATTTTGCCAGGGACAACCCCCTTGTTGCCGTGGGTTCTTTTACGTGCGCTAAATAGTGATGACGGGACCTCAGTTTATCGTCTCATCCGAAAGACTAGCGCCCAGACCACCACTCTAATGGATGGGGGAAAAGTTTTGGGCTCAAACGGGGTACGAACCACCGCACACTCCGACCCGGACTTTTTTGCTTTCTAGGTAAGGCGCGTTACCACCTAGACCCCAGAAAAGACACGTTACTTACTACAACAACATCGAACATTAAACATGACACCCCTGCCTCCATCTCTTCTAGCTGACAAGTGCTGCTGGCATATTACAGTGACATGACATACTCATTGATCACGCCATGATGACGGTACCTAGACATGCTGCCAGCTCCAGCAGAGGTGAGGAAGAGCACTTGAGAAAGAACGCAGCACCTTTCTTCCTTCTTTCCTTGGCTTCCTCGAATGCTTTTTCTTTGACGTTACAGCCAAGCAGATGTCGTTCTTGGCAAATCCCCACCCTCCCCAAGACAGAAGCTGAAATCATGCAAGGAGGTTCATCCAGTGAAACATGCAGCACAAACTTAACTGAATGAGCACGGTGACCTCAAAGGAGGGAGGAGGGGAAGAGAGGGAGAGAGGAAGCACTCTTTGAGCTCTGATTAAGTGCATTCAGCATGTATTACTTTTTGTGTACCAAAAAAAAAAAAAGCCACCAAATGGAACATACAGAAAAACAAAAAAAAAAGAGAAGGAAAAAAAGGATCGGCTAAGTGTTCATTGCAGCAAACATCTTTTCTTTCATCGGTGAACAATGACCTGACAGAGATTTCGCCACGTAGCTCTGATCAGCGTTCAAAATGTCCTTCTTTTTATTTTCTTTCTTCCACTTCAGTATTTCACCTGACCAGTCATGTGTCATGTCTAATGCTTGACAAGCCTTGAACAACGTCTCCTCCTCCTACATCCACATGGGCAGCGCTCTAGAGCTTGCCACAGTCACTAACTCTCTGCCTGCTAGGAAAACAAACAGAAAACAAAAACTGCCAGGAAGGCTGTAAGATCTTCATATCAACAAACCTGAGAAAAGAGATACAGAGGGAGGGAGAGAGAGAGAAGGGGGAGAGAGAGAGAGAGAGAGGAGAGAGAGAGAGAGAGAGAGAGAGGAGAGGGAGGAGAGAGGAGAGAGAGAGAGAGAGAGAGAGAGAGAGAGAGAGTGAGAGAGAGAGAGAGAGAGAGAGAGGAGAGAGGAGAGAGAGAGAGAGAGAGGAATGAGTTTGTGTGTGCGTACGCGCGCATGCGTGAGAGTGTTCCTTGCTTATCATTTCTTTGGCGTACAGCCACCATCTCACTCACGGCCATTAACATAAGCATGGAAAATACTCAGAAAATGAATGAGCACACCATATTGGACACATTAGCCAATAAACCTAAAAACAATGGCCTTGCCACACCGCATAAAGCCACAGATACACAACTACAGTCTGCCTGCATTCACGACAGTAGACGTGCACTATACACAGTAAGGAAGTCGGATGACAAAGACAAACTACTATGACACAGACCTAACAGGCAGGAATGAGCTCGCCCTCAGCCTACACGTACTCCAGAAGTGTGTGCTGATACCTAAGCTGAGCCAAAACATGCCTGAGGTCTCTTCAGATACTCTCCTGGCCAAGAGTAATATATAGGCAAGCCTTGAACAACGTCTCCTCTTACATCCACATGGGCAGCGCTCTAGGGCTGCCATAGTCACCAACCCTCTGCCTGCTAAAAAAACAAACAGGAAATAAAAACTTGCCAGGGAGGTTGTAAGATTTTATATACAGGCAGAACAGATCTTACCGAGAGAAGTGGAGAAGAATAGAGGCAGTGGGACCATTATTTTATCCAAATCAATCCAGTCGGGATGTTTATAGCCCCACAGACAGACCGCACAGGCCATATCGGGGCTAGCTGTCACGTCGTCAAATTTAAAACTCGGATTAAAATTGTGCAACTATAAAACGGGGTATAAAACCAACTTGACTGTCCACGCTTCTATCAGATTTCCTGAGGGCAGGACCATCAGCGAGTGAGTCTCTGGCCACAGGCCCCCTGTCCCCCAGTGACCGTGCTGATGAGGCCTGGGCTCTGCCACTTGCAGTCTCAACCAGGACGACACTCTACTCACCAACACAGTGTTCTGACTAACTGACTCTTAAGTCCATCCTGCAGTGTGCTCTGCTACTTGCAGCCCAGACTCTCAACCAGGACGACACTCTACTCACCAACACAGTGTTCTGACTAACTGACTCTTAAGTCCATCCTGCAGTGTGCTCTGCTACTTGCAGCCCAGACTCTCAACCAGGACGACACTCTACCCACCAACACAGTGTTCTGACTAACTGACTCTTAAGTCCATCCTGCAGTGTGCTCTGCTACTTGCAGCCCAGACTCTCAACCAGGACGACACTCTACTCACCAACACAGTGTTCTGACTAACTGACTCTTAAGTCCATCCTGCAGTGTGCTCTGCTACTTGCAGCCCAGACTCTCAACCAGGACGACACTCTACTCACCAACACAGTGTTCTGACTAACTGACTCTTAAGTCCATCCTGCAGTGTGCTCTGCTACTTGCAGCCCAGACTCTCAACCAGGACGACACTCTACTCACCAACACAGTGTTCTGACTAACTGACTCTTAAGTCCATCCTGCAGTGTGCTCTGCTACTTGCAGCCCAGACTCTTAACCAGGACGACACTCTACTCACCAACACAGTGTTCTGACTAACTGACTCTTAAGTCCATCCTGCAGTGTGCTCTGCTACTTGCAGCCCAGACTCTTAACCAGGACGATACTCTACTCACCAACACAGTGTTCTGACTAACTGACTCTTAAGTCCATCCTGCAGTGTGCTCTGCTACTTGCAGCCCAGACTCTTAACCAGGACGACACTCTACTCACCAACACAGTGTTCTGACTAACTGACTCTTAAGTCCATCCTGCAGTGTGCTCTGCTACTTGCAGCCCAGACTCTTAACCAGGACGACACTCTACTCACCAACACAGTGTTCTGACTAACTGACTCTTAAGTCCATCCTGCAGTGTGCTCTGCTACTTGCAGCCCAGACTCTCAACCAGGACGACACTCTACTCACCAACACAGTGTTCTGACTAACTGACTCTTAAGTCCATCCTGCAGTGTGCTCTGCTACTTGCAGCCCAGACTCTTAACCAGGACGACACTCTACCCACCAACACAGTGTTCTGACTAACTGACTCTTAAGTCCATCCTGCAGTGTGCTCTGCTACTTGCAGCCCAGACTCTTAACCAGGACGACACTCTACCCACCAACACAGTGTTCTGACTAACTGACTCTTAAGTCCATCCTGCAGTGTGCTCTGCTACTTGCAGCCCAGACTCTTAACCAGGACGACACTCTACCCACCAACACAGGTGTTCTGGACTGACTCTTAAGTCCATCCTGTAGTAGAGTCTCGAAGCATCATGGGGGAGAGCAGATCCATAAACCTGCAAGTTCACTGACAGTTTTGCAGACTGATCATAGAGAGAAAGAAAAAGAAAACTATCTGGCACTAAAAAAAAAATCAACAACATCAAACATTACAGTCCTGCTTCTTTCTTCCTCAACACACACACACACACACACACACACACACACACACACACACACACACACACACACACACACACCCTTCCTACTTTCCAGTGCTGCTGGACAGTTCAGAGGCACACTCATGACGTCGTACTCACTGATCACACACTATGCCAACTTCACCCACACATGCCCCCAGCCAGTACAGCTCCCACAGCTGTGAGGAAAAATAAAAAAAAACTACCAACAGAGGCAACCTTGAAAGCAGCACAGCATTTTCTTCTGTCCATCTTTCCATCGCTTCTTCTCCCACACGTTTTACTTGATCAATCAATCAATCAGTTACCCAAGAGGATAATTATCACTCCCAGAAAATCTCTCAAAGACAGTATACCTAAAAGTCTTAGACAGACAAAGAGTTCGTTTCGTGTAACAAGTTGTACGAGGTTACAGAATGAGCACATTGACCTCAAAGAGTGAGAGGGAGAGAGAGAGGGGGGGGGGGGGAGAGGAGAGAGAGGGGAGAGAGAGAGAGGGGGGGAGAGGGAGGAGAGAGGGGAGAGAGAGAGAGAACTGAGAGAGAGAGAGGGAGGGAGGAGAGAGAGAGAGAGAGAGAGAGAGAGAGAGGGAGAGAGAGAGAGAGAGAGAGAGAGAGAGAGAGAGAGAGAGAGAGAGAGAGGAGGAGAGAGAGAGAGAGAGAGAGGGAGAGAGAGAGAGAGGTTTCCAATGTGTGTGCATCTACAGCAGCACACATCCTTCTTTTTTCATCCGAGTGCAATGACCTAACAGACATGTGGCCTCATTGCACTGACAGCAGATTTTTTGTTTGTTTGTTTGCTGTTTACCTGCCATCTTCTTCACGTAGATTCTTTTCCCTCGTCGACTGTTTCTTTTTTCTTTCTTCGTTGACTAGTCACCTGTCATGTACTTCTATGCCTGACAGAGCCTTGAACATCTCGGCTTACACTCTGGGCCTGCCTGCATGCCTGCCTGCCACAGTCCCGAACTTAACTAACCCTTTATCCCCTCAACACCCACAAACACAAAGCCAAAAAATAGACAATACCAAAAGACGGTTCAGGATTTTTCTTCCTAAAGTAAGCAACTGATCACACCCTTACCTAGACACGCTGCCAGATCCAGCAGAATAATTAGAAGGAAGACCCCCAGAGAGGCGACCTGAGAAAGAGCAAAAGCATTTGTGACGCTCAACCACATAAGGAGTCGCATGGCACCAGAGGTCAATTTTTAGTTATTGACAAGTTATTAATCTGCAATAAAAAGGCTATTCAATACATAAAACAGATTGAAAATCGGACAATTCTATGTCAAGTTATTTCAAAATGAAATGATGCACTGCAGGGTGTGACAAAATGAGAAACGGACAAGTTTATTTTCGTAACAGGTTGTCAGAATGAGGGCTTGGGTATTTTCAAAACACATTTAAAAGCAAAAGGAATAAAAAAAAATTATGCCTTGGTATTTCATTACAAGGTAGAATAACGGATATAGTTTAATAATCGATCAAAATATCAAAATTGACAACTTGACCCCCACCTGCCTTTTATGGCTCCTAGTGCAAAATTTTCAATCTGAGAATTCTGATAGAGAAGCATCTCCAACACCAAAAAGACTTGTACCACAATTTCATAGACTTCAAAAAGGCCTTTGACAGGGTATGGCATGACGGCCTCTGGCAAGTACTCAGGCACTTCAACATTGACAGCTGCCTAATTGAAGTCATCAAAGCTCTGTACGAGAACGCAAAAAGTGCAGTTTTCATGAACAATCACGTGGGCGATTTCTTCAAGACCACGGTTGGGGTTCGACAGAGCTGCCTTCTCTCACCTGTACTCTTCAACCTCTTCCTCGAAAACATCATGACAGAGACACTGCAAAACCACCACACTTCCATCTCCATTGGTGGAAGACCCCTTTGCAACCTCAGATTTGCAGATGACATTGACCTCATGGGCAGCAGCAAACAAGAACTGCAAATCCTCACAGACAATTTAACAGATCGAGCGAGCGCATACGGCATGGAGGTCAGTACAGAGAAATCAAAGATCATGGTCAACAGCGCGAGTAATGACATCACGGAAATAAAGATGAATGGAGAAACACTAGAAGAGGTGAGCCAATTCAAATACTTAGGCTCCATCCTAACAAAAGATGGCACATCAAACAATGAAGTGAAAGCTCGCATTGCAACAGCAACATCTGCTTTAGTCAGACTCGAGAAGATCATCAGAAGCAACAACATCAGCTTCTGCACCAAATACCACCTTTACAAATCCCTCGTGATATCTATCCTCCTGTATGGAGGAGTTCTTGAAAAAGTTGTTCTGAAACAACTCAACAGCCATCTCCATTTCAACAGTCTCCTCCCCCCGTTCCAGTCTGCCTACCGCATCAACCACAGCACCGAAACCACCCTTGTGCACACCTTAAACTCGCTTCTACAAGCTTCTGACTCAGGGAAAATCTCCCTCCTCACTCTTCTCGACTTATCTGCAGCATTTGACACTATAGACCATTCAATTCTTCTCTCCCGTCTTCAAAACACTTTCGGTATTAAAGGCACTGCCCTCACCTGGTTTAGTTCGTACCTGACAAACCGATTCCAAACTGTGGCAGTAAACAAGATTCATTCCACACCAACCAAACTAGAATGCGGAGTCCCTCAAGGATCTGTTCTAGGCCCTGTTCTCTTTACTCTCTATACTGCTCCCCTGTCACATGTTATTAACCGTCATCAGATCAACCATCACTTTTATGCAGATGACTCTCAGATTCTAAGCAGTGATACACCTGAAAACCTACCTTCTCTCTTGACAAATATGTCATACTGCCTTCAAGATATCCAAAACTGGATGATACAGAACAAATTACAATTAAACGCAGATAAAACCGAATCCATGCTTGTAGGGACCAAACACAAACTGTCTTTTATCACAACAACTTCAATAGAATTCGGCAATACGTCAGTACCTCTATCCAGTGCTGTAAAGTATCTAGGAGTCGTCATTGACAACACACTCTCCATGCAAAAATTCATCACCCAGACCTGTCAGTCATGCTACTATCAACTACGGCGTATTAGTGCAATTCGAAAGTACCTGTCCACTGATGCAACATCCAAACTAGTCACTTCTCTTATTCTTTCACGTCTGGACTATTGCAATTCTCTTTTGGCTGGTCTG
Organism: Stramonita haemastoma; assembly: GCA_030674155.1. NCBI lineage: Eukaryota > Metazoa > Mollusca > Gastropoda > Neogastropoda > Muricidae > Stramonita > Stramonita haemastoma. The sequence continues at coordinate 33,578,148 of CM060344.1, read as the reverse complement.
CCAGCATCATCTATCCACTCTCTCCAACGTATACAAAACTCTGCAGCTCGACTGGTCCTCAGAAAGAAAAAATCTGAGCACATTACTCCTCTCTTGCAATCCCTCCACTGGCTGCCTGTGCCACAGAGAGTTAACTACAAGATCAGTACTCTCTGTTATAAATGTCTCCACAAAACAGCACCCTCCTACCTCTGTGAATGTCTTCACGCG
>CM060344.1:33555438-33560438 GCA_030674155.1 Stramonita haemastoma | reverse complement strand
ACTCACTCTACTCTACTCTGCTCTGCTCTGCTCTGCTCTGCTCTATCTCTGCTCTGCTCTGCCTGCTCTGCTCTGCTCTGCTCTACATGCATGCACCCTGGTGAGAAACGGATGCAGAGGTCATGCCCTGTTTTTTGTGATTCATTTTTCCTAGCTACTCCTCTGAAAGTAGCTAAGCCGTGGTAGGAAGGATACAACGTGCCCAGCATGCACCTTAGCCTACACTGAAGAGGGACGGGCTCCGCCATCTGCTACTTGCCCCTAGAGATACTCACTGAGAAAAAGAAAATGCAGTGAATTGTCCTGATGACTCCTAGTAATTAATAAAGAAAGACATCAAGTCAATGTCAACACTGAAAGTGCCTCAAATGGAGCTAGCGTGAAATTCGCCGGAAACAAACCCACCCCACCCCCTCACCCCAAACCACCATCCCACCCCCACCCCCACCCTTGTCGCAGAAGTAAAGGTGAAAATCAGCTAAAATGATATATATCTCAGGAGCCTCAAGCGACAATCAGGTCAGCTGAAAGAATACCCTGTCAGTGCAAGTAGAAGAGCTAAATGCGATTGTCAGCTGAAAAGAACACCCCCCACCCCCTATCCCTGTCAGTGCCTCAAGCAGAACTTAGAACAGAAACCCTGTCAGGGCCTCCCTCTGTGGCAGCTAAAAGAATCCCTTGTCAGTGCCTCAGTTCTTTCAGTCCCCCCCCCCCCCCCCCCAAAGGCAGTAACAATACCACCACAACAGCGCAGAATATTCTGCATATGATACAGCGATATGCCCACAATTCCAGTACAACTGGAAACTTGAGCATCTGCATAACCCAGTGCTCTAGTGGAGCAGCTCTGGGTGAATCAGTACATACAGGGAACCTTGGTGCTGGTGGTACGTCTTATCTTGTGAATGAGAGAGAATACCCTAGACACCAGCTAGTTTTTGGTCCTCTTTGTTTTTAACATTTCAGCACTGTCCATCTTTGACCACAAGGAAGAAGCTTGTATTGCTAAAACAACAACAACAAAGACACGCAAGCAATATGATTTTTGCGGGAATCTTTTTGTGTGAATACGGTCAGTGATGGCATACAACATCAGCACATGTCTGAAACGTGCCAAGAGTTTCTTCTACATTTAGAAATAATCTCAACCCTTCGATACACAAGTGGATATTGGGGAAGAACACTTAACTACTTATTCTTCTACCAACACAACATTCAAATAACTACAGATTAGTTTTCATGCTGGGCAACATTTTTAACCTGTAACCTCTTCAAATGAATATATCCATCCAAGTTTGATATATATCTGGATAATTATATCTGATTCATTCAAATGCCATACCTACAAGAATTGTGATAGTACTGGTCAAATTGGACCTAGGCCAAAAGTTGTGTTAGTTATTGATGTCAGCTCATTGCCAAGGCCTACACTAAAATGTTGTGATGCTGTAAAATGTTGTGTTGAGATTGCCTTCAGCCATGACAAGCTCTTAACAGAACAACCTACACTCTCCTTCAAAGGAGAAAAAATCCTCTGAAGTCGGAGTATGGCTGCCTGTATGGCGAGGTACTTGAAAATAGTTATACACGCAAACTTCTCATTCAGTGTGCAATTTCAATCTCACAGTGATTCCCGGGTGGGATTAGTGAGTCAGAGTGTGGCACATCCTGGGTGACCCCCAAGAGTGTTAAGCTGGGGAACAACAACAACAACTGGTGAGATCATAGGTGCACACAGAGAAAAGCTGAGGTGATAGAACAATGCCCTGTGGGGCACCATCAAACATACTTCTCTGTGAGAAAATCGGTCCCTCAAAACGAACGCACTGTGGTTCTTTTTTTCCACCAGAAAGTTTACAGTCTGCAAAACCCGATTAACGGGCTACACGCCACCGCCATGTATTGTAATATTGGGGATTTTTTTTTGGTTTTTGTCTGTTCTGAAAATGATTTCTAAAACTCATCAATGTCAACTGTCATCAGAAATGCTTCCACAAAACCAGGTTTCGATCAAACACAACAATAATATACATCTAATTCTGTCATTAGATGTACATTTATATGGAACACAATATATTAATAATTGGACACTTTACCTCCAACTGATATCACACGCACACGTATACACGCACGCATGTACGCACGCACGCACGCACACACTCACTCTCTCTCTCTGTCTCTCTCTGTCTCTCTCTGTCTCTCTCTGTCTTCTCTCTCTCTCTCTCTCACACACCACACACACACACACACACAAACACACACACCACACATATCACACACGCACGCTGCCACACGCACGCGTGCACACACGCACACACACACCACGCATGCACACCACGCACACAACACGCACACACACACACACACAACACCACACACACACACACAACACAACACACCACACACACACACACACACACACACACACACACACACACACACAAGCGTGCGCGCGCGTGTCTAATATCACTTTTTATGAACAGACGGAAAATTGAAGACCACACACACACACACACACACACACACACACACACACACACACACACACACACACACACACACACACACACACACACACACACACACCACCACACACACACACACACATCTCTCTCTCTCTCTCTCTCTCTCTCTCTCTCTCTCTCTCTCTCTCTCTCTCTCTCTCTCTCACTCACTCACTCACTCACACTCACTCTTGAAGGTAGACATACATACATACATACATACATACATACATACATACATACACACACACACACAACACACACACACACACACACACACACACACACACACAACACACAACATACATACATACATACATACATCAACATACACAACATCATACAGCATACATACATACATACATACACACACACGCCAACAGCTTGACCACATACACCGATAGCATAGCATAAGCATAAGCATAGCATAGCACATAGCAAAGTGTCAGATGACTCGGCTGTAAAGAGTGTAGTGACAAGTGTGTGGAAAACCCACTAATTGTGTGACACAGCTCCAACGCAGCCGTCACGTCAGGGCTACCTACCTACCTACCTACCCGCCTACCACCTGGCACCAAGCCTTTTACCCTACCAAACACGCACACCGTTTTCAAAGGTGTCACACGCCATTGATCTGCCTTTTAGCTGATAATGACCAAGCATACAGAAGGTCATGGGTCACAAGACTTGACCAGCTGTGGCCTTTAACACTGTTTTGTTTTTGTTTTGTTTTGTTTTGTTTTGTTTTTGAACCAAGCCAGGCTCAATTTACACAAAATGTGTTCTACTTGACACTTAACTTCCACATCCCTACCCATTTCTGGTTTGAATACTTTCTGATTATTGATTTATGGAGAGTGAGTCATTATTTCTGATTGTTTTGTGTGCGCAGCCAAATGGTTCAGACTCTGTTGTGTGTGTGTGTGGTGTGTGTGTGTGTGTGTGTGTGTGTGTGTGTGTGTGTGTGGTGTTGTTTGTGTGTGTGTGTGTGTGTTTTGTGTGTGTGTGGTGTGTGGTGTGTGTTGGTGCGTGCGTGCGTCGTGTGTGCGTGCGTGCGTGCGTGCGTCGTGCGTGCGTGCGTGGTGGTGTGAGTGGGAAGTACTGCTTTTGATTATTTCGTGTATGCGTGTTGTTTTTCTCAATAGAGTAGGAAGGGTTTAAGAGAAGTAAGATTATTTACTATCCTGTTATTACTTTTCAAATAGTTCATTGTGTATACATACACCACGCCTCTCTTTGTGCTATCATATCATCAGGTCATATCATTGAGTCAAGCATGTGATTGCACGACTAGGTACCTGATCTGTCTGTTTCGTTTTTAACTTTTCAAAATGCTTTTTTTCAACCTTGTTCAAACTTCATAATAATGCATTTTATGCTCGCGACTTATACTGTACGTTGCATAAACAAAAAATGTATAAACTACAAGATTGTCTTATAAGATGTGCGCATATCTTCATGCGTTCACACACACGCACGCACGCACGCACCACACGACACCACACACACAAGAGAACAAAAACACAAGAAGAGAGAGAGTGAGAAGTAATAATACACATGAGAGAGAAAAAATAATCGAGGAAGCATCAAGTAACCACAAGGTATGAGGCATGCAGAACAACATCGACAAACTGTCGAAGCACACGACAGGCCGACAGAGACGGACAATAACAGATGAAGGAACAAATAGACAGCAACAACAACAACAGAACAACAAAAGCAACCTACCCGACAATCACATGACATTTCTCTGTTCTTATTCACATTTGTGGGCATCCTCATATACCTCCTGATTGGGTTTTTTGGTGATGTACTTATTGTTTTTCTGTATATGTTTTGTCTCATCCTTGTTAGTTTTTTGTTGTCTTTTGATATAGCATTACCTGACATGGTCGTCAGAGATTCGGTTATATCTAATTTTTTAACGTTTTGAAGTGAAAGTTTCATGTCATATAAGACTGCAACAACAATCCAATCTGCTACAGTGCTACTAATAAAAGACCAATCCACGACAGATAATCAAGGCGTCTGCTGTCTCTTCACTTGTGTTGCCTGGTGCTATTGTATATACTTGTATTGTTTTTTGTCTTGTGTATTGGGTATATTGTTTGTATTGTAATTGTATTGTTTTGTATTGTTCTGTATTGTATTGTATTGTATTGTATTGTATTTTTGTTTGTGTATTGTAGTTTGTATTGTATTGTGTTGTATTGTATTCTTTTGCATCTTGCTGTATGCTGGTCGTATTGTATTGTATTGTGTTGTATTCTTTTGCATCTTGCTGTATGCTGGTGCTCGTATTGTATTTATACGTATTGTATTATATTGTTATAATGTATTGTATCTGCATGTGGTGTATGTACTGTCATTGTGTTGCATTCTTTTTTGCATCTTGCTGTATGCTTGCATGTATTTTCATTTTTAAAAACACCACTTGCATTGTCTTTTTCATGCTACTGCTTTCACTACATCTGCACTATCCTACATTTACATTGC
>CM060344.1:33547938-33552938 GCA_030674155.1 Stramonita haemastoma | reverse complement strand
TGAGACAGACAGACCTGTTGAAGAGGAGGAAGAGAAGGAGGAGGAGGAAGAGGAGGAGGAAGAAGAGAAGAGGAGGACGAGGTCCCGGCTAGCCTACTGTCGACCCATTCCAGCTGACCACAGCCAGCAGAATGATGAAGGCAGCGGGCAGCAGCAGCAGCAGCAACAACACAAAACGTTCCTCCAGCTAGGAAGCCTAGCCTAGCCAGGCACATAACACACTCAGCAGGGAAACACAGCTTGCAGCCTTTGGGAAACGTGCTGATTCGAGAGCCTACATTTTTGCACACCAGCTTGCTCCGCTCCCCGAGCAGACACGAGCCGAGCCGAGCCGAGCCGAGCCAGCAGCCTTGGCCCTACCTACTCCATCCTAGGCTAACACACCACATTGATTCTCCGGGCAAATAAACCGGCGCTCATCGACATAATAATATACCATCGAGCTGTGATGCAACCCAGTTTCCAATGAAATGAAATCCAGGCCTCCAAAAGATACGATCGGGTCGATAGCGCCCAATCGATAGCAGATAGACGGGGCGGTGGTGGTGGAGGAGAGGAGGAGGAAGAGACGAGGAGGAGGAGGAAGAGAAGAAGGAGAAGGAGGAGGAGGAGGAGGAAGCAGGCTGGCAGGCTACAGCAGGAGACAGACAGCAGAGCAGAATGCGGTGGTAGCCCTGCTCTTTCTGGCACCGACAGCCAGCTCTAACCCCCCCCCCCCCCCCCCCGTCTCCTCCTCTCCGCCAGGCTTGCCAGACTGCAAAAATCGATAGGCAAAGACTGCGTGAATCCTAGAAAACCATGTTGGGAATCTGATCGCCTACCGTGTGTGTGTCAAGCTGCTATTTATAGCCTGTCCTGGATTTGTTGGCCACAGGATGGCTGTGTGTGTGTGCTGCTTGCCAGCTTCCCCCCTGTCATACAGCCACACTTGTCCCCCCCCCCCACCCCACCCCCCCCCCCCCCCACCTCACATCTACCTCCCCCCCTCCCCCTACCATCACCTTTTTTTTTCTTCTTCTTTAATTTGAACTCCCTACGTCGTCTCCACCACACCGATTCTGGACACTTTCTGCTTACGTTTCTCTACTCCCTCCTCCTACCCCTACCGCCCCCCCCCCCACCCCTAAGGCAAGCGGCAGATCACACAACCTTAACCCTCCACCCGCTATCAATAACACACCCATTGGCTTTGCTGACATGTCAGGGAGGGGAAAAGAGCACAGGAAAAGACTTGCTGGCTGTCTGTCTGGCTGTCTGTCTGTCTGTGTGACACGGAGTCCCCCACACTGACAAACAACGCTGACAGTCTGTCTGTACCGAAGCTTGCTTCCTTCCTGTCTGTCTGTGTGTCTGTCTGTGTGTCTCCTTCAAGCAGACTGTTCTAGCCTACAAAATCCACACACAGACCGCAGAGCACAGCACAGCACAGCACAGCACAGCACAGCAGAGCTCTAGCTAGACTCCCTGGTAGAGCATGCAGGCAGGGTCATCGATTCACATCTACTGTGTCTAACCCAGACAAACAGTCTTTGCTGATAGAAAACAGGTTTAGTAAGCATGTTTCACCAGCCAGCCTAGTTAGTATAGAGAGAGCCACGATACGACGATGCCAGAGTAGTGTTGAGAGAGAGACAGAGAGAGAGAGTTAGAGAGAGAGGAGTTAGAGAGAGAGAGAGTAAGAGAGAGAGAGAGAGAGAGTAAGAGAGAGAGAGAGAGAGATTTGATTTGATTTGATTTGTTCTTTTATATCGAGGATAATGGAATAAGCACTCTAGTGCTTTTTTACACACAGAGAGAGAGAGAGAGAGAGAGAGAGAGAGAAGAGAGAGAGAGAGAGAGAGAGAGAGAGAGAGAGAGAGAAGAGAGAGAGAGATTTGATTTGATTTGATTTGATTTGTTCTTTTATATCGAGGATAATGGAATAAGCACTCTTGTGCTTTTTTACACACAGAGAGACAGAGACAGAGAGACACAGAGAGAGAGAGGCAAGGCAAAAAAAAAAGGAGAGAGAGAGAGAGAGAGAAGAGAGAGAGAGAGAGAGAGAGAGAGAGAGAGAGAGAGAGAGAGAGAGAGAGAGAGAGAGAGACATTTGATTTGATTTGATTTGTTCTTTTATATCGAGGATAATGGAATAAGCACACTCTAGTGCTTTTTTACAGAGAGAGAGAGAGAGAGAGAGGGAGAGAGAGAGAGAGAGGGGGGGGGGGGCAAGGCAAAAGAGAGAGAGAGAGAGAGAGAGAGAGAGAGAGAGAGAGAGAGAGGCTTTTTTGGAAGTCGGGGGACCTGCTTTGGTGCCCAAAACTGCAGCAGCAGCAGCAGCAGCAACGACAAAAATCTCTTCTTCTGCACTTGGTTGTCCCCGCCTCGATCGATCCCCATGACACATCGAGCACAGAATCCGGGGGGAAAACAACACACCAAGTGTTAACACAAATCACACACGAAGACCAGCCGTGGCCACACATCTTCTGACTGTCTCTGCCTTTTGAACACAAAGCTGCTCCCAAACCTTTTTTTTAGAGAAGCAACTACTAGGCCTAGTTTCAGCCAACTTTTTTTTTTTTTTAATCTCGTGTAGCGAGTTCAAATCCTAACCTTCCCACACTGTAAACTGTGTTGTTTGGTTTTTTTTTTTTTGGGGGGGGCATAGTACAGCGCCAGATAATAATATATTCTCACCTAACACTCTTGGACAGAAGTGTTACCCCCCCCCCCACCCCCACCCCTCCACCCCACCCCCTTAAATCTCCCACCTCTTAGCAAAAGCTGATTGTATGTACCAACAACAAGCTGGGGTGTAGTGGACGTAAAGGTGAAGGAGAGAAAAATAGGAGGTGGGGGAGGAGGGGAGGGAGAAGAGGAAGGAGGGAGGGAGGAGGGAGCGTCAGTAGTAGCTGCTGTAGGGGGTGGATGAGCTGGGAGGGGTGGGGGAGGGGGGAGGGGGGAGGGAGGAGGACGGATCAATAAAGAGAGTGATGAGGTGGACAGCTGTTCACTTGGCGGTGTGGCCGGCCACCTAGTGCAGGATCGTCTCTTCCAATAAACGACTTCGTCTGCAGCTTCTAACCCCCCCCCCCCCCACCCCACCCCTACCCTCCTATCCCCCCCCCCCCCTCACTATCTGCCTCCCTTCCCATTGCTGTCTCACACTAGGCTATACCAGGGGTCTTTTAATTTACACCCTGTGCTGATTGCTGTTTACCTTGTGTTTGGACGGTGTCATAGTTTATACGTATGTTTGTGTGCACGTGCGCGTGTATACGTGTTACATAGGCGTGCATGTGCACGTGTGTGCGTGTGCGTGTGTGCGTGCGTCCACACCCACACACATAGATGGAAAAAAAAATCAAATGCATTGCTTATTTAACGTACTATCTGGAAATAAAAGTTGGGCTTTCACTTTGACTTTCAAACACACACACATCATCTCTCTCTCTCTCTCGTCTCTCTCTCTCTCTCTCTCTCCTCTCTCTCTCTCTCTCTCTCTCTCTCTCTCTCACTCACACACAACACACACACACACACACACACACACACACACACACACACACACACACACACACACACACAGAGGCTTACTAGACAAGCCCAAACACTCACGCATGCAGAAATGTGCATACACACCTGCACACATACTTTCACACATCAATTATACTCTCTGTCTGTCTGTCTGTCTGTCTCATGAACTGTTCATTGGCAGTAGAGTATCAACTGTTTCCATCTAGAAAAACAACAACAAAATTTTAAAAGCTGTAATAAAAAAGAAAGATGATAACATAATACTTACATACAGAGACAGACAGAGCGAGTGAGCAAATAGAAACAGGCTAAAAGAGGTAGTCTGGCAAACAAACAGACCACGAAAAAAAAACAACCAACCCAGACTTGGCAGACAGACAGACAGAGATGAACAATGACAGAATTTGGCTGAGCACGCTTTTGAAACGATAGCTTTACTGCCACATAAAGAGTGTAAGCAGATGAATGGCAACATAAACAACATACAACAACAGATAAACAACGGTCATCGTGATATTAACAGCGTGCTCCCCCCCCCCCCTCCCACCTACCCCCACCCCCCTTCTTTTACCACCCCCCCTCCCCCCTCTCCACGTCTCTCTTTCGCGCCTAACATGACCAAGTGTAAAGAGACTGGATATTCCCTAACTCGGCTGGGGATACAGTGATCTATGCCAGACCAGCCAGGAATCCCCACTAGGCCTAGTGGTGATTGTGTGGCTGATCTGAGCATTGTTTTGGTGTGGTCCCAGTATGCAGTGGCAAGTTTGAATCAATCTTTTCACTTGGCTTTGCTGTCAAGGTTCAGTCAGTCACCCTGTCCCAAAACTGAAGTCTTCCTTAATTAAAGGCTGGGAAAGGGAATGGAACAGTTGATGGTCTGCTTTGCCTAAAGACTTTGTTTAACAGGCTGGGAAATGAATGGTACAGTGATGGTCTGCTTTGCTAAAGACTTTGTGCAGTTCATGACCTGCTCATCATCAGCACCCCATTACGTCTAGGTTCTGCACATCAGCACGCTCCCATCACAATATCAAGAGCACCCACACATCAGCAATCAGCTTTACCATAAAGATTCAAGTGAAAAAGGTCTGGTATCAGCCTGACCACACAAAGCTTCAAGTGAAAAGATCTGGAGTGAGCCTGACCACAAAGCTTCAAGTGAAAAAGATCTGGAATCAGCCTGACCACAAAGCTTCAAGTGAAAAAGATCTGGAATCAGCCTGACCACAAAGCTTCAAGTGAAAAAGATCTGGAATCAGCCTGACCACAAAGCTTCAAGTGAAAAAGATCTGGAATCAGCCTGACCACAAAGCTTCAAGTGAAAAAGATCTGGAATCAGCCTGACCACAAAGCTTCAAGTGAAAAAGATCTGGAATCTGCTTTACCACAAAGCTTCAAGTGAAAAAGATCTGGAATCAGCCTGACCACAAAGCTTCAAGTGAAAAAGATCTGGAATCAGCCTGACCACAAAGCTTCAA
>CM060344.1:33537938-33545438 GCA_030674155.1 Stramonita haemastoma | reverse complement strand
TTAAATTTTATGTTTTTACCAATGAATTAGAAAGGTACGTGTATAGAAAGAAAGAAAGAAAGAAAGAAAGAAAGAAAGAAAGAAAGAAAGAAAGAAAGAAAGAAAAGAGGAAGAAAGAAAAGAAAGAAAGAAAGAATGAATGAATGAATGAATGAATGAATGAATGAAGAATGAATGAAAAGAGAAAGAAAGAAAGAAAGAAAGAATGAATGAATAATGAAGAATGAAAGAAAGAAAGAAAGAAAGACAGAAAGACAGAAAGACAGAAAGACAGAAAGACAGAAAGACAGACCATCCTCCAAGGCGCAGTGGTTAGTACCTTGGGTTACGCACGGGCGGGAAGGTTGCGGGTTCGAGTCCCGTAGTCATAGGGATTTTTCTGACTTCAGTCGGCTCCTTCCCAAAGGAAGTCTGCTATGTGCTCATTTGGGAAGACTGGGGCCACACAGTCGAGGTTCATCCACTTTATGGATGCAGTTCTAAGAGAGTTGCTCAAATTACCAGACCAGCACTGCAGGTATCTGTATTTCTCGGACCCGGTTGACGCCGGGACATATCATGATAGGAAGCATAGATTTCCTTCCTGCCAAGAAGTCTCAAAGCAGATGCAATTCCACAGCAGCAGCTTAACATCATCATCATCATCATCATCATCATTGATCAGCATGCAATATATAGGAAAACTCGCTTTGATTCGGTGGCTCCGGCTGCTCTGATCTGGTCTCATGGTGACCTCAGTTTCTGTTTCTCCATACAGCTTGTGATGGTCACCACTTCGGGTGGGTGTCTCACTCAGTCTGACTCCGCGACTTAGCTGCCACTGTCGTCAGCAGGGATTTAGTAGGGTTGTTGTTTTATTATTATTCTTTTATATCGAGGATAATGGGATAAGCACTTATGTGTTTTTTTTCATCCAGTCCCCATGTGTATGCAGTTGTGTAAATATTGTCATCTGTTCCCACCGGCACACAATGGCCTACTCTTACGAATAGCGGAACAGGATTTCACGTGTGCGCAAGATGTTCTGCGTGCGTTCGCACACGGGGCCTCGGTTTACAGTCTCACCCGAAAGACTTTTGGGAAGAGTGGAGTCAGCACTGATGTTAACTCCAGGGGAAAAATCCCCTCCAATGGGAATCGAACTCGGGTCGTCAGATTGCCAGCGCAATGTTCCGACCACTAGGCTATACTAGGCCATCTAGACCATACAGAAATGTACATAGAAACAGGTGACTAGGTGGTATCCTGCGTGTGTTAGCTCTGAACAGGCACGACTGAACACCACCAAAATGACATGCACATCACAAGTGCGAGGCCTCTCTGACGGGGGGGCCCCACAGCGGCCCTACTTTGACAATCTCCCTGTGGAATCCTGCCCTTAATCAAAGGTATGACATAACCAATCTGGGGCATGCAGAGAGGTGCAAAAGAAGCAGCGCGGGAACAGCAGGACAGAAAAGGTGACAGAAGAAAAAAAGAAAGGAAGGAAGAAGGAAGGAAGGAAGGAAGGAAGGAAGGAAGGAAGCAAGGAAGGAAGGAAGGAAGCAAGGAAGGAAGGAAGGAAGGAAGGAAGGAAGGAAGGAAGGAAGGAAGGAGGAAGGAAGGAAGGAAAGACGAAAGAAAGTAGTAGTTGTCATGACTTTTCTCGCATGTTGACTTTTTTAATTTGTAAACTGTGCCTGTCACGTTGTGGTTTCCGATTTTAAAGGAAGTCATTAATTTTTGTTTTTGATAATTTGGGTAGTTATTTTTTTTTAATAACATCAATAATTTTATGAATCATCAATCTTTTCTTTCCATATTTTTTAAAATTATTATTATCATTAAAGAATAGACTACAAAAACGAAGTTTCTCATTGTCAACTGTCTGGCCATCTTGTGTTATTAGTTGTGTCATGTGTTTCGTTGTAGTATGTATTTGTCTGCCGTCCATTTTGGTTATGATCCCATTAACGTACTTTTCTTTCATCTCAATAAGTTTAAAGCGCTTGCTTTTTTTTTTTCTTAAGCCTTGAAATCTTCAATATTACACTATTAAACTGAACACTGCACTGTAGGTCTCATTGTTCCTGTGTTCCATTGTAAATATGAAATAATCAGACAAAAGAAAATGAGCAAATACCAGCGTCTTCTCTAAAACAAAACAAACAAACTAGGCAGCATAGGGGGAAAAAAACCAGGTCTGCTTCGATTCAGTGGCGCTGGCCTTTTCTGTATGTAACGATTGCTGTCTGGTTGCTCTCTCTCTCTCTCTCTCTCTCTCTCTCTCTCTCTCTCTCTCTCTCTCTCTCTCTCTCTCTCTCTCTCTCTCCTCTCTCTCTCTCTCTCTTCATATTCCTGCTAAAATTCCTTCGTCAAATTGTCTAGCGTGGCTCTACCTTCTCAGTTATTTATAGACTTACATTGATACAGAGATGTATAAAGAAACAATCCAAGACTCAATCCAAGTTTGGGATTATGGTAGTGCATTCTGACACCATGCCATAACAAGTTCAGGATGTCTAAACTACCTTAAACTTCCTTGGCTTCCAAAAGCGCTCTCTCTCTCTCTCTCTCTCTCTCTCTCTCTCTCTCTCTCTCTCTCTCTCTCTCTCTCTCTCTCTCTCTCGCTGCCCCCGTCCCCCCCTCCTACCCAATTCTCCCACTCCGCGCCCTTCCTTTCATTCTGAACTGGGTCACACACTGATCCCGTTTCCATTGTGACTGAATACATTACGGTACAAGGTGACGATGTTCAGTCAAATCAGACATCGATAAATAACTACCAACCACAGCCACACGGCAAAATCCGTCACACACCGTAAAACTGGAAAGTCTTTTTACAAAAGGAAAAGAGGCAGAGAGGGAGGAGAGGGAGGCTTCAGCCGTCATCTCAGCGTGGAAGGCCGCATCATGCTTACGACAATAGCATCACGGCAGGCAGGCAGGCAGGCAGGCACACAGGCAGGCAGGCAGGCAGACAGGGCTAGGGTACTAAGATCGATGAGGAACATAGTGAAGCCACCCTGTCAACACACCATGTCGTGTGATGCCAAGTCCGCATCAACGGCTGAGCAAACTCTGGTCCCGATGACACCGATCTCTCTCTCTCTCTCTCTCTCTCTCTCTCTCTCTCTCTCTCTCTCTCTCTCTCTCTCTCTCTCTCTCCTCCCGCAATATCCTGTCGTCTTCATCACCCCAGCCCACCCCACCCCCATCCACCACCACCCCTCTCGACACACACACACACACACACACGGCAGCCAGGGACAGATCCCAGGAGCACAAAAATAAATGCAGTTGCTGCCGACTGTCTGCTGCGTATTGCGTCAGTGATTTCCCCATTGATCCGTCTACAAGCTGAACTAGAACGGGTGGAAGAGGAAAAAACCGAAAAAAAAGACAAACCTCTCTCTCTCTCTCTCTCTCTCTCTCTCTCTCCTCTCTCTCTCTCTCCTCTCTCTCTCTCTCTCTCTCTCTCTCTCTCTCTCTCTCTAGCCTACATCAGCAAGAAGCCTAGTCTGTCTCAGCCGGCAAGCTTTCCAAAGCCGACCCATCTTACATACGTACATACATACGTACATACCTACAACCCAAGGCAGCAGCTTGCCTCTCTTGTCTGTCTTCTACCTTCAGCCTGTGCTGTGAAAGCAAAATTCTGCCAGTGCAAGTACAGACAGACACCCGATATTTCCCTGAAGGATTTCTCCGTCCCTGCAGTTTCTTCTCGGGGGTAAAAACCCCGAGGAAGATGTTTCGCCAGTCAGCGAAGAGTGACAAACAGAAGAATCGAAGAAGCCCAACTAATTCAATGACACCGCGTACTCTCTCTCTCTCTCTCTCTCTCTCCCCTCTCTCTCTCTCTCTCTCTCTCTCTCTCTCTCTCTCTCTCTCCTCTTCCTCAGTATCTCCCCCCCCCCCTCCCTTTCCCCCCATGAAGGCTGAAAACGACCACGCATGCCCACAGCCGCCTGCTCTGATTGCAAAATACTGCTGATCGATCTTTCTTTCCACCACCGCTCCTGCCGCCATCGCCAACACTATGGATCGGCCAGTCTTACCTACCTACCTACTACTACAGACAGCTGAAGCGGTGTGGACCTAGCCTAGGCCTAGGCCTAGCCATGATCCTATTTTCTCTGCGTGTTAAACCGTCCAGCCGATCACCAGGCCCAGGGCCCTCCCTCCCTAGGTGGCTGGCTTGGCTGGTTCGTTCAGTCAGAGGTTGGTTATTGTTGTTGTTGTTGTGTTGTGGGTTGTTTTTTTTTTTTTTTTTTTAATGCGGTGGTTAGTTGGCTGGTTGGTTATTTGGTTGGTTGGCTGGTTGATTTGGTTGGTTGGTTGACTGGTTGGTTGATTTGGTTGGTTGGTTGTTGATTGGCTGGTTCGTTCGTTCGCTACTTCCTTCCTCTCTTTGTAATTTTGCAATGAGACACATACCAGCATGATTTTTTTTTCTTGCGCAGCAAAGAATGATCGTTTCCCTCACGTTACTAACAGCCCCGGTTTACCACAGAAATGTCAGCATAATTGTTCTATAGAGATAGGCACAAGCACAACGTTTTCATCCGTCTCAAAAATGTGTTTTTAAACCATATGCACAAGCATACACCTTTTTTTTCATTTCAGAAATGGGTTTCCAACAGCTTTTAACACATTAACCGGAGATTAAAAAAAAAACAACACACAACAGAAATTTGTCCCAATTAAAAATAGCTCAGATTTTTTTTTATCAAAGAGAGTAAAGTTTACCATGAAATGAGTGACCATATGCCCGAATTACTATCTCCATTAATCACAGTGACATCGAGTGACTGCTGGAACACTATAAGCTAAAACACTTGATTTACCATGCTCAATCTAAAAAATTACAACATTACATTAAATTAAGATATTACAATTCCTTTTTCATGGAATATACCCTTCACGTATAAAAATCATTCCTATTGTCATGGTGACAATTCCAAGCATACTGTAAGATGAAAGTAATCCACTCAAATCGATTGTAATACTAGAAGTAACACAGCCACCCGAGAAGCAAAAAAGTTTGCCATTCGATCATGTCTGTGTTCGATCAATTCCCACGTGACTGTTGAACGCCCAAAAGCCAAAAAAACAGTATGTGACTTTCTTCCTGTTTGCACGTGAAAACATACAACTGTAAGTCAGCAGAAAATCCTGATTCAGCGCTGGAGGAGGGCACTGGGAGGAAGGGGAACTGTGGAGGTGAGGTGAAGTGAAGGAGGAAGCCCAGACCACGGGAGAGGATGAGAATGAAGCAGCTGGAGCAATCAAAGACCAGCTGGAGGTAAGTACCAGGGAAGATGGTGGCTGAACGCTCCTGTGCCCACTTACCATTACCAACAGTAGGCACTACCCGTACCTAAACAAACTGCTGTAGGTCATTTCCACGGAAGGGGAAAAAAACAATTCAACGAGAAGAGTGACATCCCAAATGCGAAAGAGCACTTAAGTGGCTTTAGCAAGAGAGCAAATAAGTCAATATTCCTTCCACGTTTTTGTGAATGTGCCAGCAGCTCTACATGTATATTAGCTCTTGTAGTATTACGATTTTTCTAGGGGAAAATAATGCCTGTACATAAACCGTATGTCACTTTTAAAGGTGTGTTGGGATCTGATTCCACACAGCAAAAGGGAAAAGGGATATTTACTGTGTGGATAGCTGTATTCTTTTTTCTAACACCATTTAACTGTATTTCAAAATAAACGTAATTTATTTCTTTCATCCTGCTTTGCAGTAATACACATCAACACATACGAACATAAAAAAAAGTTATGGAAAATATCATTTGCAGTTTTTCATACTACACAATGCAAGCCCAAAAGAGCACCATCCGAATGTGGTTATTTTGCCACTGTATGGACCATAATCTGTCCATTAACGTAGTATTATTTGGGCTGTGCTTTGTCTTTCTCTGAACACAGCATTAAGGGGATATATTGTGTACTTTGAGGATGTAATCTCCTCCAAATGAGAAGTGAGAGCACATCCAGGACCTTGTTCCATTAGAGAAATGAAGCTTTTGACTATAATAATGAAAAGATCAAGGTGTCAGCTGATGAAGAGACTGACTCAATTATAGATAGTTAATAAGGATAAACCATTAAAAGAGAAAACATACCAAGATCAGACGCTAACAGATCATAAACAAGATCTCAAGCCAGATTCCAGACTTAAGGCACCTTATCGTCTTCGAAGTAGAACCTATCAAGATGAATCCATATACGAACCTTAAAAAAAAATCACTATTTCAAATATACAGAGAAAGTCATAACATAATCAATAACATACACAAGTCTGTTAGATGCTACATCAACTACAATACTTGGAATCAAGGCTGCTCCGAGAAATCAACTAGCCAAATACATTCAACCATACAGTATACGATTTCTATCTTTTCAGGTGTGTCAAGGACAATACCAAAAAATGCACAGTTGCTACACACTATAATCATGAAAAGCTCTCCAACTACCAAACAACCACAGAATTCCTGACAGGTGTTGAACACAACAGACCTGTGATTAGTCAGACAGTCTTGAGCTGCCAAAAAAACCACCAGGTGATGACACAAGACCACAGGCGCCCAGCTCGACCAATTATACACAAAGCATCATCAGCTCCCAACCAGAGATAAAAGCATCATCCTAGGTAGCACCTTGTCCAGCCCTTACCTACAGCCACACTGTATGTTGTAGTCTGCGAGTCAAGAGAACTTGGGGAGATATCAAAGGTCCTGACAAGAGCACAGATAAACAACGCAAAGTAGATATCAAGTGGGTTGTGGTTTGTATCACTTGTAATGGCAATGCCATGGACTGGTCTTCGTCAGTGGAATGGATTGTAATCCGTGTGTTCTTCACCTTGCGTGGTGTAGACTGTTTTAGTCTGTGCGTTCATCGTCATAGTATAGACAGTAGTCTGTGCGTTCATCGTCATAGTATAGACAGTTATGTAGTCTGTGTGTTCATCGTCATAGTATAGACAGTAAAGTAGTCTGTGTGTTCATCGTCATAGTATAGACAGTAAAGTAGTCTGTGTGTTTCATCGTCATAGTATAGACAGTAGTCTGTGTGTTCATCATCATAGTATAGACAGTAGTCTGTGCGTTCATCGTCATAGTATAGACAGTAGTCTGTGTGTTCATCGTCAGAGTATAGACAGTAAAGTAGTCTGTGTGTTCATCGTCATAGTATAGACAGTAGTCTGTGCGTTCATCGTCAGAGTATAGACAGTAGTCTGTGCGTTCATCGTCATAGTATAGACAGTAATGTAGTCTGTGTGTTCATCGTCATAGTATAGACAGTAGTCTGTGTGTGCCAAGTATAGACAGTAGTCTGTCTGTTCATCGTCATAGTATAGACAGTAATGTAGTCTGTGTGTTCATCGTCATAGTATAGACAGTAATGTAGTCTGTGTGTTCATCGTCATAGTATAGACAGTAATGTATCTGTGTGTTCATCGTCATAGTATAGACAGTAGTCTGTGTGTTCATTGTCATA
>CM060344.1:33490759-33510759 GCA_030674155.1 Stramonita haemastoma | reverse complement strand
ATGTTATGGGGTTACCCTGGCAACAGAGAAATCTATCGTATTTAACTTTCTTACCTTCTCCCATATCACCAATAGTGCAGATATGGCTCATTTCTCACCTCAAACTGCCAGTCATTGGTCAAAGAACCTCGCTGATACAAATGGAATGAGGGACATGGAATAACCAACAATCATAATGTAATTTGTCAGAGTAAGTCAGTAGCCCCCATACATGTTCATTGTTCTATTTGGAACCATCATTATTGGAGGACTGTCTATTGCTACTGTTTGTTGTTTATACAAAATGAAAACTACAGAACTGATAATGATCTAAAAACTGTGATTTTTGACACAACAGAAAAGAAACTGATGTCCCATTGCCGCATTGGCAAACGAACGACTTTCAGAAGAGTAGTCCATTGTGTGGCAGTGGAAACGGATGAGGAAATTAACAAAACTACATGAACATGGAGACCTGGATATGTAAAAAAAAAAAAAAAAAAAAAAAAAAAAAATCTGCTTATCCATTATCTTTTAATTAAAGGAATAAAGTTTTTTTTTAAATGCCCCCGTGTGCGCGCGCGCACACACACACACACACACACACACACACACACACACACACACACACACACACACACACACACACACACATGGCTTAGAGATGTTATGATCAACATCAAGCTTCAGTGTTGCTTGTTGGTGTGCTAGAAGTATAGAATACATGTTTACATGTTGTGATTAATTAAGTAGTGTCACTCATTCAGTGATTCAGTGACTACTGACATACTGTGTGTGGCTTTAGATTTTCATGTTGCTTTGGCCAAGACAAAGACCCTCTGTTCTAACTAATTATACAAGCAGCTAATTGGCGAATAATATCCACAGTACAGTCCTCACCCTCATCAAGGCAAGCATCAACTGAACAAGCTCTCAATACCAACTCCTTGTTCTATCTGCCTTACAAGTAGACTATCCTAGTATAGATTTACAGATCTGTATTCATGATTTTAAGCACAATTTTAACCTATTTTCTTTTCTTTTTTTCTTTTTTTTACAACGAGGACAATGGAATAAGCACTCATGTGCTTTTTTACATCCAGTCCCTTTGTGTATGTAGTTTTGTAAATCTTGTCATCTGTTCCCACTCACACACAATGGCCTACTCTTACGAAAAGCGGAACAGGATTTAACATGTGCGCAAGATTTTCTGCGTGCGTTCAGATATGGGGCCTCAGTTTATACTTATAGGACTCATCCAGACTATTGGGAAGAGTGGAGTCAGCCTGGACAAAATGTTGGTGGATGACATTTGGGTGAGTCTCAGAATGGGAAGAAAATGGTTAACTCCAGGGGGAAAATCCCCTTGACTGGGAATCGAACCTAGGTCATCAAATTGAGAGTGCAATGTTCTGACCACTAGGCCATCCCGTCCCCTTTGAGATGTGTGTGTACCTAAGTCAGTAGGTGTTATGATCTACTGAAGGAGTGTGTTTTTACGTGTACTATTGGTCTCGTGTGAGTGTGTGTGTGATACATACATGTGGTGGTGGTGGTTGTTTATGTGTATTTTCTCTGTGTGTGTTGCAGTACTGGCAGCATGTTCCATAGCCAACATTGTGAAGAGCAGTCTTGGGCCAGTGGGCCTGGACAAAATGTTGGTGGATGACATTGGGGTGAGTCAGGGTGTCTCAGCTTGGGAAAGAATGGGAAGAAAATGTGCAGTACATTTTCCCCTGTTTTTTCCAAAACACAAATAAACTATGAAAGCCATGCATGTCATACGTATGAGCTCACTGTACCCAAAGGAAAGCAGTACTGATTTAAAAAAGAAAGAAAGGCGAAGATAAGCTTATTTAAGAAACTATAAAAAAAATACTTTTATAGCCCTCTCAACAAATTGGAAACGTTGCATACTTGAAGTGTATACAATATGAACACTGAAACAGATGATGGACTTATGACACTGCGGGTGTTCGTAATAAGATACAATTGCAACCAAAGATAAAGCTATGAGAATACACGTTCTGTTCACGTTTTTCCCCCGTAGAGTAACGAAATGGGGTATAGCCATATTATAACCAGTGGTGGTTACCAGTTGGATGGGTGACCATTTGCATGTCTTGGCTTCAGTACAGTCCCCCCAGTTCACCCAGCTGTGAACAGGTACCTGCCCTCTTTAGGGTCAGGGAAGGTAAAGCAGCGAGGGAGAGGAGATGGGCACCTCCCTCAATATGCTGGCCCCTAGAGAAGCTGAGGTCTCTGATGCCTCGCTCCCCTACAACCACATAGGTTATTGGATACCTTTACCCTTTTTAAAAAAAAATTTTTTTACCTTGTGCACTGATATTTTGTAGTGTGTGTGGGAAAAGCAGTACTGATGGCTGTGACTATATATATATGTGACGCTTCACCACGAAATGAGTCGCTTAGCATATAACCCACTTTTCCACTAGGAGCCATTTTAGACAGATGGGGGGTGAGGTTGTCGATTCTGAGATTTTGATGGATTATAAAACTATAGCTACCTACCAGTGAAATATTAAGTCATAATTGTGTTTCCTTTGGCTTTTGTCTTTAAATGTGTTTCGGAAACAGCCAAGCCCTCTACTCTGACCACCTATTAGGATGCAAAACTTGCCAATTTCTCATTTTGTCATTTCCTGTAGTCAATCATTTCAATTTGTAGTTAACTTTTGATAGAATTGTTCGATTTTCAATCTGTTTTTTTGTATTGTATTATAGCAGTTTTATTGCAAATTAATAGTAGTAGTAGTAGTAGTAGGCACCCATCAGTCTCGGAAGACTATGGAGTTGCGCTTTAGTCTTTAGAGCGCAAAGCCGGGGTAGGTAAGTATGGAGGGCATGCTGTTACCCATGCAGCAGACCCCCCCTCTCCACACCACTGGAATGATCCATTGGAAAGGCAATGACGATACAAATGGTTTCAGTGACGTCGCAGGAGCCATGGGAACGTGGCCATATTGCAAATTAATATGCCAATAAACTAAAATTTGATCTCTGATGCAATGCGATTCTTTTTGTGGTGGAGCGTCACATATATAAAAAATTACAATGGTGAAAACTTGTGGTGATGACGCGACAGGACGTGACGATAACAAATGATGGGGCGACCATTCTGAAGCTGCTGGAGGTGGAGCACCCCTCTGCCAAGGTGCTGGTGGAACTGGCCGACCTGCAGGACCAGGAAGTGGGGGACGGAACCACCAGTGTGGTCAGTTACCTGTGTGTGTGTGTGTGTGTGGGGGTGTGTGTGTGTGTGTGTGTGTGTGTGTGTGTGTGTGTCTGTCTGTCTGTCTGTCTGTCTGTCTGTCTGTCTCTCTCTGTCTGTGAACTGGCCGACCTGCAGGACCAGGAAGTGGGGGACGGAACCACCAGTGTGGTCAGTTACCTGTCTGTGTGTGTGTGGGGGGTGTGGTTGTGTAGGGGAGTGTGTGTGTGTGTGTATGTGTGTGTGTGTGTCAGTGTGTGTGTGTGTGTGTGTAGGTGTGTGTGTAGGTGTGTCTGTCTGTCTGTGAAGGAGTGAGAATAGTGTGTATTGGAGAAAAAACGTTTAACTATAAGAACTGCAAAGATAGCTGACTGTACTAAGGTCTGTGCGTGGTATGTATCCATAGGTTGGTATATATTTCCACATGAGAAGATGACAGTTGCGTGAGAAGGTTTAGGGTTCTTTTTTGTTTTGTTTTCTTAGCATGAGAAGTTATATTTTGATCATTTGACAGGTATGCTGGTTGTACAAAGTGAACAAAGTTGTCATTTAAAAAAAAAAGAAATGAAAGAACAAAGTTGTGAATGTATTGGTTGACGTGCAGGTGATCATGGCGGCAGAACTGCTGAAGAATGCTGATGACCTGGTGAAGTGCAAGATCCATCCTACTTCCATCATCAGTGGCTACAGGCTGGCCTGCAAGTCAGTTCCCCTTTTCTCTGTTTTTTTTGTTTTTGTTGTTTTTTTTCCTTACAGACGGGACGGGATAGCTCAGTGGTCTGAGCTCTTGCTTTCCCCCAGCCTAGGTTAAGCAGCATCGAGCGTGGTTACCACAAGTGGATGGGTGACCGTTTGTGCGCTTTGGCTTCAGTACAGTTCACCCAGCTGTCAATGGGTACCTGCCCTCTTTAGGGTCAGGGAAGGTAAAAGCAGCGAGAGAGAGGAGATGGGCGCCGCTGCCCTCAATAGGCTGGCCCCTAGAGAAGCTGAGGTCTCTGATGCCTTGCTCTTATGATCATATAGGTTATGGGACACCTTTTACCTCTTTTTTTTTAACCTTTGTTTTCATCTGTGTATTTATTTTTTATTTCATTTTATTTTTATTCTTTTTTTATTAGTATTCTTTTATTTTTAGTATAATAGAATAAGCACTCATGTGTTTTTTGTTATTTTTTACACCTAGTCTCTGTGTGTTTGCAGTTTTGTCAATTTTGTCATCTGTCCCTACCGGCACAGAATGGCCTATTCTTCTGAAAAGCGGAACAGGTTTTAACATGTGCAAGATTTCTGTGTGCTTTCACACACGGGGCCTTGGTTTATAGTCTCATCAGAACACCTTTTGGGGAGAGTGGATTCTGCATTGATGTAAATTTTCCCCCTTGAACGGGATTCGAATCCGGGTGCATGTGTGTGTGTATTCCTCTGTGTGTGTGTGTGTGTGAGTGTGTGCGTGTGCGTGTGTGCGGCTATGTTATATATACCAGCATGTTTATTTCTGCTGACAAGTGTATGGATGTATGTGCTGTGTGGTTGCAGGGAGGCGGTGAAGTACATCCAGGATCACCTGACCATCCCTGTGGATGAACTGGGGCGTGACTGCATCCTCAACGTGGCCAAAACCAGCATGTCCAGCAAGATCATCGGACCGTATCCTTGACTCGCACCTGTCAGTTTCCCCCACTTTCAGCTCTCAGCGGCTAATTATCCCATCCCATCCCAGTCCAGTTGGTGCTATTTATAGCAGGAGCTGACCACATTTGGACTAGGTAAAAGGAAGGAGTGGTCTGAATTTAGCACTCTTGACTAGGCCTTACTTGAGTGATGTTGGATTTGTGCACTGTGGACTGTCTGAGTGAAATTAGGATTTCTGCTGCTATCCCCCAAGATCGGAACACGGGGCTACCGTAACCCTCTTGCATTCGCACTCTGAACCCAAACTGCCCCTAGATTTTGCAGTCCATCACGGAATCAGCTATCTTAACCCTCTTGCATTCGCACTCTGAACCCAAACTGCCCCTAGATTTCGCAGTCCATCACGAAATCAGGCCAGGCACACATGCTCGCTGGCCTTTTCCTCCTTCTAAGTACACACCAGCAGCTATAGTTACTTCCAGACTCTCTACAGGGTTTCTACCTCTAGCCTGATAGAGGTTTAACATGGGGTAGCTATTAGTGATGGTCACAGCGTGATGGATATCTACTGTGTGTCAATCCTGGCAAATCCCGGATCGGGACTGAGAGGGTTAAATGGAAGGCAAAAACGGTCGCATATGCGAAAAATCAAACCATTGGTGAACCTTGGAGCTCTTCTAGCCAAGGAATGAGAAAGAGGTCAGATAAAATTAAATTTTCTGTTGCTAAGAAAAGAAAGAAGATAAAATTTTCTATTGCTGAGAAAAGAAATATAAAATTTTCTATTGCAAAGATGAATAAGATAACATAACATTTTATGTTGTTAAGAAAAGAAATAAGATACAATTTTCTATTGCTGAGAAAAAAGAAATAAGATCAAATAAAAAATTTTATTGCCAAGAAAAAAGAAATAAGATCAAATAAAATTTTCTAGCGCTAAGAAAAGAAATACGATAAAATTTTCTATTGCTGAGAAAAGAAATAAGATATGATTTTCTATTGCAAAGATAAATAACATAAAATTTTCTGTTGCTAAGAAAAGAAATAAGAAAAAAGCTTCTGTTGTTAAGAAAAGAAATAAGATAAAATTTTCTGTTGCTAAGAAAAGAAATAAGATAAAATTTTCTATTGCAAAGATTAAGATAACATAAAATTTTCTGTTGTTAAGAAAAGAAATAAAATAAAATTTTATATTGCTAAGAAAAAAAATAAGATAAAATAAAATTATCTTTTGCTAAGAAAAGAAATAAGATAAATAAAATTTTCCATGGTTAAGAAAAGAAATAAGATAAAATAAAAATTTTCTTTTGCTAAAAATGAAATGAGATAAAATAAAATTTTCTTTGGTTAAGAAAAGAAGGTAAAATAAAGTTTTCTATTGCTAAGAAAAAAAGTAATAAGATAAGATAAAATTTTCTATTGCTAAGAAAATAGAAATAAGATAAAACGTTCTAATGCTAAGAAAAGAAATAAGACAAAATTTTCTATTGATAAGAAAAGAAATAAGATAAAATTTTCTATAGCAGAGATTAGAAATAACATGACATTTTCTTTTGCTAAGTAAAGAAAGAAGATAACATTAATTTTTCTATTGCTTCAAAAAGAAATAAAATAAAATAAAATTTTCTATTGCTAAGAAAAAAAAAAGATAATATAAAATTTTCTACTGCTAAGAAAAGAAATCAGATAAAATAGAACTCTTTATTGCTAAGAAAAGAAGATAACATAACATTTTCTATCGCTTAGATAAGAAATAGAGAAGCTGAGGTCTCTGATGCCTCGCTCCCCTACGACCGCCTAAGTTATGGGACATCTTTACCTTCACCTAGGGGACAGGATAGCCTAGTGGTCAGAACATTGCGCTCGCAATTTGACGACCCGGGTTCGATTCCTGTTCAAGGAGATTTTTCTCCTGGAGTCAACATCAGTGCGGACTCCACTCTCCCCCAAAGTCCTTCAGATGAGACTATAAACTGAGGCCCCGTGTGTGAACGCACACAGAACATCTTGCGCGCACGTTAAATCCTGTTCCGCTTTTCGTAAGAGTAGGCCATTGTGTGCCGGTGGGAACAGATGACATTTACAAATCTGCATACGCACGGGGACTGGACGTTAAAAAAAAGCACAAGAGTGCGTATCCCATTATCCTGGATGTAAAAGAATAGAATAATAAATAAATAAAAATACCTGTTAAATTCCATGTGTCATTATTATCTTTATCGCTAAAAACGCGAGGATCCTTAACGAGCGCTCAGGGACTCTGACATGTTCTCCACCATGGTGGTTGATGCTGCCATGGCCGTCAGGACCTCGGACGGCAAGGGAGGCCACCGCTACCCCATCAAAGCGGTCAACGTGCTGAAGGCTCACGGCCGCAGCAGTCGCGAGTCCACCCTGGTGACCGGCTATGCCCTCAACTGCACTGTGGCCTCTCAAGGTGGGTAGGGGTGTGGTGGGGGATGGAGGGGGGGGTGTTGGATATGTTTCAGATGGAGAGAGCTGTTGGGTTTTTTTTTTTTTGTTGAAAGGGGTACCAACCTTGTGTTGGGGGTTAACCCTGCGATAGACTGGCGTCCTATCCAGGGGGAGTCTATGACTCTCAGTCGCTTAACGCCACAGAAACCGGGATAAGCACCGGCCTGATGAGCCTTAGGCTCGGTACAGACTTTAACTTTTAAGATTATGTTGATTTTTTTGAATTTTTTATAGTAAACTGCTTGTACGTAGAAGGGGTCTACTCAACATGCATACACACAGACACACACACACGCACGCACAGACAGTTTTTTAACGTGTGTGCAAGATTTTCTCTGTGTGTTCGCACACGGGGCTTCAGTTTAAAGTCTTTTCCAAATGACTTTGACATCCAGTTTGATTTTTTTCCCTGTCAAACTGGGAAGTAAGGGTGAGGCTGGGAATCAAACCCAGAACCTTGGGATTTCCTTGTTGGCAGGCAAACGTCTTAACCATCCTGCCACCTTCCTTCCACCTGCACAGGGAATTACATGTTTTTTTGGTGGTTTTTTTTTTCTTCTTTTTTTTTACTTTATAAATATGTTGAGCAGAACCGGTTTTTTTTTGTGTGTGTAAAAGATTGACTTGACATAAGCTGTGTATACATCATATTATACTACATGTATGTGTTTTTTTTGTGTGTGTCCGCAGCCATGCCTCGCAGGGTGGGAGACCCCAAGATCGCCTGTCTGGACTTCAGCCTGCAGAAAGCCAAGATGCACATGGGGGTGCAGGTGCTGATAGAGGACCCCACACAGCTGGACGGGGTGCGCCAGAGGTGGTGTGTCATTCTGTGACTTTTCTGGTGTCACGCTGTGATTATTTTTCAGGTGTCACGCTGTGATTCATTTAGGTGTCACGCTGTCATTCCAATAGGTGTCACGCTGTGGTTCTTTTAGGTGTCACACTGTGATTCTTTTAGGTGTCACGCTGCGGTTCTTTTAGGTGTCACGCTGCGGTTCTTTTAGGTGTCACGCTGCGGTTCTTTTAGGTGTCACGCTGCGGTTCTTTTGGGTGTCACGCTGTGGTTCTTTTAGGTGTCACGCTGTGGTTCTTTTAGGTGTCACGCTGTGGTTCTTTTAGGTGTCACGCTGCGGTTCTTTTAGGTGTCACGCTGTGGTTCTTTTAGGTGTCACGCTGCAGTTCTTTTAGGTGTCACGCTGCGGTTCTTTTAGGTGTCACGCTGCTGTTCCTTTAGGTGTCATGCTGCGATTTCTTTTAGTGTCACTGCGATTCTTTCAGTATCACTTTGCGATTCTTTCAGTATCACTGTGATTCTTTCCGTATCTGCAATTCTTTCAGTATCACTGTGTGATTCTTTTAGTATCACTGTGATTCTTTCAGTGTCACTCTGCAGTTCCTTTCAGTATCACTGCGATTCTGTCAGTATCACCGCGATTCTGTCAGTATCACTGAATCCTGTGAAGTCCTGTGTGGGTGGTGGGCGGATGTGTGTGTGTGTGTGCATGCACACAATTGAATTTGTTGGCACTGTTGCTGTTGGTTGCATGACTGTATAAGAATTGGTTGAGCGCAAGTGCCTTGATTTGTCTTTACAAGATACAACTTTATATAAATGATAATGGGAACAGATGACAAAGTTAACAAAACTGCATACACACTGGGATTGGATGTAAAAAGTGCATGAGTGCTTATCCCATTATAATATTAATAATACATGGAATTTATATAGCGCTATATCTTGCAATAACAAATCAAAGCGCTTGCCTTCGACCTATACAACACACACGCAATCAGTAACAATTGATAGTTTAAATAAAATTTGAATGTACACACACACACACACACACACACACACACACACACACACACACACACACACACACACACAAGAATAAATAAATAAATAACCCCATCTATGAGTTTGATTCCTGTTGGAGGGGATTTTTCCCCTGGAGTTAAAATCAGTGCTGACTCCACTCTCCCCAAAAGTCTTTCGGATGAGACTGTAAACCGAGGCCTTGTATGCAAACCTATGCAGAATATCTTGCGCATACATTAAATCCTGTTCTGCCTTTTGTAAGAGTAGGCTGTTATGTGCCGGTGGGAACATATGACAATATTTACACAACTGCATACACACGGGGACTGTATGAAAAAAAGTACATGAGTACTTATCCCATTATCCTTCATATAAAAGAATAAAAGAAAGAAGAAAACACACACATTCGAATGCGCACACACACACACACACACACACACACACACACACACACACACACACACACACACACACACACACACACACACACAAAAGAATACATAAATAACCCCATCTATGATGACGACTTCTACACTGGCATCAGCAGTGATTCTGTCTAGCACAGCTGTCAGTCAGTTTCCTCCACTTTCAGCTCCTCTTAAGCGGCTAATTAATTAACTCGTCCCATCCCAACCCAGTTGGGGGCCAGCCAGGTAGTGCTGTTTATAGCCCAGAATGACCACGCTTGGACTAGTAGGTAAAAGGAAAGGGGCACGCTAAATTTAGCACTCTGGACTGAGGGATGTTGGATTAGTTGTTGTTGTTGTTGTTCCCCAGTTTAACACTCTGGGGGGTGTGCCACACTCTGACTCACTCATCCATCCCACCTGGGAACCACTGTGAGATTGAAATTGCACACTGAATGAGAAGTTTGCGTGTATGACTATTTTCAAAGTACCTTGCCATATAGGCAAGCCATACTCTTGACTTCAGCCGCCGCTGTAGTCTAGTGGTTAGGGCGTCAGACTCGTAATCTAAAGGTTGCAGGTTCGATCCCAGCTTTCGGCTATGGCGTTGTGCCCTTGGAAAAGGCACTTTACGGCTATTTTCTCACCCCACCCAGGTGTAAAAGGGGGTACCAACCTTGTGTTGGGGGTTAACCCTGCGATAGACTTGGCGTCCTATCCAGGGGTGAGTCTATGACTCTCAGTCGCTTAACGCCACAGAAACCGGATAAGCACCGGCCTGATGAGCCTTAGGCTCGGGACAGACTTAATACTCT
This sequence comes from Stramonita haemastoma, assembly GCA_030674155.1. Taxonomy (NCBI): domain Eukaryota; kingdom Metazoa; phylum Mollusca; class Gastropoda; order Neogastropoda; family Muricidae; genus Stramonita; species Stramonita haemastoma. Next base: position 33,500,397 of record CM060344.1, on the reverse strand, counting down.
TGACTTCAGAGGGATGCTGGATGTGTTGCACTGTGGTGGTTTCTGGTTGACAGGGAGTCGGACATCACCAAGGAGCGCATCCAGAAGATCATCTCTGCGGGAGCCAATGTGATCCTGACCACGGGCGGCATCGATGACCTGTGCCTGAAGTACTTTGTGGAGGCCGGGGCCATGGCCGTGAGACGCTGCAAGAAGGCCGACCTCAAGCGCATCGCCAAGGCCACCGGAGGTAATGTGGTGCGAACGCACGCACGCTGAACATCTTGCGCATGCGTTAAACACAGCTGTCAGTTTACCCCACTTTCAGCTCCTCTTTTTTTTTTTTTTTTTTTTAAATTTGAATAATTCTTTTATATCGAGGATAATGGAATAAGCACTATTGTGCTTTTTTACATCCAGTCCCTGTGTGTATGCTGTTTTGGCATCCACCTTTTTGCTGGGGGGGGAGGGGTTTAGCCTAGTGATTAGAACATTGCGCTCGCAATCTGACAACCTGGGTTCGAATCCCGTTCCAGAGGATTTTTCCCCTAGAGTTAACATCAGTGCTGACTCCACTCTTCCCCAAAAGTCCTTCAGATGAGACTATAAACTGACGCCCCAAGTTCGAACGCATGCGGAATATCTTGTGCACTCATTAAATCCTGTTCTGCTTTTTGAAAGAGTAGGTCATTTGTGCCAGTGTTAACACATGACAAAATTTGTAAAATTGCCTACACACGGGGACTGGACGGAAAAAAGCACACGAGTGCTTATTCTATTATCCTCCATATAAAAGAACAAATAAATAAGTAAAAGTATGTTTTTTGTTGTTTTTGTTGTTTTTTATTTTGTTTATCAGCTAGAGTTAGCTCCAAGGTTCACTAATGGTGAGATTTTTTAGATACATGTGACCTTGTTTGCCTACCATGAAGGTAGCCACATTCCAACGTTGGGTACTTTGCTATTTATATATACCCAAGTGGGGGGGTTGGGAGGATTAAAAAACAAAGAAGAAAAGAATATTGCACAACTAATAAACAAACAGAATAAGCAATAAACAAGAAGAAAGAACCAAGCAGTTGAAGGGAGGTGACTTCTAGACAACCCTTTTTTCTTTCTTTTTTTGTTGTTTTCATTTTTATAGCACTTTTTAAGTCACGGCAGATTTGTCTGTGTGAAATCAGGGCTGCTCTCCCTGGGGAGAGTGCGTTGCCACAAGAGCAGTGGCACCCATTATTTAAAAAAAATTTTCCTATCTGCAACTATTTTGTTTCCCTATCAGAGTGGCTTTTTTCTACAGAATTTTGCCAGGGACAACTCCCTTGTTGCCCTGGGTTCTTTTACATGGGCTAAATAATTATGTGTAACACACGGGACTAGCACCCAGACCACCACTCATGGTCTAATGGAGGGGGGGGGGGGGGAGTTTTGGGCCCAAACGGGGATCGAACTACTGCTCACTTCTGAACCCGGACTTTTCGTTTTCTAGGCAGGCGCGTTACCTCCAGACCACCAATCCCAGTTTTGTAATACTTTGCCAAGTCTTGATTAAAAAAAAAAAAGTGAACTGAAGGTGTGTCTCCACAGCAGAAATGATTGTGGACGTGTTTTTGTTCAAATGCCTTCTCTTGTCTTGTTTCTCTACCCCCCCCCTCGTCACCTCACTGGATCTTACCTCTTAGTGTATTTTGTGTTTCCCTACCAGTGTAATGGAAAAGAAAAAATGTGTGTGTGTGTGTGCGCGCACGTGTGTGTGCGTGTGTTTACAAAGCTATATATAAACTTTTGATGGCTTGATGAAAAAAAGCAAATCGATGCTTACTCAATGTACCATCTGAAAATAAAATTTTGACTTGACTTGACTTTAGGTGTATATGCTTTGTACATTGTATGCTTGTTTAAATGTGAATGTCTTAGGATGCGTCCAAATATGTTAAGATATTGCTGCAAGGTCAGCTTTCTTTGAAAGAGACTTTAGGAACTATGTTTGTCGTTCCTCAGCTAGATCTCCAAGGAACACCTACAGGTGAGATTTTGCACTGTTTAAAAAATTTTTTGTCCACCATGAAGGTAGCCTCATTCTGACTTCGGGGATCATTACCCTGTGTGGTGGACTGGATTGAACTTATATCGCGACTTTTTTTCTTCTGTTTATTTCTACAGCCACTTTCCTGATGACCTTGGATTTTTTTCTGTTTCTTTCTACAGCCACTTTCCTGATGACCTTGGCCAACCTTGAGGGAGAGGAGTCGTTTGACGCATCCATGCTGGGGTCAGCTGAAGAGGTGGTGCAGGAACGCATCTGTGACGACGAGCTGATCCTGATCAAGGGGTGAGTGAGTGAATGAGGGAGCAGGTCTTTTGAATGAGACTAGAAACCCAGGCCCTGGGTGTGAACGCATGCAGAACATCTTGCGTGCACGTTAAAACCCTGTTCCGCCCAAAACAAAACAAAACAGAAAATTAAAATTAAAATTTTTAAAAACTAAACCAAAAAACCCCCCATTTCGCCTTTCGGAAGAGCAGGCCATTGTGTGCCGCCGGTAGGACCGGATGATGATAAAAAAATTTTAAATCCCAGCATGCACACATGTGTTGTTGAGACACCATCCCTGAGGAAAAATCGGGGAGTTGGGAGTCTTCAGGGCTGTTTATGGCAACGTTCTGGCGGCTCCTGCAATGGCACTGGAACCATGTGTTTGGGCGATTGCCTTTCCATTGGACCATTCCAGCAACGTGGGGCCGGGGGGGGGGGGGTCTGCTGCATGGGTAACAGCTTGCCCTTTATACTTACTTACCCAGGCTTTGCGCTCTAGAGCCTGGAGCACAACTCCATAGTCCCTGATGGATGCCTATCTGTGTCCTCCCCTCTCCTACCCTTCCTCTCTCCCTACTCTTCCTCCCCCCTTTTTGTGCTTCCACTGCCTCCTTTTAGTATGGTTACTATAATCATGTTTGCCTCCCAGATGGCAAAAGATCAACCACTGGTAAAAATCTTAACCATTAGTCAAAATGAAAAATGTAATGAAAGATTGTGCCCTAAACTGTCGAGTGTCACTCAAATGTAGACATTGCAATGCAAGACATTGTTTTTAGTTTCAAGTTTTTCTTTTTGTTTTGGGTTTCTTCTTTTTCAGATTTAGTTTTCTTTTGAATGTCTCTTCACAACTGAATAGAGGAGGGGAAGGGATGGGATAGCCTTGTTGGTTTGAGCATTGCACATTACGCTTGTGATCTGCTGACTTGGGTTCGAATCCCTTTCAAGGGGATATTTTTCCCCTAGAGTTGACATCAGTGCCAACTCCACTCCCCCCAAAAGTCCTTTGACTATCGTATGAACCAAGGCACCGTGTGCAAACACACAGAGAACATCTTGTGCATGTGTTAAAACCTGTCCTGCATCTCGGAAGAGTAGGCCATTGTGGGGACGGATGACAAAGTTTACAAAACTGCATACATACAGGGGGACTGGATGCCAGAGAGAGAGAGAGAGAAGCACGCGAGTGCTTGTTCCATTATCCTAGAAATAAAAGAACGGGGAAAAAAAATGACAACAGACACACACACAAGAACAGATGACATTTACAAGAATAATAATAAATGGAATTTATATAGCGCTATATCTTGCAAGAACAGATCAAAGCGCTTGCATTCAACCAATTCTTGCACATGCAGCCAACAACAACAACAAGAACAGATGACATTTACAAAACTGCATACACACAGGGACTGGACGTAAAAAAGCATATGAGTGCTTATTCCATTATCCTCGATATAAAAGAATAATAATAATAACAAGTCTTTTTTTCAAAGTCATGATTTTAATACAACATATTTCTTTATTACGTCTAATCGCTCAACAGACCCAAGAGCCGTTCTGCGGCCTCCATCATTCTGCGCGGGGCCAACGACTTCATGTGTGACGAGATGGAGCGATCGGTGCACGACGCGCTGTGTGTGGTGCGACGCGTGTTGGAGTCCAGGACGGTGGTGGTGGGGGGCGGGGCTGTGGAGGCAGCCCTGTCTATCTACCTGGAGAACTTTGCCACCTCTCTGGTGAGTGGGTTTCTGCACTGACAGTTAGGTGTGTGTGGTACGTTATGGTGGTGTCGTTGTTCTTGTTGTTGTTGTTGTCGTGCGTTCCCCAGCTTAACACTGTGGTGGGGGGCGGGGCTGTGGAGGCCGCCCTCTCCATCTACCTGGAGAATTTTGCCACCTCTCTGGTGAGTTACTGCACTGGCAGGTCTGTGTATAACGTTGTGTTGGTGTTGTTGTTGTCGTGCGTTCCCCTGCTTAACATTCTTGTGGAAGCGGCCCTGTCTGTTTACCTGGAAAACTTTGCCACCTCTCTGGTGAGTGGGTTTGTGCTGTGACAGGTGTGTGTGTTACGTTATGTTGTTGATGTTGTTGTTGTTGTGGCCTTGTCCATCTACCTGGAAAACTTTGCCACCTCTCTGGTGAGTTATTATTGCACTGACAGTGTGTGTTGTGTTACGTTATGTTGTTGTTTTTGTTGTGGCCCTGTCTATATACCTGGAGAACTTTGCCACCTCTCTGGTGAGTTATTATTGCACTGACAGGTGTGTGTGTGTTACGTTATGTTGTTGTTTTTGTTGTGGCCCTGTCTATATACCTGGAGAACTTTGCCACTTCTCTGGTGAATGGTTTCTGGTCCAGCAGTTAGGTGTGTTATGTTTTGTTGTTGTTGTTGTCATGTGTTCCCCAGCGTAACATTTTAGTGGGGGGTGGTGCTGTGGAGGTGGCCCCTGTCCATCTACCTGGAAAACTTTGCCACCTTTCTGGTGAGTGGGTTTCTGCACTGACAGTTAGGTGTGTTACGTTATGTTGTTGGTGTTGTTGTGCATTCCCCAGCTTAACACTCTGGTGCGGGTCTGTCACCCAGAATGTGCACTCTTTACTGACTCACTCATCCCATCCCAACTGGGAATCACTGTGAGATTGAAATTGTGCACTGAATGAGAAGTTTGCCTGTAGGACTGTTTTTAAGTACCTCGCCATATAGGCAGCCATACTCTGACTTCAGAGGATTTTTTTTATTCCTCCTTTTAAAGAAGGGTGCAGGTTATGTTTAGAGCTTGTCATGGCTGAAGGCAATCTCAACACAACATTTTATAACATTACAACATTTTAGTGTAGGCCTCGGCAATTTAGCTGACCTCAATAACTGACACAGCTTATGGCCTGGGCCATATTACCTTACATGTAAGAAGGAAGGTGGCAGGATGGTTAAGACGTTCACCTGCCTAACAAGTAAACTGTGAGGTTCTGGGTTCAGTTCCAGCCCTGCCCTTTCTTCCCAGTTTGACAAGAAAATCAAATTTATATAATGGGCTGAATGTAGTTATTGAATAAGTCACTTATGTAACCTGTTGCGTAGGTTAATTGTTTTTCTGTCTTTCCTTTGTTTAGCCTGCCATAAAGGCATAAGGTTTACATAACATAACATAAAGTTTTCTGAATATCATTTGGATGAGACTATAAACCGAAGCCCTGCATGCGAACGCATGCAGAACATATTGTGCACATGTTTAAAACCCATTCCACCTTTTGGAAGAGCAGGCCATTGGGTACCGGTAGGAGCATATGACAACAAAGTATAAAACCAGCATGCACACAGGTGTCATGTTTAGACACCATCCCTGAGGAAAAATCAGGGAGTTGGAGTCCCCAGGGTGGTTCGGGGCTGAACATGGCAACGTTCTGGTGGATTCTGCAACAGCACTGGAACCATTCGTATTGGTCATTGCCTTTCCAATGGATCATTCCAGTGGCATGGAGGAGGGGGGGGTCTGCTGCATGGGTAACAGCTTGTCCTCCATGCTTTGCGCTCTAGAGCCTGGACAGCAGTATGGGCCCCCAGACAAGCTGTGTGCATGTGAAGCGATGTGTTGTGACGTGGCGTGAAGGGATGCAATGTGATGCAAAATCATGCAGTGTTACCTGATGCAGTGTTATGTGATGCAGCGTGATGTGACGTGACGTAACGTGATGTAATGTGATGTGATGCAAAGTGACGTGACGTAGTGCATTGTGACGTAATGTAATGCAATGTGACATGACATGTTGACCCACAGGCCAGTCGTGAGCAGCTGGCCATTGCGGAGTTTGCGCGGTCTCTGCTGGTGATCCCCAAACAGCTGGCGGTCAACGCTGCCCAGGACTCCACTGACCTCGTGGCCAAACTGAGGGCCTACCACAACACCTCCCAGACCAAGCCAGAACACAGTGAACTACGATGGTCAGCACACACTTTTCTGTTGGGGGTTTGGGGGGAGGGGGGGGGATCTGATTTGGAGGGGGGGGGGGGTTGTTTCTTTCCTACCTAGAAAGTTTTAAGGAAAAATCCGAATGTGATGAACTCGCACAGTGCACAAATCCAGCACAACTCAGTCAAGGTCCAGGGCCCAGTGCTGAAATTGGCCCTGTCCCTTTACCTACCAAGTTGAAGGAAGTGTGGTCAGTTTACCTCTATAACTAGCACCAGCTGGGATGGGATGGAGAGCAGCTGAGAGGAGCTGAAAGTGGGGGGGAACTGACAGCCGTAAACTGCACTGGTTTTTTTTTTGTTTCTTTTGTGTTTGGGGGGGTGGGGGTCTGATTTGGAAGTTTGGTTTGGGGGGGGGGGGGGGATTGTTGTCTCCTCCCTTACCTATGAAACTTCTCAGAAAAAGCTGAATGTGTTGAACTGCACTAGTTGCTTTGTTTCTTTAATGTGTGTGGGTGTGTTTGTGTGTGTGGAAGCGTGTTGTGTGGTGTGTGTGTTGTTGTGTGTGTATGTGTTTGTTGTGTGTGTGTGTGTGTTGTGTGTGTGGTGTGTGTGTGTGTTTTGTGTGTGTGTGTGTGTGTGTGAACTTGCGACCTTCCAATCCAAGGTGCTAACTACTATGCCATGGCGGCTGGTGAAATATGTCCATTCTAATATCTTGTGTACGGTTGCATGCGTGTCATTGATTTCAATGCAAGCGCTTTGATTTGTTGGCTTTACAAGATTCAGTGCTATATGATAGCTCAGTGGTCAGAACACTCGCTTTCCCCAAGTCAAGTTAAGCAGTGTCGAGCGTGGTTACCAGTTGCATGGGTGACCAACCGTTTGCGCGCCTTGGCTTCAGTACAGTCCCCCAGTTCACCCAGCTGTCAATGGGTACCTGCCCTCTTTAGGGTCAGGGAAGGTAAAGCAGCGAGGGAGAGGAGATGGGCTCCGCCCTCAATATGCTGGCCCCTAGAGAAGCTGAGGTCTCTGATGCCTCGCTCCCCTACAACCACAAAGGTTATGGGACACCTTTACCTTTAGTCATTTGGATGAGACTATAAACCGAGGCCCCATGTGCGAACATCTTCCGCACACGTTAAAACCCTGTTCCACCTTTAGGAAGAGCAGGCCATCGTGTGCCGATAGGAGTGGATGACAAAATTATATATAAAAAAAACCAGCATGCACACAGGTATCGTGTTTAGACACCATTCCTGAGGGGGGGGGGGGGGGGGAAAGGGTAGGCACTGCACTTGTGGCGATGACGCGCTCTCTCTCCCTGGGGAGAGAGAGAGCAGCCCAAATTTCACGCAGAGAAATCTGCTGTGACATATGTTAAAAGTTAAAGTCTGTCCCGAGCCTAAGGCTCATCAGGCCGGTGCTTATCCCGGTTTCTGTGGCGTTAAGCGACTGAGAGTCATAGACTCCCCCCCTGGATAGGACGCCAAGTCTATCACAGGGTTAACCCCCCAACACAAGGTTAGTACCCCTTTTACACCTCTGGGTGGGGTGAGAAAATAGCCGTAAAGTGCCTTTTCCAAGGGCACAACACCATAGCCTGAAAGCTGGGATGGAACCCGCAACCTTTAGATTATGAGTCCAGCGCCCTAACCACTAGACTACAGTGGCGGGCGGCTCTTTTACAAGATATAGCGCTATATAAATTCCATGTGTTAATAAAAATTATTTTTTATTATTGATGAATATTATTATCACGATTTCGTGCGCCTGTGGGTGCAGGGTGGGGCTGGACCTGGTGGCGGGGCTGGTGCGCGACAACAAGAAGGCCGGAGTGCTGGAGCCCACCATGTCCAAGGTCAAGGCCATCAAGTTTGCCACGGAGGCGGCCATCACCATCTTGCGCATCGACGACATGATCAAGCTGGTGTCTCAGGAAGAAGGGGGCAAGTCCTACCAGGACGCCTTACGCAGCGGGGAGCTTTAGCGTGTAGGGGGGACGGACAGAAAGAAAGAACGTGGTGTTGGTGTTGCTATTTCCATCTTCTATCCACTTACTTGTGTCACACACTTCACTTCATCCTCCTTTCATTCATTCATCCACACGGGGCATGTTTTTATTGCTGGTGGCCTGCCTCTCTACTACAAAACGGGCTTTGGAGTGTGTGCGTGTGTTTGTGTGTGTGTGTGCGTGAGTTTGGAGGACGCTTTGTGTGATGTGAGGGTTGGTGATTAGGAGGGTCTTCATTGTAGTAAGGGGGAAAATGTTTCCTTTTTTTTGTGAAATGCATTTACTCCAAAATTGCCTGTGAGAAAGAAGAAATTGTTTATGACCTAGATTGAACACAAACATTATTTATGATCGAGATTGAACAAAAAAATGTTTTTGACCTAGATTGAACTACAAAACAAAAAACAAACAAAAAAAACCCCCAGGATAAATCAAGACTTGATTTAGGATTTCAGGGAGGGGGGATTACATCTTTGAAATTGTAGGGTTTTTAAAAAAAAATTTTTTAAAAGTTATCCTATAATGAAAAAACGCATAGTTTTGGGGGGATCTCACACTGGCATTGGCATGAGTATTAACCTGAGGATATTTTAGCTACCTAGTCTTGACTAGCATTTACCTCAGTGGTGAATCAAAGCAAGGTTGTCAAGTGAATGAACATTGTGGATTTGTGATATGATTTGCCCAGCATGCTTTTATTTATGGTTCTGTTTCTTTCTCCTTCTAAAGCTTTTTGTCTGTCGCTGTGGTATTCACTGACTTACTATGCTAAGGGAAGAAAATGTAACTGGAATTCGTGAACAACTAGGCATAGAGAGAGAGAGAGTCAGAGAAAGCCAGTCTTTGTTAGTGTAGGGTGTACACCATGGTTTTTTTTCTTAGGGTTAGTAGTTGGGTGGCAGTGGATGAGAGTGGAAATATCTGAGCAGTCAGTGAATAAGAGATAATCATTGAGGGAGCACTCAAGTTATTGAGTAGGTGAAAACATGGCCTTCACCAGCATTAAAAGAAAAATTGAAATATGCACATACACAAGTGTGCATGGAAAATAGTCAGTTGCATTAGACTTCTTTTGGGATGAAGATCTGTGGCTAAACTGCGTTGTTCTTTTGCATTGTATGGATTTTTTTTGATTTTTTTTTTTTACTTTGTATTTGTTATGTGAGTGAAGGTTTTTTTAAAAATAAACTGTCATGAACAAATGACCCTACATATGATTTTTATTTGTGAAGTTTGTGAGGATGTGAAAAGCAGTGAGATATTCAAGTAATGGTCAAGACTGATAATTTGCACAATGGATGTTGTTGTCTTGTGTCTTAAAGATTTTTCTCTCCTTCTCCTCTTTCCTTGCTCTCTTAGAAATCTTCAGGATTCCACACTTCAATTTTCAAGCAGCATTTTGTTTTAAGCTGAAACTGG
>CM060344.1:33473353-33478159 GCA_030674155.1 Stramonita haemastoma | reverse complement strand
ACAAACAAGAGACAGAGACAGACAAACAAGAGACAGAGACAGCGACAAACAAGAGACAGAGACAGGCAGACAAACAAGAGACAGAGACAGACAGACAAACAAGAGACAAGAGAGACACAAACAAGAGACAGAGACAAACAAGAGACAGAGAGACACAAACAAGAGACAGAGACAGACAGACAAGAGACAGAGAGACACAAACAAGAGACAGAGACAGACAGACAAGAGACAGAGAGACACAAACAAGAGACAGAGACAGACAAACAAACAAGAGACAGAGATACACAAACAAGAGACAGAGAGACACAAACAAGAGACAAAAGGGGCACAAACAAGAGACAGAGACACAAACAAGAGACAGAGAGACACAAACAAGAGACAGAGAGACACAAACAAGAGACAAAGGGGTACAAACAGGAGACAGAGACAAACAAGAGACAGAGACAAACAAGAGACAGAGAGACACAAACATGAGACAGAAAGGCACAGACACGCAAACAAGAGACAGAGAGACAAACAAGAGACAGAGACACACAAACAAGAAACACAGAGGCACAGACACAAGACAGAGACAGACACACAAACAAGAGACAGAGGCACACAAACAAGAGACAAGAGGCACAAAAAGAGACAGAGACAGACACACAAATAATAAACAGAGACAGAGGCATAAACAAAAGACAGAGAGTCACAAACAAGAGATACAGACAGATACACAAATAAGAAACAGAGACAGACACACACAAAAGAGAGAGACAGAGAGGCACAAACAAGAGATAGAAAGACACAAACAAGAGACACAGAGACAGCGAGACACATGCAAGAGAAACAGAGACGCACTAAACAAGAAACACACAGACACACAGACACAAAACACACACAACCACAAACACACAACACACACACACACACACACACACACACAACACACACACACACACACACAACACACACACACACACAACACACACACAACACACACACACACACACACACACACACACACACACACACACACACACACACACACACACACACACACACACACAACACACACAAAACAAGAAAGACAGAAAGAAAGAAGAAAAAAAAAAGCAGCAATGAGTCATGCCTATGATATAATAATATAACAGGCAACCTACTCGGGTCAAATCAGGGGCCGGCAAGCAGGGATATTCCCCAAACACACATGTGACAGACAGACAGACAGACAGACAGACACAGCCCAGACAGACAGAGAGTCCACCTGACTGATGGATGAACTGTACTGATTCACACAGCCCTGGTTTTTTTGGGGTGGGGCTTTCTCTGTGTGTGTGTGTGTGTGTGTGTGTGTGTGTGTGTGTGTGTGTGTGTGTGTGTGTGTGTGTGTGTGTGTGTGTGTGTGTGTGTGTGTGTGTGTGTTGATGATCATGGGGGCATCCAGATGTCAATTATATAGTCATGGATACTGACATATAACCACACACACAAAAAATGACACAAAAGTCGTCCCAGCAGATTTGGGGTTTTTTGTGTAGGGGGTTGTTGTTTTTTTTTGGTATCCAGGTAATAAATTGATGAAACAAGAATATGTACAGTTTTTAGTATCCCATGGCCATGACCATTCTCATACCATTTTTTATTTATAAATATATTCATTCACTTATTTACTTACCTACTTACCTACTTACTTACTTACTTACTTACCTACTTACCTACTTACTTACTTACCTTCCTACTTACTTACTTACTTACTTACTTACTTACCTACCTTCCTACTTACTTAACTTACTTAACTTACTTACTTACTTACTTACTTACTTTTTTTAAAACGTATAATTACACATTATAATATCTCAACAATAATAAACACTCTTGAATGTATTATTGTTCTTGTTGGGTTTGGGACTTGTTCTGTTTTTGTTTTGTTTTGTTCTTTTTTTTCAGAACGACAAAACACCAGCTTAAAGTCCATTACAATTCTGATACCGTGCTGGCGGGAAGCTTAGACTATTGGTTGATATTCATTCATGAGCATTTGGACCCCAAAATAAATAGGAAAAAATAAAATCAAACAAAAAACCCCAGACCACACTACTGTTTTGAACGTGGACTAAAATGACAACACGGTGGCTTGCCTTTTTTTTGCAATCAATTTCTACTTGTAAGCAAAAATGCCGGAATGATGTATCACCGATTCCATGTCCGTAATCCTTTGCCCATCTCTTCAGCCTGCTTGAATTAGAGAGAGAATAATAACACATCAAGTATCTTAGCTGTTTTGTCATTGAAAATATTCTGTATTTCTGGTGCTTCTGTGCACATTTTATTTTATTTTATTTAGAGCTGTTTGGAAAGAATGTAGGATGGGAATTGATAAGGACTATCTCTGGACACAGTAAGAACTTTTTTTATAATTATTATCATTATCATTATTGTTGTTGTTGTTGCTGTTGTTGTTGTTGCTGTTGTTGTTGTTGTTGTTGTTGTTATTATTATTTTTTTTTTTTATCATTATTATTGTTGTTCTTGTTACTGTTTTTTTTTTGTTCCTGTTATCATTATTATTGGGTAGGTTTTACTATCATCACCATCAGCAGCAGCAGCATCATTGTTTCATCATTATCCTTATCCTCATCACCACCACCACTCATCATCATCATCATCATCATCATCATCATCATCATCATTATTATTATTATTATTATTATTATTATTTATTATTATTATTATAATTATTAGTATTATCATAACAATCATGATCATTGATATTATCGTCGTTTGTTATTGATCGTTCATGATGTTGGTAACAGATGTTGCTGAGGATATGGACAGATTTCAGATATGTATATAGATAATAGATAGATAGAATAGATAGATAGATAATAGATAGATAGATAGATAGATAGATAGATAGATTTAGATAGATAGATAGATGATAGATAGATAGATAGATAGATATAGATATAGATTATACATACGCTTGTTGTTAATTCATAAATACCTGCAGTTTACGGAATCCAAACATGTGCTGTTGTGCCTTCCACTTTTACCTCACAAAAACAGATTATATATATATATATATATATATATATATATATATATATATATATATATATATATATATATATATATATATATATATAAAAATTATATAAAGTGTACTTCTTCCTCCCACTTTCTGCCTCCTCTCTCTTCACACACACACACACACACACACACACACACACACACACACACACACACACACACACACACACACACAGGGGAGAGACAGAGAAGGGGAAGAGAGAGAGACACATACAGAGAGAGACAGAGACAGAGAGACAGAGAGAGGGGGGCAGGGAGAGAGAGAGAGAGGGGGGGAGGGAGAGGGAGAGAGAGAGAGAGAGAGAGAGAGAGAGAGAGAGAGAGAGAGAGAGAGAGAGAGAGAGAGAGGGAGGGAGGGAGGGAGACAGACAGACAGAGACAGACAGACACACAGAGTGACAGAGACAGACAGACAGACAGACAGACAGACAGACAGACAGACAGACAGACAGACAGACAGACAGACAGAGAGAGACCACACACACACACACCACACACACACACACACACACACACACACACACACACACACACACACACACACACACACACACACATATCTTGCGCCAACGTTAAATCCTGTTCCGCTTTTCGAAAGAGCAGGCCACTGTGTGCCGATGGGAACAGATGACAAAATTGACAAAACTGCATACACACAGGGAGTGGATGTAAAATAAAATTAATATCTTAAAAAGCCCATGAGTGCTTATTCCATTATCCTCGATATATTTAAAGAATAAATTATGAATAAATAAAACACACACCTACAACCCCCCCCCCCCCCCCACACACACACACACACACACACACGCACGCACTTTCTCTCCCCCCCCCCTCCCCCCCCCCCCTCTCTCTCTCTCTCTCTCTCTCTCTCTCTCTCTCTCTCTCTCTCTCTCTCTCTCTCTCTCTCTCTCTCTCTCTCTCTCTCTCTCGAGGAGAAGTGAAGCGGACAGGGCGTACATTTTCTGTGAGCAGCAGTAAAACTAGAAATTCATTAAAAAATGCCAGTTACTGGACTTCCAGCGGCTGTGGAGAGGACCTTAGGCGCCCTGCTGACTGACAATGCAGTTTCCAGCTGGAAAGTGGCAGGAGAAGGGGACAGCGTGGTTTTTGTCTTGCGACTGAAACCAGTGGACACAGCAGTGTCAACCAACATGGCGGATCCAACAGTGAATCGCAGCACACAAGCACAGTACTACAGGAAGAAATCGTTATCTCAAAGATGACGAGATGTAGAGCGTTCTCGAAAGCATAAACAGAAGCAGGCAAGTGTTGTGTGTGAAAGTGACTGTGTCCTCAGTGCCTCGAGTCTGCCTGACAGTGGAGTAGAACAGGGGAATACAGCATGTGTAGATACACATGGAATAGATCTACCAACAACACACACACAGGACATCAACACAAAAACATCAGTTAAGTTGCCATCATCGGTTGATTTAGAACCTCCCTGTATGTCTGATTGTTGTAACTGTGCTGATATGTGTGCTGATATGTGTTTTGCAGCCTGAGGTGAACGATGATAATATTGTTGGTGCATTCGACACAGGAAATGTCAAACAGTACGTGGCTACTCTAACTGATAGACCCGTACAGAAAAGGCTAAGAGACAGACAAAGAAATACACACTTTAGAAAATCTGTGCTACATCATTCAGACGGTGAAGATATTGTGACATGCGAGTCAGACGACATTGTGATCCAGTATGCATGCCAACCAGACACTGAGCCAGTATGT
>CM060344.1:33460853-33465853 GCA_030674155.1 Stramonita haemastoma | reverse complement strand
ACAAACTCTAATGACACCATCAGCAGAAAACTTAAACTATGCTATGGGATTGGATTATACACAGCGCTAAAACTCGTGTTTAAAAAGTTATCCTGATGGTTGCTAAAATGGTCATGAATACTTTGATTAATCTGTTTCTGTTCTGGGGGAATAGGGAAGCGAAAACAAGTCCAAAAAAAATGTTCAAGTCAAAATGTAATTTTCTTTTGTCTGTTTTATTTGTTTTAGGTTCAACAAGCCACCTATCTAGCAAAAAAAAAAAAACCCAACAAAAACAAAACCCACCAAAAAACCCCAAATAAAGCACAAACAAAAAACAAACTATAAAAAAATGAAGCAGCAAGCAAAATACAACCAAGAAAACCCCACCCCAAAAAAATTTTTTGCCAAAACATTGTTACAACTCAGAACAACAAAATAAACTCAAAAGGATTCGATTTTGATTTGATTCTCTCTCTCTCTCTCTCTCTCTCTCTCTCTCTCTCTCTCTCTCTCTCTCTCTCTCTCCTCTCTCTCTCTCTCTCGCCCTCCCCACTTCTCTCCCTCCCTCCCTCCCCCTCTCTCTCCTCTCTCCCCCTCTCTCTCCCTCTCTCTCCCTCCCTCCCCCATCTCCCTCTGTCATACAATAATAACAGTCATCATCATCATCATCATCATCTCCAGAAAACAGAGAAAGGCAGCATAATGGGAATCACCCTCAACAAGTTACTGTCCCCTTGTCCCCTAGAGAAGCTGAGATCTCTCTGACATCTTGCTCCCTAAGGACCACCATAGGTTACGAGATATTTACATGGTCATCAACTATGTACATTTTCTGTCTATCGCCCGGTGGTAGGCTAGTGTAGAAATAAGTATGTTGGTACCGAACAATTTCAGCTCTTTACATTTTTGCCAGAGCAGTGTATTGCCGTTACACGAAAACCTTTTTTGTTTCTTGAGCCAAAATCGTTCTTCTGTTGATTAAAGTTATGGTGACATGTGTGATTTATATATTTATTTATTTGTTTACTATTTTATTTCGCGGAAAATTGAATAAGCACTCCTGAGCAAAATATTTATTTATTTATCTATTCATTTATTTATTTATTTATTTATTTTACTCTTTTATTTCGAGGAAAATTGAATAAGCACTCCTGTGCTTTTTTGCTTTTTTTACACACAGTCTCCGTGTGTATGCACTTTTGTAACCCGGGGAGGGTGGAAACTCCTGCCAGGTTCAACTTAAGTCACCCACATACTGTCTGCAAAAACTTCAGGACAGTGTGTGCCCCTCCAACGATGACTTCCCAAGGAGTTTAGGCTTGAGAAGTCAAATCAAGAAGTCATGTCCCATTTTCTGGTCCATGCCAAAAGCTGTGTCAGTTACTGATGTCAGCTAAATTTGCCAAGGCCTGCACTATAATGTTGTTACGTTGTAAAAATGTTGTGTTGAGATTATGCCTTCAGCCATGACAAGCTCTTCTTCACATAACAACCTGCACTCAACTTTAAAGGAGAGAAAAAAAATCATCTGAAGTCGGAATATGTCTGCCTATATGGCGAGGTACCAGTACTTGAAAAACAGTCCTACACGCAAATTTTTCATTCAGTTTTTTTTTTCCATTTCAATCTCACAGTGATTCCCAGGTGGGATGCATGGATGAGTGAGTCAAGAGTGCATACTCTGGGTGACCGAGCTCCAGAGTGTTAAGCTGGGGAACGCACAACAACAACACAACAACAAAACAAAACAACACTTTTTTATCAGTCATTCAGCAACAAAGCAAGAATAAAAAATATATTAAAAAAATAGGCACGTGAATAGTTGTAAAAAAAAAAAAAAAATAAAATAAACAGAAATGTTTTTTTTTAAGTTTTGGCTCCTTTCAGTGTCGCTCTGATAACATGAACTTTCTGTGTTCTATGAGTCCTGCTGCTCAATGAGAGTGGAGACAGGGAGAGAGAGGAAGGGGGAGAGGGGAAGGGAGGGAGAGGGGGAGGAATGGCGGGTTAGTGGTGGGGAGGTGGGGGGGGGGGGGGGTTAGTCGATGCCTGCACTCGCAATGGCGTCAGCAGCGAACAGATCGATCAGTGAAGGTATTAATAGAAAACCGTTCTCGCCGCGTGCCTTCTGTAGTAGACAAGGCGGCAAAAGAAAATACAGACACAGGGCGCCTGTGGTAGGGGGAAAGGAAAAAAAAAAAGAGAGAAAAAAATGACAGAAGATGGTGATAATGAAGTGTATATAATTATTAGTATAAACAAGAATTGGTTATGGAAGTGGTTTGTTTGTTGGTTTTCAAAAATAAGTAGTTTTTGTTTTTTTGTAGTTGTGACAGGTTTGATCTTGTCGCAGTTCTCTGTGTGTGTGTGTGTGTGTGTGTGTGTGTGTGTGTGTGTGTGTGTGTGTGTGTGGTGTGTGTGTGTGTGGAGAGAGAGAGAGAGAGAGAGAGAGAGAGAGAGAGAGAGAGAGAGAGAGAGGAGAGAGAGAGAGAGAGAGAGAAGAGAGAGAGAGAGAGAGAGAGAGAGAGAGAGAGAGAGAGAGAGAGAGAGGTAATTCTCAATTTTTTCTCAGAACTTCCAACCTGCAGAGAAAAAAATCGGAAAGTTGTACAACCGTTAACTTACATGAGACTTAAGTAATACATGACTATTAGAAATTTTCGGATGAAAGAGGAACTGACCTTTCTATCCAAAACATTCCAACAAAGATTATCTCCCATCGTATGATCATTGTGGTTTGCAGCCCTTTGCTAATAAAAAAAAAATTAAAGTCTGTCCCGAGCCTAAGGCTCATCAGGCCGGTGCTTATCCCGTTTCTGTGGCGTTAAGCGACAGAGAGTCATAGACTCCCCCTGGATAGGACGCCTGTCTATCGCAGGGTTAACCCCCAACACAAGGTTGGTACCCCTTTTACACCTGGGTGGGGTGAGAAAATAGCCGTAAAGTGCCTTTTCCAAGGGCACAACGCCATAGCCAAAAGCTGGGATCAAACCCGCAACCTTTAGATTACGAGTCCAACGCCCTAACCACTAGACTACAGCGGCGGCTCCCTTTGCTAATAGAACGTAATATAACTGTTGTACTGATTTCCTCTATGAATGTCGACTTAGTAAAATAAAGCCTGCCATCAAAAGTTTCATGCAGGAACTGAAATAAATATACAACTTAGAAGAATATGCGCATTGTCTAGAAATGAAACCAAATGCATTTGAAGTGAAATGGTTTCCATGCAAACCTTGTTGAAAATGGGAACACTGCTTATTCATTGAAAAAAAAAAGGATCATATAAAGTGTGACTCGTGGAGGGAATGGGGTATTGCATATAGCATAACTTAGCTTTATCCCATAAAACATCAAAGCTTAGCTGTACACATTCACTGTATACTTTGTTTAATACATCTTTTTTTGATGCCCTGTTACTTTTATAACAATGCCTTTTTATTTCATTTTCTTTTAAACTTGACTTGTTGTTATTGCTGTTTCTGGTTACCTTTGTTCTAGTATTAATGAAGATACTCAGGATAACTGTATTTCTACTTTTTTTTCTAAAAAATTAAATAAATAAAAAACTTGCAAGATAATTGGAACATGCATATGTGTACTACAATCACAATGTTGGAATGCTACAAACTGTATTGGAATAGAACATTTTGTTGTTTTTCCGCTTTAGAGTCCTTCCACTTTAGTGATATTAGATGATA
Organism: Stramonita haemastoma; assembly: GCA_030674155.1. Classification (NCBI taxonomy): domain Eukaryota; kingdom Metazoa; phylum Mollusca; class Gastropoda; order Neogastropoda; family Muricidae; genus Stramonita; species Stramonita haemastoma. Next base: position 33,462,170 of record CM060344.1, on the reverse strand, counting down.
AATAAATATTTTGTATTGATGAATATGTACGTGTTTTATGAGAGAATATAACCTGCAATGCAATGTAAAAAAATAAGTACATAAATAAATAGTAACTGTTGTACTGGGAACATAAGCAATGGCGAGATTCAATTCAATTCAAAATACTTTATTATCTCGAAGACAGAGAAATTCTGGCATTTCTGATATTTATTCACATCTGCATGGGGCCGACCCAACCCTGAACAAAGTTACCTCACTTCACTTCAATCACTTGACGTGACTTTTTTTTTTTTTTTTTTTTTTTTTGGGGGGGGAGGTGTTGTGTGTTTGTTTTTTTGTTGTTGTTTTTTGTTTTTTTGTTGGTGTTTTTGTTTTGGTTTGTGGTTTTTTGTGGGTGGTTTTTGGTTTTTTTTTTTTTATCTTGACTAATGTTGAGATTTTGCGGAAACGACCATTAAGGTATCCACATTGTGACTTCGGGGGGAGGGGGTGTCCAACCACCTGTATGCACGCAGTTTTCTTCTTTATTTTGATTCGATTTTTGTCATCCGTTCCTACTAGCGCGAAATGGCTTACTCTTCCGAAAGGTAGGACAGGTTTAATCTTTTTTACTTTTAAAACGTTTGCGCGAGATATTGTGTGGGCGTTCGCACACAGGATCTCAGTTTGGAAGTCTCATCCTAAAGACTTTTCATGGAGTGGAGTCAGTACTGATGTTAACTCCAGGGTCAAATCCCCTAAAACGGCTGACTCGGTGGTGGCTCGAACCCTTGCTGTCAAATCACGAGAGCATGGCTCTAACCACTACGCTATCCCTGCCCCTCCAACTTGGGGTTAAACTCCTGGTTAATCTAAGCGCTGCGAGAAACTGTTCAGGTTGTGTAATGTAGACAGATTAAATAAAGCCTTGTTGATCCCACTCTTCTTCATGCTCTACATCGCCACCATTTTGACGCACGCACAACATTACGTATGTGATGACGTACCAACTATGGATTTAACGTCATTGTGGGTATGACGTAGCATGCCGGAAGGAAGAGTTATTAGTCCAACGTTTCTATAACATCAAAGTGGATTCGGAACAGAATAGAGATCAACGACCTTTGGATAAAAGGGGTCCTTTTTTTTTTTTGTCCTATCCCCTAAAAGGTGTCTGTTTGTGGGACACTGCTATTATGACACCACTAGTAACAGTTCCGCTGTTATTGTTGGCGCTGTGTCCATGCTGTTCTTGTTGTTGCCACTGCTGCTGCCGCCGCAGTTACTAGCCCACTGCTGTTGTGCTACCGCAGCTGCTACTTCTTCTTTGCCTACTTCTATCGCTGCTGCTGTTAC
>CM060344.1:33394326-33441826 GCA_030674155.1 Stramonita haemastoma | reverse complement strand
GACAGAGGGAAAGGGAGAGAGCTGGTTGCGAGGTCATCCGTGGCGCCCCTACGGTCTAAATAGACTACGGGGTAGAAGAAGAAGAAACAGATAACGATGCCTATCACTGAAGATGCACGTTAACTTTGGCATGTGCGGTTGTGTTACTGTCACCTCAAATCTTCCCATTGTTGCAGCCCTGTCACCTCTCCCCCCAACCCCCACCGCCTTTCACCTGCCACTCTTCAAACAGCTGGACAACCGACTGCCATCCACTACAGGGTAAAGGTGTCGCATAACCTAGGCGGTCGCTGGGGAGCGAAGTGTCAGAGACCTCAGCTTCTCTTGGGGCCAGCATGTTGAGGGCGGCGCCCATCTCCTCTCCCTCGCTGCTTTGCCTTCCCTGACCCTAAAGAGGGCAGGTGCCCATTGACAGCCGGGTGAACTGGGGGACTGTACTGAAGCCAGGGCAGGCAAACGGTCGGTCACCCATCTAAGAGATAACCACGCTTAGTGTGTGTGCGTACGTGTGTGCGTGTGTGTGCGCGCGTGCTTGCGTGTGTGTGTGTGTGTGTGTGTGTGTGTGTGTGTGTGTGTGTGTGTGTGTGTGTGTGTGTGTGTGTGTGTGTGTGTGTGTACACTTGACTTTGTTAAAACTCTCAATATTGTTATTCGTTGGATGTGTAAGAACTGGTTGAATGCAAGCGTTTTGATTTGTTTTTGCAAAATATAACGCTATATACATTCCATTTATTATCATTATTGTTATCATCATCATCATCATTATTATTATTATTGTTGTTGTTGTTGTTGTTGTTGTTGTTATTATTATTATTATTATTATTATTATTATTATTATTTATCATTATCCCGTGAGTCACCTGTGGGGATACCGAGGACCTGTCAGTATAAACGGCATCCCCATCTTCTGGAAATTCTGTGCCAGGAGTTTCCCCTTTTCTACCCCTCTCTTTATTTCTGCCTCGTTCCTTTTCTTCCAGTCACCTCCTTATCTCTTTTCTGCCTTCTTGGTCCGTTCTCCTGCCTGCTATTTTTCCTCACTCACTCACTCACTCAGTCCCATGTCCCAAAGGACGTAGGGGGGACATGAGAGAAGACGCAACAGAGATCTTTTTCCATGCTTCACGATCCTGTGTGGCTAGTAGGAGGTGTTGCAGGGGTTGGGCGGTCCAGTCTTTGATGTTGTCAACCCATGATTTCTTTTGGCGGCCTCTTCTTCTCTTGCCCTCGACTGTTCCTTGCAGGATGGTTTTTGCTAGGGTGTTGTGTCTTGTGGTGTGACCAAACCACATCAGCTTTCTCCTCTTTATGGTGGAGAGCAAAGGCTCTTGGGGGCCCACACGCTTTTTGATTTCTTCTTTCACATAGTTATTGGTCTTGTGTTCTTTGTATGATATTTTGAGGAGTCTTCTGTGGCACTTGTTCTCGAATGCTTGGATTCTCCTCTCTAACTCTGCTGTCAGAGTCCATGATTCACAGCCATATAGGAGGATAGATATCACGAGGGATTTGTAAAGGTGGTATTTGGTGCAGAAGCTGATGTTGTTGCTTCTGATGATCATCTCGAGTCTGACTAGAGCAGATGTTGCTGTTGCAATGCGAGCTTTCACTTCATTGTTTGATGTGCCATCTTTTGTTAGGATGGAGCCTAAGTATTTGAATTGGCTCACCTCTTCTAGTGTTTCTCCATTCATCTTTATTTCCGTGATGTCATTACTCGCGCTGTTGACCATGATCTTTGATTTCTCTGTACTGACCTTCATGCCGTATGCGCTCGCTCGATCTGTTAAATTGTCTGTGAGGATTTGCAGTTCTTGTTTGCTGCTGCCCATGAGGTCAATGTCATCTGCAAATCTGAGGTTGTAAAGGGGTCTTCCACCAATGGAGATGGAAGTGTGGTGGTTTTTCCAGGAAGACTTAAAAGATAATTCTCTGCCATCTCGAAATCGAATGCGCTAGGCTTGACTTGTCAGGCGGTTAACAGCAGCACAACGCATTTTTTGCTCATATGATAAACAGCAATACTTGCTGAGTGTTCAAGGAGGAGGAGGAGGAGGAGGAGGAGGAGGAGGAGGAGGAGGAGGAGGAGGAAGAAGAAGAAGAAGAAGAAGAAGGAGAAGAAGAAGAAGAAGAAGAAGAGAAGAAGAAGAAGAAGAAGAAGAAGAAGAAGAAGAAGAAGAAGAAGAAGATCATATCTTTGGAAGCAGAGTGTGTCAGCTGTGGCCAGTGGTATGGATGGTATGAATATACCCAGCATGCGTTGTGTGACAAATCAAACTATTGAATTGCTTTGCACTGTATTGTATTGCATTGTATAGCCCAGCACTGCATTACATTGCATTGTATTCTATTGCATGGTAATGAGTTGTGTTGTATTACGCTGCATTGTATAGCATTGCACTGCATTGAGTTGTATTGCATTGTGTTGCGTTGTATTGTCTAGTGTTGCATTGTGTTGGCTGCATTGTACAGTCGTAATATTTATTGCACTGCCTTGAACTTCAATGAATTTTTATTACATGTAAACACACCAGGTGACATAATTGATTAACTAATTAGTGTACCGTTGGCGAATTGTTGAACAGTATTTCGTGCCATCGTGCCGATCATGAAACCTTCTGTACAATATTTATTATGGTGTATATGGTGTAAAATAATTGTTCTTGTTGTTGTGCACTGTATCAAACGTAGTCATAGCCTACCTTATAATTATAATGCATGTACATACAGGCAGATCTGCTCTTGCGGCGACAAGCTCTCCATGAAAAGAACAACACGACTTTCACGCAGAAAAATCTGCCCTGACTAAAGTGTACATGTATACAATATACACAGGCCTACTGCTTTCGACCGTGGGAATGGATGACAACATTTACAAAACTGCACACACACAGGGACTGGATGTAAAAAAAAAAAAAAAAAAAAAAGCACGTGAGTGCTTATTCCATTATCGTTGAAATAAAAGGATAAATAAAAATTTTTTTTTAAAAGACCATGGCAGATTTCTTGGCGTGAAATTCAGGGCGGTTTTGTTCTTGAGGAGAGCCCATGAACTCATGTAGGTTTATACTGCGCAACCCATTCTTTTACTGATTAAAACTCATTTAATGGATAGTTTACCGAGCGCGTGCAAACTTAGTCATCATTGTCCGACATTCATTTTTTTTCTTCTTCTTAACTTTGCAAACGAAACATAAAATATACCATTATAAAAGTTGTACCGAAGGTTTCATGATCGGCACTATGGCACGAAATACTGCTCAACAATTCGCTAACGTTACACTAATCAAATAATTAATTATTTATGCCACCTGGTGTGCTTACTGCCGACAGAATAATGTGCTTAAAAGTTTAGCAGTTGTTGACTTTGTGCCACACAAATGACACCCTAATTCCGTATGTAAAGTAAGTTGTCGGCTGCTACATGTTCACCATCATTGTGATAATTTCGCTGTAATTAGATTGCAGTCTTGCCAATTACGATGCCCTATCCACCTGGAAATGTCAGTCGCTCTGGTGGTCTTTTGTAGCTCATAAACTTTTCATCAGTATATCTATAGATATTGTCTGTTAGTTGCAATGATTCACCCAATCCTAAATGTCAGAACTTTTTTTTTTAAATAGTTACAGCTTCCAGCCACCCATAAAAACAAAAACAAAAACAAAACAAACACAAAAAACTGGGGTAATGTTGAATAAGTATTCAAATCAGTCGTATAACTGGGAGGAAAATCGTTATCCTCTTCATAGTTCAGTGACAAATTCACAGTTAATATCATTTGATAGCTGCATTCCTTTCTTTTTTTGGGGGGATAGATAGGGTTGGGGGGGGGGGGGGGACCCTTAAACTTTGGTTGGTTTCGGGGTGTTTTGTGGGCTTTTAATTCAAGCCAACAAAAACAAAGAAAGAATCAAACTCACACGAGTATACGTACATACAATATGGAAGTAAACACGTTAACACTCCTGTACTAACCTTTCCGTATTTAAAATTCATTTGTCCCTTTCCTCCCAAACCTCTGCATTTGGCCTGTGTGTGTGTGTGTGTGAGTGTGTCTGCAAATCACAAGCAGACGACACTTTTTGTCATCAAAATTATTTTTTGTTTACTTTCAAGCAAAAGAGCTACGAAGCTAGCTTCTTATTTTCGCCTCGCAACGAGGATTACTACTAGATCTAATTGCACCGTTTGTTTGGATTTTTTTTTCATTTTTCTTTTTTTTTAAATAACAGTGGTAACAACTTTGTGCGTTTCAACCATCAGTAAAATATTTGCAGATCGTGGACCGTTGTCGTTTTGCTTATACATGTTCTGGCACTGTGAGGGCAGGATGAAATAAAAAGCTGTGTAAAAAGTTGTGTTGCTTCTTTATTTTTATTATTATTCTTATTCTTCTTCTTATTATTATTATTATTCTTATTATTATTATTTATTCCTTTATATTTTGTTTGATAATGCATGCTGTGTCATTGTGATTTTAAAATGCCACTCATATTTTACCTAGTTGAGACATTAAACTATTCTTGAGTCTTGAAACTTAAATCTTTTATGACTTTATCGGCTGGTTCGTGAGTTGCTGCATGTACCTGTGTGATGGATACACTCGCACGCACACACAAACCCGTGTCCAAACAAACATGCATGTAGGCCTATAAGTATGTGTGTTTGCCTGCCGCCCCCCCCCCCCCCTCTCCCCTTTCTCTAATTCGCAGTGACTAAACTCTCTACCCCTCCCTCCCCCTCAAACACACACACACACACACACACACACACACACACACACACACACACACACACACACACACACACACACACACACACACACACTGCTCTGCCTAATTTATCACTGGATCAGTTTTTGTCTGAACCATCGCAATTGTTGAACATTGTGTTAGCGCTAAAATAAGAAATCCGATAATTCAGTGTTTGTAGTTTGTTAAAGTTAGTTTTATATTTCAACTTTGTTATCTGACATTGTTTTCAGCTGTTGTCCAATTTTTCGTGTTCATATTTTCTTTCTTTTTTTGGGGGGGATGGGGGGTGGGGGGTCTTTTTTTTTTTTTTTGGGGGGGGGGTGTTTTGTTTTGTTTTGTTTTCTGTTGTTGTTGTGTTGTTGTTGTTTTTTTTTTTTTTGGGGGGGGGCAGGTCTAAAATCACTTGAAATGAGTAGACGATAAACTGATATTACACACACACGCACACGCACACGCACACGCACACGCACACGCACACGCGCGCGCGCACACACACACACACACACACACACACACACACACACACACACACACACACACACACACACACACACACACACACACACACACACACACACACACATTTTAATGCATTTTCTTAGTTAAGTTATCTTTGTTTGCTTCTGTTAAAAAAATTTTAACATCTTATTTCTGTTTTCATTATCACTCTTTTCTTCTTCTTTTTTCATGGATGACTTGATTTAAGAGAGAGAGAGAGAGAGATTTGATTTGTTTGATTTGATTTGATTTATTCTTTTATATCGAGGATAATGGAATAAGCACTCTTGTGCTTTTTTACGTCCAGTCCCGTGTGTATGCAGTTTTGTAAATGTCATCTGTTCCCACCGGCACACAATGGCCTACTCTTACGAAAAGCGGAAGAGGATTTAATGTGTGCGCAAGATGTTCTGCCTGCGTTCGCACACGGGGCCTCGGTTTAAAGTCTCATCCGAAGAGAGAGAGAGAGAGAGAGAGAGAGAGAGAGAGAGAGAGAGAGAGAGAGAGAGGAGAGAGAGAGAGAGAGAGAGAGAGAGGAGAGAGAGAGAGAGAGAGAGAGAGAGAGGGAGAGAGAGAGAGAGAGAGAGAGAGCAAATGCATTGCTTATTCCATGCACCATCTAGAGATAACGCACCTGCCTAGAAAGTGGTCAAGTCCAGGCTGGAAGAGTGTGGTGGTTCCATCCCCGTTTGAATCTGAAACTTTTCCCCCACCATTAGACCATGAGTGGTGGTCTGGGTGCTTGTCTTTCGAATGAAACAATAAACCAAGTTCCTCTGTGTTAACACAAAACTATTAAGCGCCCGTAAAAAATCCACACAGCAACAAGAGTTATCCCTGGTAAAATTCTGTCAAAAAAAACCCTACTTTAATATGGAAACAAAGACAGTTGCAGACAGAAAAATAAAAAATAAAAAACAAAAACCCCTAATAATGGGTGGCACTGCTCTTGTGGCGACATGCTCTCTCCCTGGAAAGAGCAGCTCGTATTTCATGCAGAGAAATCTGCCGGGACTTAAAAGTGTATGAATTTTTTTTTAAAGTTCTGTAGTGAGCTGAACAAGAACACCTCTGGGCTTATTTATTTGTTTTTTTATATCGAGGATTTTATTTATTTATTCTTTTATATCGAGGATAATGGAATAAGCACGCATGTGCTTTTTCACATCCAGTCCCCGTGTGTAAGCAGTTTTGTAAATTTTGTCATAAGTTCCCACTGGCACACAATGGCCTATTCTTTCGAAAAGCGGAACAGGATTTAACGCCTGTGGAAGATGTTCTGCGTGCGTTCGCACACAGGGCCTCGGTTGATAGTCTCATCCGAAGGACTTCTTGGGGAAGTGGAGTCTGCACTGATGTTAACTCCAGGGGTAAAAATCACCTCGAACGGGATTCGAACCCCGGTCATCAGATTGCGAGCACCATGTTCTAACCACTAGGCTATCCCGTCTCCTCCCCTTAGTTTAGCCTCCGGTAGGTTTGGCCTTCATTGTGGGTTTGTCTGTCGATGTCCCCAACGGACATTAGGTGTTCCACAGGAGCAACAAAATTACTGCATGTTACATCAAGGTCGCCACGTTGGATTCATTCAGTTGTGGGTGCCCTGACAGTATAAATATTAGGCTGGGCATCCCCCCCCCCCCCCACCTCAAGATGGGTCCCCCTCCCCCCCTCACTGTTGCTAGGCTAGAGTAGCTTCAAGGTAGCTTCACCAATGGTGACATTTTCCGTGTTGCCGGGGTGTAACCCTCTCCCCCCTTTCTCCCACCTCCTGCACCAACGCTAGGGTACAGCTGTGTATTTTGACTTCAGGAAAAGAAAACATCAGGGCAGGTATCATGTTTAAAATCACTGCTAGGGAGCTCGTTTGAAGGTGGATTTCTCTTCTTTTTTTTTTCGTGTGTGTGTGTGTGTGTGTGTTGAGGTTTTAGTTTTGCTTTTTTTTTTTGGGGGGGGGGGGGGGGTAAGGGGGAGAGGAGACATGCTTTTTTGGTTTTGTTTGCCTAGTAGGGTCACCTCAACACTGGTTTTAGTGCCATTCTCCTTGCAAGTTCTTCAGGGGAGAATGATTGAGCCTTGGTCCTGTTTTTGCTCCTTTTTTTTGGGGGGGGGGGGGGGGGGGGGGGGGCAGAGACAGGCTTTTTTATGTTTTGTTTGCCCATGATCAACACTGGTTTTAGTTTCATTCCCCTTGCAAGTTCTTCAGAAGAAACTGACTCAGTCATGGTCCTGTTTTGGCTCCTTTTTTTTTGAAGGGGGGGAGGGGGGGGGGAGGGGAAGACGTGTTTTTTTTTTGGTTTTGTTTGCCTAGTAGGGTCAACTCTGGTTTTAGTGCCATTCCCCTTGCAACTTCTTCAGAAGAGACTGACTGAGCTATGGTCCTGTTTTTTGCCCTTTTGGGGGGGAGGGGGGGGGGGGCTTTTTTTTCTTCATTTTTTTTGTTTCGTTTGCCTAGGGTCAACACTGGTTTTAGTTCCATTCCCCTTGCAAGTTCTTCAGGCGAGACTGATCGAGCCATGGTCCTGTATGAGTACACCCTGGACATTTACCCATAATTACACCACCAACTCCAATCCAATCCAATGATGTTGCTTAGAGCCCGCCAACTGCACAGCCCATACCTTGGGGCTGTCACTTCATCATATTTTAAAACTCGTATTGAAAGTATGCGACTATAATATATACACCAATTCATCTTTCCAGGAGAAGCTAGGTGGCTGATGGCATGGATACGATGGACATACCCAGCATGCATACTGTGACATGCACTGGGGTGGGCAGACTCGGCTATTGCCTAAAATATGCCATATGTGAAGTTCCAGTCTGGTACACCATGACTCTCTTGAGAGTTAAGATCGCCAAGGTTTGCACACTTCTTATCACCACCAGCTATGGTTCAAGACTCAATAATAATAACAATAATAATAATATGGGATTTAATTGTGCTGAATCTTGTAAAGCAAAACCAATCAAAAATGCTTGCATTCAAATCATTCATGGGCCTGTGACCGTTCACAAGTAAGATTAATAACGGATTTAAATCATTTTAAATTTACGCACATACGCCCAGATGTAAAGGTCAAGGTGAAAGGTGTCCCATAACCTATGTGGTCATAAGGGAGCAAGGTATCAGAGACCTCAGCTTCTCTAGGGGCCAGCATATTGAGGGCGGTGCCCATCTCCTCTCCCTCATTGCTTTACCTTCCCTGACCCTAAAGAGGGCAGGTACCCATTTACAGCTGGGTGAACTTGGGGACTGTATTGAAGGCTGGTGATATCCATGATGGCATGTGGATGACATTCCTTTACTCACTTCATGATGCACGAAAAACAGTCACTGGTCGCATACACAAAATCTCAACATTTGTGAGGACCAAAAAAAAGCACAACAAAACAAAAAAACAAACAAACCCCCCCAAAAAAATTTGGTTACCTACTATGCCACTCTGGGTACCTTGCTTTAGGAGTGGACTTTACCAGTTTCAGCTTAAAACAAAATGCTGCTTGGAAATTGAAGTGTGGAATCCTGAAGATTTCTAAGAGAGAAAGGAAAGAGGAGTAGGAGAGAAAAATCTTTAAGACACAAGACAACAACATCCATTGTGCAAGTTATCACTCTTCACCCTTACTTGAATATCTCACTGCTTTTCACATCCTCACAAATAAAAATTAAAAAATCATGTGTAGGGTCATTTGTTCATGACAGTTTATTTTTTAAAAAAACCTTCACTCACATAACAAATACAAAGTAAAAAAAAAAATCAAAAAAAAAATCCATACAATGCAAAAGAACAACAACGCAGTTTAGCCACAGATCTTCATCCCAAAGAAGTCTAATGCAACTGACTATTTTCCACGCACACTTGTGTATGTGCATATTTCAATTTTTCTTCAATGCTGGTGAAGGCCATGTTTTCACCTACTCAATAACTTGAGTGCTCCCTCAATGATTATCACTTATCTTCTCTCTTATTCACTGACTGCTCCGATATCTCCACTCTCATCCATTTTCAGATCTGCCACCCAACTACTAACCCTATGAGAAAAAAAAACCATGGTGTACACCCTACACTAACAAAGACTAGCTTTCTTAGACTTTCTCTCTATCCTTAGTTGTTCATGAATTCCAGTTACATTTTTCTTCCCTTAGCATAGTAAGTCAGTGAATACCACAACGGCAGACGAAAAGCTATGAAGGAAATAGAGAGACAGAACCACAAGAAAAGCATGCTGGGTAAATCATATCACAAATTCACATGTTCAGTCACTTGACAACCTTGCTTCGATTCACCACTAAGGTAAATGCTAGTCAAGACTAGATAGCTAAAATATCCTCGGGTTAATAACCGTGCCAATGCTGGCATGAGACCCCCCAAAAACTATGCATTTTTTCATTATAGGATAACTTAAAAAAAACAACAAAAAAACCCAATTTCAAAGATGTAATCTCCCCCGGAATTCTAAATAAGATCTTGATTTATCCCAGTTTTTTTGTTTTTTTAAAAAAAATTTTTAGGTTCAATCTAAGTCATATTTTTTTTGTTCAATTTAGGTCATAAATATTTTTTTTGTGTTCAATCTAGGTCATAAACAATTTTTTCTTTCTCACAGGCAATTTTGGAGTAAATGCATTTCACAAAAAAAAGGAAACATTTTCCCCCTTACTACAATGAAGACCCTCCTAATCACCAACCTTCACATCACACAAAGCTTCATCCACACTCACGCACACACACACACAACACACTCACAACACACACACGCACACACTCCAAAGCCCGTTTTGTAGTAGAGAGGCAGGCAGGCCAGCAATAAAAACATGCCCCGTGTGGATGAATGAATGAAAGGAGGATGAAGTGAAGTGTGTGACACAAGTAAGTGGATAGAAGATGGAAATAGCAACACCAACACCACATTCTTTCTTTCTGTCCGTCCCCCCTACACGCTAAAGCTCCCCGCTGCGCAAGGCGTCCTGGTAGGACTTGCCCCCTTCTTCCTGAGACACCAGCTTGATCATGTCGTCGATGCGCAAGATGGTGATGGCTGCCTCCGTGGCAAACTTGATGGCCTTGACCTTGGACATGGTGGGCTCCAGCACTCCGGCCTTCTTGTTGTCGCGCACCAGCCCCGCCACCAGGTCCAGCCCCACCCTGCAACCACAGGCGCACGAAATCGTGACAATAATATTCAACGATAATAATGTTTTAAAAAATTTTTTTTTTAATATTAATAATACATGGAATTCATTTAGCGCTATATCTTGTAAAAAGAGCGGCCCGCTGCTGTAGTCTAGTGGTTAGGGCGTTGGACTCGTAATCTAAAGGTTGCAGGTTTGATCCCAGCTTTCGGCTATGGCGTTGTGCCCTTGGAAAAGGCACTATACAGCTATTTTCTCACCCCACCCAGGTGTAAAAGAGGGGTACCAACCTTGTGTTGGGGGTTAACCCTGCGATAGACTGGCGTCCTGTCCAGGGGGAAGTTTTTGACTCTCAGTCGCTTAACGCCACAGAAACCGGGATAAGCACCGGCCTGATGAGCCTTAGGCTCAGGACAGATTTTAACTTTTAGCTTATGTCACAGCAGATTTCTCTGCGTGAAATTCGGGCTGCTCTCCCTCCCCGGGGAGAGAGGGCGCGCCATCGCCACAAGTGCAGTGCCTACCCCCCCCCCCAGGGATGGTGTCTAAACGGGACACCTGTGTGCATGCTGGGGTTTTTTTTATTATAATTTTGTCATCTGCTCCTACCGGCACACGATGGCCTGCTTCCAAAAGGCGGAACGGGGTTTTAACGTGTGCGGAAGATGTTCTGCGTGCGTTCGTACATGGGGCCTCGGTTTATAGTCTCATCCGAATGACTTTAACATTCAATAGCATTCATCAATAATGATGTTAAAAAAAAATGTAGAAAAAGGTAAAGGTGTCCCATATCTTTTGTGGTCGTAGGGGAGTGAGGCATCAGAGACCTCAGCTTCTCTAGGGGCCAGCATATTGAGGGCAGCGGCGCCCATCTCCTCTCCCTCACTTCTTTACCTTCCCTGACCCTAAAGAGGGCAGGTACACATGGATAGCTGGGTGAACTGGGGGACTGTCTAACTGGTAACCACGCTCAATGCTGCTTAACCTGACTTGAGGAAAGCGAGTGCTCTGACCACTGAGCTACTATACAGCACTGAATCTTGTAAAGCCAACAAATCAAAGCGCTTGTGTTCTAATCAATGACATGCATGCAACTGTACACAGAATATTAGAATTGACATATTTCACCAGTCGCTATGGCATAGTGGTTAGCACCTCGGATTTCAGATTGGAAAGTCGCAAGTTCATACACAAAAAACACACACACAGACACAAAACGCACACACACACACACACACCACACACAGAAAATTAAACAAACCAGTGCAGTTCAACACATTCAGCTTTTTCTGAGAAGTTTCATAGGTAGGGGAGGAGACAACAATCTCCCCCCCCCACCCCCCCCCCCCCCCCCCACACAAAAAAAACAAACAAACCAGTGCAGTTCACGGCTGTAAGTTTCCCCCCACTTTCAGCTCCTCTCAGCTGCTCTCCATTCCATCCCAGCTGGTGCTAGTTATAGAGGTAAACTGACCACACTTCCTTCAACTTGGTAAAGGGACAGGGCCAATTTCAGCACTGGGCCCTGGACCCTCGACTGAGTTGTGCTGGATTTGTGCACTGTGCTAGTTCATCACATTTAGATTTTTCCTTAAAACTTTCTAGGTAGGAAAGAAACAACCCCCCCCCCCCCTTTCCAAATCAGATCCCCCCCCCCTCCCCCAAACCCCCCCCCCCCCCCCAACAGAAAAGTGTGTGCTGACCATCGTAGTTCGCTGTGTTCAGGCTTGGTCTGGGAGGTGTTGTGGTAGGCCCTCAGTTTGGCCACGAGGTCGGTGGAGTCCTGGGCAGCGTTGACCGCCAGCTGTTTGGGGATCACCAGCAGAGACCGCGCAAACTCCGCAATGGCCAGCTGCTCACGACTGGCCTGTGGGTGTACACGTTATGTCATGTCACATTGAGTCACATTACAACACACTGCATCACGTTACGTCACGTCACATCACACTGCATCACATAACACTGCATCAGGTAACATTGCATGATTTTGCATCACATTACATCCCTTCACGCCATTTCACATCGCTTCACATGCACACAGATTGTCTGGGGGTGGATACTGCTGTCCAGGCTCTAGAGCGCAAAGCATGGAGGACAAGCTGCTACCCATGCAGCAGACCCCCCCCTCCTCCACGCCACTGGAATGATCCATTGGAAAGGCAATCCCCGATACGAATGGTTCCAGTGCTGTTGCAGGAGCCGCCAGAACGTTGCCATATACAGCCCTGAGCCGCCCTGGGGACTCCAACTCCCCATTTTTCCTCAGGGATGGTGTCTAAACACGACACCTGTGTGCATGCTGGTTTTATACTTTGTTGTCATATGCTCCTACCGGTACCCAATGGCCTGCTCTTCCAAAAGGTGGAATGGGTTTTAAACATGTGCGCAAGATGTTCTGCGTGCGTTCGCATGCAGGGCTTCGGTTTATAGTCTCATCCAAATGATATTCAGAAAACATAAAGGCAGGCTAAACAAAGGAAAGACAGAAAAACAATTAACCTACGCAACAGTGACTTATTCAATAACTACATTCAGCCCATTATATAAATTTGATTTTCTTGTCAAACTGGGAAGAAAGGGCAGGGCTGGAACTGAACCCAGAACTTCACAGTTTACTTGTTAGGCAGGTGAACGTCTTAACCATCCTGCCACCTTCCTTCTTACATGCAAGGTAATATGGCCCAGGCCATAAGCTGTGTCAGTTAATAAGGTCAGCTAAATTGCCGAGGCCTACACTAAAATGTTGTAATGTTATAAAATGTTGTGTTGAGATTGCCTTCAGCCATGACAAGCTCTAAACATAACAACCTGCACCCTTCTTTAAAAGGAGGAATAAAAAAAATCCTATGAAGTCAGAGTATGGCTGCCTATATGGCAAGAAACTTAAAAACAGTCCTACAGGCAAACTTCTCATTCAGTGCACAATTTCAATCTCACAGTGATTCCCAGGTGGGATGGGATGAGTGAGTCAGTAAAGAGTGCACATTCTGGGTGACAGACCCGCACCAGAGTGTTAAGCTGGGGAATGCACAACAACACCAACAACATAACCTAACACACCTAACTGTCAGTGCAGAAACCCACTCACCAGAAAGGTGGCAAAGTTTTCCAGGTAGATGGACAGGGCCACCTCCACAGCACCACCCCCCACTAAAATGTTACGCTGGGAACACATAACAACAACAACAACAACAAAACATAACACACCTAACTGCTGGACCAGAAACCCACTCACCAGAGAAGTGGCAAAGTTCTCCAGGTAGATAGACAGGGCTGCCTCCACAGCCCCGCCCCCCACCACCACCGTCCTGGACTCCAACACGCGTCGCACCACACACAGCGCGTCGTGCACCGATCGCTCCATCTCGTCACACATGAAGTCGTTGGCCCCGCGCAGAATGATGGAGGCTGCTGAACGGCTCTTGGGTCTGTTGAGCGATTAGACGTAATAAAGAAATAGGTTGTGTTAAAATCATGACTTTGAAAAAAAAGACTTGTTATTATTATTATTCTTTTATATCGAGGATAATGGAATAAGCACTCATATGCTTTTTTACGTCCAGTCCCCGTGTGTATGCAGTTTTGTAAATGTCATCTGTTCTTCTTGTTGTTGGCTGCATGTGCAAGAATTGGTTGAATGCAAGCGCTTTGATCTGTTCTTGCAAGATATAGCGCTATATAAATTCCATTTATTATTATTTATTATTATTCTTGTAAATGTCATCTGTTCTTGTGTGTGTGTCTGTTGTCATTTTTTCCCCCCGTTCTTTTATTTCTAGGATAATGGAACAAGCACTCGCGTGCTTCTCTCTCTCTCTCTCTCTTTGGCATCCAGTCCCCCTGTATGTATGCAGTTTTGTAAACTTTGTCATCCGTCCCCACAATGGCCTACTCTTCCAAGAAGCAGGACAGGTTTTAAAACGTGCACAAGATGTTCTGCGTGTGTTTGCACACGGTGCCTCGGTTCATACTACAGTCAAAGGACTTTTGGGGGGAGTGGAGTCGGCACTGATGTTAATAACTCCAGGGGGGAAATATCCCCTTGAATGGGATTCGAACCCAAGTCAGCAGACCACAAGCGTAATGCGCAACGCTCTCACCGACAAGACTATCCCATCCCCTCCAATTAGCTGTAAAGAAGATAATCGAATGAAAAATAAATCTGAAAAAGAAAAAACCCAAAACAAAACAAACAGAAAAACTTGAAACTAAAAACAATGTCTTGCATTGCAATGTCTACATTTGAGTGACACTGACAGTTTAGGGCACAACCTTTTATGAAATTTTTCCTTTTGAATAACGGTCAAGATTTTATTTATATTTTGGCATCTGTGAGGCGAACAAAACTATAGAAACCAAACTAAAAGGGGGCAGTGGAAGCACAAAAAAAGGACGGGGTGTGGGGGGGGGTAAGGAAAGGGAAGGGAGGACAGAGGTAGACATCCGTTGGGTCTCGAAGACTATGGAGTTGTGCTCTACACTGAGTGCAAAGCCTGGGTAAGTCAGTATGGAGAGTGAACTGTTATCCATGCAGCAGACCACCTCCCCCCTGCATTGCTGGAATGGTCCATGTTCATTGGAAAGGCAACGGCTGATATGAATGGTTCCAGCCCCATCACAGGAGCCACCAGAACGTTGCCATGTACAGCCCTGAACTGCCCTGGGCACTCCCAACTCTTCGATTTTTCCTCAGGGATGGTGTCTAAACATGACACCTGTGTGCATGCTGGTGGGTTTTGTTTATTGTTTTGGTTATCATCCGCTCCTACCGGCACACAAAGGCCTGCTCTTCCAAAAGGCGGAACAGGGTTTTCACATGTGCACAAGATGTTCAGCGTGTATTTGCACACGGGCCTGGGTTTATAGTCTCATCCTTAAGGTGGGACATGGGGGTCAAAACTGATGAAATTTTGTTTACAAGCCATTGTTAAAAGTTATGCCATATATTGAAAGGGCATCACTTGTAAAGCATAAAAATATAAGAATTATTTAGTTTTGTGCTCTGTTGCCATGGAAACAATCCAATATGGCCATCAAAATTAAATGTTTCAAACTCCTAAACCTTTTTATATGTAACAAGTTGAAGTAACCTGTTTCTACAGACACTTTTTACAACCTGAATTGTTTAACCTTTAGCACCCTGTGTTCTTTGGTGACCGCTTTCCTCTCTCCCTGCATTCTTTTTCCGGTTACCAAAAACTGAGAGCACCTACTTGTTTAGAACCTTTATAAAAGTGGATGAATTTAATGTAGAGACTTGATATTTTGTATATTAATAAAAGAATGGATGAGGAATGTTTTCATATAAGGCAATATGTTCTGCATGCATGTTTTGACGTTGAAAAAAAAAAAACAGACATAAAAACAAAAACCGGAACCGTGTTGACTTACTATTTTTTCACTTTGAATGGAGTTTTTGTGTGCTATCTACCAAACTGTTGTACTTCAGTCACTAATAAAGTGATTATGTCGTCTTTTAGAAGTAAACAAAACAGTTATTCCTTATAAATAGCACAAAGTATCTCCTTTGGACCAAAAGTTTCGTCGAAGTCGATCCGCGAAAAGTTTTCATGGCGATTACGAACATCGTCTTCGCGATCATTTTCTACCGGACTGTGGCACTTCAGTCAGTCTCAAAGTGATAATTTTATCGGTTATAAACAAATAAAACACATTTCCTTCAGAAATACCATCAGGCATCTCATTTCGACCAAAAATTTCCATGATACCGGCCAGCGACAAATATTTACGGCCGCTTGGTACATCGTATTCGCGATCATCATCGATCTCACTTGAAACACTATTACTGTGACCTAGATCACTTACCGTCACTTCAAAGTCTATTTTAACAAGTTTGAAGCCTTCAAAATCATTTTCTAAGTCAGATTCGATGGATATTTCCAGCAAAAATCGTTCCGAATCGGTGTCCGCCATTTTGGTGATGGACAAATCCCGAAAGTTGATATTTATTTTTCAAAAATTCACTGTCGCGTGTTGTGTTGAAGAAAATGCAAATGGCTGCCAGCAGAGGAAACTCTAGCCTCGTTTTGAATCGAAAGTGACGTCTATTGCTATTAATAGTAAGGGAATCTCAGCCAATGAACCGCGAAGTTTAAACACCCTATGTTCGGCGACACAGTGCGCCTGCAGATGCAAGGGAAATAATTCGTTCGGCGACACGATGCGCCTGCAGCGTGCTAAAGGTTAAAATGACACAGGGAGATCTTCATAAATGTATCCAGTAATTTTTTATTCTCAAAAAAACATGATTTGGGGCACTTTTGGACCCGTGTCTACCCTTACGACCTACTCACTCACCCCTTGATCAGGATCAGCTCGTCGTCACAGATGCGTTCCTGCACCACCTCTTCAGCAGACCCCAGCATGGATGCGTCAAATGACTCCTCGCCTTCAAGGTTGGCCAAGGTCATCAGGAAAGTGGCTGTAGAAACAGACAAAAAAAAGATCCAAGGTCATCAGGAAAGTGGCTGTAGAAACAGACACAGAAAAAAATCCAAGGTCATCAGGAAAGTGGCTGTAGAGAAATATAAAAAAAATCCAAGGTCATCAGGAAAGTGGCTGTAGAAACAGAAAAAAAATAAAAATCACCACATAAATTCGACCCAGTCCACCACACAGGGTAATGATTCCCCGAAGTCAGAATGCGGCTACCTTCATGGTGGGCGAAAATGGTCGTGTACACAAAACCTCACAGTAGGTAATCCTCAGAGCTGTAATTCAGGGACGGGGGGGGGGGGGGGGGGGGGGGGTGTCTGATAAAAATATTTTAAACATCTCTTTCACTTGCCACAACAAACCTGTATCACTGCAAATATTTTATTCACATATAGAGCTAATAACGTACACCCACATGGAACAATATTAACTGCCATTTACATGTACTTAACCTCTTTAGATCATGTTAACTGCCATTCATATAATTATGTCCTGTGACTTTTGATAGTTCACTTGTGATTCGCTTCCAAAGGCAGATCCCACGCAGAAAGAAGACTTGGCGGAATCGTGGGAACCTTAGTAGGCGTGGTAGACAGACCACGTTCCTACACAGTGATTTTTATTTTTCTCCATTTTCTTCTCACTGCGCATTCACGGATTTACTTTTTTAATGTGACATGGTGGAAGTGTAATATTTTTCTGTACACTTAGTAAGGTAAGAAAACCTTTTCCCACCTTTCTTTTTGTTCAGTTAAAGTTAAAGTCTGTCCCGAGCCTAAGGCTCATCAGGCCGGTGCTTATCCCGGATTCTGTGGCGTTAAGCAACTGAGTCATAGACTCCCCCTGGATAGGACGCCAGTCTATCGCAGGGTTAACCCCCAACACAAGGTTGGTACCCCTTTTACACCTGGGTGGGGTGAGAAAATAGCCGTAAAGTGCCTTTTCCAAGGGCACAACGCCATAGCCGAAAGCTGGGATCGAACCCGCAACCTTTAGATTACAAGTCCAACGCCCTAACCACTAGACTACAGCGGCGGCTTCTTTTTGTTCAATACGGCACATTTACAGGCATGTTGCAAGTACATCTGTGGTCAATTTTTTAGCTTGTTTGTAGGGGTCAAATTCACTCTCATTACTAATGCCAAACTATACTATGCGGCCTAGAAGTATTTTTTGGGTACAAGATATTGAACTGATCTACCCAAAACTCCCCATTTCAAAACAGTAACAGTTATGACATCCTGATTTTTGAAAAAAAAAAAAATTCAAGTACTAAAAATGCTACATATGTAACATTTGTGCAAATAGGCACAGTGCACGTATACAAGGAAAGAGGGGTTCTTCCCCTTTAGTGTTCACTGCCATTCACATAATTATGAACTTTACCTCCTGTGCCTTTACATCATGTTCACTGCCATTCACATAATTATGAACTTTACCTCCTGTGCCTTTACATCATGTTCACTGCCATTCACATAATTATGAACTTTACCTCCTGTGCCTTTACATCATGTTCACTGCCATTCACATAATTATGAACTTTACCTCCTGTGCCTTTACACAGACCTGTGCACCCCCTTACTACTGATTTCAGTATTTTCATGGCAATTTTCAGTATTTTTCACCGAGTTTCAGTATTTTTACGCGTTATTCGTGACACACTTTTTTCAACATGAAGCATAAACGTCTTTTTTTTAATTGGGTTTTTGTATCTCTATTTGTTTGCTCATCCCCTTCCAATTTCTTTCCATTGTACAAAAGCTCATAAGCTTTTTCTTTTATTAACTAGCAAATGTGGACAGGTCTGATGACTTCATAAGTGATGTAATATACAGAGCGTAGAATTGGGAGAGAGAAAAAAAAGAGGAAATTAAGCTGGGGTCCAGAGGCCGCTTAGACCCCGGTGGGGTGCAGGGGCAAAGCCCCGCTGGGGGGCCCAGGGGGGCAAAGCCCCCGGCCGAAAATGATTTTTCGCATTTTAAAGGCAGTTTGGAGGCCTCTCCAGGCACCATTTTGTGCAATGTGGAGGCATATATGTGTATGTGAGTGTGTGTGTGTGAGAGAGAGAGAGAGAGAGAGAGAGGAGAGAGAGAGAGAGAGAGAGAGAGAGAGAGAGAGAGAGGAAGAGAGAGAGAGAGAGAGAGAGACAGAGAGAGAGAGAGAGAGAGAGGAGAGAGAGAGAGAGAGAGAGAGAGAGAGAGAGAAGAGAGAGACTCAGACCTTCCATAAAGAACCACCAGAGTATGTCAAACCTGTTTTAAAAAGATCTATTCTGGGTAGCGGTAATATAAGTTTGTGTGTACCACTGTGATGGTTAATGGAAAACGTGGAGAGAGAGAGAGAGAGAGAGAGAGAGAGAGAGAGAGAGAGAGAGAGGAGAGAGAGAGAGAGAGAGAGAGATCAATTCACTCTCTGGTGAAGATTTAAGAAGATCCTATGCCTTTTTCATTTTATTTTTAACCTGATTTCGGGGTGGACTCACCATGACAGTTTGCATGGCCAGAAAACAAGTGCTGTGTATGTGTGTGCTCTGCTGCTGTCCAGTACAGCACCAGAGCGGAAGCCGTGTTCGGTACGATATAACTTCAGAGGAGTCTTGATGTAACTTCAGAACAAATCACTTTGCCGTTTTAACGATCAACTGATTTTTAACGATCAACTGATTTTCCGAAGATGCGAGAAATTTTACTGTTCCATGATTTTCCAAGAAATCAGCGCTTCTATAAATTAAGAGCCGTGGTTTGCTATGTTCCGACCGCATTCCAATTTTCGACACCACTTGCGAATGAAAGTTCAACTTTCACTAGCGAGTAGCCTGATGCGAGAGACGTAGCGCAGGTTTCAAACCTTACTCGGCAAAACGAACAGCCAATTTTGCTGCTTATGCATCTATATCCGCAACTGTACCTCTTTTAGCCCCATCCTGGCCTGTTAGCGTCATTTTGCATTCACTCCGCGTCTTTCTTTGCTTGTAAGTGTATCAGTTTGGTCTGTTTTTCCGCGAGTTTACACCACTTTCCGCCATTTTGTTTTGAAGATACTGTTGTGCGCATGCGTCATCAGGGGAGATAAGTAACTGAACGATAGGGCCTAGCAGACGATGTAACGCGAGATGATCGGCATCGCTGAACGATAGAAGACGACGTTTTCGATTTCCGGATTTTTCGTTGACAAAAATCGGATTTTGATTAATAAAATCGTATTTCCGTATTTTACAACTTTTTCCGGAACAAATACGGAAAAATACGGAAGGTGCACAGGTCTGCTTTACATCATGTTCACTGCCATTCACACATGTGACGCTGCACGCAAAAATCATAGCTGTGGTTTTGAGCTGTGGGCCAGTAAAGCAACAAGGGCTAAAAATATTGATTTTGAGTTTTAAAGTAGATTTACATTGTATAACGTTTTTTCTGCAAAAATTCCCAAGTATTATTCACAAATACAACATGGAAGTATTCTATCTTAATATTTTCCTGTTGAAAAAAAAAAAGTGAGAGTGATTTGAATTTTGCCAAACTTTAAAACTGGCTTTTTTTTCAAAACGGGGTCACCGATCACCCGGAGACTCAAAACATGTGTATCTCAGAAAGTAATAAAGATAATTGAAATCTGGTTTTTCTGTCTTGTTCAGAATGATCTCTTCTTTCAGACGACACCTCAATCTCATTTTCTGAATGCTGACCCTTATCCATGATTTTCACTGCATGCACTATCACATACAGCCGCCGTTGTAGCCTAGTGGTTAGGGCGTTGGACTTGTAATCTCAAGGTTGCGGGTTCGATCCCAGCTTTCAGCTATGGCGTTGTGCCCTTGGAAAAGGCACTTTACGGCTATTTTCTCACCCCACCCAGGTGTAAAAGGGGTACCAACCTTGTGTTGGGGGTTAACCCTGCGATAGACTGGCGTCCTATCCAGGGGGGAGTCTATGACTCTCAGTCGCTTAACGCCACAGAAACCGGGATAAGCACCGGCCTGATGAGCCTTAGGCTCGGGACAGACTTTAACTTTTTTTTTTAACTTTATGTGCCTTGTTCAGAATGACCTCTTCTTTCAGACTACACCTAAATCTCAAATTTTCTGAATGTTGACCCTTATCCACGATTTTCGCCGCGTGCACTGTCAGTCACATGTGTACCACATTACCTCCGGTGGCCTTGGCGATGCGCTTAAGGTCGGCCTTCTTGCAGCGACGCACGGCCATGGCCCCGGCCTCCACAAAGTACTTCAGACACAGGTCATCAATGCCGCCCGTGGTCAGGATCACATTGGCTCCTGCAGAGATGATCTTCTGGATGCGCTCCTTGGTGATGTCCGACTCCCTGCCAACCACAAACAACCACAGTGCAACAAACCCAACATCCTTCTGAAGTCAAGAGTATTAAGTCTGTCCCCAGCCTAATGCTCATCAGGCCGGTGTTTATCCCGGTTTCTGTGGCGTTAAGCGACTGACAGTCATAGACTCCCCCTGGATAGGATGCCAGTCTATCGCAGGGTTAACCCCCAACACAAGGTTGGTACCCCTTTTACACCTGGGTGGGGTGAGAAAATAGCCGTAAAGTGCCTTTTCCAAGGGCACAATGCCATAGCTGAAAGCTGGGATCGAACCCGCAACCTTTAGATTATGAGTCTGACGCCCTAACCACTAGACTACAGCGGCGGCTGAAGTCAAGAGTATGGCTGCCTATATGGCGAGGTACTTTGAAAATAGTCATACACGCAAACTTCTCATTCAGTGTGCAATTTCAATCTCACAGTGATTCCCAGGTGGGATGGATGAGTGAGTCAGAGTGAGAGCACATTCTGGGTGACAGACCCCCAGAGTGTTAAGCTGGGGAACAACGACGACAACAACAATAAATCCAACATCCCTCAGTCCAGAGCGCTAAATTTAGCGTGCCCCTTTCCTCTTACCTACTAGTCACAAGCGTGGTCAGTTCTGGGCTATAAATAGCACACTACCTGGCCCCCAACTGGGCTGGGCTGGGATAGGACTGGTTAATTAATTAGTCGCTGAGAGGAAGTGAAAGTGGAGGAAACTGACAGACAGCTGTGCTAGACAGAATCACTGCTGATGCCAGTGTAGAAGTCATCTTCATCATAGATGGGTTTTTTTATTTATCTATTCTTGTGTGTGTGTGTGTGTGTGTGTGTGTGTGTGTGTGTGTGTGTGTGTGTGTGTGTGTGTGTGTGTGTGTTTGTGTGCATTCGAATGTGTGAGTGCGTTTTCTTTTTTTTCTTTCTTTTATTCTTTTATATCAAGGATAATGGGATAAGTACTCATGTGCTTTTTTTCATCCAGTCCCCGTGTGTATGCAGTTGTGTAAATATTGTCATATGTTCCTACCGGCACATAACAGCCTACTCTTACAAAAGGCAGAACAGGATTTAATGTATGCGCAAGATATTCTGCGAAGGTTTGCATACAAGGCCTCGGTTTACAGTCTCATCCGAAAGACTTTTGGGGAGAGTGGAGTCAGCACTGATTTTAACTCCAGGGGAAAAATCCCCTCCAACAGGAATCAAACACATAGATGGGGTTATTTATTTATTTATTCTTGTGTGTGTGTGTGTGTGTGTGTGTGTGTGTGTGTGTGTGTGTGTGTGTGTGTGTGTGTGTGTGTGTGTGTGTACATTCAAATTTTATTTAAACTATCAATTGTTACTGATTGCGTGTGTGTTGTATAGGTCGAAGGCAAGCGCTTTGATTTGTTATTGCAAGATATAGCGCTATATAAATTCCATGTATTATTAATATTATAATGGGATAAGCACTCATGCACTTTTTACATCCAATCCCAGTGTGTATGCAGTTTCGTTAACTTTGTCATCTGTTCCCATTATCATTTATATAAAGTTGTATCTTGTAAAGACAAATCAAGGCACTTGCGCTCAACCAATTCTTATACAGTCATGCAACCAACAGCAACAGTGCCAACAAATTCAATTGTGTGCATGCACACACACACACACACCCGCCCACCACCCACACAGGACTTCACAGGATTCAGTGATACTGACAGAATCGCGGTGATACTGAAAGGAACTGCAGAGTGACACCTGAAAAGAATCACAGTGATACTTAAAGAATCACAGAGTGACACTGAAAGAATCACAGTGATACTAAAAGAATCACACAGTGATACTGAAAGAATTGCAGATACGGAAAGAATCACACAGTGATACTGAAAGAATTGCAGATACGGAAAGAATCACAGTGATACTGAAAGAATCACAGTGATACTAAAAGAATCACACAGTGATACTGAAAGAATTGCAGATACGGAAAGAATCACACAGTGATACTGAAAGAATTGCAGATACGGAAAGAATCACAGTGATACTGAAAGAATCACAGTGATACTGAAAGAATCACAGTGATACTGAAAGAATCGCAGTGACACTAAAAGAATCACAGCATGACACCTAAAGGAACAGCAGCGTGACACCTAAAAGAACCGCAGCGTTACACCTAAAAGAACCGCAGCGTGACACCTAAAAGAACCGCAGCGTGACACCTAAAAGAACCACAGCGTGACACCTAAAAGAATCACAGTGTGACACCTAAAAGAATCACAGCGTGACACCTAAAAGAATCGCAGTGATACCTGAAAGAATCAGACATACTGAAAGAATCGCAGTGATACTGAAAGAATCGCAGTGATATTAAAAGAATCGCAGTGATATTAAAAGAATCACAGTGATACTGAAAGAATCACACAGTGATACTGAAAGAATCACACAGTGATACTGAAAGAATTGCAGATACTGAAAGAATCGCAGATACTGAAAGTATCACAGTGATATTGAACGAATCACAGTGATATCAAAAGAATCACAGTGATACTGAAAGGATCGCAGTGACACCTGAAAAGAATCACAGTGTGACACCTGAAAGAACAGCAGCGTGACACCTAAAAAGATCCACAGCGTGACACTTGAAAGAATTGGAAGAGTGACACCTGAAAGGAGATACAGAGAGATACTGGAACAATCGCAGTGATACTGGGAAAATCGCAGTAATACTGAAAGAATTACAGTAATACTGAAAGAATTGCAGTGATACTGAAAGAATCAAAGTGATACTGAAAAGAATCACAGCGTGACACTTGAAAGAGAATCACAGAGAGACACCCACCTCTGGCGCACCCCATCCAGCTGTGTGGGGTCCTCTATCAGCACCTGCACCCCCATGTGCATCTTGGCTTTCTGCAGGCTGAAGTCCAGACAGGCGATCTTAGGGTCCCCCACCCTGCGAGGCATGGCTGCGGACACACACAAAACACAGTGCTTATATAAGTCAGGTCAATGTGTGTGTGTGTGTGTGTGTGTGTGTGTGTGTGTGTGTGTGTGTGTGTGTGTGTGTGTGTGTGTGTGTATGTGTGTGTGTGTATGTGTGTGTGTGTGTGCGCGCGCATGTGCGCGTGCATGTGCGTGCTCATTGAGTAGACAATTTCTATGTACAAGCAGTTTACTAAAAAAAAACAAAAACAAATCAATGTCATCTTAAATAGTGATGAATAAAAAAATTTTTTACAGAATTTTTTTTTAAAAACCCAAAGTTTTCTTAAAAGCCCTAAACAACAAACAGCTAAAAAAAAACCCCAAAAAATCAATGTCATCTTGAATAATGATGAATAATAAAAAAAAAAAAAGATTCTTTTTTTAACCCAAGTGTTCTTAAAGCTCCAAACAACAAAACTAAAAAAAAATAAATAAATAATTTTTTTTTTTAAATGTCCCCTCCCCCCCCCCAAGGTCTTTCCATCTGAAACATACCCAACCCCCCCCCCCCCCCCCCTCCCCTTACCCCCCCTCTCTCATCCCACCCCCTCCCACACCCCTTCTCACCCTGAGAGGCCACAGTGCAGTTGAGGGCATAGCCGGTCACCAGGGTGGACTCGCGACTGCTGCGGCCGTGAGCCTTCAGCACGTTGACCGCTTTGATGGGTTAGCGGTGGCCTCCCTTGCCGTCCGAGGTCCTGACGGCCATGGCAGCGTCAACCACCATGGTGGAGAACATGTCAGAGTCCCTGAGCGCTCGTTAAGGATCCTCGCGTTTTTAGCGATAAAAATAATCATGATTATAACAACACACAGAATTTAAAAGGTATTTTTATTTATTTATTATTCTATTCTTTTCTATCGAGGATAATGGGATACGCACTCTTGTGCTTTTTTTTTTACGTCCAGTCCCCGTGCGTATGCAGATTTGTAAATGTCATGTTCCCACCGGCACACAATGGCCTACTCTTACGAAAAGCGGAACAGGATTTAACGTGCGTGCAAGATGTTCTGTGTGCGTTCACACACGGGGCCTCGGTTTATAGTCTCATCTGAAGGACTTTGGGGGAGAGTGGAGTCAGCACTGATGTTGACTCCAGGAGAAAAATCTCCTTGAACAGGAATCGAACCCAGGTCGTCAAATTGCGAGCGCAATGTTCTGACCACTAGGCTGTCCCGTCCCCTTGGTAAAGGTAAAGGTGTCCCATAACTTAGGCGGTCGTAGGGGAGCGAGGCATCAGAGACCTCAGCTTCTCTATTTCTTATCTAAGCGATAGAAAATGTTATGTTATCTTCTTTTCTTAGCAATAAAGAGTTGTATTTTATCTGATTTCTTTTCTTAGCAATAAGAAATTTTATTTTATCTTTTCTTAGCAATAGCACGTTTTATATTTTATCTTATTTCTTTTCGAAGCAATAGAAAAATTTATGTTATCTTCTTTCTTTACTTAGCAAAAGAAAATTTTGTTATTTCTTATCTCTGCAATAGAAAATTTTATCTCGTTTCTTTTCTAGGCAATAGAAAATTTTATCTGATTTCTTTTCTTAGCAATAGAAAATGTTGTCATCTTATTTCTTTTCATAACAATAAAAAATTTTGTCTTATTTCTTTTCTTAGCATTAGAAAATTTTATTTTATCTTACTTCTTTTTTCTTAGCAATAGAAAATTTTATTTTAGCTTACTTCTTTTTTCTTAGCAATTAGCAAAAGAACATTTCATTTTATCTTTCTTTTTTCTTAGCAATAGAAAATTTCATTTTATTTCTATTTTCTTAGCAATAGAAAATTTTATTTTATCTTATTACTTTTTTCTTAGCAATAGAAAACTTTATTTCATCTTATTACTTTTCTTAACCAAAGAAAATTTTATTTTATCTTATTTCTTTTCTTAACCAAAGAAAATTTTATTTGATCTTATTTCTTTATTCTTAGCGATAGAAAATTTTATTTGATCTTATTTCTTTTCTTAGCAATAGAAAATTTTATTTGATCTTATTTCTTTATTCTTAGCGATAGAAAATTTTATTTGATCTTATTTCTTTCCTCAGCATTAGAAAATTTATTTGATCTTATTTCTTTTTTCTTGGCAACAGAAAATTTTTATTTCAATTTTCTTAGCAATAGAAAATTTTATTTGATCTTATTTCTTTTTTCTTACCAATCGAAAATTTTATCTTATTTCTTTTCTTAACAACAGAAAATTTTATGTTATCTTATTTAACTTTGCAATAGAAAATTTTATCTTCTTTCTTTACTTAGCAACAGAAAATGTTATTTTATCTGACCTCTTTCTCATTCCTTGGCTAGAAGAGCTCCAAGGTTCAACAATGGTTTGATTTTTTCGCATATGCGACCATTTTTTGCCTTCCATTTAACCCTCTCAGTCCCGATCCGGGATTTGCCAGGATTGACACACAGTAAGATATCCATCACGCTGTGACCATCACTAATAGCTACCCCACGTTAAACCTCTATCAGGCCAGAAGGAGAAACCCTGTTTAGTGTCTGGAAGTAATGATAGCTGCTGGTGTGTACTTAGAAGGAGGAAAAGGCCAGCGAGCATGTGTGCCTGACCTGATTTCGTGATGGACTGCGAAATCTAGGGGCAGTTTGGGTTCAGAGAGTCCGAACGCAAGAGGGTTACGGTAGCCCCGTGTTCCGATCTTGGGGGATAGCAGCAGAAATCATAATTTCACTCAGACAGTCCACAAATCCAACATCATTCAAGTAAGGCCTAGTCAAGAGTGCTAAATTCAGACCACTCCTTCTTTTTACCTAGTCCAAGTGTGGTCAGCTCCTGCTATAAACAACCAGCACCAGCTGGACTGGGATGGGATGGGATGGGACAATTAGCCGCTGAGGGGAGCTGAAAGTGGGGGAAACTGACAGGTGCGAGTCAAGGATACGGTCCGATGATCTTGCTGGACATGCTGGTTTTGGCCACGTTGAGGATGCAGTCACGCCCCAGTTCATCCACAGGGATGGTCAGGTGATCCTGGATGTACTTCACTGCCTCCCTGCAACCACACAGCACATACGTACATACATACACTTGTCAGCAGAAATAAACATGCTGGTATATATAACATAGCCGCACACACGCACACACACACACACTCACACACACATACACTGATACAGGAACACACACACACACACACACACACACACACACACACACACACACACACACACACACACACAGAGGAATACACACACACATGCACCCGGATTTGAATCCCGTTCAAGGGGGAAAATTTACATCAATGCAGAATCCACTCTCCCCAAAAGGTGTTCTGATGAGACTATAAACCAAGGCCCCGTGTGTGAAAGCACACAGAAATCTTGCACATGTTAAAACCTGTTCCGCTTTTCAGAAGAATAGGCCACTCTGTGCCGGTAGGGACAGATGACAAAATTGACAAAACTGCAAACACACAGAGACTAGGTGTAAAAAATAACAAAAAACACATGAGTGCTTATTCTATTATACTAAAAAATAAAAGAATACTAATAAAAAAAGAATAAAAATAAAATGAAATAAAAAATAAATACACAGATGAAAACAAAGGTTAAAAAAAAAAAAGGTAAAAGGTGTCCCATAACCTATATGATCATAAGAGCAAGGCATCAAAGACCTCAGCTTCTCTAGGGGCCAGCCTATTGAGGGCAGCGGCGCCCATCTCCTCTCCCTCGCTGATTTTACTTTCCCTGACCCTAAAGAGGGCAGGTACCCTTGACAGCTGGGTGAACTGGGGACTGTACTGAAGCCAAAGCGCACAATCAGTCACCCATCCACTTGTGGTAACCACGCTCAATGCTGCTTAACCTAGGCTGGGGGAAAGCAAGAGCTCTGACCACCGAGCTATCCTGTCCCGTCTGAAAGGAAAAAAACAACAACAAAAAAACAGAAAAGGGGAACTGACTTGCAGGCCAGCCTGTAGCCACTGATGATGGAAGTAGGATGGATCTTGCACTTCACCAGGTCGTCAGCATTCTTCAGCAGTTCTGCCGCCATGATCACCTGCACGTCAACCAACACCGTAACATTCACAACTTTCTTCTTTAATAAAAAATTTTTTTAAATTTTTTAAAACCTACTTTGTTCCCTTCTAGCTGCCGCTGTAGCCTAGTGGTTAGGGCGTTGGACTCGTGATCCCAGCTTTCGGCTATGGCGTTGTGCCCTTGGAAAAGGCACTTTACGGCTATTTTCTCACCCCACCCAGGTGTAAAAGGGGTACCAACCTTGTGTTGGGGGTTAACCCTGCGATGGACTGACGTCCTATCCAGGGGGGAGTCTATGACTCTAAGTCGCTTAACGCCACAGAAACCGGGATAAGCACCGGCCTGATGAGCCTTAGGCTTGGGACAGACTTTAACTTTAACTTGTTCCCTTCTGCTAACAGTATGCCTGTCAAATGATCAAAATATAACTTCTCGTGCAACTTCCATCTTCTCATGTGGAAATGTATACCAACCTATGAATACACAGTATCCACAAACCTTAGTGTTGTCGACTATCTTTTGCAGTTCTTAAAGTTTTTAATGTTTTTCCCCAATACACACAATACTCACTCCTTCACACACACAACACACACACACACACACACACACACACACACACACATCACCCACCCACCCACCCACCTACACACACACGCATAACACACACACACAATCACACATCACCCCCACACACACACACACACAGGTAACTGACCCCACTGGTGGTTCCATCTCCCACTTCCTGGTCCTGCAGGTCTGCCAGTTCACCCCCCCCCCCCCCCCCCCACACACACAGAGACACACACACCCACACACATCAACCCCCCCCCCCCCCCCCCAACACGCACACACACACACAGAAGGTAACTGACCACACTGGTGGTTCCATCACCCACTTCTTGGTCGTACCAGTTCACAAACACACACAAAAGGGATGGGATAGCCTAGTGGTCAGAACACTGTGCTCACAATTTGACGACCCGGGTTCGATTCCCATTCAAAGAGATTTTTCTCCTGGAGTTAACATCAGTGCTGACTCCACTCTCCCCCAAAGTCCTTCAGATGAGATTATAAACCGAGGCCCCATGTGTGAATGCACGCAGAACATCTTGCATACATGTTAAAATCCTGTTCCGCTTTTTGTAAGAGTAGGCCATCGTGTGCAGGTGAGAACAGATGACAATATTTACACAACTGCATACACACAGGGACTGGATGTAAAAAAGCACAAGAGTGCTTATCCCATTACCCTCGATATAAAATAAAATAAAATAAATAAATAAATAAATAAATAAAAGGTAACTGACCACACTGGTGGTCCCGTCCCCCACTTCCTGGTCCTGCAGGTCAGCCAGTTCCACCAGCACCTTGGCAGAGGGGTGCTCCACCTCCAGCAGCTTCAGAATGGTCGCCCCATCGTTCGTTATCGTCACGTCCTGTCGCGTCATCACCACAAGTTTTCACCATTGTAATTTTTTATAATATGTGACGCTCCACAAAAAGAATCGCATTGCATCAGAGATCAAATTTTAGTTTATTGGCATATTAATTTGCAATATGGCCACGTTCTCATGGCTCCTGCGACGTCACTGAAACCATTTGTATCAGTCATTGCCTTTCCAATTGATCATTCCAGTGGCATAGAGAGGGGGGGTCTGCTGCATGGGTAACAGCTTGCCCTCCACACTAACCTACCCAGGATTTGCGCTCTAAAGACTAAAGCGCAACTCCATAGTCTTCCGAGACTGATGGGTGCCTACTACTACTACTACTACTACTATTAATTTGCAATAAAATTGCTATAATACAATACAAAAAAATGGATTGAAAATTGAACAATTCTATCAAAAGTTAACTACAAATTGAAATGATTGACTACAGGAAATGACAAAATGAGAAATTGGCAAGTTTAGCATCCTAATAGGTGGTCAGAGTAGAGGGCTTGGCTGTTTCCAAAACACGTTTAAAGACAAAAGGAAACACAATTATGACTTAATATTTCACTAGTAGGTAGCTATAGTTTTATAATCCATCAAAATCTCAAAATCTACAACCTCACCCCCCACCCCCCCCCCCCCCCCCCCCCCCCCCCCCCCCCCCACATCTGTCTAAAATGGCTCCTAGCGGAAAAGTGGGTTATATGCTAAGCGACTCATTTCGTGGTGGAGCGTCACATATATATAGTCACAGCCATCAGTACTGCTTTTCCCACACACACTACAAAATATCAGTGCACAAGGTAAAAAGTAAAAAAAAAAAAAAAAAAAAAAGGGTAAAGGTATCCCATAACCTATGTGGTTGTAGGGGAGCGAGGCATCAGAGACTTCAGCTTCTCTAGGGGTCAGCATACTGAGGGCGGCGCCCATCTCCTCTCCCTCGCTGCTTTACCTTCCCTGACCCTAAAGAGGGCAGGTACCCATTGACAGCTGGGTGAACTGGGGGATTATACTGAAGCCAAGGCACGCAAACGGTCACCCATCCAACTGGTAACCACCACTGGTTATATAATATGGTCATACCCCATTTTGTTACTCTATGGGGGGGAAAAACCCATACAGAATGTGTATTCTCATAGCTTTACCTTTGGTTGCGATTGTATCTTATTACAAACACCCACAGTGGCATAAGTTCATCATCTGTTTCAGTGTTCATTTTGTATACAGTTCAAGAATACAACCTTTCCAATTTGATGAGAGGGCTATACATTTTTTTAAAAAGTTTCTTAAATAAGCTTATCTTCGCCTTTCTTTCTTTTTTAAATCAGTATTGCTTTCCTTTGGGTACAGTGAGCTCATATGTATGACATGCATGGCTTTCATAGTTTATTTGTGTTTTGGAAAAAACATGGGAAAAATGTACTGCACATTTTCTTCCCATTCTTTCCCAAGCCGAGACACCCTGACTCACCCCAATGTCATCCACCAACATTTTGTCCAGGCCCACCGGCCCAAGACTGCTCTTCACAATGTTGGCTATGGAACATGCTGCCAGTACTGCAACACACACAGAGAAAATACACGTAAACAACCACCACCACCACATGTATGTATCACACACAGACACACACTCACACGAGACCAACAGTACACGTAAAAACACACTCCTTCAGTAGATCATAACACCTACTGACTTAGGTACACACACATCTCAAAGGGGACGGGATAGCCTAGTGGTCAGAACATTGCGCTCGCAATTTGATGACGCAGGTTTGATTCCTGATCAAGGGGATTTTCCCCCTGAAGTTAACATCAGTGCTGACTCCACTCTTCCCCAATGTCCTTTGGATGAGACTATAAATTATTAAATATAGTATAAACTGAGGCCCCGTATGTGAACGCACGCAGAACATCTTGCGCATACTTTAAATCCTGTTCCGCTTTTCGTAAGAGTAGGCCATTGTGTGCGAGTGGGAACAGATGACAAGATTTACAAAACTACATACACAAAGAGACTGGATGTAGTAAATGCACACGAGTGCGTATTCCATTGTCCTTGTAAAAAAAAAAAAGAAAAAAAAAAAAGAAAATAGGTTAAAATTGTGCTTAAAATCATGAATACAGATCTGTAGATCTATACTAGGATAGTCTACTTGTAATGTAAGGCAGATAGAACAAGGAGTTGGTATTGAGAGCTTGTTGAGTTGATGCTTGCCTTGATGAGGGTGAGGACTGTACTGTGGATATCATTCATCAATTAGTTGTTTGTATAATTAGTTAAAACAGTGGGCCTTTGTCTTGGCCAAAGCAACATGAAAATCTAAAGCCACACACAGTATGTCAGTAGTCACTGAATCACTGAGTGAGTGACACTACTAATCACAACATGTACACATGTATTCTATATTTCTAGCACATAAACAGGCAACACTGAAGCTTGATGTTGATCATGACATCTCTAAGCCGTGTGTGTGTGTGTGTGCGTGTGTGTGTGTGTGCGTGTGCGTGTGTGTGCGTGCGCACGCAGGGGCATTTTTAAAAAAACTTTATTCCTTTAAATTAATTCAAAGATAATGGATAAGCAGATTTTTTTTTTTTTTTTTTTTTTACATATCCAGGTCTCCATGTTCATGCAGTTTTGTAAATTTCCTCATCGGTCTCCACTGGCACACAATAGACTACTCTTCTGAAAGGCATGCATTTGCCAATGGGACATTAGTTTATTTTCTGTTGTGTCGAAAATCAGTTTTAAAATCATCACAGTTCTGTAGTTTTAATGTTGTATAAACAACAAACAGTAGCAATAGACAGTCCTGCAATAATGGTGGTTCCAATAGAACAATGAGCATGTATGGGGGCCACAGACTTACTCTGTATAAGATGTATATTATGATTGTTAGTTATTCCATGTCCCTCAACCCATTTGTATCAGCAGGGTTCTTTGACTGGCAGTTTGAGGTAAGAAATGAGTCATGTCTGCTTTATAGGTTAAATGGGAGAAGGTAAGAAAGTTAAATGCGATAGATTTCTCTGTTGCCAGGGTAACCCCATAACATTTTGTCACACTGGTGGGAGCCATTACTGGCATTAGTGTAATTAGCTGTGAAGAATACGTGGGTGGGGTCTTTTTTTGTTATTTTTTTCAAACTATTTTATGTTTGTTTGTAAAACAAACACGCTTTGGCCCTTACTGAAATAAAAAGTCATGACCCATAGCTCTTTCCAAACTTAGTACTTCTGAAGACCATGTAGCATCTAGCCTAACTTTCTAAGCATGGTCCGATCTTTTGTCAGCCAAGACAGCTAGATCTAGCTCCCATAAATTCATTAGCAAAAAGAACAATCCCTCTATCCCTATATCTGGATTCGCTATTCATCATGTTGATTTCCAATTCTTCGTCTGATCTTTTACAGAACTGTCCAGATAAATCCTGGTCATATTTTGGAACTTAATACATGGGTCTACAGAAAGAATGATTCATGAAGGTTCCAGAACACGTGAATGCCGCATGCTTTGGCATGCTCGGGGCTCGTCCAGAAACCGGTCTTTAAAATAGTTATAAGTAAACAAAATACAACGTTAGTTTGAAACAGAACATATCTTATACGTGATTTATTAACACCGAGTCTACCTCTTACCATTTTGGGTACGAACTGACTGGCCTGTAGTTCGATCACCACCCACGGTAAGAGCTGTACTCGTTGACGCCATGTTTGCACACCAATGCTTTCTGCGATTGCTATCGTGATATCTCGCCAGAGCGTTGATTTATTCTAAACTATCATTTTTTATATTGAAATAGACGTGAAGATTAATGAACATAAAAACATTGTTGGTGGTCATGAATCATATTTTTAATCATGATTTAAGGTTTGTTTGGTTTATAAAAATGATAGTCACGTGACTGGAAAAAAGATGGCAGCGCTCAGAGCTGTGCTTTCACTTTCAAAGAGAATGGGTGCAACCCTCCGGCAAAACGTGCGGCTGTCAACTTCCAGTTGTCTATCCGAAGAGAAAGGTCCAGACAGTAGTTTGGCTGTTCCATAACATTAGATCAACAATTGGGCAAAATACTAACAACTTATGGATTGTATCTATTTATCCATCCGTCCATCCATCCATCTATCGATCTATCTACCTATCTATCCAATGGTCTGGCATCGTGGGGGCACCCATGAATACTTGACAACCTGTTCCCTCCATTCCTATCTATGTTCTGCCTTTCTCAGTTTTGTTGAGTTTTATACCTGTCCATTCGCTGATGTCATCCCATCTCTTCCTTAGTGTGCCTTTTTTCTTCCTTTTCGGACAGTACCTTGCAATAAATATGTCTTTGCAAGTCCTTTTGATCATGTATATATTGCCCTCTGCCATAGGGTCTGTCATTCCTGAGTCGAACTGGCCAGCCACAACTGATGCTGTACCAGAAATAACACCTAGACTAGAGCACAACTCCATAGTCTTCTGAGACTGAAGGCTGCCAAACACACACACACACACACACACACACACACACACACACACACACACACACACACACACACACACACGTATATATATGTTATATGTATATATATATGCGTGTGTGTGTGTATTCTATTATGTGTGTGTGTGTGCTTGCACATGCATGCATGTCTAACATCTATGTAAGTAAGTCTTCAATTTTATCGTCTTTCCACTTTTAAGTGATACCAGACGACCCTAAGATAGGAGACTGGATAGGTTAGAACTTAGGGGGAGGGAGGGGGGGAGAGAGAGAGAGATGTACTGTGAGGGTGTGTGTTGTGTGTGTGTACCTGTGTGTGTGCCTCTGTGTGTGTGTGTGTGTGTGCACATGCACACACCCTACATGAATGCACGCATGTCTAACATACAGATCTAAGTCTTTCGGATGAGACTGTAAACCGAGGCCCCTTGTGCGAACGCGCGCAGAACATCTTGCACACACGTTAAATCCTGTTCAGCTTTTCGTAAGAGTAGGCCATTGTGTGCTGGTGGGAACAGATGACAAGATTGACACAACTGCATACACATGAGGACTGGTTGTAAAATTTAAAAAAAAGCACATGAGTGCTTATATAAACAAATCAATCAATCAATCTACCTGTGTGTGTGTGTGTGTGTGTGTGTGTGTGTGTGTGTGTGTGTGTGTGTGTGTGTGTGTTCCCTGACAGACCTGGTGGTGGTGCAGCAGCTGGGCAAGGTGATGACCATCGGCATCAACCGTCCCCAGGTGAGGAACTGTGTGAACCCCGCCACAGCCGCCCAGCTGGTGGAGGCTTTCCAGGTGTTTGAGGACAGGGAGGAGGCCCTGGTGGCCGTTCTGTATGGAAAAGGTCAGAGTTCGGACAGACAGGGGGCGTGTTTTGGATTTGAAACTGTTTAGTATTAATTTCCCTCTCTCTTTCTGTTTCTCTATTTCTGTGTCTGTTTTGTTGGTCAGTCTGTCTGTCTGTCTGTCTGTTTGTGTGTGTGTCTGTCTGTCTGCTGTCTGTCTGTGTGTGTGTGTGTGTGTGTGTGTGTGTGTCTCTCTCTGTGTCTCTTTCTCTCTCTCTCTCTCTCTCTCTCTGTCTCTGTCTCTCTCTCTATCTCTATCTCTCTATATCTGTCTCTGTCTCTCTCTCTGTCTCTCTCTGTCTCTCTCTGTCTCTCTCTCGGGGGTGTGGGTGAGCTCCCTTGGATAGAGGCAGGAGAATTTTTTGCTCTGGCAATTTTCCGATCAAAAGACTAATTTAGTCAGCACCATGCCAGTTGATGGACTACCAACAGCTCTGGAAGTCACCATATGTGCCCTGCTTCAATTGACCATCACCTTACATCGTGGAAAATATGCGCAGAAGGCGACAACACAATGGTTGTACTTCGGCTGAAGACCAGCTCTGAACACACAAGTATGGCTAACCAGCAAATGTCTTCCACCAGCCAGTGTTTCTGCAGGAAACCCCCCAGTCAGCTTAACAGAGACAAAAGACGGTTAGAGGAGAGAAGACAGGCAGAAGAGAGGAGACAGGACGTGGAGGAGAACAGAAAGGAAGAGGAGAAGAGACAGACAGCAAGAAGGCAAGAAGAAAATCAGGCAAGTGAATTTTTCGCCTCTCAAAATTCACACAGTTTATTTATGCCTACACCACTGACATGCAGCGCTGTGTCACACACGAACACACCCCTGTCTCCAAACAACACACCTCTGCACGTGCTGTCTTTTGCACGTGAATTCCACCCTAGACCACATGATGTCACCGTGCTAGAAGCAGACCCAGTTCCTGACCAGCTGTGTGACATCGGCCTGGCTGACGATGTGTCTGCTTCATCCGAGACTACCGGGGACAGCGACGATGACAGCCCTCTACGGAAGGCTGAGGAGATTGGCTTCAGTGTGGAGCTGATCAGAGACTATGTGGCGGGGTTAACAGACAGGTTCCTGCAGAGAAGACTCCGAAACACCTCTAGGAATCGGGACTTCGGCCACGTGCTTGTTTCTGAGGACAAACCACACGTTGTGATTTGTGAACGTGATGACATTGTGTTCGAGTTCAAGTGGACAGATGACTCCCAGGAACAAGTTGATTTCTTCTGGTTCGTCAAAAGAGATATCAAACACATGTCTGAGGAGGAACGGACCATCAGCTCCAGGCTGCAGCTGTGGACACCTGCTGATCGCGAGAGAATCAAAGACAGGATTGATGCTGGACTAAACATGTTGAAAGTGATGATGGATGCTGTCAGATTCTTTCTTGGATAACTGATCATGATTCGATTGCCTGCTTTTGAATGCGTGTGTGTGTGTGTGTGGTGTGTGTGGTGTGTGTGTGTGTGTGTGTGTGTGTGTGTGTGTGTGTGTGTGTGTGTGTGTGTGTGTGTGTGTGTGTGTGTGTGTGGGTGTACGTGTCCGTGGGTGTGTGTTTGTGTGAGTGTGTGTGTGTGTGTTTGTGTGTGTATTTGTGTGTGTGTGTGTGTGTGTGTGTGTGTGTGTGCACGTATGTATGTTGTGATTATGCGTGCAGTCGTGTGAGTGCATGCGTGAGAGAGAGGGGGGTTAGAGAAGGAGGAGGAGGGGAAGGGAGGGAAGGAGGAGGAGGGGAGAAGGAGAGAGAGAGAGAGAGAGAGAGAGAGAGAGAGAGAGAGAGAGAGAGAGAGAGAGAGAGAAAGAGTGAAAGCAAGCAAGCGTAACGGTCCAGACGGCTACGTGTGAACACCAGTCCATGTGCTTGAACAACAAAACAGAGCCAGCCAGTGTGCCTACCTGACTAAAAACATTGCGTGACATGGAAACCTTGTCACAAAACCAATGGTGTCAATGTATGATTTTGTGAATTCGAATATGTTGATACCCTTTTCAAATGGGGCCAATGCCTTTATTGAATAAATATCGTTATCGTTATTGTTCTCTCTCTCTCTCTCTCTCTCTCTCTCTCTCTCTCTCTCTCTCTCTCTCTCTCTCTCTCTCTCTCTCTCTCTCTCTCTCTCTCTCTCTCCTCTTCTTTCGTCTCTCACTGGTGGCTGTGTGCTCTATGGCAAAGGTCAGACAGACAGACAGGGGGCGTGTTGAATCTTGGCCTGGAATATGACACTTTCCCTCTGTGTGTGTGTGTGTGTGTGTGTGTCTGTCTGTCTGTCTGTCTGTCTGTCTCTCTGGTGGCTGTGTGCTGTATGGCAAAAGTCAGAAAACAGACAGGGCATGTGTTGAATCTTGGCCTGGAATATGATACTCTTTCCCTGTGTGTGTGTGTGTGTGTGTGTGTGTGTGTGTGTGTGTGTGTGTGTGTGTGTGTGTGTGTGTGTGTAGAGCTCTCTCTCTGTCTCTCTGTCTCTTGTCTTTCTCTCTCACTCACTGGTGGCCATGCTGTATGGCAAAGGTCAGAGAAGGACAGGGGGCATGTAGAATATGAAACTATTTCCCTCTCTCTTTACGCTCTCTGTCTGTTTTTTTCTTTTCTTTTATTCTTTTATATCAAGGATAATGGAATAAGCACTCTTGTGCTTTTTTACGTCCAGTCCCCGTGTGTATGCAGTTTTGTAAATGTCATCTGTTCCCACCAGTACACGATGGCCTAGTCTTGCGAAAAGTGGAACAGGATTTAACGTGTGTGCAAGATGTTCTGCATGCAGTCGCACACGGGGCCTCGGTTTATAGTCTCATCCGAAGGACTTGTGGGTAGAGTGGAGTCAGCACTGATGTTAACTCCAGAGGAAAAATACCCTCGACCAGAAATCGAACCCGGGTTATCAAATTGCGACCACTAGGCTATCCCATCCCCCTGTGTGTCTGTCTCTCTCTCTCTGGTGGCTGTGCTGTATGGCAAACTTGAGAGAGACAGGGGGCGTGTTGAATCTGAAACTCTTTCCCTCTCTCTTTCTTCTCTCTATCTCTGTGTCTGCCTGTCTAATAAGTCTGTTGGTCTCTGTCTCTCTGTCTCTCTCTCTGTCTCTCTCTCTCTGTCTCTTTCTCTCTCTCTGTCTCTCCTTTACCTTTACCTTTGCTGAGGTCTCTGATGCCTCGCTCCCCTATGACAACATAGGTTATGGGACACCTTTACCTTTAAGCTTTGCTAAGTGGACACAAAAAGGTTGCATCTTTCATCTTGTGTGTTGTGTGTGGCAGGGGGGTGTTTTTCTGCTGGGTTTGACCTGAAGTCACTGTCCAGCGTGTGAACTGATACCAGAGTCCTGGAAAGATCCGGAACATTCCGACAACGCTGGCATGGTGAGGGGGGGGGGAGAGAATGCTGCTTTTTGCTTTGTTCTTTGTTATTATTGTTATTGTTGTTGTAGTAGTCGTCTGTTGGTCTCTGGTTTGTGTTACTGTTAGCCTGTTGAGTTGTCTTGACTCTGGTGGTGGTGGTGATGATGGTTGTGGTGGTGGTGGTGGTTTTGGTGGTGGTGGTGGTGATGATGATGGTGGTGGTTGTGGTGGTGGTGGTTTTGGTGGTCTGGTTGATAATGGTTGTGGTGATGGTGATGGGGGTGATGATGATGAGGTGGTGGCGGTGGTGGTACTTTTGATATATCAAAGAGTTTGTATTCGTCGTCATTACTTCTGTTGTTTTTGTCGTTATCATTACTGTTCTTTTTTTTCTTTTATTTAATGTTATCATTATTATAATCATCATCATCAGCGCAATCATTGTCATGCTCTTTGTTTTTGTTTGATTGTCTGTTTTCTACTAAGATCTGTGTGTGTGTGTGATGAAGAAAATTTCAGAAGAGCTTGAATTCATGACACACTCAGACAGTACAGGTTTTCATACACGTGTGCATACGTGTACATACACACACGCACGCACGCACGCACGCACGCACGCACGCACGCACGCACGCACGCACGCACGCACACACACACACACACACACACACACACACACACACACACACACACTGCTGCATTTGTTCTGGGATCGGATGACAAAAGTGACAAAACCACATACACACGGGGACTGGACTTAAACGAAGCACATCAGGGCTTATTCCATTATACTTGAAATAAAAGAATAAGACAAATAATAAATGAATAAAACTTCATAAACCCGCACAAAAACTTTCCAGCACATTTTGCTTCAGTGGTTGTCGTTTGTTGTTGTGTGTTCCCCAGCTTAACACTGGGGGTCTGTCACCCAGAATGTGCACTCTGACTCACTCATCCATCCCACCTAGAAATCACTGTGAGACTGAAATTACACACTGAATGAGAAGTTTGCGTGTAGGACTGTTTTTCAAGTACCTAGCCATACAGGCAGCCATACTCCGACTTCAGAGGATTTTTTTGTTCTCCTTTAAAGGAGAGTGCAGGTTTGTTACCTTAAGAGCTTGTCGTGGCTGGAGACAATTCCAACACAACATTTGATATGTTCTTTTACGTGCACTAAATAATGATGTGTAACCTCGATTTATCATCTCATCCAAAAGACTAGCACCTAGACCACCACTCATGGTCTAAAAGAGGGGGGAAAGTTTTGGGCCCAAACGGGATTCGAACCAGTGCACGCTTTGACCCAGACTTTTCGCTTTCTAGACAGGCGCATTACCTCTCGACAACATAACAACATTTTTAGTGTAGGCTTTGGCAATGAGCTGACATCAATAACGGACACAGCTTTTGGCCTGGGCCAACTTCAATGTTTGATAGTGTGTGTGTGTGTGTGTGTGTGTGTGTGTGTGTGTGTTGTGTGTGTGTGTGTGTGCGTGTGTGCATGTGAGTGTATGTGTGTACATTTGACTTTGTTTAATTGTTATGGGTAAGACTTGGTTGAATGCAAGCACTTTGATTTGTTTCTGCAAAATATAGCACTATATAAATTCTATTTTTTTATTATTATTATTATTATTATTATTATTATTATTATTATTATTATTATCATTATTATTATTATTATTATTATTATTATTATTATTATTATTATTATTATCATACCTTCCTAAACCTAGTTGATAGATATTGATTCCAACAGTGACTGGGGTGTGTTCTGCAGGGCCCCACACGAAAGATATTCAGCAAGCCTGTCATCGCAGCTGTGGACGGCTACGCTGTGGCGGGTGGCCTTGAACTTGCGTTGATGTGTGACCTCCGGGTCGTGGAGGAAAATGCCGTCATGGGAGTCTTTTGTCGCCGGTGGGGTAGGTCGACCATTGTTTTTTTAACTTTTTTTTATAGTTTTCTTTGTTTAGTTTTTTTTATATTTTTGTTTCTGACATTATTATCTATATCTTTACTGTTTTGTTAATTATATTTCTTTTTTTTCCTTCCTATATACCATCTGTATTTATATAGTCTATTACTGTACATTGGGGATGGGATGGCTCAGTGGTCAGAGCACTCGCTTTCCCCCAGCTAAGGTTAAGCAGCATCAAGCATGGGTGATCATTTGCACGCCTTGGCTTCAGTACAGTCCCCCCTAGTTCATACAGCTTGTAAATGCGTGCCTGCCCTCTTTTAGGGTCAGGGAAGGTAAAGCAGAGGAGAGAGAGGAGATGGGTGCTGCCCTCAATATGCTGATCCCTAGAAAAGCTGAGGTCTCTGACATCATTCTGCTTTATTTTAGATACATTATAAGACTGCTTTTTTATTTAATGTGTGCGTAAGATGCTGTGTGTGCGTTTGCACACTGGGCCTCCATTTACAGTCTCTTCCGAATGACTTCAGCAAGGCAAGTCAAAATAAAGAAAGAGGGGTAGGGGCATGTCCATCTTTTTCTTTTCCCACCTGTCCTCACAGCAAGTGTGAGTGACAGTAT
Source organism: Stramonita haemastoma (assembly GCA_030674155.1). Lineage (NCBI taxonomy): Eukaryota > Metazoa > Mollusca > Gastropoda > Neogastropoda > Muricidae > Stramonita > Stramonita haemastoma. The sequence goes on along the minus strand of CM060344.1, from coordinate 33,401,024 downwards.
GGATCTACCCTTACAAGAATTCATTTCATTGATGGGGTAGGTAAAGTCACACAGTATAAATGTACCCTTACAAGAGTTCATTTCATTGATGGGGTAGGTAAAGTGACTGTGTGAATGTACCCTTACAAGAGGTCATTTCATTGATGGGGTAGGTAAAGTGACAGTGTGAATGTACCCTTACAAGAGGTCATTTCATTGATGGGGTAGGTAAAGATCAATACCCTCTGTTACAAATGTGTACACAAGACTTCACCTTCCTATCTCTGTGACTGTCTTCACCTATACACTCCTTCTCGATTCCTCCGTTCTGCTGCAGATACTATGTGCTTAAAAATACCAAGGTTCAAACAGTCCAGTGTCGGCCGTCGTTCTCGCCAAAATCTTTCATTTGACACATTCAAGTCCAACCAAAAGACACACTTATTTCCTACCTAGGATCTTCATCATCACACCTCACATCTGTCCCTACTTTCAATTAACAGTCTCTTCCATCTCCATCACCTTACCTTAGTGTGTGTGTGTGTGTCTGTGTCTGTGTGTGTGTCTGTGTTTGTTTGCGTTTGTGTAGGTGTATAGTTTGTTAATTCTATTTTTGAACGGTTGCATGCGTGTGACTGATTTGAATGCAAGCGCTTCAATTTGTTTGCTTTACAAGATTCATCGCTGTATAAATTCCACATAGTTCATTGACCTGGCTGGCCCAGGATAGACAGAGGTGGAAAGTCTTTGTTGCTGCCCTACACACCACTGGGTGTAAAGGATGATGATGATGATAAATTCCACATATTATTGTTGTTGTTGTTGTTGTTGTTGTTGTTGTTCTTCTTCTTCTTCTTCTTCTTCTTCTTCTTCTTCTTCTTCTTCTTCTTCTTCTTCTTCTTCTTCTTCTTCTTCTTCTTCTTCTCCTTCTCCTTCCTCTATCTTCTTCTTCTTATTGTTGTTGTTGTTGTTGTTACTATTATTATGATGATGATGATGATGATGATGATGATGATGATGATGATGATGAACATATTCCTCCTCCTCCTTCTCCTCCTCCTCCTCTTCTTCTTCTTCTTTTTTTTCTTCTTTTTTCTTTCTTCTTCTTCTTCTTCTTCTTCTTCTTCTTCTTCTTCTTCTTCTTCTTCTTCTTCTTCTTCTTCTTCTTCTTCATCACCACCACCACCACCACCACCACCACCACCACCACCAGCATCATCATCATCACCACCATCATCACCACCACCACCACCATCATCATCACCACCACCACCACCACCATCATCATCATCATCATCATCATCATCATCATCACCACCACCACCACCACCACCACCACCACCACCATCATCATCACCACCATCATAATCACCACCACACCACCACCACCACCACTACCGCCACCACCACCATGATAAAACTGACCGGGGGGTCAATTTCACAGGGGTGCCCCTCATTGACGGAGGCACGGTCAGACTGCCGGCTCTGATAGGACTGTCCAGGGCTTTGGACCTGGTGCTGACCGGCCGCCCTGTCTCCGCCAAAGAGGCGCTGGACATGGGGCTGGCCAATCGGGTAGTGGCCACAGGCACCGGTCAGTATTGTATCGCCGTATGATAATGATAATGAAAGAATAATGGAAGGAAGGTGACAGGATGGTTAAGACATTCGCCTGCCAACAAGTGAACCGTTCGTACCCAGCCTTGCCCTTTCTAACTTGTTTGACGAAAAAATCGAACTGAATGTCAAAGTCATTCGGATGAGACTATAAACCGAGGCCCCGTGTGCGAACGCACGCAGAACGTCTTGCGTACACGTTAAACCCCGTTCTGCCTTTTGGAAGAGCAGGCCACCGTGTGCCGGTAGGAGCAGATGACAAAATTATAAAAAAAACCAGCATGCACACAGGTGTCGCGTTTAGACACCATCCCTGAGGGAAAAAATAATGGGTAGGTGCTGTACTTGTGGCGATACTCTCTCTCTGGGGAGAGCAGCCCGAATTTCATGTAGAGAAATCTGCTGTGACATAAAGTGGTATAAAATTTTTAAAAAGAAGAAAAAAACCATGGAATTTATATAGCACTATATCTTGCAAAAAAAAATCCAAGCGCTTGCATTCTATCTATACAACACGCAAGCAATCAATGACAATTAATAGTTTTAGCAAAATCAAATAAAATACACACATACACATGCACACACACATACACATGCACACATGCACGCACACATGCACGCACGCACACACATACACACACACACAAACACACACACACACACACACACACACACACACACACACACACACACACACACACACACACACACACACACACACACACACACACACAGGGGAACAGGATAGCCTAGTGGTCAGAACATTGTGCTCGCAATTTGATGACCCGGCTTCGATTCCCGTTAGAGGAGATTTTTCTCCTGAGTTAACATCAGTGCTGATTCCACTCTCCCCCAAAGTCCTTCAGATGAGACTATAAACCGAGACCCCGTGTGTGAACGCACACAGAACATCTTGTGCACACGTTAAATCCTGTTCTGCTTTTCGTAAGAGTAGGCCATCGTGTGCCAGTGGGAACAGATGACAAAATTTTAAAAACTGCATACACACGGGAATGGAATGAAAAAAAGCACATCCTCGATATAAAAGAATAAATAAATGAATTAATAATTTACAGAGTTTGTCATGGGCTGAAGACACTCTCGATATAAAAGAATGAAATATAAAATAAATATAAAATATAAAAACACACACACGGGGGTCGGGATAGCTCAGTGGTCACAGCGCTCGCTTTCCCCCAGTCAAGGTGTTTTTTTTTTTTTTTTTTTTTTTTTTTTTTTTTTTTTTTTTTTTTTTTTTTGCTGCCTCGTCTTCTGTGACGCTCCCATACTGCTGTTCCCACGCCGCTCATTTCAATCTCCCCGCCACAGCCATACCCAGATTCGTTGTGTCTCACCCCCGGGGTCGGGAGTCCACAGGGAGCTCATCAATATTAGGCCGCCGCGGGCCACCAGCCAGAGGGGCCCTGCACTTCTGCTGGGTCACTTTGGTGGTGTTCAGTGGTGCCTGTTCTGAGCTAACATACGCAGGACACCACCTACTAAGCCCCCTACTAACGACAGTATTAGCTCAGTCGCGGAGCCAGACTGAGTGAGTCACCCACCCAAGGTGGCGACCACCACAACGTCCCTCCAACGACCGCCTCCCCACGAACCCCCAACCCCAAAGGCTTTGACACAAATTCACCACAGGCACAGAAGCGTATGGGGAAACCGAATCTGAGGCCACCATGAGACCAGAGCAACGGAGGCCACCAAATCAGAGGCAATTTTTATTATTGCATGATGATCAATGAGGATGAGGATGATGTAATGATGCTGCTGTGGAGGTGCATCCGCTTTGAGACTACTTGACAGGGTTGTTCTCTACGCTTACTGTCATAATATATCCCGGCGTCAACCAGGCCCGAGAGATACAGACACCTGCAGTGTTGGTCAGGTAATTTGAGCAACACTCTCAAATTCGCATCCGTAAAGTGGATGAAGCTCGACTGTGTGGTCCCAGTCTCCCCACTGAGCCCACAGCACACTCACTCTGGGTAGGAGCCGGCCGGAGCCCGAAAAAATCCCTATGACTTATGGGATTCGAACCCGCGACCTTCCAGTCCGGAATCCACGGCGCTGACCACTGCGCCATGGCGGCTGGTTTCCCCCAGTCAAGTTAAGCAGCGCCGCGTGAGGTCACCTGTTGGATTGTTGACCGTTTGCGCGCCTTGGCTTTAGTACAGTCCCCCAGTACACCCAGCTATCAATGGGTACCTGCCCTTTTCAGGGTCAGGGAAGGTAAAGCAGCGAGGGAGAGGAGATGGGCACCGCCCTCAATATGCTGGCCCTTAGAGAAGCTGAGGTCTCTGATGCCTTGCTCTCCTACAACCACATAGGTTATGGGACACCTTTACATTTGTTTTTTACGTGCACGCATGGGGAATCCACAAGGGAAGTGGAAAGGGGCACTGGACACGTATATATATATATATATATATATATATATATATATATATATATATATATATATATATATATATATATATATATATATATCTGTGTGTGTGTGTGTTTATTTTTATTTTATTCTTTTATACTGAGGATAATGGAATAGGCACACATGTGTATACAGTTTTGTAATTCTACAATGTGTGTATGTGTGTGTGTAAGTGTGTGTGTGTGTGTGTGTGTGTGCGTGTGCGTGTTAGTTAGTTCTTCAGTTTAACGTCCTTCCACTAAATAGTGATATCAGACGGGAAAGTGTATATGAGTGAGTGAGTGTGTGTATGGGGGGGGGGGGGGGGGGGGAGGGGGGGGCGGTTGGGATGAGCACATAGCTAAATTTCTGCATTAAACAACTATAAGAACCAAAAATTAAAATCATAGAACAATAATAATAAAAAGAAAGAAATAACATCTTAAACACTAACTTTGCAATTCATATAACTAGTTTTTTTTAAAAAATCATTAAACTATAAAAACCTGATAATAGGACTAAGACTTAATGACAATACAATTTCTTTCATTAGCGAAATGTCTTTTAGAATTTCTGTGCGTGTATGTGTGTGTGTGTGAGTGTGTGTGTGTGTGTGTGTGTGTGTGTGCACAGCGTTGGGTCAGGCAGTCCAGCTGGCCAACAGCATTGCCCAGTTTCCCCAGCAGTGCATGCGCACTGACCGGGCCTCGTGTTACAGCTCTGCCTTCAACAACTTCAACAACAACAACAACAACAACAACAACGACAACAACAGTGGTTCCTGGACCCAGGCCTTTATGAATGAGTGGACACAGGGTCTGAAGGTGTTACAGTCTGAGGCAGTGCCTGGTGAGGAGGGGGGGGGGGGGTATAGAGGGTGTGTGTGTTGGGGGGAGGGGGGGGGGTGATATAGAGTGTCTTTGTGTGTATTGTGTATGTGTGTATGTTTTGGGGGGGGGGGGGGGGGGAGGTTGTGTGTGTGTGTTTTGAGAGGGAATGGACGCAGGGTCTGAAAGTTTTACTGTCCGAGCAGGGCCTGGTTAGTGGGGTTTTTTGTGTATGTGTGTGTGTGTGTGTGTGTGTGTGTGTGTGTGTGTGTGTGGAGAATGTTGTGTTTTTGATGTGGGGGGGGGGGATGTTTTGTGTGTGTATGTGTGTGTGTGTTTTGGTGTGTATGTGTTGTGTGTGTGTATGTGTGTGTGCGTGTGTGTGCACAAGTTTTGTGTGTGTGTGTGTGGTGTGTGTGGTATGTGTGTGTATGGTCTGTGTGTGTGTGTGTGTGTGAGCGCGTGTGTGTGTGCATGCATGGGTGTTTTTTGTGAAGAGGAAATCTAGAGAAAATGATCAGGAGTATAGATTTTAAAAATGCTTAAGGCCTTTTGCCAGGAGGCACTGAAGAAATGGATTATTGCTGTTTCTGCTACTACTGGTGCCACTGTTACTGCTGCTGCTGTTGTTTTATTAGGGATGGGATGGCCTGGTGGTCAGAGTGTTGCGCTCGTGATCTGCTGACCCGGGTTTGAATCTCGTTCAAGAGGTTTTATTTCTTCTTTGGAGTTAACATCAGTGCCAACTCTACTTCCCCCAAAAGTCCTTCAAATGAGACTATAAACTGGGGTCTCGTGTGCGAACACATGCAGAACATCTTGCCCACATGTTAAAACCCATTCCACTCCTCAGAAGAGTAGGCCATTGTGTGCCTGTGGTGGGAATGGGATGACAAAAGTGACAAAACTGCATACACACAAGGACTGGATGTAAAAAATTTTAAAAAGCACACAAGTGTTTTATTCCGTTATTCTCAAAATAATAAAGGGAAAAATAGATCTATCTATCTATCTATCTATCTATCTATCTATCTATCTATCTATCTATCTATCTATCTATCTGTCTATCTATCTGTCTATCTGTCTCTATCTATTTAATCTATCTATCTATCTATCTATCTATCTATCTGTCTGTCTATCTATCTGTCTATCTATCTATCTATTTAATCTATCTATCTATCTATCTATCTATCTATCTATCTATCTATCTATCTATCTATCTATCTATCCCTAAGTCTGGCGACCATGGGGGCAGCCCGGAAGACTTGACAACCAGTTCCCTCCATTCCTCTCTCTGTTCTGCCTTTCTAAAAAATTGGTTGGGTTCTAGGCCTGTCCATTCACTGATTTACTTCAGCGATAAATAGATAGATAAATAAATGAATAAATAAATAAATAGTCGAATACATACATAAATAACTCGAGTGTAAAGAAGGCACAGCTATGGCCAGTGGTATTGACAGCCATGCCTAAACATACCCAGCATCTTGTGCAACAATGATGGTGATAATGAGAAGGAGGAGGATATTGGTGATGATGAAGGTGATAGTGATGATGATGAGAGAGGTGGTGATGATGAAGGTGATAGTGGTGGTGATGATAGTGGTGGTGGTGATGATGATAGTGGTGATGATGAAGGTGATAGTGGTGATGATGATAGTGGTGGTGGTGAGGATGATGATAGTGGTGATGAGGATGATGATAGTGGTGATGAGGATGATGGTAGTGGTGAGGGTGATAGTGATGATGATGAGAGAGAGGTGGTGATGATGAAGGTGATAGTGGTGATGATGATGATAGTGGTGATGATGATGATAGTGATGAGGATGATGATAATTACGATGATAATGTTAATG
>CM060344.1:33351826-33389326 GCA_030674155.1 Stramonita haemastoma | reverse complement strand
GACCGCCAGGAGTAGCGGGGTCAAGGCCACCCTCCCCCCGAGACAACTAAACACCCCAGGAGCCAAATCCACCGGCCGAGCCTCCACCTCCAGGTCACAGTTATTCCTCAGCAACCAAACCGCGGCGTCTATATTCTCCGTGGCGATGGCCAGGTGCAGAGGCGTGGTCCCGCACTTATCCTGAGCGTTGAGGTTCGCTCCCCGGGCCCGCAAGAGCTCCAGGCAGGCCGAGGTGGCGTCGGGGTCCGAACCGCCGACGCTGGAAGGGAGGAGGGCGTGGTGCACGGCCGCTAGGCCCCGGGCGTTGCGCGTCTCGGTGCCGCAGCCGTGGGCCAGCAGGAGGGACAGGCAGTGGGCGCGGCCCCCGCTGGCTGCCTCCATCAGGGGCGTCCTCTGCGCGGTGCTCAGGGTGTCGCGCTGCAGGCCGGGGACTGTGAGGAGGTAGCTCACCACCTGCGGGGGCGGGCACACACATACCAACCAAAAAATTTTTAAAAAAAAAAAAAATTAATAAAAAATATATATATTTTTTTTTTATTAATAATTTTTTTTAGTACACATTAAAAAAAAATAAAATAACAAATAAATGATAAAAAAAAAAAAACACACACACACAAAATGATTTTTTTTAAGTTTTAATATAAAAAATTAAAATAAATAAACTAATAATTTTTGTATTTGTATTTTATACCACTTTATGTCACAGCAGATTTCTCTGCGTGAAATTCCAGGTCTGCTCTCTCTCTCTCCCTGGGGACAGCACGTCACCACAAGTGCAGTGCCTACCCATTTTTTGCTTTCCCTTTTCTTGCATGCAACTGTATTTGTTTCCCTATCAGAGTGGCTTTTTTCTACAGAATTTTGCCAAACAAAAAACCATGAATAAATAAAACAAACAAACAAAAAAATTAACCCTCTTGTATTCTGATTCCCTGAACAACAAACTGCCCCTAGATTTTGCATTCCATCATAAAATCTGGTCGGGAACACATGCTCGCTGGCCTTTTCCTCCTTCTAAGTACATACCATCAGCTATAATTACTTCCAGATTCTCACCACAGGCTATGTGCATGTGGCCTGATAGAACTTCAGCATGTGGTAGCAATCGGTGTAGGTCACTGCCTGATGGAAAACTACTGTGTGTAAATCCTGACAAATCCTGGTTTTGGATTCAGGTTGGGGGGGGCAATTATTCAATCCAGGCAAATCCCGATTTGGGATTTAGGGCCGGGGGGGGGGGGGGGGGGGCGGCAATTATTCAATACAAGCATATCCTGTTTCGAGACTAAGAGGATTAAAAAAAATAATAAAAAAATTTAAATTAAAATGCCCTCAGCACCTGGGGAAAATCCCATTTTGGACTAAAAGTGTTTTTAAAAAAAAAAAAATATATATATATATTATTTTTATTTATTTTTTTTATTTTATTTTTTTTTAATTTAAAAACCAACCCAACTCAGCACCTGGGGGTTGTTGACCTTGACGGCCTCGTGCAGGGCGGAGGCGCCCTTGAACTTGGTGTTGATGTCGACCCCGGCCTCCACCAGGCATTGCAGAACCTCCACCTGGCCAGCCTGGGTGGCTCGCTTCAGAGCCAGGCCTGCCAGGGTGGACTGCAGGAACTGGGGGCCCTCCGTGGCCAGGGCTTCCGCCATCAGCTTTTTCAGGGTTTCCACGTCTCCAAAGCGGGCTGCCAGGGAGATGAAGGTCACCAGAGGGTCGCTGTTCGACCTGACCTCCTCTGGTCGAAGAAGTAGCACTGCCGGTGGTGGGGTTCCATGGCTGAAGAGGGGTGGTTTTCTGTGTTGGGGAGAAAACATGGGGGTGGTGGGTTAAGAGTTTGTTTTTGTTTTGGGGGGTTTCTGGGCAAAAGTCTGGTTTTTAACTACTTAAAAAAAAAAAAAAATTTTCAAGTCAATGAGATCACACATAAATCAAAAGTAAAACCATCAGACTCATGATATGTATGACACAATGTATATTATTAGGACATGGGTCTGAATTGCCACAGAGCTCTGAAAGAAAATGTGTGATGGGTTAAGACTTTGTTGTTTGCTGTTGTTGTTTTTTCAGGACAAAATCTGGTTTTTAACAATTAAAAAAAAAAAAAAATTCAAGTCATTGAGAGCATGAATAAATTATAAGTAAAATCATCAGACTCAGGATATCATGACACAATATATATATATATATATATATATATATATATATATATATATATATATTATATATATATATATATATATATATATATATATATAATATAAGTACATGGGTTCGAATTGCCACAGAACTCTCCATATATATTCCATTACTCCCCCCCCCTGCCACACTCTATTAGAGTTGACCTTTGCTCTGGTCCACTCCCCGGCAAGTCTTCCAGGTCAAACTTTAAACGACCCCAAAGTCAGAATGTGGCTACCTTCAACATCATGGGAAAAAATGGCTGCATGCACAAAATCTCACCTTTGGTGAACCTTAGAAAACTATCTGCGGAACAAAAAACAAAAAAAACAAACAACAAAAAACCTTTAAACTCAGATCCATAGCATCCTATTTCTTACATTACTCATTGTAAAAATAAGTTTCATATTTTAAAGAACTAAAAGAGTAAATGTGGTGCTCCACCACGAAATGAGTCGCTTAGCACATTACCTAATTTTGCGCTTAGGAGCCTTTAAAGGCAGGTGGGGGTCAAGTTGTCAATTTTGATATTTTGATTGATTATTAAACTAGATCTGTTTATTTACCTTAGAATGAAATATCAAGGCATAATTTTTATTCCTTTTGCTTTTAAATGTGTTTTGAAAATACCAAAGCACTCATTCTGACAACCTGTTACTAAAATAAACTTGCCCGTTTCTCATTTTGTCCCATCCTGCAGTCTATCATTTCAATTTGTAATAATGTTGCACAGAATTGTCCGGTTTTCAATCTGTTTTTTGTATTTGGTAGCCACTTTATTGCACATTAATAACATGTCAATAACTTAAAATTGACCTCAGGTGCACTCCGTCTCATTATGTGGTGGAGCGTCACAAATGTGGTGCTCCACCACATGATGAGTCGCAATGCGCCAAAGGTCAATTTAAAGTTGTTAACACATGATTAATTTGCAATAAAACGGCTATTCAAAACAGAAAACAGATTGAAAATTGGACAAATCTATGAAAAGTTAAATTACAAATTCAAATGGAAGACTGCAGAAAGTGGCAACATGAGAAATTAACAAGATTTGTATGGTAACAGGGGGTCAGAGTGAGTGAGGGCTTGGGTGTTTTCAAATGTATTTTTAAAGCAAAAGGAAATAGAATTATGCCTGGATACTTCAGCACATGATGAGAGTAATGGCTACAGTTTTACAATCGATCAAAATCTAAAAATTGACAACTTCACATCCACCAGACTAAAATGGCTCCTAGCGGAAAAGTGGGTGAGGTGCAAAGCGACTCATTTCGTGGTGCAGCGTCACAAATGTACTATGGTTGGTGGTATGGATGACATGTGAGACAGCAAACACACAGCTCAACACAAATGTGACACTCCACCACAAAATGAGTCGCTTAGCACCTGACCCACTTTTCCGCTAGGAGCCATTTTAGGCAGGTAGGGGTGAGGTTGTCGATTTTGATATTTTGATTGATTATAAAACCAAAGCCCTTATTCTACCTTGTAATGAAATACTAAGGCATAATCTTGTTTCCTTTAGCCTTTAAATGTGTTTTAATAATACTCAAGCCCTTATTGTGACCACCTATTATGATGCTAAACTTGTCAAATTTCTCATTTTGTCATTTTCTACAGTCTATCATTTTAAGTTGTAAAAACATTGAAAACTGGGTAACTGATGATCAGCCTATCTGCAATAAACTGCTCAAAATTTCTCTTTATGTCATTTTTATTCATCTATTTTGGTGTTGTAGAAACATGTCAACTTGGGAGTAGTACTGGACTGATCCAGCCTGATACTGTCAAATACACCACTGCCCAAATTTACTTTTTTTTTTTTTTTTGGTTGTTGCTGCTTCATCTCTTGACTCCCATTCTCTGTTCCACGCGATCATCAATCTCCGCTCAGCATCCCAATTCATATACATGTCATCCTAGATCAGAAGTCCACAGGGAGTCCATCAATATCATGCCATTGTGGGGCCACCAGCCAGAGGGGCCCTGCACTGCTGCTGGATCACTTTGGTGGTGATCAATGATGCCTGTTCTGAGCTAACATACATAGCCTCCTACAACAACAGTATTAGCTCAGTCGCGGAGCCAGACTGAGTGAGTTGCCCACCTCAGGTAGCGACCACCACAAAGTCCCTCCGACGACCGCCTCCCCGTGAACCTCCAACCCCAAAGGCTTTGACACAAACTCACCACAGGCACAGAAGTGTATGGGGTAACCAAAACTGAGGTCACCATGGCATGAGAGCAGAGCAACTGCGACCATCAGATCAGAGGTTTTTCTTTTCTGCATGATGATCAGTAATAATGCGGATGACGTCATGATGCTGCAGTGGAAATGTATACTATATATATATATATAATATATATATTATATATATATATATATATATATATATACAGGGTTTGCGCTAGAATTTTTTAAAACCGGTACTGCGAGTTGCCATTTCAGAGACATCTTGATCAACTCCCCCAAAATCGGTCCCCAGAAAATAAAATCCGGTACGTACTGTGAACAAAACAAAACTAATCAGTGAGGGGGTGGGGGAGGGGGGGATTGTTGGGCAGCAAAACTAAATCTAAATTGAACGCGAATCTCTCAGACTTTGACTGCCGTGCTGCTTGCTGCCACTCGGTTCTTGGGCATGAAGCCACGAAGGAAATAGGTTGTTTTTTTCTAGCGCCTGTGCCACTGTCCGTGTCAGTCTGTTGTTTTGCATGGCATCATTCGTGTGACTTATATTCTTCTTTCTTGTTTCTATGCTTAGCGCTCATCTAGATCTTTGTTCAATTTAGATTTGGTTTTCGACTCTTCTCTCTGAAAGCAACGCGCAAATTCATAGTCATAGACCCTCGCTTTTCGCTTTTCGTAAGAGCAGGCCATCGTGTGCCGGTGGGAACGGATTACATTTACAAAACTGCATACACACGGGGACTGGATGTGAAAAAGCACAGGAGTGCTTATTCCATTATCCTCGATATAAAAGATTAAAAGAATACAGAATAAATAAATCTAGGCCCCATTTACTCAATGTGAATGGAAGTCGCTATCATGCCGAGAAGAGCCCGAAGCTCTATTCTTTCACAGTAAAGCATGCTGTTCTGCGTGCTAGGCTAATAATAAGGCTGGCGCCAAAGATGAGAGTTCGTCGGAAGGGGTGGGAAGGGGTAGGTGCGGTAAGCACAGTACAGGCCCATGACAGACAGTCAGAAAACGTCACTTCAGACTTTTTTTTTTGAGACGGAAATCTAATCGGTCACAGGCAAACAGAACCGGTACGCGGTACCGGCTGCTTCGAAAATTTTCGGTATTCCCTGTTTAAAAAAAGTTAAAGTCTGTCCCGAGCCTTAAGGCTCATCAGGCCGGTGCTTATCCCGGTTTCTGTGGCGTTAAGCGACTGAGAGTCATAGACTCCCCCCTGGATAGGACGCCAGTCTATCGCAGGGTTAACCCCAACACAAGGTTGGTACCCTTTTTACACCTGGGTGGGGTGAGAAAATAGCCGTAAAGTGCCTTTTCCAAGGGCACAACGCCATAGCGGAATAGCTGGGATCGAACCCGCAACCTTTAGATTACGAGTACAACGCCCTAACCACTAGGCCACAGCGGCGGCTATTCCCTGTTTACAATCGGTAAAATACCGTCAATTACCGGTTATCGAGAACCCTGTATATATATATATATATATATATATATATATATATATATATATATATATATATATATATATATATGCTTTGAGACTACTTGACAGGGTTGTACTCTATGCTTACTATCAGAACATATCCCTGCATCAACTGGGCCCAAGAGATAACAAGGCTGTCAGTTTTATTAATGAAAGCACCAAAGCAAGTGATATGATGATTATTTCATTTTTCACATTGTGTAGTTCATCTGCATTGCATCTGGTCAGACACAATGGAGCTAACTAACATAAACAAGAAGCAACTGCAGTATAAAAAACAACAACAACTGTAGTCAAAATATAGGGCTTCTTGTAAAAACAAAATAAAAGAATCTCTGGGTAAAAATTAACAAAATACATGAGAAATTTGATCAGCACTGGGTATCATCATTCATTGTTCTCATAAGATCTACACAACATTTAATGTATGCTCAAGTTTTCATGAAAAAAAAAATACTGTGCAGACCCTACAAACGCCTGTTTTTGTGAAAGCAATTGAGTAAAAAAAAAAAAAAACCCAAAAAACCAACTGTTAACAAATGTCTTCAATTTCCTTGAACTGTCATTTTCTGTAACTCTACTTAACTGGCCACACAAAGAATGCAATACAGCAAATACAATGACGATACAAGGTAAACAGTAACAAAACATACACGATACATACGTGTGTAAGAAAGTTCGAAATTAAGAATGTTCAACAAAAACAACAGAATGGTTCCTACAGACTACACCATTGGCACCTGTAAACTTACCACAAAAACGATGACTGGCTCTTAAATGGAAAACTTCCCTCGTGCATTTTTCCCGTTGTTACTAAAGCAACCGTTTGCCATTACGTAACTATCATTCAGCCATCGAGATTTTACACAGAAGCCTACTCCATACGCACAAGTCTGGATAACAACACCAGTGACTTTCAGCAGACGTGATTCGAGTGACTTCCCCTCCGGAAATAAATTGCAAATGTTAGTTAGTGCATATGCACCGAACGGGTGCGTTTTCGCTGTTGGTGTACTCTGCACTGAACTTAACAACCAAGAACTTCCATGTCGTTGACAGATCGATTATATACACTCACTGGACAGTTTTGTGTCGTGATCATTGTGTTTTTGTCTAAAGTAATAATACGGGTTTTGTATATATTATATATATATATATATATATATATATATATATATATATATATATATATATTATATATATAATATATATATACAACAACAAAAAAACAGAGAGAGAGAGAGAGAGAGAGAGAGAGAGAGAGAGAGAGAGAGAGAGAGAGAGAGAGAGAACTAGATCTAAATGTAAACAAATATCAGGTGATGTCTCTTCTTATCATTCCGTGAGTCCATTTTGGGTGCATATTGTTAGAAATGTTTTTATAACAAAAAAAAAAAGAGATTCCCTGCTCTTCTAAGGGTAGGCTTTTCTGTCAAAGAGACCTTTTGACCTGCCCACAAGCCATTGGTATTTAAACTTATTGACAGAACAAGTATTATATACACACACTTAACACTTAATGACAAAGTCAGGGTGTTTTTGTCTAATGTAATAAAATGTGTTTTGTATATAAATAAATATCAGGTGAAGGCTAAAACTTATACAAATCCTCAGATATCTTACAGATATCTTTTCCTAAACATTATTTGAAAGACTCTGTTTGATGTAAAAGGAGTTACAGCCTAATACCAACTTGCACTGTTTGAAATGACACATTGGCATACGCCATCCATTTCCTTGTTAATGTCAGAACTATTATAACGTTTGTTTCAAGTCATTTGAAAAACAGTTAGGTTTACAATATTTTTAAAAATCTATTTTTAAAAAAGGAGATAAAGAAATGAAAGAAAAAAAGAAACAGTTTAAGATGTTTTCCAAACTCCGGGTGCACAAGCATGATGAAGTTATTACAAGTGGTGTGTGTGCATGCGTGCGTGCGTGCGTGCGTGCGTGCGTGCGTGCGTGCGTGTGTGTGTGTGTGTATGTGTGCGTGTGTGTGTGGAGAGAGAGAGAAGAGAGAGAGAGAGAGAGAGAGAGAGAGAGAGAGAGAGAGAGAGAGAGAGAGAGAGAGAGAGAGAGAGAGAGAGAGAAGCAAATCCTAGCACGGAATTTCCAGAAGGGGGGGGGGGGGGATGCTGTTTATTCTGACAGACCCTCAGCATCCCCACACACAACAGGACAATCCTGGGACAAGGACATCAAAGTAAGTAACCATCCCCTCACCTTCCCCCCCATCCCCTCACCTTCCCCCCATCCCCGACACCACTGGGAGCAAGTCAGTTAAAGTTAAAGTCTGTCCCAAGCCAAAGGCTCATCAGGCCGGTGCTTTTCCCGGTTTCTGTGGCGTTAAGCGACTGAGAGTCATAGACTCCCCCTGGATAGGACGCCAGTCTATCGCAGGGTTAACCCCCAACACATGGTTGGTACCCCTTTTACACCTGGGTGGGGTGAGAAAATAGCCGTAAAGTGCCTTTTCTAAGGGCACAACGCCATAGCCCAAAGCTGGGATCGAACCCGCAACCTTTAGAGTACGAGTCCAACGCCCTAACCACTAGACCACAGCGGCGGCTGGGAGCAAGTCAAGTCCAGTCAAAAACACTTTAATCATCCCCTGAAGGGCAATCACAAAACAATTCGGACAGGCAGCACTGATGAAGATTTTGCAACCATACCAAAGCTTGTTTAATTAGAGACAAAGCAAGGCAAGGCAAGGCAAATTCATTTATTCGAGGATAATGAATAAGCACTCCTGTGCTTTTTTTACACCCAGTCCCCGCCCTTATCAGGGATAAAATCAAGAAGAAAAAAACCTCATCAAACTAAACTAAAGCAAGATAAATGAAGTTACCAAGAACAAGAAACTATACCATACCAACAACTGACAAGAAATAAGGACAGCAATATTATTATATAATAAAAATGCACTCATTCAGAAAACGAAAATCAGAAATCACATTGAAATAATTAATTTGATTATATATATAAAAAAGCACTAATAGATAAAGAGCAAACAAGAGAACATAATGTGATAAACAACTGAAAACATCAATGCACCACCATCTATCAATAAGTCATGTAAATCATACATTTTGATTTTTTTTTTAAAAGGGGGGGGGGGGGAGCGGGGAAGAGGAGATTGATTTGATTGATTGATTTATTCTTATATATCGAGGATAATGGAATAAGAACTCTTGTGCTTTTTTACATCCAGTCCCCGTGTGTATGCAGTTTTGTAAATGTTATCTGTTCCCACAGGCAAATGATGGCCTACTCTTACGAAAAGCGGAACAGGATTTAACATGTGCGCAAGATGTTCTGCGTGCGTTCGCACACGGGGCCTCGGTTTAAAGTCTCATCCGAAGGAGGTAGAGAGAACACTGAACACTGAACACTGAAACTGTTTAATGTACATCGGCCTTAGACCACAATACACTTTGAGGGGCAAAAATGGGAAGATGCAAAAAAAAAGACAACTTTTTCGTAAACTTTGATAGTGCTTTGCCATCATACCTTGGCGTGTACTCAACACATTACACCCTTGAATATATATCTTCCGAAATCATGACTAAATAAACAAATAATCAAAGGCTGACATTTTATAACATACAAAATACAAACATCAGGCACATCGTACATCATGACAACAATGGAAATCATTTTACCCACTGACTGTCATTTTCAAAATAGTTACAAAATTCATACACAATTGTGTTCTCAAAACAATCACCACACCAGAGAAGTGTGCCCACAATATATAACCATTTCAGCCCCAGGCCACTTCAATGTAGCCACAATGTTGTATGCAAAAATCTTGTATTTCACAGTACTTAATCACAACATGTAACACCCATGTCATGAAAACAACAAAAAACTAGATTGTAGACAAACCCTGCAACAAGGCATCCCGTCAGAAACAATATTCACTCATACCCTGTCCTACACGTACATTTTCATCCGATGTTTGTACACAAAGCATTCCCTCAACTGCCGTCAACCATACACACACACGCGCGCGCGAGCGCGCGCACGCACACACATATGTATGAGTTTGCGCACCCACCCACACCTACACTCACCTCCTCCCGTCTCCCCTCCTTCACTCACAGAAACATAAATACACTTGCCCACACATGTTTGCATGTATACACATACACCAACGCCCTCCCCCCCACACGCATGCACGCACGCACACACACACACACACACACACACACACACACACACACACACACACACACACACACACACACACAACACACACGTCCACATACTCAAACACATACGCACAGATACGTATGCACGCACTCACGCACTCACGCACGCACGCGCACCACACACACACACACACACACACACACACACACACACACACACACACACGCATACTCACACACACACACACACACACACACACACACACACAACACACACACACACACACACCAGAAATAATTGCTCATGGTCATTCTCATAATATCATAGCCACACAATGTTTAGATAAATGTTTCCAAAATGAAGTTTTTCCTTCTGTTTATGGCATGGAACGCGAACCTGGATAAATTGTGCCTGTGGGTGGGATTTGATGCCTTTAGTAATGCATGCAAAGGAAGGTTGGCTGATTCTTTAAGAAATTTAGCACGCAAATCCTCATAGGCAATGCATTTAAATATGAAATGATATTCATTTTCGATTTTTTCTTTACAACATGGACACGTTTTATTTTGTGCAATTTCACTATAACGATGCACATTATTGTTTAGAGGAAGTACATTAAATCTTAATTGTGTTAAGGCAACTCGAAAACAATATGAATTCATATCTAAAATATAACTTTCTTTGCCAAAATCAGTTTTGAATGTCCTATACATTATGTACCTATCACGATCTCTAACAGCCCCCTCCCATTCTTGCCTGAACATGTCAATAAGCCTCTGTTTGAATATACATAAAAATGGTTTTATATCCCCAACCCCTTGTTGCAACCAAACAATATTAAAGCCAGTGACACACAATATCTCTCTAACTTTTGAAACCCAACAGTGTTTACCAGAGTTGTCAAGTTCAAGAAGCATTTCATACGCTTTAAATGGTAACCTTTCTCTACTCATTTGCAATAGTTTAAACCAAAATCTTACACATGATATATATGTATTCACATACAACGATATCTTCCCAGTTCCCCATATATCATTTTATTTGGAGTTCTAACTGGAACACCAAGGAACCTTTTACAAGCAGCCATATGTACCTTTTCTATGTTCTAATCTATTTAGTCCCATACCTCGGCTGAGTATGTCAAAATTGGTTGGATCTTTGTGTCAAAGATTTTAAAGAAAGTACCCGCTGTCATTTCCTTACATTTTTGGAAAACCCCTTTAACCTATACAACTGCCTTTTTCCCTTTAGTAGCTAAGTGCAATGTGCCTCTTTTGGCACTAACCATTGTTGTAAAATTAAATCCTAGGTAGCAGTAACTGTTTACCACTTCTAATCTGTTACCATCAAAGAACCATTTTTCACTTTTACCTCGATACCCTCCCTTCCTAAACACCATCACCTTAGTTTTATCAATATTGACACATATATTCATATTACAACAACAACTCTTTAAAACATTTAACTGGTTTTGAAGTCCACTTGGAGTAACTGACATTAATGCGACATCATCTGCAAAGAGTAATATGAATAATTCCATAGCATCATGCATCATTCGAACCCCATGTTTACCTTTATCATGCATTTTATTTGCTAATTGATTTATGAAAACAGAAAATAAGGTAGGGCTCAAAACACATCCCTGTCTAACTCCTACTGGTGTTTCAAACATGTCTGTCAATTCAGAATTTACACGGACACATGACAACAATGACATATACATAGCTCTAAGAGAAGCAAAAAATCTACCTTGCACACCTTGATCTTTAAGACATAGCAAAAGTTTATCATGTTGAACTGAATCGAAAGCCTTCCTAAAGTCTACGAAGGCAACATAAAGCTTTCTACCTTTCTTACTCATACAATTTTGAATTACAGCATACAGAGTAAATATTTGATCAACTGTAGAATACTTTTTACGAAAACCGGCTTGGCACTCTGAAATGATATTGTTATTTTCTAACCAAGTGTACAGCCGTGTATTCAAAACTGTCGTATAACATTTAGAAATTATGCTTAAAAGAGATACTCCTCTATAATTGTCTACATTTTCAAAATCTCCCTTTTTATGTAATGGAATGATGATAGCTTTTGACCAATCATGGGGGTAGACCCCTCTTTCAAAAATTTGATTAAATAGTTTTGTAAGAAATGCCTGCACTTTTTTACCCCCACTTTTCAACATTTCGGCAGATATATCATCAATGCCACATGCTTTGCCATTTTTAAGTTTTCTGATGGCCTGAATAACTTCATCCTCTGATATGTTTTTATTAAGAATATGGCCTGCTTCATCAGACAAATCAAATTCAACATCACAATTATTGCTATCTACGTTATCTGTTTGGAAAATGTTCTTAAAGTGTTTAAACCAACTATCTGTGGATAGGAGGTAGAGAGAGAGAGAGAGAGAGAGAGAGAGAGAGGAGAGAGAGAGAGAGAGAGAGAGAGAGAGGAGAGAGAGAGAGAGAGAGAGAGAGAGAACTGTTTAGGTGGGGATGAAATTATGATCACATGATGTAAGTTCTATATTCGCCTATTCTGTTACTTCTTTTTTTCTGGGCCTATTTTTGTTTTTGAACTGTTATAAAATGATCCTCCCCCCCCACCACCACCACCAAAAAAAAAAAAAAAAAAAAAAGTAAAAAATCCTATCTGTCCTGCCCTTTCAACAATGCATGTCCTACGGCTTGCAGTTTGAAAGCGGAGAGATTGGATTTTTGGATTTCTGCGCAATTTTTCGTGGTCATTGTCAGCATCCAACTCGGACGAAGGATTGCGCATCTACGGCCGCGTCACGTAATGTGTAACAGAACATTATATACACTTTAATAGTTAAGTGTCAAAAATTATACAGTGTTTTTTGAGTACTATATCAAAATATATTTTTGTGTTAAAGTCAAATTCAAATACAAGCTATAAATTACAAAATTCATCATATAATTTACAGTTATATTTTTTATATATTCGTTTTTAGGTCTGTTTGATATTTAGGAAATTATTACCTAATATTAACATGTACTGCTTGAAATGATACAACGTCATACGCCATCCATTTCCGGCTTAGTGTTATAAGTAACTATTATAAGGTTTGCTTGTCGTTGCAGTAACAAAGTTGTTACAAGTCATTTGAAAACCAGTTACATTTACATGATTTTTTTTTTTAAAACCCAAGGAAATGAAAGAAATGAAGATGAAAAAAAACAAGGAACAGTTTAATTAAAGTGCTTTCTGCCCTCCGAAGTGCAGGCGTGATTTAACAGTATTACGTCCTTGTTTCATGAGCGATTCTATCAAAGCTGAAAGTGCCCCAGTCCATATGCTGTGTGTGATTTTCCCTGGCCCCGCTGTGACTGAAGCCGGTCATGTTTATTCCAACACACGTTGCTATCTATTTGTGCTGCTGCCACACCATTCCAGATTTTCTCTACAGTTGCTCTCTCAAAGTCAATGTTCCAGGGAAATAATCGCACTTGACTAGGGACGTAACGAGCCACTTAGTGCTTCACTAGTTATTTCCCTTGGTCATTCCAGCTTCGATGTTGTTGCATTGTTCTTCTATCCACCCTTCTTTGGCTTCTCTCATCTTTTTCCTCACTTCTCTGTGGCTATCCATGTACCTCTTGTAAGCTTCTTGACTTGTGAACTTTTGTTTCTTAAGTTCTCTTCTTTTGTCGCAGAGGTCAAGAACCTCATTTGTCACCCAGGGTTGTTTCTTTGTTCTGCTTCTTCCTAATGTTTCTTCTGCTGCTGTCGTTAGCACTTCTTTGATGTTGTTGGCCAATGTGTCCACATCATTGTCGATGGCTGTGAGTGCGGCGAACTTTCCTCCTATGTTGGCTTGGAAGATCTCAACCACTGTTGGGTCTTTGAGTTTTTCCAGGTCGAATCTTATGCATGGGCTTTTTGGCTGTTGTTTTGCTTTCAGTTTCAGCCTGATGGTGGTAAGTACAAGGTCGTGGTCACTGCCAATGTCAGCTCCTGGGAATGTTCTTGTGTTTGCCTTGTTTATGCTGGATTTGAATCTTTGGGGTGACAGAATGTAATCAATTTGATTATGAATCAGACCATTTGGTGAGTGCCAGGTTGATGTTCTGGATGGCTTGTGAGGGTGGAGTGTGTTAGCCAAAGTCAGTTTGTGCTTCTTTGCGAATTCCAGCAGCTGCTGTCCTCTGTCATTTGTTTCTCCCAGTCCAAATCGTCCCGTGGTTCCTGCCCAGGTGTCATAGGCATCAGGTCCCACCTTTGCATTCCAGTCGCCTTCCACAATAAGGATGTCTTTTTTGGCTTACGACACTTTGAAAGCACTAACGAAAACCACACAGCCTAAAGCCTCTGTTATTGAAGACAAAGAAGGAAATCTTCTGACGGAAAACAATGCCATCCTCCAACGCTGGACAGAATACTGTGAGGGATTGTACAACTACCCACTACGCCCAGATACCAACATAGTTTCTGACAAACCCCTGAACACCAAGATAAAGACCCACCAATACTAAGGTGTGAAGTAGATGCAGCTATTAAACAATTGAAGAAGGGGAAGTCCCCTGGAATCGATAACATCCCAGCTGAACTCATAAAAAATGGAGGGAATGAAACAGCAAGGAGATTCACAGAACTTTGTCAGAAGATCCACGACACCAAAGAATGGCCAAAAGAATGGACACAGTCTCTTGTAATACCGCTGCCAAAGAAAGGAAACCTCAAGAAATGCCAGAACTACAGAACCATCAGTCTCATAAGTCATCCTAGCAAGATCATGCTGCAGGTAGTCCTCAACAGACTGAAAAACCAAGCGGAAAAACTCCTGGCAGAAGAACAAGCGGGCTTTAGACCAAAACGCAGCACAATGGAACAAATTTTCAATCTGAGAATTCTGATAGAGAAGCATCTCCAACACCAAAAAGACTTGTACCACAATTTCATAGATTTCAAAAAGGCCTTTGACAGGGTATGGCATGACGGCCTCTGGCAAGTACTCAGGCACTTCAACATTGACAGCTGCCTAATTGAAGTCATCAAGGCTCTGTACGAGAACGCAAAAAGTGCAGTTTTCATGAACAATCACGTGGGCGAGTTCTTCAAGACCACGGTTGGGGTTCGCCAGGGCTGCCTTGTCTCACCTGTACTCTTCAACCTCTTCCTCGAAAACATCATGACAGAGACACTGCAAAACCACCACACTTCCATCTCCATTGGTGGAAGACCCCTTTGCAACCTCAGATTTGCAGATGACATTGACCTCATGGGCAGCAGCAAACAAGAACTGCAAATCCCCACAGACAATTTAACAGATCGAGCGAGCGCATAGGGCATGGAGGTCAGTACAGAGAAATCAAAGATCATGGTCAACAGCGCGAGTAATGACATCACGGAAATAAAGATGAATGGAGAAACACTAGAAGAGGTGAGCCAATTCAAATACTTAGGCTCCATCCTAACAAAAGATGGCACATCAAACAATGAAGTGAAAGTTCGCATTGCAACAGCAACATCTGCTCTAGTCAGACTCGAGAAGATCATCAGAAGCAACAACATCAGCTTCTGCACCAAATACCACCTTTACAAATCCCTCGTGATATCTATCCTCCTATATGGCTGTGAATCATGGACTCTGACAGCAGAGTTAGAGAAGAGAATCCAAGCATTCGAAAACAAGTGCCACAGAAGACTCCTCAAAATATCATACAAAGAACACAAGACCAATAACTATGTGAAAGAAGAAATCAAAAAGCGTGTGGGCCCCCCAAGAGCCTTTGCTCTCCACCATAAAGAGGAGAAAGCTGATGTGGTTTGGTCACACCACAAGACACAACACCCTAGCAAAAACCATCCTGCAAGGAACAGTCGAGGGCAAGAGAAGAAGAGGCCGCCAAAAGAAATCATGGGTTGACAACATCAAAGACTGGACCGCCCAACCCCTGCAACACCTCCTACTAGCCACACAGGATCGTGAAGCATGGAAAAAGATCTCTGTTGCGTCTTCTCTCATGTCCCCCCTACGTCCTTTGGGACATGGGACTGAGTGAGTGATGTGAGTGAGTGAGTTATTTCCCATAGACCTCTCACAGTGTGCAAGCCTTGTCCAGTCCATTGTTGTTGTTGCTTTTTATGTACTTATGATGTGGTCAATCTCCCTCTTTCCATCTGTCATTCAGTTATTGATGTGTGTGTGTGTGTGTGTGTGTGTGTGTGTGTGTGTGTGTGTGTGTGTGCGCGCGCGTGTGCGTGTGTGTGTGTGTGTGTGTGTGTGTGTGTGTGTGTGTGTGTGTGTGTGTGTGTGTGTGTGGTAGTAGTAGCAGCAGCAGCTTGTCACGTCAAGTCAAAATGATCTTTATTGAGGGTTAAAGAGTAAGTTCGCACAACTTTTTTTCATCCTGCCCGTGTGTGTGTGTGTGTGTGTGTGTGTGTGTGTGTGTGTGTGTGTGTGTGTGTGTGTGTGTGTGTGTGTGTGTGTGTGTGTGTGTGTGCGCGCGCGCGCGCGTGTATGTGTGTGGTAGTAGTAGGAGGAGGAGGAGGAGGAGGAGCAGCAGCAGCAGCAGCAGCAGCAGTAAAAATAAAGATCATTCATTCATTCATTCATTCTCTCTCTCTCTCTCTCTCTCTCTCTCTCTCTCTCTCTCTCTCTCTCTCTCTCTCTCTCTCTCTCTCTCTCTCTCTCTCTCTCTCTCTCTCAAAAGTCCATCGGATGAGACTTTAAACCGAGGCGCCGTGTGCGAACGCACGCAGAACATCTTGCGCACACGTTAAATCCTGTTCCGCTTTTCGTAAGAGTAAGCCATCGTGTGCCGGTGGGAACAGATGACATTTACAAAGCTGCATACACACGGGGACGGGATGTAAAAAACGACAATAGTGCTTATTCCATTATCCTCGATATAAAAGAAAAAATCAAATGCAATCAAATCTCTCTCTCTCTCTCTCTCTCTCTCTCTCTCTCTCTCTCTCTCCTCTCTCTCTCTCTCTCTCTCTCTCTCTCTCTCTCTCGGAGTGGCTTCCCTTGCTTGGCTACCAGCAGGAAGGAATTTTGAAACACAGTGAGTATTGAGGTGATATTTTGCATCAAAGACGTTCAATATGCCAGTGACAGGACTGCCTTGGCGCTTGGAGTGTGTTCTGAACACCTTTCTGCAGGAAATGTCCTTAACATCGTTTAAGATAGACAGTAAGGACGATCAAACAGTTATTGTGTTGTGTCTGACACCAACCGGCCAACCTGGTGGCACACTGCAACTGACAGTGCTGTGTATCATCGAAAGTGTCCAGCTCATGTTGCTAGGGACAGAAGGAGAGCGAGGCACACAGGACATTAAGGGCTCAGCAACAAATGCAGGCAAGTTCTTCTTCACCTCCCTCTGGTCTTTTTCTCCCTATGCCGCCAAGTCTGTTCTACACGACACAGAATGGCACTGCACATGACACTTTCTATGCCACAGACACACACAACACGGCTCCATGTGTGGCTGAATATGCACGTGCAGCACAGCAGGCCAACCAGTCCCGTGATACAGTGCATGAGGCGGAAAATTCTCGGCCAGTGAAAACACAATACACGGAGGTGAATGTAAATGATTGTGATGATGGGAGAAGTGTGATGACTGGAGTGTAGAAACAGAAGAGTTTTCTGATGAGACGATGACAATGTCACAGACACTGACAGAACACACAGCAGAGGAAGCTATGGCTGAAGTTAACGAGCCAGCGACAGGGAGAGGTTCTGATGTGGAAGACGTGCCCCCGTAAGCAATTCAAAACAAAGCAACCAGCTGTCTCCTGACGAATAGTGTATTCAAGAGATGCAAAGGGGCATGGATGAAGCCTTTGGTTCAAGAGAGGACAGACTCAGTCCGGCAAATAGCGAAAATGGAAACCTGTCTACACCATCCAGAAAACAGAGGACAACGTGGCCACACCCATAGAAACAGGACTTGGACAAGCTTCACTTTCCTCTTCAGGTAGTGATGACAATGACAGTCGAAATGAAAAAGAAAATCCCAAAAACATAACCGTTGTAATATGACTTATGAACATTACCGTCGGAATTCCATTCGCGAAGATCCTGTGAATGTACATTGCTCGTTTTGATATGTGATTATCGGAGATTTCGATCCCCCTCCCCCCATGTGAATGGGTCCAAAGCCTAACACATTAAACCATTTGTCATTGTCATTGTCATTCTCTCTCTCTCTCTCTCTCTCTCTCTCTCTCTCTCTCTCTCTCTCTCTCTCTCTCTCTCTCTCTCTCTCTCTCTCTCTCTCTCTCTCTCTCTCTCTCAACCATTTCAAGTTTGTTTTTCAAAGCAACAGAAGTTCTAGCTTTAACCACTGTCACAGCGATATAGATCTATTAGAAGAAGTAGACCATGAACTTAACCAAAAAATTTCAGAAAAAGAGCTGAAAAGAGCAATAGACAAATTGAAATGTGGCAAAGCAAGTGGCCCTGATGAAATAACTGCTGAAATGTTGAAGAATGGAGGCCAAGAGGTTCATGGTTTTCTTATAAATTTATTCAATACTATTTTTGACAAAGGTATTTACCCACAAGCTTGGGCTAAAGCTATCATAGTTCCCATTTTTAAGAAGGGAGATCCTAATAATGTGGACAATTATAGAGGAATCTCTTTGTTGAGTATCATATCAAAGTGTTTTACTGCAATATTAAACAATAGGCTGTACTCTTGGCTTGAAAATAACCAAATGATATCTGAAAATCAGGCAGGCTTCAGAAAAAAGTATTCCACAATTGATCAGATCTTTAACCTGTATGCATTTGTTCAGAAGTACATGAATAAGAAAGGTCGAAAGTTATATGTTGCATTTATAGACTTTAAAAAAGCGTTTGATTCTGTTAAACATAATTTACTTATAGAGTGCATCCAAAACCAGGGAGTAAAGGGAAAGTTTCTTGCAGCAATGTCAGCTATGTACCATACATTATTTTCATGTATACGTGCAAACTGTGAATTGTCTGAATATTTTGAATGCCCCATTGGTGTGAGACAAGGATGTGTGTTAAGCCCTACTCTTTTTTCTGTATTTATTAACCATTTATCTGAGACTATGGATAAAAAAGGTAAACATGGAATACAGCTAGTACCAGATATCATGGAAGTCTTCATTTTATTTCAACTACTCCTGGAGGTTTACAAAACCAACTGAATGTACTGAAATCTTGTTGTGATGATTTGCAATTAGTGTTAATTCTGAAAAAAGTAAAGTAATGGTCTTTAGAAAAGGGGGTTTTCTTGGAAAAAAAAGAACAATGGGTTTTTGATAATTTCAAATTAGAAGTGGTGAACAAATATTGCTATTTGGGGTTTAATTTTACGACAAAACTTAGTGCTAAGCTGGGTACAGATCATCTTGTGACAAAGGGAAAGAAAGCTGTTGTAGAACTAAATAGGGTTTTCAATAAATTAAAGAAATTAACGCTGAAACATTTTTCAAGATCTTTGATATAAAAATACAACCAATTTTACTATACTCATCTGAAATATGGGGGTTACATAAATCAGAACATATAGAGAAAGTTCATATGATAGCTTGTAAGAGATTTTTGGGTGTACCATTGAAAACTCCAAATAAAATGATATATGGTGAGCTTGGAAGATATCCTCTTTACATTAACTCCTATAGAAATGTTCTTAGATATTGGTTTAAACTATTACAAATGAATCCCGACAGACTACCTTATAATGCTTA
Source organism: Stramonita haemastoma (assembly GCA_030674155.1). Classification (NCBI taxonomy): domain Eukaryota; kingdom Metazoa; phylum Mollusca; class Gastropoda; order Neogastropoda; family Muricidae; genus Stramonita; species Stramonita haemastoma. The sequence continues at coordinate 33,369,602 of CM060344.1, read as the reverse complement.
TCAAATGTTGCTTGACTTGGATAAATCTGGAAAGAACTGCTGGGCTACTAAGATAAGACAAATTCCTATGTGATACAGGATTCAGTTTTGTTTGGCTTCAACAGGGAGTAGGTGATGTTAAAGCTTTCTTACGTTTATTTAAACAGAGACTGATTGATTTATTTATCCAAGAATGGTATAGTACAGTTAGGGACAGAGACAGGTATGACAGCTATAGGAGTTTCAAAACAATATTTGGTAAAGAAGAATATCTTCTACGGTTAGATAGTTACTGCTTCAGAGTTGCTGTGTCACAGGTGAGATGCAATGCTCTGCCACTTAATAACAATGTACATTGATATAGCGAACAGAACCAAAATAAAGAATGTCCATTTTGTAAACCAAAAGTTGAAGATGAACAGCATTTCCTTTATGAATGTTTCATGTATAATGATTTAAGAGTCAAATTTCTAAGTGATTGTGTGGATACACCTTTACACGATCTCCTTAAAGCAGAAAACACCAACAGAAATCACAGCTTGTCTAGATTTATTTTTCATGCCATCAATAAGAGAAAGACATTACTGTATTAGGATAGTCAAGTTACAAATGAAGATAACAGATACCAGTTTGTAATAAATCTATGTAGCATATGCACAAACAAAGATAATGGTTACCTTTTTGTAATGATTTAAGTAGCCATGTTTACATTGGTGGATTTCTTTTTTTGTTTTGTTTTTGTTTTGTGTTTGTTTTGTTTCCCAGACATAAGAAAAGTATATTTAGATAGAATTGTGATTTTGTTTGAAACAAATGCCCTTTTATGTATATTATGTTCTTTGGCTTTATGATTTTTCAATGAAATTGAACATGATAAGTATGATGTATTTTCAAGTTTTGCCCATTGCAGGACACTTGTCAACTTTCCCACACCAACCATATGTATTGTGGCCCAAGGCCGATGTACATTTAATTTCAGAGTTCAGAGTTCTCTCTCTCTCTCTCTCTCTCTCTCTCTCTCTCTCTCTCTCTCTCTCTCTCTCTCTCTCTCTCTCTCTCTCTCTCTCTCTCTCTCTCTCTCTCTCTCTCTCTCTCACGTGTATCATAAAATTTATTAAGGTATTATGTATCCCAAAATATGTACCTTACAGCGGATAGATTCCTCTTGTATTTCGTTACATGATTGTATTTAAAATTCAAGGCACATTAATTTTTCCTTTAGAATGAAGTTTATTGATGACAAGTACGCAAACCTCTGTGTGTGTGTGTGTGTGTGGTGTGTGTGTGTGGTGTGTGTGTGGTGGTGTGTGTTGTGTGTGTGATTTTTCTTTCCCCTTTTACCCAAATGCTATGATCCAGGAGCCGAAACTCGAGTCAGGTCAGGCCAAAGGCATGGTTCTTACTCAGAAGTGCCAACAATGCTGCCACCGAAAGACATTATCCTCTAGAATTTATTTTCATTCTTTTTTTTTTTTTGAATCTTTGATAAGTCATTTTCAAAATGATTGAGAAGTTGGTACCTGCACTTGCCTTTCCTCACTACTTTTTCCTCAAGAATGCTATGATTCATATGACTTTATTTTGTTGATAGACGGTGGTGGATTGATGTTTTCAGTTGTTTACCTCATTATATTCTCTTGTTTGCTCTTTAATGATTAACGCTTTCTTTTCTTTTCTTTTTTATATTTTTAAAAAATCAAAATGATCATTTGATTCGTACTTCTTGTTTTCGTTTCTGGATGAGTACATTAAAAAAAAAAAAACTTATTGTATTTCTGTCTTAGTTCTTGTCTGTTGTTTGCTAACTGGTATGGTTTCTTGCTGTTGGTATTTGTGACTATAATCGTTACTGAGGTCTTTGTTTTACTTGATTTATCCTGGATCGGAGTACTAATGTAAAAAAGCAAACAAATGAAAACATTTATTTAGTGGTTGTCTACTTGTATTTTACTCGAATAAAAATTATGCCTTGTATTGCTTATAAGTTCTCTTTTTTTATCTTGCCTTGACCTGTTAGTTGCGCTGGTGCTAAGCATCACGTGTCTTATATCTTTATTGTTACTAAGTTTTTCTTCTTCTTGCTTCTCCTTTTCACTTCTTCTCTCTCTTTTCTTTCTCTTCTTCTTCTTCTCTTCTTCTCTCTCTCTCTTCTCTCTCTCTCTCTCTCTCTCTCTCTCTCTCTCTCTCTCTCTCTCTTCTCTCTCTCTCTCTCTCTCTCTCTATTTCTCTGATGGCTACCATCTGTCTATTTATCTATGAATAGTTTCGTTTGCCTATTGAACTTAAAAGGCTAACTTTTTTTTGTAGTCTTGGAAAGTGCAATGAAAATGTACATCATAGTTTTTGTGTTTCATTTTGTTTTGTTTTTAGTACTGCTTGAGTTTTATTTTACATTCATTTTTTTGGTAAGGGGTGGGGGTGGCGGGGGGGGGGGGGGGGATTAGCGGTGGGGGCGGAGCCCATTGGTCTCAAAGTAGCAGGATGCATGCTGGGTATGCTGGTGTCACCCATCCACAGGCTATGGATAATCTACTCTTCTCAGGCAGAACATCTTGCGCGCACGTTAAATACTGTGCAGCTTTTCGTAAGAGTAGGCCATTGTGGGCCGGTGGGAACAGATGACAATGTTTACACAACTGCATACACACGGGAACTAGATTAAAAAAAAAAAAGCACATGAGTGCTTATTCTATTATCCTCGATATAAAAGAATAAATAAATACGGTAATGTGGGTGGCCGTTTTCGTTAACGTGTGGGTTAAGATGCTCTGCTGCATTCGCACATTACATGGGACCTCGACTACTCCATATTCTCATCCGTTCCTTTTACTTTTCTGGTCACATGGGAAGGACTTTCTCGGGGGAGTTGGAATCAGTACCAATGTTAACTCCAAGGGGAAAAATCCCCTCAAACAGACACCTCAGTGGAGACTGGAACCCGTGCCCTCAGTGACCACTGTCGGATCAGGAGAACAAACTTCTAACCACTACGTTACCCCCACCCCACCCCCCCCCACCCTCCCATTTCTATCAAACTCCTTTCTTCTCAATTCCGCCCTATTATACTACACTAGGCCTACACCCACATCACAACACAATAATAATAAAAACAGGCCCAGACTTTGTCGAAATCTGATCCACTCCTTACTTCCCCCTTTCTTCAATCCTCGCACCCATTCCTCCCCCCACCCCCCACCCCCTCAACCTCTCCCAACCCAGTTCATCCATCCCCTCCACCCACCCACCCTCGTAGGCTACTGAACAGGGAGCTAGGCTAGGCTAGGCTAGGCTAGGCCCTACCTGACTTGCTAGGCTAAGCGTTCACACGCGGCGCATGGGGAAAACGATGTTCCCTTTGGCGCCTTGAGGCGGTATCATGGACGAAAAAGTTAGTTGGAAGTTTCGGTTTTATGATTAAAGTGTACAGCCATAATCATTTTCACTGACAGCTATGAGGGATTACGGATCGATTTTTTGGATAAATCAACTGTATGTTTTTGTGTTTGTTAACCTATGAGATGCGGGTGAAGAGTAATCGTCTGCAACAGTTGATCGTCTGCTTCTCTGTGTCGGGACGTTTGGTGGAGCAAGACGTACTGCCCTGAACTGGAAGATGTGAATGTGTGTGTGTGTGTGTGAGTGTGAACGGTTGAGTCTTTGTTCGAGAAAGCAAAGTGAAGTTGAGGATTTGACCGTTGGAAATGTACACGACGAAGTTTGTGATCATGATGGCACGCTATGCGTTGTCCGAGTGTTGTGAAGTGTTGGAATATTTCAGTGACTCGCCATCTTGAAAATGTCTTCAGAAAGTGAGGTCGAAGGCAGTGCCTCCCTGGAAAGTGTGTAATGGTAGGTGCCTGATATTAATATTTTATTTCTTTTGTCTGTTCGGGTGGAGGGGCATTTTACTACCCCATTTTTTTGTTTAGATAATTGCAAGCTCGTAGACTGCACAGGAAATATTTTTTATATCATCCATACCACTGGCCGTCGTTGTGGCCAAGGCTTACCTTTTTGAGATGTGGATAAGTTTTCAACGTGTGTGCAATGTGTTCTACACATTCGTTTTACGGAACCTTGGTTTATTCTGGTCAAGTATTTGTAGGAAAACGGACATCGATCTTTTCTTAAAGTGAGGGCTCAGGATGACTCGAAGAAGACTCGAACTTGTGTCCTAAGATGATTAGATTACGGAGCCAGACGTTCAAACCACTAAGCTCAGTGCCACCCGCTTCCCCTACCTAACTACCTCCCTCCATCCCTCTCCATCTCCCTACCTACCTACCTACTCTCGCTCCTCTCTACCTACCTACCTGCCTGCCTAGGGAATATTGTGTTTTGCATTTTCGTTTTCGTAGGTAGTAATAGTAGGCTATCATTCTGATCAGGTGAGAATGTGTTGTTACCTGGAATTCTCTGGTTGAGATACGCTTAGAACACGTTAACAGACTACACATAACATATAGTTCTTGAGAGAGAGAGAGAGAGAGAGAGAGAGAGAGGAGAGAGAGAGAGAGAGAGAGAGAGAAGAGAAGATCAGACAGACAGACAGACACGACAGACAGACAACAGACACACACACACACACACACACACACACACACACACACACACACACACACACACACCACACACACAACACACACTCACTCACTCACTCACAGAGACAGAAAACTTTTTTTTTTCAAGGGTTACAGATAAGGAGAGAGAGAGAGAGAGAGAGGAGAGAGAGAGAGAGAGAGAGAGAGAGAGAGAGATTCCTGAAAGTTAAGACTTCTAATGACTTTATAAGTTTATGAGACAAAAGTTGAAGTGTTTGTGTGATATTGGTTTTAACTGTGATGTGCATGTGTGTTCCTGTACAGTCAGTCATTCTCATTGGGAGTTCAGTTAGGCTTAGTAAAAGAAGACTTCTAACTTAGACTGTATAGGCTACTGTATAGATGTTAATTGTTATTCATGCAACTGCAGATGTTTTTATTATTATTTTTTAAAACTGAGCGTATGGAATTGTAGGCAAATGCCTTCAGGATAATTTTAGATGAAAGTTATTTTGTGTAATTCTCTCTCTCTCTCTCTCTCTCTCTCTCTCTCTCTCTCTCTCTCTCTCTCTCTCTCTCTCTCTCTTCTGTCTGTCTGTCTGTCTGTCTGTCTCTCTGTCTGTCGCTCTGTCTCTGTTTGTCTCTCTCTCTCTCTCTCTCTGTCTCTGTCTCTCTGTGAGACACACACACACTCATGCACGCACGCACGCATGCATGCGCGCGCGCACACACACATACACACACACACACACACACACACACACACACACACACACACACACACACACACACACACACACACACACAGAGAGCTCAGTTATAAATTATACAGCTTATACTGTCAACGTTAAATTCAGTTGAAAGGAACAATTCCCGATCGCACATAAGTGCAAATACAGCAATTCCCTTAGCTAGATATTATTTATAATAATATTCAACCGCACAAAAACTAGGACAGGCTGTGTACCTGTAGACGGAAGATGAAAAGTTCTATATATATAAACAGCTCAACTAAACTCGGTCACATGCATTTTAGAACACAACACACACGCATGTATGCTCTCTCTCTCTCTCTGTCTCTCTCTTTCTCTCTGTCTCTCTCTGTGTCTCTGTCTCTGTCTCTCTCTCTCTCTCTTCACGGGGACTGGATGTAAAAAAGCACATGAGTGCTTATCTATTATCCTCGAATAAAAGAATTTGTCTTGTCTTGTCTTGTCTTCTCTCTCCTCTCTCTCTCTCTCTCTCTCTCTCTCTCTCTCTCTCTCTCTCTCTCTCTCTCTCTCTCTCTCTCTCTCTCTCTCTCTCTCTCTCTCTGGCATCTCCTCTATTGCATGCATGAGAACGTGTGCTCAGCAACAACAAAACATAAAGCCAACATGCATGCCAATACGAATAAAGCAATAAATACCCCCACCCCCTTCCCCCCAAAAGCCCCACCCAACACAACAAATACCCCCCCCCCCCCCCCCAAACAACAGACAACAAAAATGAGTTAAAAAAACAACACCCACAACGGCACAAAAAACTCGGAATAAAAGAAACTTTTATTCATTTTTTAAAAAGAAAAATAAGGTACACCACGAAGAATAAAAAAAACTCCTCAAATCATGTGCCTGTGAAGAAGGCTTTGTGTGTAGTGTAGTGTACGCAAGCCTGGACCTAGCCAGCTGAAAAGAACACTGTCTCTGTGCTGTTATGTAGCCTAGTAGTGAGCAACAGGAGCGGTTGGTAGCCTATGGGCCTGGCTTGGGATGTTCATGGGTGGTCTAGGTCTAGGCCCTCCCTGTCACAACTGTCTATAGTCTTGGTCTAGACGAGAATGCGAATGCGGGTTGCCGCTCTCTGTAGTCTATGGGTCTTTTTTAAATATTTTTTTTATCTACTCTGTTTAACTCGGTGGTCTAGGTGGTCACGCGCCTTGCCTAGAAAGCAAAAAGTCCGGGTCGGAGTGTGCGGGGTTCGTACCCCGTTTGGACCCAAAACTTTTTCCCCATCCATTAGACCCTGAGTGGTGGTCTGGGCGCTAGTCTTTCGGATGAGACGATAAACCGAGGTCCCGTGTGTTACACATCACTATTTAGCGCACGTAAAAGAACCCACGGCAACAAGGGGGTTGTCCCTGGCAAAATTCTGTAGAAAGAAGCCACTCTGATAGGGAAACAAATACACTTGCATGCAGGAAAAAGAAAAAAAAAAATGGGTAGGCGCTGCACATGTGGCGACGTGCTCTCCCCGGGGAGAGCAGCCCGAATTTCACGCAGAGAAATCTGCTTGACATAAAGTGGTACAAAATACAAATACAAAAAAAACCCAAATACTGTACTAGGCTGGTCTAGGTCTAATTTTATAGATCTTCTGCTTCGTCTAGTCTGTTTTCTACGATTCGTTTCACCTGTGCCTCCCGGTTCTAGCTAAGCTAGGTTTTATGTCTTTCTGCTTTAGTCATCTTTTGATGTGCTATTTCCGATTCGTTTTCGGTTTTAGCGTGGCTGGTCTTGGGAACAGATAACAAAAATTGACAAAACTGCCTAACACACAGGGACTGGATGTACAAAAGCACACGAGTGCTTATTCCATTATCTGCCATATAAAAGAATATTTTATAAATAATTGTAAATAAATGGTCTTTTTATGCTTTGTCTAGGCCTCGTGTGTTTGAAAGTTTGACTGCCATCGTTGAATTGTTTCGCATAGATCTGCGTATCCATGCGTGAATCGTTTCGCATCTAGATCTATAGATCTGTGCATCAGGTCTTGTAAATATCTTCGAGTTTTGTAATCCTTTTTTTGTGTGTGTGTGTGTGCACATCTGTTAGCCTACGATTTGATTCGTTAGGGTTATATAAAAATGCCTCTCTGGTCTGTCCAGTCTTAGTCTTAGACTGGTTTCGGTTCTGCCTCTTCTGGCTTTGCTTTAATTATATGAGAGTCCCAGCGGAGTTATCGGGTTCAGGGACTGTTAAGTGTATCAACCTACTACCACCGACCACCACGAAGCTCTCTTTAGTTCTTGTGCCTCTTCTGGTCTCGTCTCATTCTGGTAGTTGCCTGTCCGTATAAATAGCATCCTCACCTTCTGGAAAATTCTGCTAGGGAATTCCTTCTTTTCTATCCCTCTTTTTTTGTTTGTTTGTTTGTTTGTTTTTTTGCTGCCTTATCTTCTGTAACGTCCCTGTCCTGTTGTTCCACGCTGCTCATTTCAATCCCCCCGCCACAGCCATACCCAGATTCGTCTTATCTCATCGATCCTCAGGGTCGGGAGTCCACAGGGAGCCCATCAGTGTTAGGTCGCTTAGGTCTCTATTTGTTTCTACCTTGTTCCTTTTTTTTCCCCCCTCCCCTGCCACCTCCTCTGTCTTTTCTCTGCCTTCTTGATCTATTCTCCTGCCTTTTATTTTTTTCCCCCTCCAGAAAGACTTAAAAAAACACAAAAAAACAATACTCTCCCAGCCGAAATAGGATGTATGGCCTGACTCGCAATTTGACGACCGGGGTTCGATTCCCGTTCGAAGGGATTTAATAAAAATCTCCCTGGAGTTAATTAACATCAGTGCTGACTCCACTGTCCCCAAAAGTTCTTCGGATGAGACTATAAACCGAGGCTCCTGTGTGCGAGCGGACGCGAACATCTTGCGCACACGTTAAATCCTGTTCGCTTTTCGTAAGAATAGGCTATTGTGTGCCGGTGGGGGAACAGATAAGATTTACAATACTGCATACAGACGGGGACTGGATGTAAAAAAAACATATCGAGTGCTTATTTCATTAACTGAGGTATAAAAGAATAAATTAAATAAGTTATATATAAACTTGTCAGGCGCTTAACGGCAGCGCAACACATTCTCGCTCATAGGACACTATGGACAACACGAAGAAGACGAAGAAGAGAAGAAATCTGGTTTAGTCATCTTCTGGTGTGTTGGCACAATTCGTTTCGGTTCTTGCCTCTGCCCTTGGATGGTCGCGAAAAGAAAAATAGAAGATAAAAAAAGAAAGAAAAAAGAAGACTGAATGTTCATGAGTGTGTGGAGGTGTAGTTTAGTGAAGTGTAATTGTATAATCAGATCCTACTCCTCGTTTTTTCCCCCCACCTGCTTCTCATGAGTTTTCTTCTGCGTTGTGGTGTGTGTGTGTGTGTGTGTGTGTGTGTGTGTGTGTGTGTGTGTGTGATGTGTGTGTGTGTGTGGTGTGTGGTAGTGAGAGAGAGACAGAGAGAGAGAGAGAGTGTGAGAAAGAGAGACAGAGCGCTCATGTGTGTGTGTGTGAGTGTGTGTTGTGTGTGTGTGTGTGGTGTGTGTGTGTGTGTACATACATGTATGTGTGTGATATGTTTGTGTAAATGTGTGTGATGTATGTGTACATGTTTGTGTACATGTGTGCATGTGTGTGTGTAATGTGTGTGGTGTATGTGTACATGTTGTGTAATGTTTGTGTGTGTGTGTGTGTGTGTGTGTGTGTGTGTGTGTGTGTGTGTGTGTGTGTGTGGAGATGAGAGAGAGAGAGAGGAGAGAGAGAGAGAGAGAGAGAGAGAGAGAGAGAGAGAGAGAGAGAGCTGTGGTGTGTGTGTGTGTGTGTGCGTGCGTGCGTGCGCGTGCGTGTGTGTGGTGCATTCATTGTTCGATTGTTAAACCAGACCTTTAAGAACACATGGGAACGCTTAAGCCCATGTTAGTACGCAACGAAGAACCAAGGTTACTAACCGTCAAAGTTGTTTGTGATGTTATTGTTGGTGTTGTTGTGTTTTGGTGTGTGGTGTTGCTGCTTCTGCTGTTTGTTTGTTTTTTTAACTTTGCAGTCATCGCAAAATTACGTATAAAATCATATAAATGCGAAATTAAACGTCATTATATATTTATACTGGTGACACTACAGTGTTAATGTCGTATAAATTTAAGTATGAGTGTACAGAGAACGACAATAAATGAATTAGCGAATAAATGAACGAACGAATAAACGAATTAACGATAAAATATATAAAATATAAAATTATATATATATATATATATATATATATTATTTTATATATAATATATATATAATATTGTATTATAAACGAATGAACGAACTTGTAACGACAGTGACGAAATAAACGAATAAATCGACGAATGAAATCTGAACAAACGCATTGAACGTATCGAATGAATGAGCACACAAAGAGACAGCCCCGCAGTATGGTAATATATGACCACTCTGTATAATAGAGAAATAGACAAAGGAAGTGAGGTGAGGGAGGGAGCGAGCGGGTTGGGAATGGGGAATAAAAAAAAAACAAACAAAAAAAAAAACCCCACAACACAAAGGAAAGAAGGTGAGGGAGTAGGAGGGGGTGGGGTGGGAATGTGGGGAAGCCGGGAGGGGGGGGGGGGGGGGTGACATTCCAGAAACATGACGAACGTCGCCACCTATCACAATGACGGAAATCTTCCTGAATTTTTACGTCTTTTTTTTTTTTTTTTTGGTTTCCTTCTGGAATTTTCTTATTATTAACGCAGCCTGTCTTGATAATAAAAGAATATTTATTTGGACACAGGTCATAGATGACGGAACACAATAATGTCATGTCCTTTGAAGACAACCCCCCCCCCAAAAAAAAAAAACAAAGAAAAAAAACAAAACAAAAAAAACAACAACAAAACAAACCAAACAACCCCCCCCCCAACCCCAACCCCCCAAAAAAACAACACAAAAAAAAACTTTAAAAAACCTTTAGTGATCGAGTACTGTTGCGTAATATAGACTGCGTACTTATTAGAACAAAGAAACAGCGGTGAAACAAAACTCTGATAATTGATAGCCTAGTGGTTAGAACACTCGCGATATGACAATCTGTATTCGAATCCCGTTCAAGGGGATTTTTCCCATGGAGACATGAGTGCTGACTCCACTCTCCCCAAAAGTCCTTTTGGATGAGACTATAAACCGAGGCCCCGTGTGCGAACGCACGCAGAACATCTTGCACACACGTTAAATCCTGTTCCGCTTTTTGAAAGAGTAAGTGCCGGCGGGAACAGATTACAAAATTTATAAAAGTGCATATACATGGGGGCTGGAAGTAAAAAAAGCACACGAATGCTTATTCCATTAACCTTGATATAAAAGAATAAATAAATAAGTAAACGAATAAATAAACAAATAAACAAATAAATGAAATAAATGAATAATTTAATCCAGCGACTGGTTGATTGTTGGCTTTATTTTTTGCAAAAAACAAAACGGAACAAAATTGGGCATGGAACTGGAAGTCCAAAAATCAGGGCCGAAGTGGAACATCATACCATAGTATACATTCTATCAAAGGATGTGGTTAATTAAATTCTCGACCATGTTAGGTTCATTCCCAATCTTCCAAAAGATGACGATCATATATTATTGTTACATTCCTCAAAATGGTTCATACAGTTTTCTATATATTAATTTTCCATTCTTATTTATTTAAATCTATTTATTTATTTTATGGAATAAGCACACATCTGCTTTTTTAAACATTCAGTCCCCGTGTGAGTGCATTTTAAAAATAAATTTTGTCATCTGTTCCCACCGGCACGCTCACAATGGCCTAATCTTCCGAAAAGCGGAACGGATTTTAACGTGTGTGCAAGATGTTCTGCGTGTGTTTGCACACAGGGCCTCGGTTTATAAGTCTCCACTGAAGGACTTTTGGGTCAGTCCACATCACTATTTCGCTTCTTTGATCTCATCCAAACGTATTGTTTAATTAAAAGCCCTATCATCTGAAGTCCGAGTATGGCTGCCTATATGGCGAAGTACTTGAAAAACAGTGATACACGCAAACTTTTCATTCAGTGTGCAATTTCAATCTCACAGTGATTCCCAGGTGGGATGGATGAGTGAGTCAGAGTGCACATTCTGGGTGACAGACCCCCAGAGTGTTAAGCTGGGGAACGCACAACAACAACAACAACATAAAAGCCCTGCCCACCAACAGAGACCGTATCGAGGTCGTCACGTCGTTTAATTTTAAATCTTAAGATTAAAACGTTGCAACCATAATAGTATACAGATTGAAACCAGATCAAAACCAACTCTTCTGTCGTTGATCCTCGTATGATCACCCCCCCCCCCCCCCCTCTCTCTCCCCCTAAAAAAACAACAACAAACAAAACAAACAAACAAAAAAAAGTCGTAAGGGTCAACCAAGGACGATCATTGCTTTTTCTTCTTCTTCTTCTTCTTCTTCTTCTTCTTCTTCTTCTTCTTCTTCTTCTTTCTTCTTCTTCTTCTTCTTCTTCTTCTCGTCCCGTCTCGTCGTCGTTGTCGAAACTAGACAGCAACTATTGTTGTCTGTCTAAATGAGCGAAAAATGCGTTGCGCTGCCGTTAAGCGCCTGACAATCAGGCCCAGCACATCCGACTTCGCATGGGTTTGAGAACCACACAAACCACACATGAACATGAATGAAACCATGACCCCGAGTCCTTAAAAAAACAAACCAACTGGAAATGAATCTCTTTTTTTTTTTTTTTCCATGTACGATCGTTTTGCCCAGTTGCCCTGTAACGCCATTCTCTGGGAGTCTAAAACCAAATCCTGAAAAAAAACAACAACCTACTTTTGTTGAAAAACAACCCCCCCCCCCCCCTACTTTTGTTTGAAATGGAACCTTAGACATCAGAACTAGGAGGAATTCCATGTGGAAAATGTTTTTGTTTTTTTCATGATGGGCTGTTTAAGAGTATTCGGGACACCTCTTTTTTAACTGAACTCGATGCATTGTGTTAGGTATCCGCAGTCTCGGAAAGACTATGGAGTTGTGCTTCAGGCGCTAGAGCGCAAACCTGGGTAAGTAAGTATGGAGGGCAAGCTGTTACCCATGCAGCAGACCCCCCACCCCCCTCCCCCAGTGGTCCATTGGAAAGGCAATTGCACGTACGAATGGTTCCAGTGCCGTCGCAGGAGCTGCCAGAACATTGCCATATAAATACATCTCCGAACCGCCCTGGGACTCCCAACTCCCCAAGTTTTTCTCGGGGATGGTGTTAACGACACCTGTGTGCATGCTGGTTTTTTATTTTTTATTTATTTTGTTGTCATCGCTCATACCGGCAACAATGGCCTGCTCTTTCAAAGCGAAACGGACTTTTTAACGTGTGCGCAAGATGTTTCTGCATTACCAGGCCTCGGTTTATAGTCAGCTTCATCGAATGACTTTGACATTCAGTTCGATTTTTTCGTCAAATTGGGAAGACAGGGCAAGGCTGGGAATCGAACACAGAACCTCACGGTTTACTTGTTGGCAGGCGAACGTCTTAACCATCCTGCCACCTTCCTTAACTCGAGTGACGTGTAAAAAAAAAAAAAAAGAAAAAAAAAAGGTAGACAGTGATACTGATACTGGTAGCGATCCCTATAATGTCTATATACAGTGATATAGCGGACTTGATCCAGAAAGCCCTATATACTTTAGCGATCCTACAGTAAACACAATCAGAATAGCCCGTCATGTACAGGTAAAAGATTAAGTTTACTGACTCCACAGTCTGTGCCCTGCTGACTTGACTGGGCTGGGCTGGTCTGGACTTAGTTTAGTTTCCTGGCTAAACTCTTTCTGAATCTTGGAGTAGGCCAGTAGTGTACGGTGGGACAGATGAGAAAGTTTCAAAACTGCATGTACTGTAAACAAATGTAAACAAATCCACAGGGAAAATACCCCCCCAAAAAACAACACAACAACAACAACAACCAACAACAAAACCCTTACGACCTCACGAAACCCTTACGACCTCACGATTACATAATAATGTGTGTGCGCGTGCGCGCGCGCTGCCTCATCCTGGCGTCAACCAGCTTCTCTTCTTGTTCTCCTCCTCCTCCTCCTCCTCCTTCTGTTCCTTGTTCTGTCTCTTCTTGTTTTGTTGTTGTTTTTTCTTCTTCTTCTTCTTCTTCTTCTTCTTCTTCTTCTTCTTTTCTCTCTTCTTCTCTTCCCTTCTTCCTCTTCTTCTTCTTCTTCTTCTTCTTCTTCTTCTCTCTTCTCTCCTCCTCCTCTCCTCCTTCTTCTCTTCTTCTTCTTTCTTCTTCTTCTTCTTCTTCTTCTTCTCCTACTTCTGCTTCTCCTCCTCCTACTTCTGCATTGTTTGATTTAGGCCAGAATAATTTAATTTAATTTATTTATAAATAATTACTGTTTGGTTTGTCTTTATAAATTATTTCATATTCACTTACTTTTCTGCCGTTTCAGAAACGTCCGTCTTCCGCAGGAAAAAAAAAAGCACTTGTATTTGATTTTATATTTTAAATCCTCGGCATCTCCTACAGAGACGACATAAGCAACAAAGAAGTGTGCAACAGAATCCAGCAAACCGAAAATCTTCTATCAATCGTAAGTCTAAAGATGCGTAAACTTAAATGGTAGGGGCATGGCACAAGATCAAAAGGACTTGCAAAAACAATACTGCAAGGCACTGTCCAAGGAGGAAGAAAAAAGAGGCAGACCAAGGAAGAGATGGGAGGAGAACATCAGCGAATGGACAGGCCTAGAACTCAACAAAACTTGGAGAAAGGCAGAACAGAGAGAGGAATGGAGGGAACTGGCTGTCAATTCTTCAGGGGTGCCCCCACGGTCGCCGGACTAAGGGCTAGCTAGCTTTATTTTCAATCACGAAGATTAATCCTATGCCTTAATTAACATATGCACTCCTTCGTTTCACGTAAAAAAAAGTTCTTCTTCTCGGCGGTTTTTCATACCTGGTTTCTTGTTTCTCGTTGCAGTGACGAAACGCCCATAGCCTTCCCACAGAGAGTCACACCCCCGACTGACCTTACTCTTCCGTAAACAACACACACACACACACACACACCACACACACACACACACAACACCACACACACACACACACACACACACACAACACACACAACACACACACACACACACACACACACACACACACACACACACACACACACACACAGCACAGCACAGCACAACCCACACCCACATAACACCCCCCCTCCACACACACACACACACACACACACACACACACACACACACACACACACACACACACACAACACACAAACACACACATACACACACATACACACACACATACACACACAACACACCCCTACCCCCACCCACCCACCCACACCCAACACACACACACACACATCACACACACAACACACACACATACACACACAAAGTCCCCCCCCTCCACACACACACACACACACACACACCACAACCCAACCCAACCCAACCCCCACCCCACCCACAACAAAACCATGCCACCCCCAACAACCATCCCACCACACAACAACAACAACAACAAAACCCCACACCCTCCCTACCCCAACACCCTCCTCCTCCTCGCGTTCCTCCTCCTCCTCTCCCCGGCCTCCCGCCCCGCCGCGACCTTGACCCAGGTGCAGCACTCGTCGTGTCACCAGACGGGCGTCACGTGCATCCCGCTCTCGGGGCCGGGACGGCGCCCCCCACGTGCTACGGGGCCTCCCTGAGGTTCGCCTACACGGCGCTCATGTGGGCCAACGATTCGTCCTCCCTGGAGGACGTCAAGGCGAGACTGAAGGTGTGGGAAGGGCTGAGCAGCGTCCCGAGTGCTGGGCCGTGGTGCAGCCTTTGCTGTGCTCCGTGTATCTGCCTAAGTGAGTGTGTGTGGGGAGGGTGGGTTTGTGGGGGGGGGGGGGGGGGGGGGGGGGGTGTGGTGGTGGAGGAGGGGTGGGGGTTGTGGGTGTGAGGGGGTGGGGGGGGGGGGGTGAGGTGGTGAGGAGGAGGGGTGATGGTGATGGTGGTGGGGGTGAGGGTAGTGGTGATTGGGTTTTTAATTTTATTTATATTTATTAATTATTAATTTTTTTGCGGTGTGGTGGTGATGGTTGTGGTTGTTGTTGGGCCCTGGTACAGCCTCTGCTGTGTTCAGTCTAGCTGCCCAAGTGAGTGGGTGGGGGTGGGGGGGGTGTGTGTGGGGGGGGGGGGGGGGCGAGGGGGTTGAGGGGGGTGATGATGGTTGTTTTTTTTTGGAAAAAAATCAATAGTATTTATTTTATTATTTTTTTGTTTTCACTTTTGTTTATGGTGATGGTGGTGGTGAGGGTGGTTGTTGTGGTTGTTGTTGGGTTGTGGTGCAGCCTCTGCTGTGTTCTGTGTATATGCCTAAGTGAGTGTGGTGGGGATGAGGAGGAAGGTGATTTAAAAAAAAAAAAATTTGATTAAAAATTTTTTTTATAATTTTTTTTTTTTTTTTTTTCGTGGTGATGGTTGTTGTGGTTGTTCTTGGGTCTTGGTGCAGTCTCTGCTGTGTTCTGTGTATCTGCCTAAGTGAGTAGGGATGATGAGGGGGGTGGGTGATGGTGGTGGTGGTTGTTGGGCTTTCAACCAGTTTCCTGGTTGATGATGATGATAGTGATGATGATGATAATAATAATGATGATGATAATAATGATGATGATTTATGAGGAGGAGGAGGATGATAGTAATCATAATAATGATGATGATAGTAATAATGATTACGATGTTAGTAATAGTGTTAATCATGATCATATAATGATGATGATGGTAGTAGTAGTAGTAGTAGCAGTAGCAGCAGCAGCAGCAGCAGCAGCAGCAGCAGCAGCAGCAGCAGCAGCAGCGGCAATGATGATGATGGTGATGATATAGTAATAATGGTCATGATGATGATTATAATAACAATAATAATAATAGTACATGGAATTTATAGACTGTAGTATCTAATAAATACTACTACTACTGCTAATAATGATGATAATAGCGACAATGTATTACTGTCCCTCAGGTGTGACGACGACAATGTATTTCTGTCCCTCAGGTGTGACAACGACAATGAGTCAATGTATTACTGTCAGGTGTGACAACGACAATGTTTTGCTGTCCCTCAGGTGTGACAAGGACAGTGTTACATATATTTATACTATGTATTACTGTCCCTCAGGTGTGACAAGGATAATGTTATATTTTTATTTATTTTTATTTATTCTTGTATATATCGAGGATGGTGGAATAAGCATTTTTGTGCTTTTTTTTTTTACATTCAGTCTCTGTGTGTATGCAGTTTTGTCAATCTTGTCATCTGTTCCCACCAGCACCCAATGGCCTACTCTTACGAAAAGTGGAACAGGATTTAACATGTGCTTATATTTATACTATGTATTACTTACCCTCAGGTGTGACAATAACGACAATGCATTACTGTCCCTCAGGTGTGACAACAACAATGTTATATTTATTATTTATTCTATGTATTACTGTCCCTCAGGTGTGACAACAACAATGTTATATTTATTATTTATTCTATGTATTACTGTCCCTCAGGTGTGACAATAGCGACAATGTATTAATACTGTCCCTACCTCAGGTGTGACAATAACGACAATGTATTAATGTCAGGTGTGACAATAATGACAATGCATTACTCACTGTCAGGTGTGACAATAACGACAATGCATTACTGTCAGGTGTGACAATGACGACAGTGCATTAATACTGTCCCTCCCTCAGGTGTGACAATAACGACAATGTATTACAGTCAGGTGTGACAATAACGACAATGCATTACTGTCAGGTGTGACAATGACGACAGTGCATTAATACTGTCCCTCCCTCAGGTGTGACAATAACGACAATGCATCATTACTGTCCCTCCCTCCCTCCTCAGGTGTGACCAGGACAGTGGGCGGGTGGACTACCCCAGTCTGGAGCTGTGTGAGAAGACGCGGGAGCCCTGCAAGGTGGTGCGGCACTTCGCCCACGACTGGCCCGACTTCCTGCGCTGCTCACAGCCCTACTTCAAGCAGAACTGCGGGGTGAGTCAGTCAGTGAGTCGGAGGGAGGGGGGGAGTGAGGGAGGGAGTGAGTGAGTCAGTGAGGGAGGGAGGGAGGGAGTCAGTGACTTCCTGCGCTACTCCCAGCCCTACTTCAAACAGAAGTGGGGGGTGAGTCAGTGAGGGAGTCAGGGAGGGAGGAGATGGGTAAGTCAGTCAGGGAGGGAGGAAGTGAGGGAGGGAGAGGGTGGGTAGGTGGAGGAGGGAGCAAGGGAGGGAGGGTGGGTCAGTTAGTGAGTGAGTTACTTCTCCATGCTCCCAGCCCTACTTCAAACAGAACTGTGGGCTGAGGGAGGGAGGGAAGAAGTCAGTGAGTGAGGGAGTGAGAAGGAGGGAGTGTGTGTGTGTGTGTGTGTGTGTGTGTGTGTTAGTGAGTGACTGTTTATTAAAACAATTTAAAAAAAATTCTTTTATATCGAGGATAATGGGATAAG
>CM060344.1:33336826-33344326 GCA_030674155.1 Stramonita haemastoma | reverse complement strand
CCCTTTTACACCTGGGTGGGGTGAGAAAATAGCCGTAAAGTGCCTTTTCCAAGGGCACAACGCCATAGCCGAAAGCTGGGATCGAACCCGCAACCTTTAGATTACGAGTCCAACGCCCTAACCGCTAGGCTACAGCGGCGGCTATATAGGGAAGGGGTAGGAGATAATTGGCTGGTTGGTTGGTTGCCCAATAAGCGGGTTACTGGTAGGGAAAAGGTTAACTGGGTGACCACTGGCTACTAGATAAGTATAGTTCTGTAACTGGAGTATAGTATCTACTGGCTTGCTAAATGTTAATTAAGCAGAGGTTATTTATTTATTTATTTATTTATTTTATTTTATTTAAATTTGTTTGACTTATTCTTTGATTTTTTTTAATATTGAGGATAATGGAATAAGCATTTATGTGCTTTAAAAAAATTTTTTTTTTTTTACATCCAGTCCCTGTGTGTCAATTTTGTCATCTGTCCCCACCAGCACACAATAGCCTACTCTTCCGAACAGCGGAACAGGTTTTAACATTGCATAAGATGCTCTGCAAGTGTTTGCACATGGGATCTCAGTTTATAGTCTCATCCTAAGAGTGTGTGTGGTTTTTTATGTTTTTAAATTTTTTATATTTTTTATTGCGTGTGTGAGTGTGCATGTACGAGTTTATGTGTATGTGTGCATGTGTGTGTGTGTGTGTGTGTGTGTGTGTGCACGTGCGCGCGCATGTGTATGTATGTGTATGCTGTATATGGCAAGGTTCTGGTGGCTCCTGTGATGGTACTGGAACCATTCATATGGGTCATTGCCTTTCCAATGGATCATTCCAGTGCCATGGAGAGGGGGGGTCTGCTGCATGGGTAACAGCTTGCCCTCCATACTTACTTACCCAGGCTTTGCGCTCTAAAGACTAGAGCGCAACTCCATAGTCTTCCGAGACTGATGGGTGCCTACTACTATGTGTATGTATGTATATGTGTGTGTGTGTTATATTTATTTAAAAAAAAATTCTATTAATGGAAGATGTCGGTTGTATACTGTATACAAAATTTTTCCAGATTGACAGGGACTACCCAATGCGTATGTGTGCTGTATGTGTATGTGTGTGTGTAAATGCATGCATGCATGCATGCATGCATGTATATGTGTGTGTAAATTAAAAAAAAAAAATTCTATTAATGGAAAATGTCGGCTGTATATATACAATTTTTTTCAGATTGATGGGGATTACCTAAGTGGGATCTGTTTCATGCGTATGTGTGCTGTATGTGTGTGTGTATATATATATATGTATATATATATATATATATATATATATATATATATATATATATATTATATATATATATATTATATATATATATATATATGTGCGTGTGTATATGTGTGTGCGTACATGCATGCATGCGTGTATATGTGTGTGTAAATTTTTTTTACCATTTATATTCTATTAATGGAAGATGTCGGTTCTATATATATACAAAATTTGTTGTCCAGATTGACGGGGACTACCTCAGTGGTATCTGCTTCGTGGGCTACCACAACCACTCAGTGCGGGCGGGGTTTGTGCTGGTGCCTGTGGCCTGCGTCATCATCGTCAGCCTCTTCTTCCTCTGCAAGGGGCTCGTCACCCTCGTCCGCATCAAGAAGGACGTCCCCGAATTCGTCGGCGAGAAAGCCGCCTCCAAGATTCAAGGAACCATCGTCAGAATCGGTATGGAGGGAGAGGGAGGGAGGGGGGTGGGAGGGAGGGGGGTGGGAGGGAGGGAGAGGGTGGGGGAGGGGAGGGTGGGAATTAGGGAGGGAGGGAGGGGGGGAGAGAATGATTTATCCACAAAACGGCCACTGGCCCATGAGAGAGAGAGAGACAGACAGAGAGAGGGGAGGGAGAGAGGGAGAGAGAGAATGATTTATCCACAAAAAGGCCATTGGCCCATGAGAGAGAGAGAGAGACAGACAGAGAGAGGGGAGGGAGAGAGAGAATGATTTATCCACAAAAAGGCCATTGGCCCATGAGAGAGAGAGAGACAGACAGAGAGAGGGGAGGGAGAGAGGGAGAGAGAGAATGATTTATCCACAAAAAGGCCATTGGCCCATGAGAGAGAGAGAGAGACAGACAGACAGAGAGAGGGGAGGGAGAGAGGGAGAGAGAGAATGATTTATCCACAAAAAGGCCACTGGCCCAAGAGAGAGAGAGAGACAGACAGACAGACAGAGAGAGGTAAAAAATGCAAACATGAATGGTTGTTAATGTATTTAGGCCTTTTCTACCACAGACAGAGCTCAATTTTGAATATTTTATTGATGAGAGGGTATTTTAAAATCCCAGTGGTGTGGGGTTTTTGGGGGTTTTAAAAATTTTTTATACACATTTTGCCCTCATGAAAGAGATAGAGAGAGCAACCAACTAGATAGATGAATAGATAAATGAACGTATGAGTATTAGTTCAGTTAATGGGATCTTCCACTACTACACGGTGAGTCATGTTGTAGGTGTGTCCATAACCTAGTATGGTGTTGTCGTTACATTGTATTGGAGGGGAATTTTTCATTATCAAGATGGTTTGTTTTGGGTAAAAAATTTTTTTTTTTTATAATAATGTCTTTTCAAATTTTTTCTCTTTTTTTTTTTTTATCAATGTTATTTATCTGCAATGAAAAAAAAATGAGGTGACAGCCTTGATATGGCTTTTGTAGTCAGTAGGATAGGGTAAGAAAGGGTTGGGTAGATTAGGGTAGGGTAGAGTAGGGTATAGTATGGTAGGTTAGGGTAGGGTAGGGTCTCATATGGTATGGTATGGATTGATATTTTTTTTTATCAATATGTTATTTATCTGCAATGAAAAAATAATGAGGTGACAGCCTTGATATGGCTTTTGTGGTCAGTAGGGTAAGGTAGATTAGGTTAGGCTATATAGTAGGGTAGGGTAGGGTTGGGTACGGTATGGTATGGTATGGTACGGTATGTTTTGGTATGGTATGGTATGGTATGGTACGGTATGTTTTGGTATGGTATGGTATGGTATGGTACGGTATGTTTTGGTATGGTATGGTATGGTATGGTACGGTATGTTTTGGTATGGTATGGTATGGTATGGTACGGTATGTTTTGGTATGGTATGGTACGGTACGGTACGGTATGGTATGGTGGCAGGAAGGAAGGTGGCAGGATGGTTAAGACGTTTGCCTGCCATCTTGTAAACCGTGAGTTTCTGGGTTCGTACCCAGCCTCGCCCTTTCTTCCCAGTTTGACAAAAAAACCAAACTGAATGTCAGTCATTCGGATGAGACTATAAACTGAGGCCCCATGTGCGAACGCACGTAGAACATCTTGGCATATGTGAAAACCCCGTTCCACCTTTCGGAAGAGCAGGCCATCGTGTGCCGGTAGGAGCGGATGACAAAATTATACAAAAAACCCAGCATGCACACAGGTGTCATGTTTAGACACCATCCCTGAGGGGGAAAACAAAATAATGGGTAGGGCGCTGCACTTGTGGTGACACCTTCTCCCCGGGGAGAGAGAGCAGCCCGAATTTCACGCAAGAGAAATCTTCTGTGACATAAAGTGGTATAAAATAAATATGGTATGGTATGGTATGGTATGGATTGATATGGTATGGCATGGCATGGTATGGTATGGTTGTACCTTATGTCACTTCTCCCTGTGATGTGTTGTGTTATGTTGTTGATGTGGGTGACTGTGTGCAGGAGTGTTCTCAGCTCTGGCCTTGCTGTTTGGCGTCATCACCTTCGCCATTCACATCTACATCTTCGTCTACGAGACCCAGTGGACCACCAGTCTGGATGAGTATTTGACGTGAGTTGTCATCTCCTTTTTTTGTTGTTGTTGTTGTTGCTTTTTTTATTTTTTTATTTATTTATTTTATTCTTTTAAATTGAGGATAAATGAATAAGCACTCATGTGCTTTTTTTACATCCACTCCCGTGTGTATGCAGGTTTGTAAATGTCATCTGTTCCCACCGGCACGCGATGGCCTACTCTTACTAAAAGCGGAACAGGATTTAACATGTGCGCAAGATGTTCTGCGTGCGTTTGCACACGGGGCCTCAGTTTATAGTCTCATCCGAAGGGTCTTTTTGCTCAATGAGTATTTGACGTGAGTCGTCGTCTCCTTTTTTTCAATTTTCTTTTTCTTTTTTTTTTTCTTAGGCTAGAGCTCCAAGGTTCACCAATGGTGAGATTTTTGTGTATGCAACCTTTTTTTTTTTTTTTTTTGGCCTTCCAATCTTTCGGATGAGATGATAAACCGAGGTCACGTGTGTTACACATCATTATTTAGTGCATGTAAAAGAACCCATGGCAAGAAGTTTGTTCCTGGCAAAATTCTGTAGAAAAAAGCCGCTCTGATAGGGAAACAAATACAGTTGCAGACAGGAAAAAAATAAAAATAAAGGGTGGGCGCTGCACTTGTGGCAACGAGCTCTCCCTGGGGAGAGCAGCCCGGATTTCATGCAGAGAAATCTGCTGTGACATAAAGTGGTAATAAATAAACAAATGAATAAATAAAACCTCATAGGTAGCTACATTCAGATAAAATTATTAACCAACCAAGGCCCTGTGTGCAAACGCATGCAGAACATGTTGCGCACATGTTAAAAAAAACCTTGTCAGAACAGTAGGCCAATGTCGGGGGCTGGTAGGAACGAAGGACAACAACGACAAAAGCCAGCATGCTCACAGAGGTCGTGTTTAAACACCATGCCCTAAGTTGGAAAATACCTCTAGTAGTATTGTATTGTATTGTATTTTGTATTGTATTGTGTATTGTATTGTATATCACTTTAAGTCAGGGCAGATTTCTCTGCATGAAATTCAGGCTGCTTTCCCTGGGAGAGAGAGAGAGCGCACATCGCCACAAAAGCAGTGCCACACTTTTTTTTTCTTTTTCTTTTTTCCTGTGTGCAAATGCATTCAGTTTTTCTATCAGAGAGGGTTTTTAAAAATTTATTTATTTATATATTTTTTACATAACTTTTGCCCTGGGACAACCCTGTTGTTGCCGTGGGTTCTTCAACATACACTAAATGAGTATTGCACACAAGGACCTCAGGGTTTATCATCTCATCTGAAAAACTAGTACCCATGCAGAGCACCCATCACTCACGGTCTAGCAGGGATAGGGGTAAAAGTTTTGGCACAACACAAATGTGACGCTCCACCACGAAATGAGTCGCTTAGCACATTACCCAATTTTGCGCTAGGAGCCATTAAAGGCAGGTGGGGGTCAAGTTGTCAATTCTGAGATTTTGATCGATTATTAAACTATATCCGTTTATCTACCTTATAATGAAATATCAAGGCATTATTTTTTATTTCTTTTGCTTTTAAATGTGTTTTGAAAATACCCAAGCCCTCATTCCGTCAACCTTTTTCGAAAAAATACTTGCCCGTTTCTCATTTTGTCACAGCCTGCAGTCTATCATTTCAATTTGTCATAACTTTGCACAGAATTGTCCGATTTTCAATCTGTTTTTTGTATTTGATAGCCAATTTACTGCACAATAATAACATGTCAATAACTAAAAAGTTACCTCTGGTGCACTCCGACTTATTATGTGGTGGAGCGTCACAAATGGGAGGATCGAAGTAAACCACCACTCACTTGAAACCAGGACTTTTCATTTTCTAGGCACCAGGTGTGTTACCTCTAGACCACCAATCCATGAGGGCTGGTTGTAAAAAAAAGCATGTTTGCTTATGCCAAAACCCTCTTTAAAGAAATTGATTCAATTCCATTCAGTTCAGTTCCACTGACCCAAGGAAGAAAGAAGAAGGATGTTGTTTTTTTTGGGGGGGGAAGGTAGAAAGGAGAAGGTAAAAAGGATAAAGTTAAAGTTAAAGTCTGTCCCGAGCCTAAGGCTCATCAGGCCGGTGCTTATCCCGGTTTCTGTGGCGCTAAGCGACTGAGAGTCATAGACTCCCCCCTGGATAGGACGCCAGTCTATCGCAGGGTTAACCCCCCAACACAAGGTTGGTACCCCTTTTACACCTGGGTGGGGTGAGAAAATAGCCGTAAAGTGCCTTTTCCAAGGGCACAACGCCATAGCCGACAGCTGGGTTCGAACCTGCAACCTTTAGATTACGAGTCCAACGCCCTAACCACTCGACTACCGCGGCGGCAAAAAAGGATAAAGGTGTTCCATAACCTATGTGGTCGTAGGGGAGTGAGGCGTCAGAGACCTCAGCTTCTCTAGGGGCCAGCATGTTGAGGGCAGTGGTGCCCATCTCCTCTTTCTTGCTACATTACCTTCCCTGACCCTAAAGAGGGCAGGTACCCATTTACAGCTGGATGGACTGTACTGAAGCCAAGGCACAAACAGTCACCCATGCAACTGGTAACAACCATGCTGGATGCTGCTTAACCTTGGCTGGGGGAAAGTGAGTGCTCTGACCACTGAGCTATCCGCTCTCCCCCAAAAAGGAAGAAAAGAACCATCTAAAAAACGTTAACTGGGTGAGGGGATAGCCTAGTGGTTAGAACATTGTGCTTACAATGTGACGACCCGGGTTCGAATCCCATTTAAGGGGATTTTTCCCCTGGAGTTTAAAAAAAAAAAGATTTTCCTCTGGAGTTAACATCAGTGCAGGCTCCATTCTCCCCAAATGTTCTACGGATGAGACTATAAACCGAGGCCCCTGTGTGCAAACGCACGCAGAACATCTTGCACACACGTTAAATCCTGTTCCGGTTTTTCAAAAGAGCAGGCCATTGTGTGCTGGTGGGAACAGATGACAAAAATGGACAAAACTGCATACACCACACATGGACTGGATGTAAAAAAAAAAAAAAAAAAAAAAAAAAATGTTTATTCCATTATCCTCGATATAAACGAATAACTAAATACACAGATAAATAAATGGATAAACAAATTGATAAATAATAAACAAGCCACAGCTGTCAGTTTCCCCCACTTTCAGCTCCTCTCAGCTGCTAATTATCCCATCCCATCCCAGCCCAGCTGGTGCTAATTAATGATAGCAGGAACTGACCACACTTGAACTAGGTGAAAGCAAAAGGGGCGCACTAAATTTAGCACTCTTGACTTGAGTGATGTTAAATTTGTGCGCTGTGAAACAAACAAACAAAGAAACAAATGAATAAATAAAAAAAATAAGTTTAAAGTTAAAGTCTGTCCCGAGCCTAAGGCTCATCAGGCCGGTGCTTAACCCGGTTTCTGTGGCGTTAAGCGACTGAGAGTCATAGACTCCCCCCCTGGATAGGACGCCAGTCTATCGCAGGGTTAACCCCCAACGCAAGGTTGGTACCCCTTTTACACCTGGGTGGGGTGAGAAAATAGCCGTAAAGTGCCTTTTCCAAGGGCACAACGCCATAGCCGAAAGCTGGGATCGAACCCGCAACCTTTAGATTACGAGTCCAACGCCCTAACCACTAGGCCACAGCGGCAGCTATTATCCTCCTTATAAAAGTATAACTAAATACACAAATAAATAAATATATAAATAAATAAATAAACAAAGAATAGCTA
>CM060344.1:33326826-33331826 GCA_030674155.1 Stramonita haemastoma | reverse complement strand
GAGAGGGAGAGAGACAGGAGAGAGGGAGAGAGAAGGGAGAGAGAGAGAGAGAGAGAGAGAGAGAACAGAGAAAGAGAAAGAGAGAGGAGAGAGACAGAGAGAGAGAGACAGAGAGAGAGAGAGAGAGAGAGAATTTGAATCAGTTTCTCTGACGACAATGTTTTTAATGAAGATAACAAGATGGGGGCTTGTGAGATCCATGATTCAATTGTATCAAGATCAGACTGATAGATGACACGGAATTGAGATCTGTTTAGAATCACAATTAGTCTTATATCACAATTAGTCTTATACCCTCCCCATTTGAGAGAAAAAAAAAACCAACAACAAAATATGCAGAGACATTGGAACAAAACTTTAGTTTTTGATCCGTGATCACATGAAAACTTCTCATGTAAACCTGTGTTTTCATGCGCGTGCATTCTTGCAGGTATGCATGCACATACACACACACATATGCATGCATGCTGTCAGTAACTGTTTCTCTGTGTGTGTGTGTGTGTGTGTGTGTGTGTGTGTGTGTGTGTGTATACATGTGTGTGTATGTGTGTATATATATGTGTGTGTATATGTGTATGTGGGTATACATGTGTGTATACATGTATGTATGTATGTATGTATGTATGTATGTATGTATGTATGTATGTATGTATGTGTGTATGTGTGTGTGTGTGTGTGTGTGTATATGTATGTATGTATGTATGTATGTATGTATGTATGTATGTATGTATGTATGTATGTATGTATGTATGTATGTATGTGTGTGTATGTATGTATGTGTGTATGTATGTATCTGTGTGTATGTGTATGTGTGTATACATGTGTGTATACATATGTATGTGTGTGTGTGTTATACGTGTGTGTCTCTGTACACATGTGTGTGTGTGTGTGTGTGTGTGTGTGTGTGTGTGTGTGTGTCTGTATTTATGTGTTTGTGTGTGTGTGTGTCTGTGTTATACATGTGTGTCTCTGTATGTGTATGTGTTTATGTATGTATACATGTGTGTGTGTGTGTTTATATATGTATACATGTTTGTGTGTGTATGTGTGTGTGTGTCTGTGTTATACATGTATGTGTGTCATACGTGTGTGTCACTGTATGTATGTATGTGTGTGTGCACAGGTATGCAGTTTGAGCTGCACAGTCTGACCTCCAACATGTCTCACCTGACCAACTTCACGCACACCCCCCTCCACGCCCCTCGCCCCCACCCCCACCGCCCCTTAGGGCTTCCTCTGCCTCCTCCCCCTCCTCCTCCTCCCCCCCCTGTCAACGCACATCTTCGTCGCTTTTCTGATTCGGGTATGGATTCTGAATTGCGTCCATTTTTATTATTTTTTTGTAGGCCTTTCTTGCTTTTTTTTGGGGAGGGGGGGGTGGGGTTCTGGTCAGCTTTCTTTCTCTTTTCCTTTTTTTTTTTTTTTTTTTTTTTTTGGGGGGGGGGTTGAATGGGGAACATTTTTTTTTCAGATTGGTTTTTTAAATGTAATTTTTGAGGTTTCTTTTTTTAAAATTTTTTTTTCCCAAAAATGTTTTCAGGTAGTTTGTTTTTTTTAAAATCTCGGTTGTATCAATGCTTCTTGGTATTTAAGTCAACGTTGTCATTATTATTATGATGATCACTGTGTTTTTTAAATTGTCATCATCATCATCAATATTTTCTGCATATTTCCAGAAGTTAAATATTGAGGATTGATGGAAACTTAATAGTTTGACTCATGGGGTTGGGACAGCCTAGTGGTCAGAGCGTTACACTCGAAGAGAAATAAAAAAAAACAATGGGTGGCACTGTTCTTGTGGTGACACGCTCTTCCTGGGAAGAGCAGCCCGGACTTCACACAGAGAAATCTGCCATGACTTGAAGTGGTATAAAAAAAATTTAAAAAAAAAAAAATAAAATCGGACACCCCAGGTTCAAACCACCGCCGAGACACCAATTCCAAGGGGATTTTTCTTCTGGAGTTTACATCAGTGCTGACTCCACTCCCCTGAAAGCCCTTCAGATGGTGTTATAAACCAAAGCCCTGTGTGTGAACACTTGCAGATCATCTTGTATGCACGTCCAAACCTGTTCTGCCTTTTTGGAAGAGTAGGCCTCTCTGGGTGCATGAAGGAATGGATGAACATTTTTATTGTGAAAAAGAATGGGGAAAAATGCTCGCAGAGTGGGATGTCATGTTTAAATTAAATTGTCATTCCTGAAGTCGATCAACTTATTCTGGTTTCTGTAAAACATCAAAGTGCAAAAGAACTCGAGTCAACTCTCTTCCAATATATTATCATACTAATAGTTAGATACGTTTGTCCAACGATGACCTCCAAAACAGCAGAGGAGGCAGCTGCTGTTTTGAAAATTGGGTAGAAATTTGATTGAAGTGGAGATGCCTTGCCCACAGCACACCCCCACTCTCTTGGCCAAGAGGGCAATTAGACAGTCAGCATTGGAGATGTTCTCCAAAGGCCAAGTCAGTGTGATAAAGCCCAGGCGCTGAAGACATTCATCAAATTTCTGCCCAATTTCTCGAAAGAGCAGCTGCCTCCTCTGCTGGTTTGGAGGTCATCGTCGAACACGACGGACCCTGATTTGATTTTGATTTGGTTTGATTTATTCTTTCATATCGAGGATAATGGAATCAGCACTCTTGTGCTTTTTTACGTTCAGTCCCCGTGTGTATGCAGTTTTGTAAATGTCATCTGTTCCCACTGGCACACCATGCATGGCCTACTCTTACAAAAAGCGGAACAGGATTTAATGTGTGCGCAAGATGTTCTGAAAGTTTTGTGTGATTTATTCGCTGAATATTTTAGATTACCAGAACATCTGTACTGAAATGTTTCTCCATGGGAATGTCTGGGGCTTTTCAATATAAACAACATCCCCACCGTCTGGAAATTCTGTGCTAGAAATCCCCTCTTTTCTATCACTCTCTTGTTTTCTGCCCTGTTCCCATCATTTCCTCCTTGTCTATTTTCTGCCTTCTTGGTCCATTCTCCTGCCTTCTTTTTCCCCACAAAGATTTAAAAGATGACAATTCTCTCTCATGCTGAAGTCGGATGTGCTGGGCCTGACTTGTCAGCGCTTAACAGCAGCTCAGCATATTTTTGCTCATATGACAGACAACAGTAGTTGCTGTCCTAAACAGTCAACGAAGACACGGAAGAAGAAGATGAAGATGATGAAGGAGAAGAAGAAGAAGACGAAAAAGAAGAAGAAGAAGAGGAAGAAAAAAAAGAAGAAGAAGAAGAGGAAAAAGAAGAAGAAAAAGAAGAAGAAAAGAAGTAGAAAAAGAAGAAAAGAAAGAAGAAGAAGAACAAAAAGAAGAACAAAAAAAGAAGAATGTGAAGAAGAAAAGAAGAAGAGGAAAGAAGAAGAAAAAGGAAAGCAGAAGAAGAAGAAATAATAATACTAAAAAAGAAACAAACAAACAAAAACAAAATACCCCCCCAGAAAACCCACACCACCAAAAAAACCCACCTCTGTTTCTCCTGTTGCAGACATCGCCTCCGTGATGTCCCGACGCCTGTCCCAAGGGTCGCACCAAAGCTCTACCCCCCCCGACCTGCAGGGCAAAGGGCAGTACGTCTACATGGAGCGCGACAACTCCTCCAACAACGGCTCGCAGTTCGGAGGCTGGCGACGACGGAGAACGACGACGACGCAAGAGACGCAAGAAGCGCAACATCATCCAACCCATCCTGGGGCCCTTGCTCTCGGGCGTAGGCTTCCGCCCCATCAAAAAAAGCCCCAGCGGGGGACGTGGCCCGACGCGCCTCAGAATCGTCCCTCCAAGAGCAAAGCCCTCTCCATGGAGGAGGAGCAGTTAGCAGTAAAACAACGCAGACAACCCCATTTTCCGGAAGAGGCGGGTCCTCGTCCTCGCTTCCGGGGTGCGACCCGCTTCTAGGGGGGGTCGGTGAGGCGGGACGGAGGTCAGGAGTCACCCGGGGAGAAGCCGCCGGCGCCGCAAGCTGCCGCGCTTAGCTCCCCTGAGGCCAGCAGAGGTTGCGGAGCCTGAGCAGCAGTCGCTCGTCCCTGACCCAGTTCGGAGGGGGGATGGGGAGTTTTGGCGGGATGCATTCCCCCTACGCTCACCACCCTCAGTACCCGCAAGCCCTGTACCCGCCTATTTACGGCGGTACGACTACACCCAGTTTTACGCCAGCTTGGGTTACCCGCAAGTGCCCCCATTACCCTTACTGGCCCCTTACCCTTACCCCCAGTACCCCCAAAACCCCCCCCTCCTCCCCATCCCCATCCTCCTCCCCATCCTCCCCCTCCTACAGGACCCGGTTCGGATTTTTTCTGGTTTGAACACTCCGGGAGGAGGTGGGGGAGGGGGAGGGACAGTAGGGGAGGAGGTGTGGGAGGGGAGGGGGGTCAGTTCCGAGAGCGACCAGCACTCCCGGATATGGAGAGGAAGAGAGTGGTGACGGCTTCGACGAGTCGAAGGTCGGAGGTGACGATCGAGACGCAGCAGACGGAGACGATCTCCATGCAGACGATGATGAAATCGACGAGTCCTGAGGCGAAACAGCCCCAGCCACCAGTGTCGGAATGACGATGACGATTCCGTCGAAGACTTGAACTCGTCGGAGCTGGAGGATTCGGCATGCTTGAGAAAGAGGAGGAGGAAGAGGATGAAGAGGAAGAGGAGGATGAAGAGGAGGATGAAGAGGAGGAGGAGAATGAAAGTACGGCTGGAGAGGCTGAGGATGAGGTGTGATTGGGGGTTGGGGTGGGGAGTTATTTTTGGTGATGAGATTTGGAACTTTAAAAGCACGTGGGATACATGCACAACCATACACACCCAGACAACACGAGACGACCACAAATATAAAACCCCCACCCTGCATGCGCGCCACACCACAACACAACACACAGACACACACAACACACAACCCCACCACACACACACAAAACACACACCCCCCAAATTTGACAACCCCACACGTGCCCCAAAAACCATACACCACCCCCAACCACCACCCCAAACACACA
>CM060344.1:33306815-33326726 GCA_030674155.1 Stramonita haemastoma | reverse complement strand
TTAAGAAGCATCTTTGTGAACATGTCCTTTCAACACAGCAGCAGTGCTAGCAGTGCACTGTCTCATGTCGCGCATCATGGAGCGGACATTGTCAGCTTTCTCTAACAATTGGTGCATTATTTCTATCATAACTTTTTTTGTAACAGTGGTGGTGGAGGGTGGGTGAGGGGGAGGGAGGGAGAGAGAGGGGAGAGGGAGGGAGGGAGAGAGAGAGATTGATTGATTGACTGATTGATTGATTGATTGAATTTTATTTTTCAGAAGGTGAAGGAGTAAGCATGACAATTGCTTTTTTTTTTTACATCCAGCCTTCTATAATGATGCAACTAGTAAAAGCAAACTACTAACAAGAAAATGGAGAAGAAAAAAAACAACCATAGCATAATTCTGTTTGTAACAACCTATTATGTAATTTAATAGTTCATAACTGTGAGGAGAGAAAGAGAGAGAGAGAGAGGGGGAGGGAGGGAGGGAGAAAGAGAGAGTGAGAGCGAGAGTGTGCGTGCGCGCACGCGAGAGTGAGAGAGAATGAGAGAGAGAGAGAGAGCAACTAGAGAGAGAGAGGGGGGAGAGAGAGAGAGAGGGAGGGAGAGAGAGAGCAACTAGATAGATGAACGGATAAATTAGTTCAGTTAATGGGATCTTCCACTACTACACAGTGAGTCACGTTGAAGGTGTGTCCATAACCTAGTATGGTGTTGTCGTTACATTGTATTGGAGGGGAATTTTTCGTTATCAAGATGGTTTGTTTTGGTGTTTTTTTTATAATAATGTTTTTTCAATTTTTTTTATCAGTATGTTATTTATCTGCTATGAAAAAAAAAGAGGTGACAGCTTTGATATGGCTTTTGTGGACAGTAGGGTAGGGTAGATTAGGGTAGGCTATGATATTGTAGGGTAGGGTAGGGTAGTGTAGGGTATAGTAGGGTAGGGTTGGTTATGATATAGTATGGTATGTATGGTATGGTGGCAGGAAGGAAGGTGGCAGGATGGTTAAGACGTTCGCCTGCCATTATGTAAACAATGTCAGTCATTCGGATGAGACTATAAACTGAGGCCCCATGTGCGAACTCACGCAGAACATCTTGGCATATGTGAAAACCCCGTTCCGCCTTTTGGAAGAGCAGGCCATCGTGTGCCGGTAGGAGCGGATGACAAAATTATGCAAAAAACCCAGCATGCACACAGGTGTCATGTTTAGACACCATCCCTGAGGGGAAAACAAAAATAATGGGTAGGGCACTGCACTTGTGGTGACGCGCTCTCCCCGGGGAGAGAGAGCAGCCCGAATTTCACACAAGAGAAATCTGCTGTGACATAAAGTGGTATAAAATAAATATGGTATGGTATGGTAGGGTACGGTACGGTACGGTACAGTGCTGTACAGTATGGTATGGTATGGTTGTATCTTATGTCACTTATCCCTGTGATGTGTTGTGTTACTGTTATGTTGTTGTTGTGGGTGGCTGTGTGCAGGAGTGTTCTCAGCTCTGGCCTTGCTGTTTGGCGTCATCACCTTCGCCATTCACATCTACATCTTCGTCTATGAGACCCAGTGGACCACCAGTCTGGATGAGTATTTGACGTGAGTTATCATCTCCTTTTTTTGTTGTTGTTGTTGCTTATTTTTTTATTTTATTTTTTTATTATTTTATTCTTTTAAATTGAGGATAAATGAAATAGCACTCATGTGCTTTTTTTTTTTTTTACATCCAGTCCCAGTGTGTATACAGTTTTGTAATTGTCATCTGTTCCCACCGGCACGCGATGGCCTACTCTTTTGAAAAGCGGAACAGGATGTAACATGTGCACAAGATGTTCTGCAAGCGTTTGCACACGGGGCCTCAGTTTATAGTCTCATCCGAAGGAATTTTTGCTCGATGAGTATTTGACGGGAGTCGTCATCTCCTTTTTAAAAAATTTTCTTTTTCTTTTTTGCTCCTAGGCTAGAGCTCCAAGGTTCACCAATGGTGAGATTTTTGTGTACGCAACCTTTTCTTTTTTTATTTTTTTGGGGGGGCCTTCCACTTTATAGGTAGCTGCTTTCAGATGAAACTATAACCCAACCAAGACCCTGTGTGCAAACGCATGCAGAACATCTTGTGCGCGTGTTAAACCAAAAACCTTGTCAGAAGAGTAGGGCAATGGTGGCTTATAGGAACGAAGGACAACAATGACAAAAGCCAGCATGCTCACAGAGGTCGTGTTTAAACACCATGCCCTAAGTTGGAAATACCTGTAGTAGTATTGTATTGTATTGTAATGTATATCACTTTAAGTCATGGCAGATTTCTCTGTGTGAAATTCAGGCTGCTCTCCCTGGGAGAGAGAGAGAGAGCGCGCATCGCCACAAAAGCAGTGCCACACTTTTTTCTTTTTTCTCCTGTCTGCAAATGCATTCAGATTTTCTATCAGAGTGACAGCTGGGTGGACTGTACTGAAGCCAAGGCACAAACGGTCACCCATCCAACTGGTAACAACCATGCGCGATGCTGCTTAACCTTGGCTGGGGGAAAGTGAGGGCTCTGAACACTGAGCTCTCCGCTCTCCCCCAAAAAGGAAGAAAAGAACCATCTAAAAAACGTTAACTGGGGGACGGATAGCCTAGTGGTTAGAACATTGCGCTTACAATGTGACGGCCCAGGTTCGAATCCTATTGAAGAGGATTTTCCCCCTGGAGTTTTAAAAAAAAAAGATTTTCCTCTGGAGTTAACATCAGTGCAGGCTCCATTCTCCCCAAATGTTCTACGGATGAGACTATAAACCAAGGCCCCTGTGTGCAAACGCACGCAGAACATCTTGCGCACACGTTAAATCCTGTTCTGGTTTTTCAAAAGAGCAGGCCATTGTGTGCTGGTGGGAACAGATGACAAAATGGACAAAACTGCATACACTCCGGGAACTGGATGTAAAAAAATAGAAAAGTACATACATGTTTACTCCATTATCCTCGATATAAAAGAATAACTAAATACACAAATAAATAAATGGATAAACAAATTGATAGATAATAAACAAACAAGCAAACCACAGCTGTCAGTTTCCCCCCACTTTCAGCTCCTCTCAGCTGCTAATTAACCCATCCCATCCCAGCCCAGATAGGGGCCAGCTGGTGCTAATTAATGATAGCAGGAACTGACCACACTTGAACCAGGTCAAAGCAAAAGGGGCGCACTAAATTTAGCGCTCTTGACTTGAGTGATGTTAAATTTGTGCCCTGTGAAACAAACAAACAAACAAATGAATAAATAAATAAAATAAGTTAAAAGTTAAAGTCTGTCCCGAGCCTAAGGCTCATCAGGCCGGTGCTTAACCCGGTTTCTGTTGCGTTAAGCGACTGAGAGTCATAGACTCCCCCCTGGACAGGACGCCAGTCTATCGCAGGGTTAACCCCCAACACAAGGTTGGTACCCCTTTTACACCTGGGTGGGGTGAGAAAATAGCCGTAAAGTGCCTTTTCCAAGGGCACAACGCCTTAGCCGAAAGCTGGGATCGAACCTGCAACCTTGAGATTACGAGTCCAACGCCCTAACCACTAGACTACAGCGGCGGCTATTATCCTCCATATAAAAGAATAACTAAATACACAAATAAATAAATATATAAATAAATAAATAAACAAAGAATAACTAAAACTAAATAAAAAAAATAAATAAATACATAAATGAATAAAATTTACAAACAGATAAACACATAAAATGAATAAATAAATAAAATAAAACTTGCCCCCAATTTTCCAGATGCTTGACAAACAGAACGGTTGTACAAAGCGTGATGGGCGGCAGTAGCAGCAGCAGCGGAGTGATGCTGACATCATCATCATCGTCATCGTCATCATCGATGCTGACATCATCATCGCTGCTGAAAGGCCCGGCCCCCCAGGCGTGCAGCATTCGGAATCGCCCCAACCTGGTGGCCCAGCTGTTCAACATCTTCACTTTCTTTGCCACGGGAATCATCATGAGCTCCTGGTCATGGACTTTTGCCTCTCTGTCTGCCTGGGTCCGCTTCTTGAAAAAGTCAGTTGGAGGGAGAGGGAGGAAGGGAGAGGGAGGGTGGGGAGGGAGAGAGGAGGGGGGAGGGAGGGAGGGAGAGAGGAAGGGAGAGGGGAGGGAGGGGAAGGAGAGGGGAGGGGGGAGAGGAGGGAGAAGGGAGGGGGAGGGGAGGTGGGAAGGAGGGGGAGGGGGAAGGGATGAGGGGAGGAGAGAGAAGGGGGGAAGGGAGAGGGGGAAGGGAGGAGGGGAGGAGAGAGAGGGGGGAAGAGAGAGAGGGGGAAGGGAGAGGGAGAGAGGGGAAGGGAGAGCAGGGGAGAGTGGGGAAGGGAGGAGAGAGGGGAAGGGAGGGGGAGGAGAGGGGAGGAAGGAAGACAGGGAGGGAAAGGGGAAGGAGGGAGCAGATGAAAGGGAGGAGGTGAAAAAAACTTAATAAAAAAAAAATTAATTAAAAGAGGGATGGAGGTGGATAGAAGAAGGAGGAGGAAGAGGGACAGGTGGATGGATGGAAGGGATGGAAGATATTTATTTATTTATTCATCTATCGCTTGGTTTATCTATTTATTGATCAAATCATTTATTAAATAATTTGTTTATCTATTCTTTAATTTTGAGAATAATGGAATAAGCACTCATGTGCTGCTGTTGTTTTTTAACATCCAGTCCCCTGTGTGTATGCAGGTTTTTTTTTGTAAATAATGTTATCTGCTCCCACCGGCACACAGTGGCCTACTCTTCCAAAAAGCGGGACAGGGGTTAATGTGTGCTGACACTGCTGCAGAGAATCAAACCAGGGGCCCGTCCCACAGGAGTGTGTCTAACCACTCAGCTGTGGGGGTGCCTTGTCGGGGTGTTTGGTTCTGTCTTGTTGGGTTGTGTGGTGATATGAGTGGTGATGGATGATGTGGATGTGAGGAGGAGAGCAGGATGTGATGGTGGTGGTGATGATGTGGATGTGCTGGTGATGTGATGTGATGATGACGTGATGTGGTGATGGTGTTATCTGGTGATGTGATTTGGATGTGATGACGACAATGACATGGACGTGGTGACTATGATGATGACATGATGGGATACGATGATGACATTATCTGGATGTGGCGATGACGAGGATGATAGTGTGGATGTGATGATGGTGATGACAATGACGACATGATGTGGATGAGGTGATGATATTATCTGGAGATGACGATGATGATAGTGTGGATGTGATGATGATTATGATGACATGGTGATGACAATGACGACATGGATGCGATGATGATATTATCTGGATGTGGCGATGATGATGATGGTGTGGATGTGATGATGGTGATGATGACTGCGACATGATGATGACAACAATGATGATGATGACAACGATGACATGATAGTGATGATGTGGATGTGGCGATGATATGATGATGATGAAGATGATGATGATGATGTGTCAGGGCATTCCGCAGAAGCCCGAAGAGAGAGGAGCGGTCAGAGCAGCAGCAGATGATGATGCCGGGGTCCTCCCGTCGCCACGACAACCACAACCCCCGCAACTCCCTCAGCTACCACAGCACCCATGACGACCCGCTGGGTGAGTGAGTGAGTGAGGCCCTTTAGGGGATGATAGCGGTGATGATGGTGATAATCACGGTGATGGTAGTGATGATAATAATGGTGATGATGGGGATTGTGATTTTCTTCTTCTTTTTGTTTAATTATTATTTTTATTTTATTTTTTTAATCACAATTTTTTTTTTTTAATTCTTTAATTTTTCTTCTTCTTCTTCTTCTTCTACTACTTCTTCTTCTTTTCTTCTTCTTCTTCTTCTTCTTCTTCTTCTTCTTCTTCTTCTTCTTCTTCTGCTTCTTCTTCTTCTTCTTCTTCTTCTTCAGAATTATTCTTCTTCGCAATTCTTCTTTGCAATTCTTCTTCTTCTTCTTCTTCTTCTTCTTCTTCTTCTTCTTCTTCTTCTTCTTCTTCTCTCTCCTTCTTCTTTTACTTCTTTTACTTCTTCTTCTTCTTCTTCTTCTTCTTCTTCTTCTTCTTCTTCTTCTTTCTTCTTCTTCGCTATTCTTCTTCTTCTTCTTCTTCTTCTTCTTCTTCTTCTTCTTCTTCTTCTTCTTCTTCTTCTTCTTCTTCTTCGCAATTCTTCTTCGCAATTCTTCTTCTTCGCAATTCTTCTTCTTCGCAATTCTTCTTCTTCGCAATTCTTCTTCTTCACAATTCTTCTTCGCAATTCTTCTTCACAATTCTTCTTCTTCGCAATTCTTCTTCTTCACAATTCTTCTTTGCAATTCTTCTTCTTCGCAATTCTTCTTCTTTGCAATTCTTCTTCTTCGCAATTCTTCTTCTTCGCAATTCTTCTTCTTCTTCTTCTTCGCAATTCTTCTTCTTCGCAATTCTTCTTCTTTGCAATTCTTCTTCTTCGCAATTCTTCTTCTTCGCAATTCTTCTTCTTCTTCTTCGCAATTCTTCTTCTTCGCAATTCTTCTTCTTCTTTGCAATTCTTCTTCTTCTTCGCAATTCTTCTTCTTCTTTCTTCTTCTTCTTCTTCTTCTTCTTCTTCGCAATTCTTCTTCTTCGCAATTCTTCTTCTTCGCAATTCTTCTTCTTCTTCTTCTTCTTTGCAATTCTCGCAATTCTTCTTCTTCTTCGCAATTCTTCTTTGCAATTCTTCTTCTTCTGCTTCTTCTTCTTCTTGTGTCTCGGAAAAATAATGGCATACATGGCCTTTCCAGCTCCTCTCATGGGCCGTACAGCTTGGTCTGTAGGGTTATTTATCTCCGTCGGCCACACTTTCTTCCTCAGGTCGCTGAATAGCGTACACCTCTGAAAGATGTGCTCGCCTGTCTGGTTTTCTTTACCACAGGCACACACACAGGGGAGAAGGAGCAAGTTTTAGCTTTGTGGATATATGGTGGTTTAGTGTGTTGTTCCCAGTGCGAAGTCTTAGAATTATGACTTGTTCTTCTCTTTTGAGATGGTGGTAGTCGTCCTTTTCTACTTTATGTTGGGCCATTGATTTGGTGCTTGTGATGATGGTGATGACTATGATGATAATTGGGACAGTATTGATCAGGTAAAAAAGGTAAAGGTGTCCCATAACCTATGTGGTCATAGGGGAGCGAGGCGTCAAAGACCTCAGCTTCTCTAGGGGCCAGCATATTGAGGGCAGCACCCATCTCCTCTCCCTCGTTGCTTTACCTTTCCCTGACCCTGAAGAGGGCAGGTACCCATTGACAGCTGGGGAAAGTGAGTGCTCTGACCACTGAGCTATCCCATCCCCATTGTAATATTGATTTTTAATTATTATGATGACGGGATAGCTCAGTGATCAGAGCACTCGCTTTCCCTCCAAAGCCAGTGTTAAGCAGCATCGAGCGTGGTTACCAAGTGGATAGGTGACTGACCGTCTGCACGCCTTGGCTTCAGTACAGTTCCCCAGTTTACCCAGCTGTAAATGGGTACCTGCCCTCTTTAGGGTCAGGGAAAGTAAAGCAGCGAGGGAGAGGAGATGGGTGCCGCCCTCAATATGCTGGCCCCTAGAGAAGCTGAGGTCTCTGATGTCTTGCTCCTGTACAACCACATAGGTTGTGGGAACACCTTTAACTTAAATTTTTTTTTTTTTTACCTATGATGATGATGAACTTGGCATAACTCATTCAGTTTAATTGCTTTCATGGTAACTCTTTGAGTAAGCTGTGACAGTGTCGATGATGATTATGATGATGATCATGACGACAATGATGATGATAGTGTTGACAGTAGCAATGAAAGTGATGGCATTTGGTGACTGTGGCGGTGATGATGTTGGTAATGATGTCGATGAGGAGGAAGGAGAGGAAGAGAAGGAGGTTGTGGTGATAATGATGATACTGATGAGGAATATGATCATGATATTGACAACAGCAATGATGATGATAATGATAATGATGATCATTTCTTTCTTGACATTATTCTTTCTAGTTCTTTGAGCTTCAATGATAGATGACGTGGGTGAATTAGCATAAAAGAGAGAGAGAGAGAGAGAGCGAGCGAGCGAGAAAGAGAGAGAGAGAGACAGGGAGAGAGAGAGAGAGAGCGAGAAAGAGAGAGAGAGAGAGGGAGAGAGACAGAGAGAGAGAGAGAGTGAGGGAGAGAGACAGAGAGAGAGGGAGAGAGACAGGGAGAGAGAGAGGGAGAGAGAGAGAGAAAGAGCGAGAGAGAGAGGAGAGAGACAGAGAGAGAGAGTGAGAGAGAGAGAGACAGAGAGAGAGAGTGAGAGAGAGAGGGAGAGAGACAGAGAGAGAGGGAGAGAGACAGGGAGAGAGAGGGAGAGAGAGAGAGAGAGTGAGAGAGACAGGAGAGAGAGAGAGAGAGAGAGAGAGAGAGAGAGAGAGAGAGAATTTGAATCAGTTTCCCTGACGACAATTTCTTTTTAATGAAGAGAACAGGATGGTGGTTTGTGAGATCCATGATTCAATTGTATCGAGATCAGACTGATAGATGACACGGAATTGAGATCTGTTTAGAATCACAATTAGTCTTATATCACAATTAGTCTTATACCCTCCCCATTTGAGAGAGAAAAAAACCCACAACAAAATATGCAGAGACATTGGAACAAAACTTTAGTTTTTGATCCGTGATCACATGAAAACTTCTCATGTAAACCTGTGTTTTCATGCGCGTGCATTCTTGCAGGTATGCATGCACATACACACACACATATGCATGCATGCTGTCAGTAACTGTTTCTCTGTGTGTGTGTGTGTGTGTGTGTGTGTGTGTGTGTATACATGTGTGTGTATACATGTGTGTGTATGTGTGTATATATGTGTGTGTATATGTGTATGTATGTATGTATGTATGTATGTATGTATGTGTGTGTGTGTGTGTGTGTGTGTGTGTGTGTGTGTGTGTGTGTGTGTGTGTGTGTGTGTGTGTGTTGTATGTATGTATGTATGTATGTATGTGTGTATGTATGTATGTATCTGTGTGTATGTGTGTATACATGTGTGTATACATATGTATGTGTGTGTGTTATAGGTGTGTGTCTCTGTATACATGTGTGTGTGTGTGTGTGTGTGTATCTGTATTTATGTGTTGTGTGTGTGTGTGTCTGTGTTATACATGTGTGTCTCTGTATGTGTGTGTGTCTGCGTGTGTTTATGTATGTATACATATGTGTGTGTGTGTGTTTATATATGTATACATGTTTGTGTGTGTGTGTGTGTGTGTGTCTGTGTTATACATGTATGTGTGTGTATACATGTGTATGTCATATGTGTGTGTCACTGTATGTATGTATGTGTGTGTGCACAGGTATGCAGTTTGAGCTGCACAGTCTGACCTCCAACATGTCTCACCTGACCAACTTCACGCACACCCCCCTCCACGCCCCCCACCCCCACCCCCACCGCCCCTTAGGGCTTCCTCTACATCCTCCTCCTCCTCCCCCCTCCTCCTCCCCCCCCTGTCAACGCACATCTTCGTCGCTTTTCTGATTCGGGTATGGATTCTGAATTGCGTCCAATTTTTTTTTTTGGAGGGGGGGGGGGGAGGGGTGCTTTTTTTTGGTTAGCTTTCTTTCTCTTTTCCTTTTTTTTGGAGGGGGGTGGTGGTTGAGGGGAATTTTTGTTCAGATTCCTTTTTTTTAATGTAATTTTTTAGGTTTCTTTTTTTCTCTTTTTTTTTTTTTCAAAAAATGTTTTTAGATAGTTTTTTTTTTTTTTTTTAATCTCGATTGTATCAATGGTTCTTGGTATTTATGTCAATGTTGTCATTATTATTACTATTATGATCAGTGTGTTTTTTTAAATTATCATCATCATCAGCAGCAGCAGCAGCAGCAGCAGCAGCAGCAATATTGTCTGCATATCTCCAGAAGTTAGATATTGAGGATTGATGGTAATATATATATATAGATATATATATATAGATATATAGATATATGTAAATGTGGGATGAAAACTTAATAGTTTGACTCAGGGGGTTGGGACAGCCTAGTGGTCAGAGCGTTACACTCGAAGAGAAAAAGAAAAAAAGGCTGGCGCTGTTCTTGTGGTGACACGCTCTTCCTGGGGAGAGCATCCCAAAAATTTCACACAGAGAAATCTGCCAGGACTTGAAGTGGTATGAAAAAAAAAAAATTTAAAAAAAAACAAAAAACATCTGACACCCCAGGTTCAAACCACCACCGCGACACCAATTCCAAGGGGATTTTTCCCCTGGAGTTAACATCAGTGCTGACTCCACTCCCCTGAAAGTCCTTCAAGTGATGTTATAAACCAAGGCCCTGTGAGTGAGTGAACGGATAGCCTAGTGGTCAGAACATTGCGCTGACAATTTGACGACCCGGGTTCGAGTCCGGTCGAGGAAATTTTCTTCCTGGAGTTAACATCAGTGCTGACTCCACTCTCCCCAAAAGTCCTTCGGATGAGACTTTAAACCGAGGCCCCGTGTGCAAACGCACGCAGAATGTCTTGCGCACACGTTAAATCCTGTTCCGCTTTTCGTAAGAGTAGGCCATCGTGTGCCGGTGGGAACAGATGACAAGATTTATAAAACTGCATACACACGGGGACCGGATGAAAAAAAGCACATGATTGCTTATTCTGTTATCCTCGATATAAAAGAATAAATAAATAAATAGATAAAACACATGCAGAACATCTTGTATGCATGTCAAAACCTGTTCTGCCTTTTTTGGAAGAGTAGGCCTCTCTGGGTGCATGAAGGAATGGATGAATATCTTTATTGTGAAAAAGAAAGGGGAAAAATGCTCGCAGAGTGCGATGTCATGTTTTAAAATTAAATGTCATTCCTGAAGTCGATCAACTTATTCTGGATTCTGTGAAACATCAGAGCGCAAAAGAACTTGAGTCAACTCTCCTCCAATATATTATCATGTTAATAGTTAGATACGTTTGTCAGACGATGACCTCCAAAAACAGCAGAGGAGGCAGCTGCTGTTTTGAAAATTGGGTAGAAATTTGATTGAAGTGGAGATGCCTTGCCCCCACAGTACACCCCCACTCTCTCGGCCAAGAGGGCATAAGGACAGTCAGCATTGGAGATGTTCTCCAAAGGCCAAGTTAGTGTGATAAAGCCCAGGTGCTGAAGACATTCATCAGATTTCTGCCCAATTTCCCGAAAGAGCAGCTGCCCCCTCTGCTGTTTTGGAGGTCATCGTCGAACATGATGGACCCTGATTTGATTTTGATTTGGTTTGATTTATTCTTTTATATCGAGGATAATGGAATCAGCACTCTTGTGCTTTTTTACGTCAAGTCCCCGTGTGTATGCAGTTTTGTAAATGTCATCTGTTCCCACTGGCACACCATGCATGGCCTACTCTTACAAAAAGCGGAACAGGATTTAGTGTGTGCGCAAGATGTTCTGAAAGTTTTGTGTGATTTATTCGCTGAATATTTTTGATTACCAGAACATCTAGACTGAAATGTTCCTCCATGGGAATGTCTGGGGCTTTTCAACATAAACAACATCCCCACCATCTGGAAATTCTGTGCTAGAAATCCCCTCTTTTCTATCACTCTCTTGTTTTCTGCCCTGTTCCTTTTTCCTTCCTGTCATTTCCTCCTTGTCTGTTTTCTGCCACCTTCTTGATCCATTCTCCTGCCTTCTTTTTCCCCAGAAAGACTTAAAAGATAGCAGTTCTCTCCCACGTCAAAGTCAGATGTGCTGGGCCTGACTTGTCAGGCGCTTGACAGCAGCGCAACATATTTTTGCTTATATGACAGACAACGATAGTTGCTGTCTGAGCAGT
Organism: Stramonita haemastoma; assembly: GCA_030674155.1. Taxonomy (NCBI): domain Eukaryota; kingdom Metazoa; phylum Mollusca; class Gastropoda; order Neogastropoda; family Muricidae; genus Stramonita; species Stramonita haemastoma. The sequence goes on along the minus strand of CM060344.1, from coordinate 33,314,986 downwards.
CAACGAAAACAAGGAAGAAGAGGATGAAGATGATGAAGAAGAAAAGAAGGAAAAGAGAAAAAGAAGAAAGCAGAAGAAGAAAAGAAAGAAGAAGAAAAGAAAGAAGAAGAAGAAAAGAAAGAAGAAGAAAAAGAAGAAGAAAATAAGAAGAGGAAGAAGAAGAAAAAGAAGGTGAAGAAGAAGAAGAGAAAGAGCAAGAGAAAGAAGAAGAAAAAGAAGAAGAAAGAAGAAAAAAGAAGAAAAAAAAAGAAGAAGAAGAAAAAGAAGAAGAGAAAAAAGAAACAACCCCCCCCCCCCCGAAAAACCCCACACACCACACCTTCAAAAAAACCTCTGCTCCTCCTGTTGCAGACATCGCCTCCGTGATGTCCCGACGCCTGTCCCAGGGGTCGCACCAGCTCTACCCCCCCGACCTGCAGGGCAAAGGGCAGTACGTCTACATGGAGCGCGACAACTCCTCCAACAACGGCTCGCAGTTCGGAGGCTGGCGACGACGGCGGCGACGACGACGCAAGAGACGCAAGAAGCGCAACATCATCCAACCCATCCTGGGGCCCTTGCTCTCGGGCGTAGGCTTCCGCCCCATCAAAAAAGCCCCAGCGGGGGACGTGGCCCGACGCGCCTCAGAATCGTCCCTCCAGAGCAAAGCCTCTCTCCACGGAGGAGGAGGAGCAGTTAGCAGCAACAACGCAGACAACCCCATATTCCGGAGAGGCGGGTCCTCGTCTTCGCTTCCGGGGTGCGACCCGCTTCTAGGGGGGTCGTGTGACGGCACGGAGGTCAGGAGTCACCCTGGAAGAAGCCGGCGGCGCCGCAAGCTGCCGCGCTTAGCTCCCCTGAGCCAGCAGAGGTTGCGGAGCCTGAGCAGCAGCCGCTCGTCCCTGACCCAGTTCGGAGGAGGGATGGGGAGTTTTGCAGGGATGCATTCCCCCTACGCTCACCACCCTCAATACCCGCAAGCCCTGTACCCGCCTATTTACGGCGGGTACGACTACACCCAGTTCTACGCCAGCTTGGGTTACCCGCAAGTGCCGCCTTACCCGTACTGGCCCCCTTACCCTTACCCCCAGTACCCCCAACCTCCCCCTCCCCATCCCCATCCTCCTCCTCCTCATCCTCCCCCTCCTACAGGACCCGGTTCGGATTTTTCCGGGTTGAAACACTCCGGGAGGAGGTGGGGGAGGGGGGGGGACAGTAGGGGGAGGAGGGGGAGGGGGTTCGGTTCCAAGAGCGACGAGCACTCCGGATATGGAGAGGAAAAGGGTGGTGACGGCTTCGACGAGTCGAAGGTCGGAGGTGACGATCGAAACGCAGCAGACGGAGACGATCTCCATGCAGACGATGATGAAATCGACGAGTCCTGAGGCGAAACAGCCCCAGCCACCAGTGTCGGATGACGATGACGATTCCGTCGAAGACTTGAACTCGTCGGAGCTGGAGGATTCGGCTGCTGAGAAAGAGGAGGAGGAAGAGGATGAAGAGGAGGAGGAGGATGAGGAGGAGGATGAAGAGGAGGAGGAGAATGAAAGTACGGCTGGAGAGGCTGAGGATGAGGTGTGAGTGGTTGTTGGGTGTAGGGGGGGGGGGGTTAGGGTTGTGAAGTTGTTTTTTTTGTGATGGTTTGGAACTTTAAAAGCATGTGTGTACATGTGCACACATGCAGTAAGACACACAGAGACAGACACAAATATACTCACACATGCATGCGCGCACACACACACACAGACACACACACACACACACACACACACACACGTGCGCACACACACATACACTTATACACACTCACACACAACACTCACACACACCACACACACACACACACACACACACACACACACACACACACACACACACACACACACACACACACACACACACACACACACAAACAAAAGCATAATGTTTATAAATTCAACTGTTGAAGTGGTGAGGGGAGGTACATGTGAAGGAATAGAATTGTGTGTTCAGGGATGACTTTTTAAATTTTTTTTTTTTTAACGGATGAAGTTTGTGTACAGTGAAACTTTGGTGATCTTTTTTTTTTTTTTTTTTTTTTTAAGTGTTCATGTGGAGAGTTTGCCAAGTGCTAGAATAGCTGTGAAAAAAGTGAACAAAAACTTGAAAGTCGTCAGTTCAAGACCTTACCTTCGTTGAAATAAAACAAAGAAGCACTTGCTTTGGAAAACAGAGAGAGAGAGAGAGAGGAGGAGGAAGGGGCATGGGAAAGAAAGTATTTTGATATGAAGCAAGAATCAAACTTTGACTTTGAATCACACCTTTAATGTGTCCAATCAAAATAAAGGATTTAACATATTGCACTGTGAAATATGTAAGATTAACAAAAAGAAATGATCATTCTTAATGAAATTACACATCCAAATGTGACGCTCCACCACATAAGGAGTCGCATTGCACCAGAGGTCAGTTTTTAGTTATGACAATCTATCAATCTGCAATAAAAAGGCTATTCATTACAAAAAACAGATAAAAAATCTGACAATACTGTGCAAAGTTATTACAAATTGAAATGATAGACTGCAGGATGTGAAAAAATGAGAAACGGGCAAGTTTATTTTCATAACAGGTTGTCAGAATGAGGGCTTAGGTATTTTCAAAACACATTTAAAAGCAAAAGGAATAAAAAAAAAAAAAAAGATAATGCCTTGATATTTCATTACAAGGTAGAATAATGGATATAGTTTAATAATCGATCAAAATCTCAAAATTGACAACTTGACCCCCACCTGCCTTTAATGGCTCCTAGCGCAAAATTGGTAATGTGCTAAGCGACTCATTTCGTGGTAGAGCGTCACAAATATTAGCACTCTGGGTCTGAGGGTCTGTCATCCAGAATGTGCACTCTTGACTCACTCACTCACTCACCCCGGGGGGGCGGATAGCCTAGTGGTCAGAACATTGCACTCGCAATTTGAAGACCCAGGTTCGAGTCCGGTCAAGGAAATTTTCTTCCTGGAGTTAACATCAGTGCTGACTCCACTCTCCCCAAAAGTCCTTCGGATGAGACTTTAAACCGAGGCCCCGTGTGCGAACGCACGCAGAACATCTTGCGCACACGTTAAATCCTGTTCCGCTTTTCGTAAGAGTAGGCCATCGTGTGCCGGTGGGAACAGATGACAATATTTACAAAACTGCATACACACGGGGACCGGATGAAAAAAAGCACATGATTGCTTATTCTGTTATCCTCGATATAAAAGAATAAATAATAATAATAATAATAATAATAACCCCACCTGGGAATCACTGTGAGACTGAAACTGCAACACTACTGAATGAGATGTTTGCGTGTAGGACTGTTTTTCAAGTACCTCGCCATACAGGCAGCCATACTCCAACTTCAGAGGATTTTTTTCTACTCCTTTATAAGGGAAGTGCAGGTTGTTTTTGAAGAGGTTGTCATGGCTGAAGGCATAATCTCAACACAATATTTTACGAGATAACAACATTTTAGTGCAGGCCTTGGCAATGAGCTGACATCAATAACTGACACAGATTTTGGCCTGGGCCAAAGAATTGGTTTTATACTGCTGTTGTTTGCATCTTTCTCAGTCATGTGACCATTCAGTGCCTTGGATTGAATAATCTGCGATTTGTGTATACATGCATGATTAATTTCATACTTTGGTTTGGATGCAGATGTTTTATGTGTGTATGTATATAATTATATATATATGTGTGTGTGTGTGTGTGTGTGTGTGTGTGTGTGTGTGTGTGTGTGTGTGTGTGTGTGTATGTATGTATTCATGTATGTATGTGTGTGTGTGTTGTTGTTGTGTTGTGTGTGTGTGTGAGTGTGTATTATTGAGTGTGTATTATATACATTTATATATTATAATTAATATTTTATTATTGTTATTATTATCGTCATTGTTTTTGTTGTTATTATCATTGTTGTTGTTGATAGTTTTTTTATTTAATATTATTATTGTTGTTCTTCTTATTGTTATCACAACTATTATTATGATCATTATTGTTATTATTAAATGTTGTTGATCATTATTATCATCAGCATTGTCAGATGATATTGACACAAATGATCATCATCATATCACCATCAGTGTTAAATATTCTCTCATCATGTTATATCATAATTGTGACGCTACACCACATAATGAGTGTCATAGCACCAGAGGTCAGTTTTCAGTTACTAACATGCTGTTACCCGTCTTAGTCCTGACCTGGGATTTGCCGACATGAAATAATTCCCTTCCCTGAATCCCGACCCAGATTTGCTGGGATTTACACACAGTAGTTTTCCATCAGGCAGTGACCTTCACCATTCGCTACCACATGCCGAAGCTGTATCAGGCTATAGGTACAAATCCAGTTGTGAGTCTGGAAGTAATTATAGCTGCTGGTATGTACTTAGAAGGAGGAAAAGGCCAGCCAGCATGTGTGCCTGACCTGATTTCGTGATGGAATGTGAAATCTCGAGGCAGTTTGTGTTCGGAGAATCCGAATGCAAGGGGTTATATGCAGTAAAAAGGCTATTCCATACAAAAAAAAATCCCACAGAAAATTGGACAGTCCTATGAAAAGTTATTACACATTAAAATGATAGATTGGGGGAAGTGACAAAATGAGAAATGGACAAGTTTAGCATCGTAACAGTGGTCAGAATGAGGACTTGGGTATTTTTAAACACATTTTAAACCAAAAGGAAACAAACTTATGCCTTGATGCTTCAGTATCAGGTATAATCATAGCTATAGTTTTAAAATCCATCAAAATCTCAAAATCGGCAACTTGGCCCCCCCCCCACCTGCCTAAAAATGGCTCCTAGCAGAAAAGTGCGTCAGGTGCAAAGCGACTCATTTCCTGGTGGAGGGTCACAATTATATGTGTGTGTAAGTGTAGAAGACTTTTAGGCTAAACCCAGAACACAGTGAAGAAGACATAATTCTGGCATAATAGACTCCTACTTGTGTTTGTGATGTTGAAAAAGAGAAGTTGGTGAATCGTTGGAATGAAATACGCTCCTGTCCATTTTTTTTTCTTTTTGTGTGTGTGTGTGTTTTTGTTGAAAGGTGTTGAATCAATGTATGCAGAATGAGGTTTGTTGTGGTATTGTATTTTAATCTAGTATTTTCTCTTTTTTTTCCCCCTCTTTTTTCTTTTCTGATTTATCTCTGTCTCTGTCTCTCTGTCTGTGTGTCTCTTTCTCTCTCTGTCTCTCTGTCTGCCTGCCTGTCTGTGTCTCTGTCTGTCTGTCTGTCTGTCTCCCCCCCCCTCTCTCTCTCTCTCTCTCTCTCTCTCTCTCTCTCTCTCTCTCTCTCTCTCTCTCTCTCTCTCTCTCTCTCTCTCTCTCTCTCTCTCTCTCTCTCACACACACACACACACACACACACACACACACACACACACACACACACACACACACACACACACTCTCTCTCTCTCTCTCTCTCACATGTTCTACTTCTGCATTTCATATTCTATCATTCTTATGGTCACATGTTTCTGTGTACTATTTCATGGTGATGCTTGTTATATCAAAACATTTTACGAGGTGACAGCCCCGATATGGCCTGTGTGGTCGGCAGGGCTATAAACAACATGATTGGATTGGATTTGGATTAAAACAGGAGATTTTATAAATCCTTGTCAAGTTTTATTTTTATTTCATATCCTTTTTATCCAGACCTCTCTCTCTCTCTCTCCCCCTCCCCCCTTACCTCCATTTTGTATATGAATGCAGAAGATGAAATATGCATGTTAAAGATACAGTCATTGATGTAGTCTGCATTAGGGGGGGACGGATAGCCTAGTGGTCAGAACATTGCGCTGGCAATTTGATGACCCGGGTTCGAGTCCGGTCGAGGAGATTTTTCTCCTGGAGTTAACATCAGTGCTGACTCCATTCTCCCCAAAAGTGCTTCGGATGAAACTTTAAACCGAGGCCCTGTGTGCGAACGCACGCAGAACATCTTGCGCATACGTTAAATCCTGTTCTGCTTTTTGTAAGAGTAGGCCATCGTGTGCCGGTGGGAACAGATGACATATAAAACTGCATACACACGGGGACTGGACTCAAAAAAGCACAAGAGTGTTTATTCCATTATCCTCGATATAAAAGAAGAAATCAAATCAAAAATATCATTCATTGAAGAAATAGCTGAAAAACTCAATTTGTCCATCACCTAGTCTTTTTTTTTTTCTTTTCTCTTTTTATTTAGAGGATAATGGATTTTTTTTTTACATCCAGTCCCGGTGTGTATGCAGTTTTGTAAATCTTGTCATCTGTTCCCACCGGCACATAGTAGCCTACTCTCTTACAATGAAAAGCGGAACAGGTTTTAACGTGTGCACAAGATGTTCTGCATGCGTTTGCACATGAGGACTCGGTTTATAGTCTCATCTGAAGGACTGTTGGGGAGAGCAGAGTCAGCACTGATGTTAACTCCAGAGGAAAAATCCCCTCCAAGGGGAATTGAACCCCGGGTCGTCTAATTGCCAGCACAATATTTTGACCACTAGGCTATCCTGTCCCTGTATGAATTGTGTGTGTGTGTGTGTTATATATATATATATATATATATATATACATGTGTATGTGTGTGTGTGTCAGTGTATGTGTGTGTGTGTGTGTGTGTGTGTGTGTGTGTGTGTGTGTGTGTGCATTTTTTTGGGGGGGAGGGGGTATTTGTTATTCGGCTAGAGTTCTGAGGTTCACCAGTGATGAGATTTTTGCATATGCAACCCGTGTTTTTCCTCACCATGAAGGTAGCTGCATTCTGACTGTGGGGATATGTGTGAATGCATGTGTACATGTTCGTTAGTGTTGTGTATGCAGCAGCATTCTGTGTGTGTGTGTGTGTGTGTATGTGCTTTTTATCTCTGTGTGTGTAGAAGTGTTCTTTTGATGGTGTATTTCACTTGCATGTAACATATATATATATATATATATATATATATATATATATATATATATATATATATATGGATATATGGATATATATATATAAATTATATATATATATATATATATATATATATATATATATATATATATATATATATATATATATAATACTATTTAATATGTGAGTGAAAAATCTTGTGCACATGTGAGATCTAGAAAATGCATGTATGTCCTCATTCTCTTGTTTATTTTCGTCGTTATTGAGAATATTACATGTGTGTTATTTCATTATTTATTATGGTATGGTGTGTCCTCAGTAGCATTCACCCCCCCCCCCCCCCAAACCAAAACAAAATGTAAAAGCTAAAGGTAAAGGTGTCCCATAACCTAGGCGGTTGTAGGGGAGCGAGGCGTCAGAGACCTCAGCTTCTCTAGGGGCCAGCATATTGAGGGCGGCGCCCATCTCCTCTCCCTTTTACCTGCTTTACCTTCCCTGACCCTAAAGAGGGCAGGTACCCATTTACAGCTGGGTGAAGTGGGCAACTGTACTGAAGCCAAGGCACGCAATCACCCACTTGGTAACCACGCTCGATGCTGCTTAACCTTAGCTTGGGAAAAGCGAGGGCTCTGACCACTGAGCTGTCCCACCCCCATCCCTCACAAAACCAAGCAAAAGAAAAATATGTAGCCTGTGTTAAATTCCGACACAACGTTCTCCTTGGGTTGAATTCTCAGATGTGGAGCATAGCAGTGGAACTACGATTTATTTTTTTAAATGAAAAAAATTCCCTTTTTGTGGATTTTTTTCATAAATGGATGAAGGAAGTGGTTGGGGGGAGAGAATAGCCTTGTAAGTGGTTAGACCATTTTGCTCTTAATCTAATAGTAATTTAAGGTGCAGGTTTGAGTCTTCGTTGAACTGTCTTTTTTGTGTGTGTGTGTGCTAGTTTCTCGTCTATGCGACCTTTCCTCAGCCCCCTCCCCCTCCCCACCTCCCCAACCATTTAGGTAGCCGTATTCCAACTTCGGGAACAGTTGAACAGTGAGAACCAAGAGATTTTTTTTTTCCTCTGAGAAGTTAAACTCTGGTACTCACTACACTCCACTCTCTCAGAAGTCATTTTCATGAGACTATAAACCAAAGTCTCTGCTGTTCCCATGCCGCTCATTTCAATCTCCCGCCACAGCCATGCGCAGATTTGTTATATCTCATCCTCAGGGTCAGAAGTCCACAGGGAGCCCATCAATATCAGGCTGCCATGGGGCCACCAGCCAGAGAGGCCCT
>CM060344.1:33295061-33304215 GCA_030674155.1 Stramonita haemastoma | reverse complement strand
GTGGAGATGCCTTGCCCACAGCACACCCCCACTCTCTTGGCCAAGAGGGCAATTAGACAGTCAGCATTGGAGATGTTCTCCAAAGGCCAAGTCAGTGTGATAAAGCCCAGGCGCTGAAGACATTCATCAAATTTCTGCCCAATTTCTCGAAAGAGCAGCTGCCTCCTCTGCTGGTTTGGAGGTCATCGTCGAACACGACGGACCCTGATTTGATTTTGATTTGGTTTGATTTATTCTTTCATATCGAGGATAATGGAATCAGCACTCTTGTGCTTTTTTACGTTCAGTCCCCGTGTGTATGCAGTTTTGTAAATGTCATCTGTTCCCACTGGCACACCATGCATGGCCTACTCTTACAAAAAGCGGAACAGGATTTAATGTGTGCGCAAGATGTTCTGAAAGTTTTGTGTGATTTATTCGCTGAATATTTTAGATTACCAGAACATCTGTACTGAAATGTTTCTCCATGGGAATGTCTGGGGCTTTTCAATATAAACAACATCCCCACCGTCTGGAAATTCTGTGCTAGAAATCCCCTCTTTTCTATCACTCTCTTGTTTTCTGCCCTGTTCCCATCATTTCCTCCTTGTCTATTTTCTGCCTTCTTGGTCCATTCTCCTGCCTTCTTTTTCCCCACAAAGATTTAAAAGATGACAATTCTCTCTCATGCTGAAGTCGGATGTGCTGGGCCTGACTTGTCAGGCGCTTAACAGCAGCTCAGCATATTTTTGCTCATATGACAGACAACAGTAGTTGCTGTCTAAACAGTCAACGAAGACACGGAAGAAGAAGATGAAGATGATGAAGGAGAAGAAGAAGAAGACGAAAAAGAAGAAGAAGAAGAGGAAGAAGAAAAAGAAGAAGAAGAAGAGGAAAAAGAAGAAGAAAAAGAAGAAGAAAAGAAGTAGAAAAAGAAGAAAAGAAAGAAGAAGAAGAACAAAAAGAAGAACAAAAAAAGAAGAATTGTGAAGAAGAAAAGAAGAAGAGGAAAGAAGAAGAAAAAGGAAAGCAGAAGAAGAAGAAATAATAATACTAAAAAAGAAACAAACAAACAAAAACAAAATACCCCCCCAGAAAACCCACACCACCAAAAAAACCCACCTCTGTTTCTCCTGTTGCAGACATCGCCTCCGTGATGTCCCGACGCCTGTCCCAAGGGTCGCACCAGCTCTACCCCCCCGACCTGCAGGGCAAAGGGCAGTACGTCTACATGGAGCGCGACAACTCCTCCAACAACGGCTCGCAGTTCGGAGGCTGGCGACGACGGAGACGACGACGACGCAAGAGACGCAAGAAGCGCAACATCATCCAACCCATCCTGGGGCCCTTGCTCTCGGGCGTAGGCTTCCGCCCCATCAAAAAAGCCCCAGCGGGGGACGTGGCCCGACGCGCCTCAGAATCGTCCCTCCAGAGCAAAGCCTCTCTCCATGGAGGAGGAGCAGTTAGCAGTAACAACGCAGACAACCCCATTTTCCGGAGAGGCGGGTCCTCGTCCTCGCTTCCGGGGTGCGACCCGCTTCTAGGGGGGTCGGTGAGCGGCACGGAGGTCAGGAGTCACCCGGGGAGAAGCCGCCGGCGCCGCAAGCTGCCGCGCTTAGCTCCCCTGAGCCAGCAGAGGTTGCGGAGCCTGAGCAGCAGTCGCTCGTCCCTGACCCAGTTCGGAGGGGGGATGGGGATTTTTGCGGGGATGCATTCCCCCTACGCTCACCACCCTCAGTACCCGCAAGCCCTGTACCCGCCTATTTACGGCGGGTACGACTACACCCAGTTTTACGCCAGCTTGGGTTACCCGCAAGTGCCCCCTTACCCTTACTGGCCCCCTTACCCTTACCCCCAGTACCCCCAACCTCCCCCTCCTCCCCATCCCCATCCTCCTCCCCATCCTCCCCCTCCTACAGGACCCGGTTCGGATTTTTCTGGTTTGAACACTCCGGGAGGAGGTGGGGGAGGGGGAGGGACAGTAGGGGGAGGAGGTGTGGGAGGGGGGGGGGGTCAGTTCCGAGAGCGACCAGCACTCCGGATATGGAGAGGAAGAGAGTGGTGACGGCTTCGACGAGTCGAAGGTCGGAGGTGACGATCGAGACGCAGCAGACGGAGACGATCTCCATGCAGACGATGATGAAATCGACGAGTCCTGAGGCGAAACAGCCCCAGCCACCAGTGTCGGATGACGATGACGATTCCGTCGAAGACTTGAACTCGTCGGAGCTGGAGGATTCGGCTGCTGAGAAAGAGGAGGAGGAAGAGGATGAAGAGGAAGAGGAGGATGAAGAGGAGGATGAAGAGGAGGAGGAGAATGAAAGTACGGCTGGAGAGGCTGAGGATGAGGTGTGATTGGGGGGTTGGGGTTGGGAGGTTTTTTTGGTGATGATGATTTGGAACTTTAAAAGCACGTGGGTACATGCACACACACTTACACACACAGACACACAGAGACAGACACAAATATACACACACATGCATGCGCGCACACACACAGACACACACACAGACACACACACACACAACCACACACACACACACACACACACACACACACACACACTGTGACACACACACACACACTGTGCGCACACACACACATACACAACACACACTTATACACACTCACACACAACACACACACACACACACACACACAGACATACTTACACACACACACACACACACACAGACATACTTACACACACACACACACACACACACACACACACATACACACACACAACACACATACACACACACACAACACACACCACACACACCACACACACACACACACACACACACAACACACACACCACACACACACACACACACAACACACACACACACACACACAAAAGCATAATGTTTATAAATTCAACTGTTGAAGTGATGAGGGGAGGTACATGTGAAGGAATAGAATTGTGTGTTCAGGGATGACTTTTTTAATTATTATTTTTTTTAAACACATGAAGTTTGTCCACTGTGAAACTTATGTGATTTTTTTTTTAAAGTGTTCATGTGGAGAGTTTGCCAAGTGCTAGAATAGCAGTGGAAAAAGTGAACAGAAGTGGAAAGTCGTCAGTTCAAAACTTCACCTTGTTGAAATAAAACAAAGAAGCACTTGCTTTGGAAAACAGACACACAAAGAGAGAGGAGGAGGGGGATGGGGGGAGGGGGAAAGAAAGTATTTTGATATGAAGCAAGAATCAAACTTTTAACTTTGAATCACACCTTTAATGTGTCCAATCAAAATAAAGGATTTAACATATTGCACCGTGAAATATGTAAGATTAACAAAAAGAAATGATCATTCTTAATGAAATTACACATCCAAATGTGACGCTCCACCACATAAGGAGTCGCATTGCACCAGAGGTCAGTTTTTAGTTATGACAATCTATCAATCTGCAATAAAAAGGCTATTCATTACAAAAAACAGATAAAAAATCTGACAATACTGTGCAAAGTTATTAAAAATTGAAATGATAGCCTGCACAATGTGAAAAAATGAGAAACGGGCAAGTTTATTTTCATAACAGGTTGTCAGAATGAGGGCTTAGGTATTTTCAAAACACATTTAAAAGCAAACGGAATAAAAAAAAAGATAATGCCTTGATATTTCATTACAAAGTAGAATAATGGATATAGTTTAATAATCGATCAAAATTGACAACTTGACCCCCCCCCCTGCCTTTAATGGCTCCTAGCGCAAAATTTGTAAGGTGCTACGCGACTCATTTCGTGGTGGAGCGTCACAAATATTAGCACTCTGGGTCTGAGGGTCTGTCACCCAGAATGTGCACTCTTGACTCACTGACTCACTCATCCCACCTGGGAATCACTGTGAGACTGAAACTGCAACACTGAATGAGAAGTTGGCATGTAGGACTGTTTTTCAAGTACCTCGCCATACAGGCAGCCATACTCCAACTTCAGAGGATTTTTTTCTACTCCTTTAAAAGGGAAGTGCAGGTTGTTTTGTGAAGAGGTTGTCATGGCTGAAGGCATAATCTCAACACAATATTTTACGAGATAACAACATTTTAGTGCAGGCCTTGGCAATGAGCTGACATCAATAACTGACACAGATTTTGGCCTGGGCCAAAGAAGTGGTTTTATACTGCTGTTGTTTGCATCTTTCTCAGTCATGTGACCATTCAGTGCCTTGGATTGAATAATCTGCGATTTGTGTATACATGCATGATTAATTTCATACTTTGGTTTGGATGCAGATTTTGTATGTGTGTATGTATATAATTATATATTTGTGTGTATGTATGTGTGTGTGTGCGTGTGTATGTATGTATGTATGTATTCATGTATGTATGTGTGTGTGTTGTGTGTGTGTTGTGTGAGTGTGTATTATTGAGTGTGTATTATATACATTTATATATTATAATTAATATTTTTTATTGTTATTATTATCGTCATGTTTTTGTTGTTATTATCATTGTTGTTGTTGATAGTTTTTTATTTAATATTATTATTGTTGTTCTTCTTATTGTTATCACAACTATTATTATGATCATTATTGTTATTATTAAATGTTGTTGATCATTATTATCATCAGCATTGTCAGATGATATTGTCACAAATCATCATCACCATCAGTGTTAAATATTCTCCTTCATCATGTTATCGTTATTGTGACGCTGCACCACATAATGAGTGTCATAGCACCAGAGGTCAGTTTTCAGTTACTAACATGCTGTTACCCGTCTTAGTCCTGACCCGGGATTTGCCGAGATGAAATAATTCCCTCCCCTGAATCCCGACCCTGTATTTGCTGGGATTTACACACAGTAGATATCCATCAGGCAGTGACCTTCACCGATTGCTACCACATGCCAAAGCTCTTATCAGGCTAGAGACACAGAGCCTGTGGTGAGAGTCTGGAAGTAATTATAGCTGCTGGTATGTACTTAGAAGGAGGAAAAGGCCAGCGAGCATGTGTGCCTGACCTGATTTTGTGATGGAATGTGAAATCTCGAGGCAGTTTGTGTTCGGAGAATCCGAATGCAAGGGGGTTATATGCAGTAAAAAGGCTATTCAAAACAAACACAAAAAACCCACAGATAGAAAATCAGAGAATTCTCTGAAAAGTTATTACACATTAAAATGATAGATTGGGGGAAGTGACAAAATAACAAATGGACAAGTTTAGCATCGTAACAGGTGGTCAGAATGAGGGCTTGAGTATGTATAGACACATTTTAAAACAAAAGGAAACAAAACTACACCTTGATATTTCAGTACCAGGTATAATCATAGCTATAGTTTTAAAATCCATCAAAATCTCAAAATCGGCAACTTGCCCCCCCCCCCCCCCCCCCCCCCCACCTGCCTAAAAATGGCTCCTAGCAGAAAAGTGCGTCAGGTGCAAAGCGACTCATTTCCTGGTGGAGGGTCACAATTATATGTGTGTGTAGAAGACTTTTTGGCAAAACCCAGAACACAGTGAAGAAGACATAATTCTGGCATAATAGACTCCTACTTCTGTTTGTGATGTTGAAAAAGAGAAGTTGGTGAATCGTTGGAATGAAATACGCTCCTGTCCCTTTTTCATTTTTCTTTTTTTTTGTGTGTGTGTTTTTGTTGAAAGGTGTTGAATCAATGTATGCAGAATGAGGTTTGTTGTGGTATTGTATTTTAATCTAGTATTTTTCTCTTTTTTTCCCCCTCTTTTTTCTTTTCTGATCTCTCTCTGTTACTCTCAGTCTCTGTCTGTGTGTGTGTGTCTCTTTCTGTCTCTCTCTGTGTCTCTTTGTCTGACGACCTTCCTATCTGTCTGTCTGTCTGTCTGTCTCTCTCTCTCTCTCTCACACACACACACAACACACACACACACACACACACACACACACACACACACACACACACACACACACACACACACACACACACATGTTCTACTTCTGCATTTCATATTCTATCATTCTTATGGTCACATGTTTCTGTGTACTATTTCATGGTGATGCTTGTTATATCAAAACATTTTACGAGGTGACAGCCCCGATATGGCCTGTGTGGTCGGCAGGGCTATAAACAACATGATTGGATTGGATTTGGATTAAAACAGGAGATTTTATAAATCCTTGTCAAGTTTTATTTGTATTTTATATCCTTTTTATCCAGACCTCTCTCTCTCTCTCTCTCCCTCCCTCCCCCTCCCCCCTTACCTCCACTTTGTATATGAATGCTGAAGATGAAATATGCATGTTAAAGATACAGTCATTGATGTAGTCTGCATTAGGGGGGGACGGATAGCCTAGTGGTCAGAACATTGCGCTGGCAATTTGATGACCCGGGTTCGAGTCCGGTCGAGGAGATTTTTCTCCTGGAGTTAACATCAGTGCTGACTCCACTCTCCCCAAAAGTCCTTTGGATGAAACTTTAAACCGAGGCCCTGTGTGCGAATGCACGTAGAACATCTTGCACATACGTTAAATTCTGTTCCGCTTTTTGTAAAAGTAGGCCATTGTGTGCCTGTGGGAACAGATGACATATAAAACTGCATACACACGGGGACTAGACTCGAAAAAGCACAAGAGTGTTTATTCTATTATCCTGGATATGAAAGAAGAAATATAATCAAAAATATCATTCATTGAAGAAATAGCTGAAAAACTCAATTTGTCCATCACACAGTCTTTTTTTTTTTTCCTTTTTACCCTTTTATTTAGAGGATAATGGAATAAGCACTCATGTGCTTTTTTTTTTTTACATCCAGTCCCGGTGTGTATGCAGTTTTGTAAATCTTGACATCTGTTCCCCACCGGCACACAGTGGCCTACTCTTGCGAAAAGCGGAACAGGTTTTAACGTGTGCACAAGTTGTTATGTGTGCGTTTGCACACAGGACCTCGGTTTATAGTCTCATCTGAAGGATGCGTTGTATGCACTTGGTTAGCAACGGTGTGTGTATATGTGTGTTGTGTGATTGTGTGTGTGTGTGTGTGTGCGCACGCGCATGCGCTTTTCTTTAAGGGGGGGGGGGATGCTGTGGTGTTTATTCCTCGGCTAGAGTTCTGAGGTTCACCAGTGGTGAGATTTTTGCACATGCGACCCATGTTTTTCCTCACCATGAAGGTAGCTGCATTCTGACTGTGGGGATATGTCTGAATGCGTGCACACATGTTTATGAGTGTCGTGCATGCATTCTTACTTGTGTGCACATGTTTTTATTTTTTTATTTTAATTTTATTTTATTCTTTTATATCAAGGATAATGGAATAAGCACTTTTGTGTGTGTGTGTGTGTGTGTGTGTGTGTGTGTGTGTGTGTGTGTGTGTGTGTGCGCTCTCTTTATATCTGAGTATGTGCAGAAGTGTTCTTTCGATGGTGTATTTTACTTGCATATATATATATGTGTGTGTTTACCATTTAATATGTACTGAAATTGCACACTGAATGAGAAGTTGGGGTGTATGACTGTTTTTCAAGTACCTCGCCATATAGGCCGCCATACTCCGACTTCAGAGGATTCATGGAAGAATAGACCAGCTTATGGGCCGATAGGGGAAGCAGTGGGCTCTTTCTGCCATGCTTAACTTCACCACATTTGCGAATGTCTTGTCTAAGAAAAAGAGGCAATGGCGTGCAGTGCATTGTTCTAATAGGATAGAGGTTTGTCATTGACCATCAGAAAATGAAAGTGCTATAGTCAGTCTCTATGGACAAGGTTGTTTGAATTAAGGAATCTGGTTTTACCTCATTTTATGTGTAGTTGATGTGGTTTTTTTCCCACAACACAGTGCCCATCCTGGGCTGACCCTTATGGCTGACCAGGGTGTTGATACAAGCAAGGACAATAGAGTTGGTTTTATACCCTGTTTTAATCTGTATGTATATAGTTTTGCACAGTTTTATTCTGAGATTTAAAATGTGACGAGGTGACAGCCCTAATATGGCCTGTGGTGGGTGGGGGGGGGGGGGGGGGGGGCTATAAACAACATGTTTGGATTGGAATGGTTGGGGGGGGGGGGATTTTTTTGCTGCCTCATCTTCTGTAAGGTCCCTGTCCTGCTGTTCCAACACTGCTCATTTCAATCTCCCCGCCACAGCCATGCGCAGATTTGTTATATCTCATCCTCAGGGTCAGAAGTCCACCGGGAGCTCATCAATGTCAGGCCACCGTGGGGCCACCAGCCAGAGGGGCCCTGCACTGCTGCTGGGTCACTTTGGTGGTGTTCAGTGGTGCCTGTTCTGAGCTAACATACCTGTATTTTTGTGGTTTTTTGTTGTGGGTTTTTTTTTTGGGGGGGGGCGGGGGTATAAGCCACACTGTCATACAACACACATGAACACAGGTCCGTAATTGCTTAAGCTATAAGCCAGTTTATTCAATAGTTTGTATCAGTATTGCTTTAAGAATGTAGAAGTAAAGGAGGGGAAACACATTGATAGTTAAGGTTCAGGAAGGGTGGATTAGATAGATGACAGAAATAGGTTAAGAGTCTGTGAATTCCTCTCTTGTCTCACTTCACCTGGTCTCACCTTTTGGTGTCAGCAGGTATGGCAGTGTTGGCTGCTGCATTCAATTCAGTAACTAGAGAGAGAAAGAAAGAGAGTGAGAGAGAGAGAGAGACAACTAGGTTCAGCTTCATCTCTTCTTTTATGATAAACATCAGCAAATATTCGCTTCTATTCTGAAGCTTCCTCAGGCTGAATGGATTTTGTAACATCAATAGTAAACTGCGCACACACGGGCGCGTGCACGCACGCACACTCGCACGCACGCACAGACAGACAGACAGACACACACACACACACACACACACACACACACACACACACACACACACACACACACACACACACACACACACACACACACACACACACACACACACACACAGCTTCAGGATAGTTCTAAGCAAAAATATGCTGATTTTTATTATAAAAGAAGAGAAGAAGCTAAACACAGTTGTGTTTTTTATTTATTTATTAATATTTTTTACTGTTTTATCTCAACTGTGTGTTTGAATTGGAGGGAGTGGTTCCCAGCAGAATTGTGGGTTTTAATTAAGACATATATATATAGAGAGAGAGAGAGAGTGAGAGAGAGAGAGAGAGAGAGATCTGTGTATGTGTCTGTGTGAGTGAGAGAGAGAGGGGGAGAGAGACTGTGTTTGCACGTGCAAACATGCATGCATGTGTGTGTGCGT
>CM060344.1:33277561-33280061 GCA_030674155.1 Stramonita haemastoma | reverse complement strand
CCCGTCCCCGTTTATTTATTTTATTTTATTTTTTTAAACGTTTGTCCCTCGGCAAGAGCTCCGATATTCATCAGTGGTGAAATTTTTGCGTATGCGATTGTTTTTGTTGTTGTTGTTGTTGTGTATCAATCATGAAAGCAGCCGTATTCTGACTTCGGGAAGATTCCAGTTTAGCACAACTCATTTTTATACAAGCCATACTGAGATTGTCTCCGTGGGCGTGCGCGCGCGCACGCACGCACACACACACACATCACACACAACACACACACACACTGCGCACGCACACACACACACACGCGCACACATACACACACACACACACATTCAATAACTTATGCGATGCTAGAGTTATTCACATTTGGCAGGTTTATCAATCAAAAAACGCAAACTGAAATGATACGGACACGTCCCACGAACATCATGACTGGCCAAGACTGTCCTACAGGGAACAGCACAAGGAGGGAGACGAAGAGAACAGAAAACGATGGGAAGACAACATCAGAGAGTGGACTGGCCTTGACTTGCTACAGAAAGCTGAAAAAACAACAAACCCAAACAAACCCACGAGGATGGAGGAAGCTGTTTGCAAAATCTTCAGTGGTGCCCCCAACAGTCTACTGGACATGGGAATAGGCGAGGTGAGTTTCATCGATTATACGTTAGTCCACATAGGCCTTTCAATTCCATGCACTGGACAGTGTATGCAAATTCTTAGTAGGTCTAGTCTTAAATTACTGTTCTGCACCTATTAATACAAAACTCCTTAACAACTCTCTCTCCTCTCCTCTCTCTCTCTCTCTCTCTCTCTCTCTCTCTCTCTCTCCTCTCTCTCCTCTCTCTCTCTCTCCCCTCTCTCTCCTGGGACTGGATGTAAAAAAAGCACACGAGTGCTTATTTATTTTCCTCGAAAAAAAAAGAATTTGCCTTGCCTTCTCTCTCTCTCTCTCTCTCCTCTCTCTCTCTCTCTCTCTCCTCTGTGTGTG
Source organism: Stramonita haemastoma (assembly GCA_030674155.1). NCBI lineage: Eukaryota > Metazoa > Mollusca > Gastropoda > Neogastropoda > Muricidae > Stramonita > Stramonita haemastoma. The sequence continues at coordinate 33,279,075 of CM060344.1, read as the reverse complement.
TGTGTGTGTGTGTGTGTGTGTGTGTGTGCACGCGCTGTGTGTGTGTGTGTTGTGCGCGCACGCGTCGTGTGCGTGCGTGCGTGCGTGCGTGCGTGTGTGTGTGTGTGTGTGTGTGTTCCTTTCTATTTCTATCTCGTAAACAGTTTCTTATTTTGGAACTAATCCCCCCCCCCCCTCCCACCCTCTTCCACACCCCGCCATAATAAATAATAATACACACTCATAGTACTAAACCGGTACACCAACAGTCAGTACCTAAGCAATGCGCGGGCACCGCTAAGCCTAGCACAAACCCCCACCAGTACAATCACCTCTCACACGTACACCAAAAAGAAAAAATATCGATCGATCCCATCACATGACGCATTTGAGGCCTATTTCTGTGACGTAGAAGTTTCTGCATAACAAACAGGTTGTTGACTCACTTCCAGCTACGGAAATCGACGAGTAATCCCGACGTGAGCTCATATCTATAATTAGAAGCATTCGGGCGACCAATCCTTTTTGAACGGGCAAGCAGCGGCTCTCTACTCCGCGCGTGTGTGTCTGAAAGTAGTCCGCAGCCAATCGCCGCGAGGATGTCACGTGGTTGGACGTGGCCGCCATGTTGTTGCCCACGTAGCCTAGCGTGGGAACTGTGGTGGCACGATCGGGGCATTCATTGAGTGGATTTTGCTGATGCAACGAAGTCTCAACGTTTTTTCGGGTCAGGTCACCGACCAAGTCTTGAATACGTGTACATACACACACATCACACACAGTTTTGCCTTGTGGTTGCATCACCATTTTTAACTAGATAGATCACGCCATTACTGAAGCTAAACAACGTAAAATAAGACGACGAAGACCACAGAAAATAATGATTTTTTTTTAAAAATTAGTCTTTTTTTTTTTTTTTTTTTACGTCCAAGAAAAGCTCTTTGCTGTAAGATGGATTCACTGAAACACTGTGTGTGTGTGGTGTGTGGTGTTGTGTGTGTGTGTGTGTGTGTGTGTGTGTGTGTGTGTGTGTGTGATGTGTGTGATTTATTTTATTCTTTCATTCTTTTATTCGAGGGAAATGGAATTTTTAATTTATTTACTTTATTCTTTTATATCGAGATAATGGAATAAGCACTCATGAGCTTTTTCTTTTAACATCCATTCCCCGTGTGTATGCAGTTTTGTGAATTTTGTCATCCGTTTCCACCGGCACACAATGGCCTAACTCTTCCGAATAGCGGAACGGGTTTTAACTGTGCAGAAGATGTTCGTTCGCACTCAGGATTTCGGTTTATCGTCTCCCGAATGACTTTTTTTTTTTTTGGGGGGGGGGGGGGGGGGGGGGGGGGGGGGGGAGGCACGTGTTAACTCGGGAAGAATTCTGCGTCGCAGAAGAGACTCGGCACTGGTGGGTGTGTGTGTGTGTGGTGTGTGGTGTGGTGTGGGTGTGTGTGGGGGGGGGGGGGGGGGGGGGGGGGGGGGGGGGGGGGGGGGGGGGGGGGTGGTGGGGGGGTCGTGTGTTTTGAAAATTT
>CM060344.1:33257561-33272561 GCA_030674155.1 Stramonita haemastoma | reverse complement strand
TAATAATAATAATAATAATAATAATAATAATGTACTGAAATATCAACAGCAGCATAACAACATAATAATAAAATAATAATAATGGAAATTAATATAATATTATAATATAATACTGGCAATAATATAATTATAACAAAAATGTCTGCTATCAACACTACATTACAACTACATATACATAATTAATTATACTGACTGATGATAATACTGACTAATATTATAACAAAAGCTGCTGCTACTACTACTACTACTACTACTACTACTACTACTACTACTACTACTACTACTACTACTACTACTACTCCTGCTGCTGCTTTCCTACTACTACTACTACTACTACTACTACTACTACTACTACTACACTAACTACTACTACTACTACTACTACTACTACTCTAGTGATGATTATGATGATAATGGAAATGATAATAATAACAGTGGTAAGAGAAGAAACAGAGGTACAATACTTATGGTTATGGTGGTGGTCGTCTCATCATCATCATCATCATCATCATCATCATCATCATCATCATCATCATCATCAATATTAATAATAGTAATAATAATGGCAATAGCAATAATGATCGTAATAATAATAATAATAAAAGATCTACTACTACTACTACTAACTACTACTACTACTACTACTTACTACTACTACTACTACTACTACTACTACTACTACTACTAATATAATTATGATGATAACAATGATAATAATTATGAGGGAAAAGAAAAAGACAACGACAACGATGAAGAAGAAGACTGAAACCCCCCCCCCCCCCCCCCCCCCCCCCCCACAAAGAAAACAACAACAACAAAACAAAATAAACATCCCAAACAAAAAACAAACCAACTTAAAAAAACAACCCAACAACAGAAGAAACAGAAAATGAAGAGTAACAACAACAGCATGCACCCACGCGTGTACACGTGCGTGCGTGCGTGCGTTCGTGTGTGCGTGTGTGTGTGGTGTGTGTGTGTGTGTGTGTGTGTGTGTGTGTGTGTGTTGTGCGCGCGCGCGCGCGCGCGCTTGCGTCCTCGCCCGCGCAGGATAGTCAAAAAGTCATTCAAAATAATAATTATTGTTTTGCTTCCTCTCACGTTCATATATCTTGTTTATGTACTATATCTGCGCGTCTGTTGTAAAGTTCGATCTGCTGAGTACACTCCCAGAAGTCCTTTATATACGTAAAGTGGTAGGCACAACAATATTATTATTTATGTACGTGTAGACTTATCTCTGTGACGTTAAAATAAAAACCTCCAATGATATTGATCGCTTGGTGCTCATAATATAATCCCGCCTCATGTTTGTTTGTTGCTTTCACTAGGTGGTGGCTGACAGTTTGTTAGCATTCGTGAAGTTTCCAGCCTTCATGGGTTCTTTCATGTTCCTAAAAACAGTTCGTGTGCGGCTAATTACGTCAGAAACCAACACCGCAACCGTGACCCCGCCAGGTAGCCTGGCTTATCCATATATGGCAAGTCGGTTTGACGTCATAGTGCGTTTGTTTTCAACCAATGCATACAAAGTATTTTGTGCAAGCATCCGCGTGTAACTGGGGCAATATAGTGCCATGTTCTTATTGTATAAATATATTTGTTGCTTGCGCTGAATTTTACTTTGATACATATTATAAGCCTAAAAGAGTAAAGTTTTAAGCTCATGTTTAAAATAGTTTTATTTCATCGACTATAGAATAACTTCGTATATGTTTAAAACGGTCGCGGATGTAGAACCCAGAAGGTGTGCTCCGCCCAATAAACGCACATTTACACCACAACGGTACAATGGCGTCTGCTAGTTGGAGCCTGAAGATGCAATAACCAAGAAGGGTCTGGAAATAGCCCTTCCCAGGTTTTCAGGTCGTCAGGTTTGCTCCACGTCCAACCCATACACATCGTGAGTGTTGAATGAAAAAGTTGTTGGTTTGACCGGCTGTAAAATTGACAGTTCGTCAGATCGGTAGTCCACAGCTGACTACTAGCCTAGGCTACCCTACTTGCAACTTTTCCCACTTCGTCAGTTTTGTGTGAAGTTACCGGCAAAAGCATCAACCCTCGAGAAAAAAAAAAAAAAAAAAAAAGCAACCTGGATTAGATCTTCTTAAACCTGGGAAAGGGGGTTGTGCGGTAATTTGTGAAATTTCCCTACACCAAGCGACTCGTTGTCAAGTCTTTTCAACAAAGACTTGCTATTTGTTTCTTTGTTCCGCGTCAAATCGAAAATGCACTGATGGATTATTTCGGTCAGACGAAGAATTGAGTCATCCTATTCCGGACGTCGCAGGAGATTACATTCCATAACACCTGTGCAACATCAGAATTGCGACTGTCGACTTCTGAATCTACCTCATATGCAGTTTTGACGACTGTCGACGTTGGACCAATACTGCCTTATTTCTACGGACTGAAATTTTCATCTGTGATAACTTCCAAGATTACATACGTGTGGGCTGAGAGAGAATGCGCAGTATGTGTATATAATCTGCCTTGATGAAAGACTGCGTGCTGAGTATTGTGTGTTAGTTTTTTTGACAATATTGACGTTGGTGCTATCTGATCTCAAAGTAGTATTAACATTAATTAAGAAAGTGATTTTGTAACTCCGCTGACATCAGTGTTGGAAGCCAGCTCACAAAGACTTCAGCCCGTCTAAAACAAAGCCGCGGCATCAACAAAGGCTTGTGGAGTTGTTAGCCTAGAGCCTAGCGGTAGTCTTTGTTTCCCAGCTCCATTGATAGGGGTTTGATGAGCTTCCCAGAAAACACGCCCAGGCTGTTCATCCGTCATGGGCCTAAGAAGAAATTTCCCGATCCAGAGCCGAATTTGGGCAATTTATCTCCAGATGTGGACAGATTACCCTCTCTGACAGGAGCCAGTGCGGGGATGAATGTTTGAAGTTGGGCAACTATGTGTTGTTCAGGCAGGAGGACAAGTTGAGGCTGGAAACAGTGTACCAGGCCATTGACACCACCACCTGTGAGCAGTTTCACATGCAAGGTGTGTATATAATTATATATTATATATAACATAATGTGCATTTTCTTTGGTAAAGTTACATCATGTCAGTCATTCTCTCTGCTAGAGCTCTCCCTGAGTCTCAGTCTCCTCTCTCTCTTGGTCGTCAGCTCTTTGTGTGTGTCTGTCTTGAGGTAGTTTGTGTGTGTGTGTGTGTGTGTCTCTCTGCTGTCTCTCTTCTCTGTCTCTGTTCTCCTCTGTTCCTCTCTGTCTCTCTCTGTGCTCTTCTCTCTCTCACTCCTCTCTCTTCTCTCTTCATCTCTCTCTGTCTCTCTCTTTCTAGCCTCTCTCTCTAGCTCCCCCCCCCACCCACCACTTCCCACCCCCCTTCCCCCACACCTCCCACTCCCAGTCCCTGATTCAGTGATGTTTGTTGTCAGTTTTTATAATACATAATTATTACATGTCATGTAGTGTTGTTGTGTAGGCCTAATGTATATATTTTGGGCCATGTTTGATCAGTATGTCAGCTGTGTCAATATCCATGTCTACCTTTTTTAGTACCCAGCTTGGCAGGTTTACACTATTACAGGTGGAGTCTTTGTCTGTCTGCATGTCAACATTAGGCCTACAAATACAATACATCATCTTTTTCGGGTCTGTTTCTCTTTGTGTTTTGCCCTTTCTGTCTCTGACTCAGCCTGTCTCTCCTCCCCCCTCCCCCTCCCCCCTCTATCTCATCTGCCACCCACTGTTTTTCACACACACACACACACACAGTGACACACACACACGTGACACACACACACACACACACACACACACACACACACACACAACAACACACACACACACACACACATGCACACACATGCATCTGCACATGCATGGGTGGATGCAAACGTGCCGCACACACACACACACACACACACACACACACACAACAACACACACATCGCACATGCATGGGTGGATGCAAACACAAAACACACACACACACACACCAACACACACAGCAGACACACACACACACAACGCACAACACACGCACACACACACACACACAGCACATTCACACACACAGCACAGCAACAATTTAATGTAGCACACTTGACACTGACAAATTTCTAATAATTATGAGACAAATATCTTTTTTTTTTTTAATTTTATCTCCTTTGCACATGTATTACATTATTTCTGTTGAAGTGAAATACACAACTTGTGTAGGATTTTGGTGAACTTCAAGTCTTTTAAACTGAAGTATCTATGGTGTTGTTTCTAAAAAAACAACACACCACACCCACAAACACAACACACACACACACACACACAACCACACACACAACACACACACACACACAACAGTGACACACACAACGGCAACAACTCACAGTCACACAGTCATTGTCACATTCAGAAAGGTATTAAAGTAACAGACAGAAGAAAAGGGGGGTGGGAGGTAGACAAAAGTGATGTATCATAACATCAAAGTTGTCCCAGACTTTGGAGGCATGACATTTTCTGAAAAAGGGCAAGGCATATATATCGGGGGTGCTGTTATTTCACCTTTTTGTAAAATTAATTAGCACTTTTTTTTAAAAAGTTCTTTTTTGGTATCTTTGGGAAAGTTCTACTCACTCCAAAAATAATCATCGACCATAGATATTTATGGAATGATCTCTCCCCCCCCATAAAAAAGTTCTAGAATTGGGCCAGTTAAAAAAAAAACACCCACCACCAAAAAAAACAAAGAAAAGAACACCACATGCAGAACGTCAATGCTGAATTCAGGACCTGTGAGTGTGACCAGACTGAACATAACAGTAACACAGGTTTATAAATATAATAAATCTTATCTAGCCCCCAAACCAGCTAAACGCAGTTCTTTCTAAAAACACAAACTAGGATGGTGTCTGTCTGAAAGTGATGAACTGTGCTGTGCACTCCTTTCATCCCCCCCCCCCCACTCCCCCCAGGCCCTCCCCAGAAGCAGACTTGTGTCCTGAATCTGAAGTGAATGTCTTGGTTCATTACAAGCTGTGTGCCAGGGATGGGGACTAACTAAGCACTGGTGGTGGGTGGGAGGGGCAGGCAGGAAAAATGAACTGAAGCAGATCAGAGAAGTTTTAGTGTAGAGGAATGCAGCCTTTGGTCAGTGTTGTGTTAGCAGTAAGAGAACGAACTCAATGCCCTTCCTCTCACATCCTAAGCCTAAGAGAAGACACACCTATACTATACATCTATCTACAGACAACAGCTGTTAGGGCCTGTAAAACTCGCACTAGTTGACTGCTCAAGCTCTTGGATTTACCTTCAAGCCTGTGGTGTGGACGTCTGACTGGCAGGGGCCGAGCCCTTTTTGTCTTGTTCATTGTGAATACATAATTTGTTATTTTGGTAGAGGAAAGGTCACAGCTAGTGGCTGGAAATAAATTCATTTGCATAATTTCCTGTTCAGCTTGTCCCTTCAGTAGGAAACAGGACAGTGTGGCTGGTTGTTGTAGTAGGAGTAGGAGAAGTAGTGGTGGTGGTGGAAGTGTGGGGAGTAGGAAATAGGGGGTGGGGGGTGACCTTCGTGGTGTAGTATAGTGGTGGTGTCTGTGTGTGTGTGTCGTGTGTGTTATATATTGCGTAGTTTTGTATGTGAGGCTTGTTGAGGTCAGCTTGTGCTAGTTTTGTAGCATGACTGGAGAGTTTGCTGTCACATCGTCTGTCTGATGCAGACAGACCATGCATGCAACATTGACACGTTTGTCTTGTTCTTTCCTTTGATGTGTGTACATTCACCTCTTCCCTTTTTTTTTTCTTTTTTTTTTTTTGGATTAGGCCTATATGTAAGTTGATGTGTGACCTATTTTTAAAACTTTAAAATATTTAGGTTTTGATGATTCTGATTCATGTGTAATAGCATCAGTACTACTACTAGAAGTAGAATTGATTTTGTGTGGTTGCCCCCCCCCCCCCCTCTCTTTATTTTTTGGTTACAGTATACCAAAAAAAAAACAACCTGAAAAAGAAACACAAAAATGAAACCAGCAAAAAAAAAAAGGGGGGGGGGGGGGGGGGTCAGCTTTGAACACCACCAGGAAGAGAGTTTATAAAATTCTCTCTCTCCAAAATAACACACACACAAAAAAAACCAACCCCCAAAAATTATTAGATTATAAATATTCAAACTCGTTTTATTTTCCCTTCCTCATGTATACATACTGTCGCAACTGCATAGCCTGTAGCCCAGTGTAGGTGTCATGGTTTGTTTTCAACACAACTTTCACAAGCCAGTGCAAAGGAAGTTCTACATGTATACATCATGAATACATACATGTGTGATAGTTCATTCACCTTGAAGCAATGACCAAGCAAGTGATAACACGCAGGCATTAATGCACACTAACTAAGTTACCATTAACGATTCAAAGCAGGTACTCGTCTAGCTGACTGCTGTGTTGACAGTTGTGGTGCAATAGTTAAGGACCAAGAGTAGTAGGACTTCGCCTAGTGGCGTGATTTATTGCAAGTCATGGGGCCAGCTTGGCCCCAGCCCGCTGAAGTCACTCCACAGGTAGAGCGAGTGAATGAGGACAGTCAGTGATGGTGCAATGCCAGTACAACTAGCCAGTACCCTGAACCAGGGGATTGCAGTTCACTGTGCAATGTTCACTGTAGTTTAGTCTGTTAGTGTTACTTCAGGTAGTTTACAACATCAAAAGCAATGGTACAGTCATACAACATTGCATTCATTGGTGGTGTGGCCTGTCTAGCCTGCCTCCTGATGCAAGATTGTGGCTTGATTTAAATACATGTTCACTTGAACTTAGGATTTAGTTATAGATAGATCTAGATTATAGACCAGACTTATACTGGTTATAGAGTTCCAACTTCAACTTGGATTAAAAAAAAAAAATTAATATAAAGAAGCTCTAGAAATAGTCCTTGCTTAGGGAAACACCCTGAACTACTACAGTTTAAATTGGAAAAAAATGTTCTCTGACAGTCAGTGCATGTATCTGAGCAAGGTGGATATATAGTTTTTCATGGTCAACTTAAAAAATTATTTTTATTCCTTTCTCTTTTTTTTTTCTCTTCTTAATTCTTGCCTCAGCTTATAATTCATTAAATGGCTTAAGGTTACATTACAAGTTTACGAGTGTGAATTTTTTTTATGCAGAGGAGATCAACCTCAGCATTTTCCTCTACTGCTCACACCCTATCTCTAGTAAAAAGAAAAAGAAAAAAAATTTTAAAAAACCTCTCCCCCCCCCCCCCCCCCAAATAAAAAAAGTTTTCTAAAAAACACTTATTACTAATAACTGGAAAATGGACTCTATAATTTATTTATTTAGCATCACAAACCCCAGGGGCAGTTTTTCACACTATTTTTCTTAAGTTTTTGTGGCCACAAAGTCTGACCCTATGTGTTATGTGTGTGTGCAGGTGTTCCCCCTCAAAGGCTACAGAGAGGCCCTGTCAGCCTACTGGCAGGTGGACGACCACGAGCACATCGCGGCCAGCTCCCAGATCCTCTTGGGGCAGACCCAGGCCTACGTGCTGTTCCCCAAGACCTACGGGACCTGCACTCCTACGTGCGGGAGAAGAAGCGCCTGCAGGAGAGCGAGGCCCGAAAGCTGTTCCGCCAGATCGTCTCCGCCATCTGCCACTGCCACGACAACGGCGTCATCCTCAGGGACCTCAAGCTCCGCAAGTTTGTCTTCCAGGATGAGGAGAGGTGAGGTGGATTTAATAATATGATAATAATAATACATGGAATTTATATATGGTGATATATCTTGCAAAAACAAATTTATCAAAGCGCTTGCATTGTATGACCGATACAACACACAGACAATCAACAACAATGACTAGTTTAGAACAATTTTGTCGTATTTGGCATCCGATTCCAACTGTTGGCTGTGTTGCATACCTGTATAATTTAGTTTAAATAATAATGATAATAATAACAGGGAATTTAATTTTAGTTTGTGCTATATTTTGCAAAAACAAGTCAATGCGCTTGCATTTGACCTATAGATACAACACACATGCAACCAATAACAATCAATAGTTTTAGGAAAATCAAATGTACACACACACTTTTAAAAGAGATATATCAAATTTTAAATGGGATGCTTTCACTTTTTGCAAAGTTTCATATGTGTACTGTTAAAAAAAAAAATCCATTTGAAAAAATAGTTCTGGTAGTTATGAAGAAATGGGGTTTGATTTAGTGAGTAGAACCTTATTATTATTATTTTTTTTAAAGCAATGTCTGTGTTGCATGTTTTCCTCATTATTGTCAAATATTAATATTATGCATGGTCAAAAAAAAAATTTCAAGTTTTAATTACAGTGCAAATGAATGTTGTATGCTGATAATATATTATATAACCACAAGTCTTGGCTAAATGAAAATAGTCAACTTCAGTTGATGTGCATTAAAGGTAAGGTAAAGGTGTTCCATAACTTATGTGGTCATAGACATAGGGGAGCAAGATGTCAGAGACCTCAGCTTCTCTGGAGGCCAGCATATTGAGGGCGGTGCCCATCTCCTCTCCCTCACTGCTTTACCTTCCCTGACCCTAAAGAGGGCAGGTACCCGTTTACAGCTGGGTGAACTGGGGGGACTGTACTGAAGCCAAGGCGCGTAAACGGTCACCCATCCACTTGGTAACCACGCTCAATGCTACTGCTTAACCTTAGCTTGGGGAAAGCGAGTGTCTGACCACGGAACTATCCTGTCCTCAGATTTAGCATTACGGATGTGAATTAATGAACCCACTTCTAACCACACTGCGATAGACTGGCGTCCTATCCAGGGGGGAGTCTATGACTCTCAGTCGCTTTTAAATGCCACAGAAACCGGGATAAGCACGGTCTGATGAGCCTTAGGCTAGGGACAGACTTTAACTTAACTTTAACCACATTGCAGTTTGAAAGCTTAATATAACAACTCACATTGACCTCTCTCTCTTTCTCTGCCTGTCCACAGAACCAGGCTTCAACTGGAAGGGCTGGAAGACGCGGTGGTGCTGTCGGAAGACGACCAGGACGTGCTGAAAGACAAACACGGCTGCCCGGCCTACGTCAGCCCTGAAATCCTCACGGCCAACGAGACGGGGTACTCGGGAAATCGGCCGGACGTGTGGAGCCTGGGCGTGATGCTGTACACCATGCTGGTGGGGAGGTACCCTTTCCACGACTCCAACCCATGGCGCTGTTCGGCAAGATCCGGCGGGGCCAGTTCCACCTGCCGGACTGCCTGTCCCCAAAGCCAGCTGCCTGATCCGCTGCCTGTTGGGAGGGACCCCTCGGAGCGCATGAGTGCCGGAGACATCCTGGCCCACCCCTGGTTCCGCTGCGTCCCTTCCCTGCGTCGCCCGGCCAGCAGCAGCACTCCTCCCTGCAGGTGGTGCCCGAGGTGCCTCTGCCTCTTCCCCCCCCTTCAGTCCTTCCTCCAAGACTGGTGGTTGCTGTCGTGAGAGAAAGAAAAAAACAAAAAAAATTTGGGACTGGCCAGTGTTCGCTCTCCGCATTTTTTCTTCTCGCCCCTCCTCCTTCCTCCTCCAGGACTGGTGGTCGCTGTCGTGAGAGAAAAAAAAACAAAAATTGGACTGACCAGTGTTGGCTGTCCAACATCTCCTTCCCCCTCCTCTCCCCCCCTCTCTCCCCCCCCCCCCCTCCTTCTTCCTCGCAGGACTGGTGGTCACTTTCATGAGAAACAAAAATATGGGACTGAGCCAGTGTTCGCTCTCCACATCTCCTCTCCCCCTCCTCTCTCTCCTCTCCTCTCTCCCTGCCTCCCATCCCATCCTCCCCATCCGTGCTGTGTTCAGTCCCTCCCTGACTTGTACTGTACTGTACTGTCGGTCTCCCCCCCTTCTGCCGAAGACAGTGGTCGTCTCATTCTCAGGAAGACGAAGCCTAGGCTGGCCCAGTGACTTCGGGGTTTATATTAATTATTATTATATATTCATTAGGATTCATCCATACCATCAGGTTTGCTGACCACAATCACAGAAACTGACAGAGCAGACAGAAAGGACAAGACTAGGACAGGACAGAAGGACAGGAAGGACAGGACAGGACAGTCATTTTCCTGAACACTTGTCGTCCTCAACAAGCCTAGGGTTGGAAGAGCAGGATGGTGATCATCGCCATTTGTCATCAACAATCAAAACCATCTCTTGTTACATCATCATCATGCTTCCCTCTCCCCCCCTCCAGCTTCTCCCCCCCTCCATCTCTCCCCTCCTTCAATCCACGCCAAAGCACAGTTCGAACAACCCTTAACCCGGTGTGAACGAAACAAGAACGATCTGTTGCTTATGCTGGTTTTTCATCTTTCACCATCTCCCCCCACATTGGAAGGAAGGAAGGAAGATGTGAGATGAAGCTGAACCCTTGTGAAAAGGGTTGGTATTGAACAAGTTATCCAGACACAAAACTTGCCATCGTTTTTCATTTCTGGTGTCACATTTCAGCGTGCAAAGACAGAGAGATGAAACGGGATAGCTGGCCAGGATGTCTTCAGACTGCAAGAAAAACGTCTTTCATTAAATTAATCATTCAGTTCCATGAATGCAAAACTTTCGAAAAAAGGACATGTCATACATGTGTGACATGGAGACATTACTCAGCTACGTGTGTTCAAACACTTGAAATGCGAAGCCAAAGCAGAGAATGGGGTAGACTGTGTGTGTATACATGTTCGTATGTACGTACGTATGTCCACACCCTCACACGTACGTATGTGTTCGCATACAAGCGCTGACTCCGCAGTACACCAAAAAAAATCAGCCATTAATAGTGAGTGCTGTCGGTTCTGTGGGCAAGTATTGACATTGCAGCAGTAGTGGGGGTGATCCATGATTGTGACTTGTGTGTGTGTGTGTGTGTGTGTGTGTGTGTGTGTGTGTGTGTGTGTGTGTGTGTGTACACATGTAACTATCTTTGAATGACATGAAGTGAGTGAGAATGTTTGGAGGGGGGGCGGGGAAACCTCTGCCAAAATGTGACTGGACTTGCACAGTGCTTGTGTGAAGTACGGGGTGTCTGATTGAGTATACCTGGTTTTTGGGTTGTGATCTCTTTTTTTGTCGGTTAGTTAAGTGTGTGTGTGTAAATCTGAAGTTAAAGGGTTGTGTGTGTGTGTGTGTGTGTTGTGGTGTGTGTGTGTGTGTGTGTGCTGTTCTTTGAAAATAAATCGCAAAATATCTCCAATGATTTGAAGGATCAGGCCAGGAGGCCAAAGTTGTCATGTTAATTCAGTTGGTACTCTTTGCCACATCAAGCTGCCACTCTCGTTTTGTGATTACAGAGATCATATTTAGAAATAGGGCTTGAGCCTAAGGAGATGATCATTTGCTTTGTCTTCAAGGCACTGGAATTGGAAATGATCTCATTTCAGATGTCAGTATTTAACTTTAAGTAGAAATACTATGAAGTTTATAGAAACAGTCTTAATAAAATAATTTTTTTACAGTTGTGTCCTCTGGCTGCTCATGCTGTTTCAGAATTCAGGAGAATGGAAAGGAAAACAGTTCATCAGAATATTATGTTTGTGCCATTCAGAATCAGCAGATGCTGAGAATGATTATTTTTCCCTGATTACCACGATGGCAGCTTAGCGTAAAGACAATGTTGGAATTAATAATAATAATACATGGAATTTATATAGCGCTATATCTTGTAAAAACAAATCAAAGCGCTTGGACTCGACCCTCACAACAAACAACCAATGACAATAAATAATTCTAGCAAATTAGAAAGCACACACACACGCGCGCGCGCGCCACACACACACACACACACACACACACAACACCACACACACAAAATCTTATAAAAAAAATCTTTAAAAATCTTGCAATATATTAAGCAAAATTACATTAATCTTGCAATCAAACATTAAACAAAATTACTCATTTTTTTCTTCCCTATTTTAGTTAAACTATTTAATTAAAAAAACAAACAACTAAGTGAATTGTGTCATGAAAGAGATGTGTCCATAATTTCATTTTGTACTGTGTGTATACATGTATGGCAGCAGTGAGATCAGATTGGCACTGAATTTGACCAGCAGTGAACTGTAGACATACTACTACTTCACTGTGGTCTGAAAGAGCGACCGCCTGTCTCACCTGTACATTCATTTTACACATATGTGTGTGTGCACATACATGCACACACACACACACACACACACACACACACACACACACACACACACACACACACACACACACACACACACACACATTTGTAGTACATTTCTAGGGAGTAGTAGAATAGAAAAAAAAAATTCATGCACTTTGAGTATGCCACCACATCACATCACACACACTGACACAGACCACATGCATTTTTACTTCTTGTTTTTCATTCATTAAACCATGGCACTGGAGACTCATGAGGATTTTGGAGATGTTTGTGTTTTGTTTTCAAAGAGCTGAAGCATCAATAACTGATACATGATACTATATATGACTGAAAGATTTGGTTAATATTGAATTGACTGTTTGAAGAAACTATTGAAAGAGTGTGAAAATAGAATTATTGGATGTTGTCAAAAGATTGGAGGAAATGTTGGTGGATGTATGAATTGATCGATGTCAGTGATAGCATCAAGATATTGAGAAGTGGCTCAATAGTATTGGTTACAAGCGTGCAATTGGTTGTATATAGTTTTAAAAGATACATGTTTGAATGTGATTAGTTTACAGCTGGTGTGCAACTGAACCTGATTGGTTGTTGGAAGTTCCAAATTGTGTGAAGAGCGATTTTCATTGGATGTTGAATTTCAGCCTTTTTTTTTTGTGATTGGAAGTTTTCAGTGTTGAATGGAGTTTGTTGAATTTTTTACATGAAGAAGTTGACTGTTGGTACGAATTTTTTGTCAATGTTTGTTTATTTATTTCAAAGCAGCAATAATAAAACGGAACTATTGGTTTATATTTCTGGCTTGCTCCATTGTGAGGGTATGACTGGTGAGATGTGAGAGAGAGAGAGAAGTTTGAGTGATTGAACAAATGTGAAGTGCAACGATGTCAGTAAACCTTCACTGTATTTCATCAGTTACTCGTGATATATTCCTATGTCGTGGCTCTGTCAGATCCATGATCAACTGTTTAACATAAAAAAAATTGATTTTTTTTGTTCCTTGGCTAGAGCTCCGAGGGTTCACCAATGGTGAGATTTTTGTGTATGCAACCCCCCCTCTTTCTCTCGCTATTAAGGTAGCCATGTTCCGACTTCGGGGCTGAAAAATAAAGTAATATTTTCAGTCGAAAAACAAATTGAAGTGATCTTAGTTGTTAACACAAATTTGAGTCTAAATTCTATGACATGAAATTCAGTATGATTAAATCTGAGAGATGTGCTTTACATTTTTCTTCTTTTTGAAAAGTATGGGTTTGTAAGACCCACGATGTAAGTAAGGGTGGTGTCATGGATAATTTTGGCATCTTTACAAATAACAACAACAAAAAATACTGAGATACTTGAAAGAGGAACGAGAGTGTTGAAAAGCATCATTTTCTTCATAATGCATCCATGAACAGAAAAATAATAAAACAGGACAGAAATGATTATCAAGCTGGGTTTAAGGAATACAGGATAAATTTTTAGGCTTGTGTGACAGATATTCACCCTTACACTGTTCAGTGGTTGTTGCGACATACGTTACGCGGCTTTACTTACATGTACTGTGAACTAGTTCATGACACATAATCTGTCACATTGAAGGGAAGGTCATTTAGGCAGGTGGCTTATCATTCTTATGCAAAAACAGCTCTGTTTAGCTCGTGCTTCATTAGATAATATGCATGAGTGGGGCCCCAGCACACTGTATTTTCAAAATTGCAAGTGGATTTTTGATGAACAAGTGCCAATAATGCAGATCACAGGCAAGCATCTCTCTCTCTCTCTCTCTCTCTCTCTCTCTCTCTCTCGTCCTCTCTCTCTTCTTCTCTCTCTCTCTCTTCTCCTCTCTCTCTCTCTCTCTCTCTCTCTCTCTCTCTGCATTCCCTTTACCACTAGGGTGCATAGTGTCCTGGTCTTCTCCTGTCTTGTCACTCTGCAGGAGGTCTGCCCACTGGCCTCAGCTACACATTCCAACTTCAGAGCAGCTCATTTCATGTGCAGGTGCATGCTGGGTATGATTGTGTCTCTGTCACCCACCAAACACTGACATGAATTCCAGGATCTTTAACGTGCATAAATATTTGAACTTCTGCTTGTGTATTGTATACACAAAGAAAATTAAGGCCCTTTCGAATCTGCATTTGAAGTTGATTTGGGAGATCATAAAAATTCCCACCCCTTATTCATCAGATGCCACCGAGATTTGAACTTGCAGCTTCATGGACCCAAGGAATTGAAGTCAAATGGTCTCAGCCACTTGGCTAGGGATCCCTCAATTTCTGTTAAACATGGCTGCCACCTGGAAGGCTACACACTGCCTTTAATTGTTGCCACTTTTCCTTGTGTTTCCTATATATCACTCTTACTTGCATACCACACAAAAGGCATCCATAGTAATAAAAACTACTTTTTTGTGTGAAACAATGGCCTCTTACCTCAAAAGTCAATTTTACAGAAATTTTTAGGTTTGAATGTAATTTTTTTTAGCATATTTACCCCCCCCCCCCCCCCCCCCCCCCCACAAAGTCTTTTGTAGTCTGCTAGCTTCCTAACCACAATAATTGCATGGGCAGGGTTTACATTGCAGGAACAATCCTGATGTGATGATCATTTCCAACTTTCTCATAACTACCTGGCATTGCTCTATAGATGTCCTCAGTCAAACAAACAAACAAACAAAAAACTTAACGCATTTTTCCATACTTAGAAAAAAAATCTGTGAAAATCCGCAACAATTTTTTTCTGACTTGCACTCTGTAGAAAGATATTACATGACCCGGAAGCTAATGGTGGACTGTAACCAAATGTTTCGTGCCAACGAAACATTTTCGCTTTTTAAAAAACTTTTTAAAAACTGTTTCGCTGACGCAAACTTAGAAGAAGTTGGAGTAAACAATAGAG
>CM060344.1:33237561-33240061 GCA_030674155.1 Stramonita haemastoma | reverse complement strand
TGGAGAGGAGAGAGACAGAACGAAAGCATGATGCAAGTCGCGGACTTATTAGTTTTATGTAACTACGAACACGTGCATACATACACGTACGCACTCATACGCACGCACGCACGCAAGCAAGCAAGCGCACACACAAACACGTGCATGCGCGCGCGCACACGCACGCACGCAAGCGCGCGCACACATATAGGCACGCACACACACGTGCATGCACGCACGTACGCACGCGCGGATACGAGCGAGCCGGCGCGCCGCACACACACACACACACACACAACGCACACACACAAACACACACACACACCGCGCACGCACACATGCACGCATGCATGACACCACACACCATGCACACGCATATACACACATATGATGCACACAAGCGTGCGCGCTCACGCACACACACATGACCACACATCACCACATGCCACACACCACAGACACACACAACATAACGCCACGCACCACACACACCACACACACACACACACACACAACCACACACACCACTACACACACACACACAACACACACACACAACACACACTACACACCACACACACACACACACAACTACACACACACAAACACACACACACACACACACAACACAACACAACAACACACACACACACAACACACACACACACACACACACACACAACACAACACAACACACAACACACACACCCAACACACACACACCACACACACACACACCACCACACCACACAACACCACACACCAACAACACACACACACACACACCAAACACAGACACACACACAACACAACACACACACCCACACACACACCACAACCCACACCACACACGAACACTACACACACCCCTACACACACACCAACACACACTAACACAACACACACTACACACACACACCCACACCACACACACAACACACACACACACACACACACACACAACAACACACACAACAACACACACACAACACACACACACACACACAAAACGACATCTGTATGATGCAACAACCTAACTTTTGGTCCCGTGTGTCGCACGTGCTGATAGTCACGTTGAGTAAAGGTGTGGCAGTGTGTGGGAGGGGGGAGGATAGGAGTTTCGGGGGGGGGGGGAGTGTTGGCATTATGCTGTGCGGGCTTTGTGGGGTGATGAGAGAGAGAGAGAGAGAGAGGAGATGGAGAGGGAGAGAGTGAGAGAGAGAGGAGAGAGAGAGAGAGAGAGAGAGAGAGGAGAGGCAAATCTTTATTCTCAGAGAGAAGAGAGAGAGAGAGAGACAGAGAGACAAACAGACAGACAGAGAGAGAGGAGAGAGAGAGAGAAGAGAGAGAGAGAGAGAGAGAGAGAGAAGAGAGAGAGAGAGAGAGAGAACAGACAGACAGACAGACAGACAGACAGAGGTGGCAGTGTAGGAGCACCTATTTTCACCTGTAAGATCAGCATTAATCAGAAAGGTCTATAACCGGAGCTTCGTGGAATACATAGGCCTACTTCACCTCCAATAATTATTAGAAATTATACCAGGTGACCTAGACACCTAAGAGAGAGAGAGACAGAGAGAGAGAGTGAGACAGAGACAGGAGAGAGAGGCACAGAGAGAGAGAGAAGAGAGACAGACAGACAGACAGAGCGAGAGACGGAGAGACAGGCAGAGAGACAGAGACAAGAGAGAGAGAGAAAGACAGGCAGAGACAGAGAGACAGAGAGGAGCAGAGAGATACAGAGAAGAGTGAGACGAGAGAAGGCAGAGAGAAGAACAACAGACAGACAAAGAGAGAGAAACAGAGACTAGAGAGAGAATAAATGAAATGAATGAAAATATAAACGATCTTTGATACGCAAGGATATAATTATTATTAGGTTAAAAAGCCGAGAGAGAGAGAGAGAGAGAGAGAGAGAGAGAGAGAGAGAGAGAGAGAGAGAGAGAGAGAGAGAATGAAATGAATGAATGATGTTTGATATGCGAAGATATACGAAGTAAAAAAGCTGAGAGAGAATGAATGAATGAATGAACGAATGGATGAACATTTTTATTGAGGGAAAAGAATAAGCACAATGGTGGCTTGTTTTCATCCAGCCTCTGTCAAAAAAACAACAACAAAACAAAACAAAAACAAGTGAATCAATCAACCAATCGTTCAATTAAACATAAAGCATGAAATGTCAAAAACTTGTGAATCAATCACATAGAGACAGAGATAGAGAGAGAGGGGGGGAGGAGAGAGAGAGAGAGAGAGAGAGAGAGAGAGACAGACAGAAGACAGACAGACAGAAGACGAGACAGACAGACAGACAGACAGACAACACGACACACACACGACACACACACAACACACAACAAGACACACACACACCAGACAAGACACAGACAGACAGTAGCGAGTAGTTCTAGACTATTTGATGATATATTGTACAGGTCTAGCTTTCTGACGAGAAGTGTGTGGTCAATTGTATCAAATGCTTTTTTGAAATCTACAAATAATACTCCACAAAATTTATTTT
>CM060344.1:33233869-33234961 GCA_030674155.1 Stramonita haemastoma | reverse complement strand
TCCGGAGGACTTTTGGGAGAGTGGAGTCAGCACTGATGTTAACTCCAGAGGAAAAATCCTCTTGAATAAGATTCGAACCTGGGTCAGCAGATCACGAGCGCATCACTCTGACCACCAGGCTAATTCTCTTTCTGTGGTTAGAGGTAAGTGGACAGGTTCAATCACCGTGCAGTCAAAACGACTGAGAGGGACAACCGGAGATGTTCAATACATAAAGCCCTGCAACATTTCACTATTAAACTAAACATTCATGCTTTAACAAGATGAAACACAACAGTGGTAAAAAAAACAACAACCCAGGATAATTGTAAAGCTTTTATAATTTAGATTGCACTTCTCATTACTTTCAAAAGAATACCAGTGAAGTGATTTGTTTTAAAAGCTTTCGAAGAGGGTGTGGAATTTTCAAAACATTTGGGCGTCTGACTAAGAGTTTTGTTTATTTATATATTCATAGCGAAAGTCCTTAAAAAAACAACAACACACACTTTAAAATCCATATAATGTATCTTACGGTACAGTATGATATTTTATTTGTTTATTTTTTCTTTTATATCGAGGATAATGGAATAAGCTCTCATGTGCTTTTTTACATCCAGTCCTCGCGTGTATGCAGTTTTGTAAATCTTGTCATCTGTTCCCACCGGCACACAATGGCCTACTCTTTCGAAAAGCGGAACAGGATTTAACGTGTGCGCAAGATGTTCTGCGTGCGTTCGCACACGAAGGACTTTTGGGGAGAGTGGAGTCAGCACTGATGTTAACTCTAGGGGAAAAATCCCTTTGAACTGGAATCGAACCCTGGTCCTCAAATTGCGAGCGCACTGTTCTGACCGCTAGGCTATCCCGTCCCCACATATACACAATGCAGAGTAGTATAGTACTGTACAATGTAGTACTGTACAGTGCAGTTTAGTTCGGTACAACGCAGTACAGAACAGTACGACAAAGTACAGTGCACTGCAGTACAGTACAGTGCAGTGTAGTACAGTGTAATGCATTGCAGTGCAGAACATTGCAGTGCAGTACGGTACAGCGCAGTGTAGTACAGTACAGTACAGTGCAGTGTAGTACAGTGTAATGCAAAGCAGC
>CM060344.1:33213869-33221369 GCA_030674155.1 Stramonita haemastoma | reverse complement strand
TTTGGGGTTAAAAACATTATTCTTGGGCCTCGAAAACCATTACCATAGCAACATATTTTCTGTTAAGTTCTGGTAGTTTGACACATAGGGCTAAACACGTCTCCCATGTTTCACTCTCCAAACAAAGATGGCGACGCCCTAGTCACAACTTCCGTAGCGTAGAAAACTAAGAAAAGAAGGTGTCGTGTGTTGTCGTGGCTAGAAATGTGCGCCATCTTTTGTAGAAAACATGATCAAAGAGCAGCCTGTCGCAGAAAGTAAAGAAGTGGAATCGAAAATGCCTGGGAAACGGAATTTTGTCGGGAAAGGTTTCAAAACGATCGAATTGGTCAGTCGACTGGTTCTCGCAGTTGTGGTCAGGTTTTGGCGACTGTGCACGACTGGCCTGCTCATCATTGTTCTTCTGTTTTGTGTCCATGGAGGGGTTCTGGCCTTTACGTTTCTTGTTCTGGGAATTTTGGGTGAGATCTTTGTCCTGTTGGTGTTGTTAACTTTAAAAAAAATTTTCTGCCAAAGTGACTTGTTTACTCATTCACTCAGTCACAGCTATTACTTGTGACTATTTTATTTATTTGCCGAAGGGATTTTTCTCCAGGGATGGGAATTACGTAGTATACAGTTGTAACAACAACATGGTGATGTAGATCAAATCATAACTGAATCATGTTGTTCATGTGTAAACACTAAACTGCATGGACATTTTATAATACACTTTGTAACTTAATAAAAAGAAGAGAAGAAGAAGAAGAGAAGAAGAAGAAGAAAACGAAAAATGCAGTAGACAGGCATGCATTCACATTCTCAGATTCTGACAAACTCATTAACGAATTAAACAGGCTGAGTACTAATTACTACAATACCATGTCATTCTTGAATTTGTTTTTGTTTTTAATCTCTCTCTCTCTCTCTCTCTCTCTCTCTCTCTCTCTCTCCTCTCTCTCTCTCTCTCTCTCTCTCCTCCCTCAGTCTCTGTCTGACACACACATGCATGTATACACACTGACAGTCACACACACACACACACACACACACACACACACACACACACACACACACACACACACACACACACTCACTCACTCACTCACTCACTCACTCACTCACTCACTCATCTCTCTCTCTCTCTCTCTCTCTCTCTCCTCCTCTCTCTCTCTCTCTCTCTCTCTCTCTCTCCCTCCTCTCTCTCTCCCTCTCTCTCCCTCTCTCTCTCTCCCTTCTCTCTCTCCCTCTCTCTCTCTCCCTCCCTCTCTCTCTGAGTCTCTCACATACACACACACATACACACCACACCACAACACACACACACACACACACCACACACACACACACACACACACACACACACACACACTCACTCACTCACTCACTCAACTCACTCACTCACACTCTTCTTTCACATCTTCTGTCTCTCTCTCTCTTTTTCTCCCCCTCTCTCTGTGTCTCTCTCCATTCCCCCGCACTCTCTGTCATTTTGATTCAGCGTTCTAAAACAAAACAAAAATCATTGGCTAAAATCAAGGGTTTAAACTTCAACAGCCTTTTGTCATTACATTACACATGTATAATTTCTAGTGATATATCAATATCAAAGAATTGATTCATCAATTGATGTTACAGGGTTGATGTACATACCACACCAACAAAGAGCTGATTCATCAATTGATGTTGCAGGGTTGACATACCATGCCAACAAAGAGTTGATTCATTGACATTGCAGGGTTGAACTTGATGTACATATACCATGCCAACAAAGAGTTGATTCATTGATGTTGGTCAACAAAGAGTTGATTCATCAATGGATGTTGGTCAACAAAGAGTTGACCCATCAATGGATGTTGGTCAACAAAGAATTATTGATTCATCAAACTGACGTTGGTTTGCAGGGCTGATGTACCATACCTACAAAGAGTTATTGATCCATCAAACTGACGTTGGTTGCAGGGCTGATGTACCATGCCCAGGACATGCTGCTGTATCACCCGGATGTGCCTCCCGACTCTCGCCTGTACGTCATCCTGCCCTCCGCCTTCCACCTGCCCTTCGAGACGCACTCCCAGCAGACGCGCGACGGCACCCACATCAACCTGGTCCTGGTCAAGCAGGCCAAGCCCGGCTGCCCCACCCTCCTCTACTTCCATGGCAATGCCGGCAATATAGGACATAGGTGAGGAGAGAGGGGGAGAGAGAGGGAGAGGGGGAGGGAGAGAGAGGGGGAGAGAGGGAGGGAGAGAGAGTAGAGAGAGAGAGAGAGGAGAGAGAGAGAGGGAGATGTGTGTGTGTGTGTGAGAGAGAGAGAGATGTGGTAATATAGGACATAGGTGAGAGAGAGAGAGAGATAGAGATAGAGAGAGAGAGAGAGCTGTGGCAATGTAGGACATAGGAGAGAGAGAGAGAGAGAGAGAGAGAGAGAGAGAGAGAGAGAGAGAGAGAGAGAGAGAGAGAGAGCTGTGGCAATGTAGGACATAGGGGGAGAGAGAGAGAGCTGTGGCAATGTAGGAATAGGTGAGAGTGTGTGATGTGAGAGAGAGAGAGACAGGACAGACAGACAGACAGACAGAGAGTGAGAGAGAGAGAGGTGGCAATATAGGACATAGGTAAGAGAGACAGACAGAGAGAGAGAGGAGAGAGAGACAGAGAGACACAATGTGCTATGTTTCAGGATGCACAATGTGTTAGTGTTGCTGTGTTTCAGGATGCACAAATGTGTTTACTGTGTTGCTGTGTTTCAGGATGCACAATGTGTTGCTGTGTTGCCGTGTTTCAGGATGCACAATGTGTTGCTGTGTTTCAGGATGCACAATGTGCTGGGCCTCTATACAGCCTGTGGTTTCAATGTTTTACTAGTGGAGTACCGCGGCTACGGTCGCAGTGAAGGCAGCCCTTCAGAAAATGGTAAGTAAGGAGGCCTTGGTTATAATATGCTTGGTTGTTAGAATGATGTACTCGTTATCTGCTAATCCGGGTTCAAACTCGTTTGAGAAGATTTTTCCTCTGGAGTTAATATTAGTGCCAACTCCACTCCCTCCAAAAGTCTTTCAGATGAGACTGTAAACCAAAGTCCTGTGTGCGAACACACGCAAAACATCTTGTGCACATGTTAAAACCTATTCGCTTTTCAGAAGAGTAGGCTGTTGGTGGGAATGGATGACAAAATTTACACAACTGTATATATTCATGGGGACTGGAAGTAAAAAAGCACATGAGTGCTTATCCCATTACCCTCGAAATAAAAGAATAATTTTTTTTTTTAAAAGATAAAAGACTGAGTTTCTTGTAAATGATGGTATTGTTGTATAGACTCATATGAAGTTATTCGGATGAGGCTGTAAACTGAGACCCCATTGCCAACACACGCAGAACATCTTGCGCAAGCGGTAGTACCGGATGACATCAAAATAATAAACCAGCATGCGCACAGGTGTCATGTTCAGACACATCCTTGAGGAAAAATCCAGGAGTTGGAGTCCCCAGGGGGTTTAGGGCTGTATATGGCAACATTCTGGCGGCTCCTGCAATGGCACTGGAACTATTCCTATGGGTGACTGTCTTTCCAATGGATCATTCCAGCGACGTGGAGAGGGGGAGTCTACTGCATGGGTAACTTCTTGCCCTCCATACTTGGCTCAATCCTGGGCTGTTTTATTATTTTAATTTATTTTATTCTTTTATTTCTTTTGTTGTTTTAAATCGAGGATAATGGACTAAGCACTCATAAAAGATTTTTTTCATCCAGTCTCCGTGTGTATGCAGTTTTGTAAATCTTGTCATCTGTTCACCATGAAGGTTATGAATCAGGAGCACAACACTAACTGCTAGGCTGTCGATCTTTTCCTCCCTCCCCCCTCTCTACCCTCCCCCCCTCCTTCATTGTTTGTTTGTTCAAGATTCTGGACAACATTCTGTTTGAATGAAAAGAAGCCCTGAACTTGAAATATCACAAGGATTTTCGACCAGAATGTTAACTTAAATACTGGAGAATCTGCTCATTATTTATTTATTCTTTTATTTATTTATTTATTCTTTTTATATCGAGGATAATGGAATAAGCATCTATGTGTTGTTGTTGGGTTGTTGTTTTTTTACATCCAGTCCCTATGTGTATGCAGTTTTGTAAATTTTGTCATCTGTTCCCACCGGCACACAATAGCCTCTTTCAAAAAGCGGAACAGGATTGAACGCTGAGTTCTGCTGGATTTGCATGCTGTGCGTCATTAATGCCTGTTTTTATCATTAGCGTTGTGTAACCCATGAAATACAGCATTAGATTTTTTTTTGGGGGGGGGGGGGGGGGGGGGGGGGATAACAGAAGACAATGTTTCTTTTTTTTTTTCTATTCTTTTTTTTTTTTTCTTATAAATGTCTTCTCTCTCCTCTCTCTCTCTCTCTTCTCTCTCTCTCTCCTCTCTCTCTCTCTCTCTCTCTCTCTCCTCCTCCTCCTCTCTTTGTTCTCTCCTTCTCTCTCTTCTCTTCCTCTCTCCTCTGTCTCTCTCTGTCTCTCTCTCTCTCTCTCTCCTCTCTCCTCTCTCTCTGTCCTCTTCTCTTCTCGCCCCGTTCTCCCCCCTCTCTCTCTCCGTCATCTTTCCCTTCTCAGTCTCTCTCTCTCTCTCTCCTCTCTCTCTCTCTCTCTCTCTCTCTCTCTCTCTCCTCTCTCTCTCTCTCTCCTCTCTCTCTCTCTCTCTCTCTCTCCTCCCTCTCTCTCCCTCTCTCTCTCTCTCCCTCCCTCCCTCCCCTCCCTCTCACTCTCTCTCTCCCTCCCTCCCTCCCTCTCTGTGTGTGTCTCTCTCTGTCTCTCTGTCTGTCTCTGTCTCTCTCTCTCTCTGTCTCTCTCTGTCTCTCTGTCTCTCTCTCTCTCTCTCTCTCTCTCTCTCTCTTCGGATGAGACTTTAAACCGAGGCCCCGTGTGCAAACGCACGCAGAACATCTTGTGCACACGTTAAATCCTGTTCCGCTTTTCGTAAGAGTAGGCCATCGTGTGCCGGTGGGAACAGATGACAATATTTACAAAACTGCATACACACGGGGACCGGATGAAAAAAAGCACATGATTGCTTATTCTGTTATCCTCGATATAAAAGAATAATCTCTCTCTCTCTCTCTCTCTCTCTCTCTCTCTCTCTCTCTCTCTCTCTCTCTCTCTCTCTCTCTCTCTCTCTCTCTCTCTCTCTCTCTCTCTCTGTCTCTCTGCTCTCTCTCTCTCTCTCTCTCTCTCTCTTTTCTCTCTCCCCAGTCCAGGCTTGTATATAGACAGACGTAGAAGGAATGTATTTAGGGTTTTTAAAACCTTTTTCTCTCTCACTCACCGTGCTGTGTTGTGTCTCTCCCCCAGGCTTGTACATAGACGCAGAAGCCGCCATGGACTTTCTGCTTCACCGAAGTGACCTTGACCTGCGACAGATCTTCGTGTTCGGCCGCTCTCTAGGGGGCGCAGTGGCCGTGTACCTGGCCTCCTCACCGCAGTACGCGCAACACATTTGCGCTGTGGTGTTGGAGAACACGTTCACCTCCATTCCGTGTATGGGGCAGCATATATTTCGCACACACCTCGTCCGCTACATTCCCCACTGGTGCTATAAAAACTTGGTCAGTATGGGTGTGGGGGGATTGTTGTTATTGTTGTTGTTGTTGTTATTGTCAGCTACATTCCCCACTGGTGCTATAAGAAATTGGTCAGTATGGGGGGATTGTTGTTGTTATTGTTTTTGTTGTTGTTGTTATTGTTGTTGTTGTTATTGTGGTGTTGGAGAACACGTTCACATCCATTCCGTGTATGGGGCAGCATATATTTCGCACACACCTCGTCAGCTACATTCCCCACTGGTGCTATAAGAACTTGGTCAGTATGGGTGTGGTTGTTGTTGTTGTTATTATTGTTGTTGTTGTTATTGTTGTTATTATTGTTGTTGTTGTTGCACACACCTGGTCAGCTACATTCCCCACTGGTGCTATAAGAACTTGGTCAGTATGGGTGTGGGCGGATTGTTGTTATTGTTGTTGTTGTTAGAAGTAGTAGTATCAGTATTAGTTTTATTGTTGTTGTTATCATTATTGTTATTATTATTATTGTTGTTGTTGTTATTGTAATCATTATTATTGTTGTTATTATTATTATTATTATTGTTGTTGTTATTGTCGTTGTGGTGCACACCTGGTCCGCTACATTCCTCACTGGTGCTACAAGATGCTGGTCAGTATGGATGAGTATTGTTGTTGTTATTGTTGTTGTTATTAATATTGTTGGGTGATTATTGTTTTTGTTGTGTTGTGTTGTTATTATTATTGTTGCTATTATCATCATTATCATTATTATTATTATTATTTATCTTTATTATTATTATTATTACTCATTCTTTCATTTTGAGGATAATGGAATAAGCACTCACATGCTTTTTCTTACATCCAGTCCCCGTGTGTATGCAGTTTCTGCTAATGTTGTCGTCCGTTCCCACCGGCACACAATGGCCTCCTACTCTTTGAAAAGCGGAACAGGTGTTTGCATTTGCGCAAGATCTTCTGCGTGCTATCGCACTCAGGACCTTGGTTTATAGTCTCATCCAAAGGACTTTTGGGGAGAGTGGAGTCAGCATGATGTTAACTCCAGAGGAAAAACCCTCATTGAACGAGATTCGAACCCGGGTCAGCAGATCGCGAGTACATCACCTAACCACCAGGTTGTTCTGTATTGTGGATACTGTGTGTGTGTTAGGGGATATGTGTGTAAACATTACATGTACATGTACACTTCTTGATGTTATACAAGTTTGTTGGCTTTGGTTTTTCGCCATGTTTTTGTTGCTGGATATATGTGCCAAGCAAAGGGAGAGTGATCTCTAATTTTAGAGTTGTTTCCCTTTGATTGTAGTTGAGGAAGCTGGCTTGTTTTGTGTCGATTGGTCACCCCAGAAAATTTATGGGTTGTTGGTATATAGAGAGCATATTTAGTCCTGGAAAATTTCTGGGTAGGGGCAGTCAAGCTTTTTAACTTAAAAAATGTTATTTATTTATTTATTCTTTTATTTCGAGGATAATGGAACAAGCACTCAAGTGCGTTTTTTACATACAGTGCTCCTGTGTCGGCAGTTTCCGTAAATTTTGTCATCCGTTCCCACCTGCACACAATTGAGGGCCTACTCTTTCAAAAAGCGGAACAGTATTTAACATGTGCGCAAGATGTTCTGTTGTGCGTTGTGCCCTTGGAAAAGGCACTTTACGGCTATTTTCTCACCCCACCAGGTGTAAAAGGGGTACAACCTTGTGTTGGGGGTTAACCCTGCGATAGACTGGCGTCCTATCCAGGGGGGAGTCAAGCACCGGCCTGATGAGCCTTAGGCCTCGGGACAGACTTTACTAAACTAATGTGGGGTGATTTGTTCATGTGTGGTTTGTCTCATGTGTGGTTTGTCTCATGTGTGTTTGTCTCATGTGTGATTTGTCTCTTGTGTGGTTTGGTGTGTGTGTGTGTGTGTTGTTGTGGGTGGTGTTGTTGTTTTTGTGTGTGTTTGT
>CM060344.1:33203010-33213769 GCA_030674155.1 Stramonita haemastoma | reverse complement strand
AAAGAAATTGAAAGTTGCATGTGTTATTAAGAACAAACAAAAACTATTAAAACCAAAACTCTCTCTCACAATTTTTTTTTTTTTTAGTGTGTGTAAAAATGAAAGTTCTGCAGGAAAGTGGTTTTCTATCATTCAATTTTTATTGTTTTGATTTTATGAGGGGGGGGGGGGGGGGGGGAGGGGGGGGGGGGAGAGAGAACAGAGAGACAGAGACGAGGGGGCAGAGAGAGAGAGAGTTTAGATTTAATATTATCCATTTTAGGTGAGAAAGAGATTTTTTAAGGTGGTCAATAAAACTCTGTGTGTGTGTGTGTGTGTGTGTTGTGTGTGTTGTGTTAGTGTGAGTGTGTGTAGATTTCAAATATTTTATGCATGAAATTTTCCAATAAAAATTTTTGGTTTTGGGATACCCACTTGTCATTTTGGTCCATTATAAATGATGTGACATATGAAGTATATATATATATATATATCAATAAAGTGTATGCTTACAATATCTTATAGTCATGGATTTTGTTTTACTGCTGTAAATGTATCTTAAGTTTTTGTCTATGTTATATGATTTTGTGTGTGTGTGTGTGTGTGTGTGTGTGTGTGTGTGTTGTGTGTGAGTGTGAGTGAAAGAGAGAGAGAGAGAGGAGTGTGTGTGTGTGTGTGTGTGTGTGTGTGAGAGAGAGAGAGAGATGAGAGAGAGAGAGAGAGAGAGAGTTGTGTGTGAATGAGTGCTTGCATGCATTCCTCTGTGTGTATATGAATATACATATATCTGTGTGTGTGTGTGTGTAAGTCATACATATGTGTGTATGTGTAGGTGTGCCTGTATTCTTTTAATTTTGTTTTTTGTTTATTTCTAAGATTATTTTATCACTTTGTATCGTAAAATTCTGTGTTTTTGTAAAAAAAAATGTCAATACCATGTGTACATAGTCGTTGAATTTATGAAGCTGAATTGGCTGGGGTTTTTTGTAACTGGTTTATTTCTTTTTTTTTTTAAAGTATGGGTTGAATCTATTGCACATTGTATGTCATTTTGAAAAACATGTGGGTGTATTATTTTGAAATTACATCTCTCTGGCTGGCACACATTCATTCGTCTTCTGTTGATGTCGAGTTGGTGGTTTGTGTTGACTTGACTTCACTTTGCATGCGCTGTTGATATATTTTTTTTTTATTATGTAATTTACTCTGTAATAAAATGATGGGAAAAAATTTCAGTATTTATATTTTCAGCTGATTATACACATTTATACATGACATGAAATACCCCACCCACCCATCATATTGTTTGGGGGGGGGGGGGGGGGGGGGCGGTCATGTATGAATAGTATCCTCTGGGAAAATCTGTGCTAAAAATCACAAACCCAACAAGTCCACTTTTCTATCTCTCTCTGTGATTCTGCTTGTGTATGAATAGTACCCCTCTTGTGGAAAATGTGCTTAAAACAAAAAAGTCCTCTTTTCTATCACTCTGAAAAAATTCCCTTTTCTATCTCTCTCTTTTTGATTTTGCCTTGTGTATGAGTAGTATCCCCTCCTTGTGGAAAATCTGTGCTTGAAACAATAAAGTCCTCCTTTTCTATCACTCTCTGAAAAAAAATTCCCCTTTTCTATCCCTCTCTTTGATCCTGCCTTGTGTATGAATAGTATTCCCTCCTTGTGGAAAATCTGTGCTTAAATTAAAACAAAAAAGTCCTCCTTTTCTATCACTCTCTGAAAAAAATTCCCCTTTTCTATCCCTCTCTTTGATTCTGCCTTGTGTATGAATAGTATTCCCTCCTTGTGGAAAATCTGTGCTTAAATTAAAACAAAAAAAGTCCTTTTTATCACTCTCTGAAAAAATTTCCCTTTTTCTATCCCTCTCTTTGATTCTGCCTTGTGTATGAATAGTATTCCCTCCTTGTGGAAAATCTGTGCTTAAATTAAAACAAAAAAGTCCTTCTTTTCTATCACTCTCTGAAAAAATTTCCCCTTTTCTATCCCTCTCTTTTTTGATTCTGCCTTGTTGTATGAATAGTATCCCCTCCTTGTGGAAAAGTGTGTGCTGAAATTAAAACAAAAAGTCTTTTTTTTTGTTTTGGTTTTGTTGTTGTTGTTGTCTTTTTCAATCATTTGTCTTTCTTATTTCATCTGTCTCACCCTGTCGGCATCACCGAGTTCGGTTTTAACCGCCACACCCCGTGACACCGACATGATCCTCTTTCTCCATTGGCTCAGTCTTTTGCTGTCCGTGCTCCTTCTTCTTCTTCTTCTTCTTTCTTCTTCTTCTTCTTCTTCGTCTTCGTCCTTCTTCGTCCTTCTTCGTCCTTCTTCTTCTTCTTCTTCTTCGTCCTTCTTCGTCCTTCTTCTTCTTCTTCTTCTTCTTCTTCTTCTTCTTCTTCTTCTTCTTCTTCTTCTTCTTCTTCTTTGCAATTCTTCTTCTTTGCAATTCTTCTACTTCTTCTTTGCAATTCTTCTACTTCTTCTTTGCAATTCTTCTTTTCTTCCTCCTCCTCCTCCTCTCTCTTCTTCTTTTTCTTCTTCTTCTTCTTCTTCTTCTTCTTCTTTTCTTCTTCTTCTTCTCCTCCTTCTTCTTCTTCTTCTTGTTCTTCTTCTTCTTCTTCTTCTCCTCCTCCTCCTCCTCCTCCTCCTCCTCCTTTCCTCCTCCTCCTCCTCCTCCTCCTCCTCCTTCTTCTTCTTCTTCTTCTTCTTCTCTCATTCGCTTTACACGTCGACAGATGTGTCTGGGAAAAGTAATGGCATACATGTCCTTTCCAGCTCCTCTCTCGTGGGCCGTACAGCTTGGTCTGTACTGGCCCTGCTGACTTCATGGATTTCATGAATACCACAGGATTCTTGGCCACAGGATTCTTGGCCACAGGATTCTTGGCCATAGGAATCTTGGCCATAGGATTCTTGGCCACAGGATTCTTGGTCACAGGATTCTTGGCCATAGGATTCTTGGCCACAGGATTCTTTGTCACAGGATTCTTGGCCATAGGAATCTTGGCCATAGGATTCTTGGCCACAGGATTCTTGGCCACAGGATTTTTGGCCACAGGATTCTTTGGTGGTGATGCCAGTGAGAGAAGCTGGTGGTCTGCCTTTTTTCTTTTTTTTTTTTTTTTTTTTTTTTTTAGAAAAACAAACCTTGATTAAAATTTTTTGTTGTTGTTCTTGTTGATTTTCTTTCTTTGTTTTTGTTGTTTCTGTTTTTGTTTTGTTTTGTGTGTGTGTGTAATATTTAGGCATGTTGTCTTTTTCTTTTCTTTCTTTTCAGCTGCCGGGTTTTGAGATTGCTAACACTTAAGTGGACTCACAAGGCCCATTCTGCAAGTGTTATTTGTTGTAAAAATGTTGTGGGTTCCCCAGCTTAACACTCGGGGGGGGGGGGGGGGGGGGGGTCTGTATCCCAGAATGTGCACTCTGACTCACTCATCCATCCCACCTGGGAATCACTGTGAGATTGAAAATGCACACTGAATGAGAAGTTCGTGCGTTATGGACTATTTCAGGTACCTCGCCATACAGGCAGCCATACTCCGACTTCAGAGCATTTTTTTTCTCCCTTTAAAGGAGTGTACAGGTTGTTATTTATGAGCTTTGTCATGGCTGAAGGCAAATCTCAACACAACATTTTACAACATAACATTTTTGTGTAGGCCTTGGCAATTAGCTGCTGCTGCTGTAGTCTAGTGGTTAGGGCATTGGACTCGTAATCTAAAGGTTGCGGGTTCGATCCCAGCTTTCGGCTATGGCGTTGTGCCCTTGGAAAAGGCACTTTACGGCTATTTTCTCACCCCACCCAGGTGTAAAAGGGGTACCAACCTTGTGTTGGGGGTTAACCCTGCGATAGACTGGCGTCCTATCCAGGGGGGAGTCTATGACTCTCAGTCGCTTAACGCCACAGAAACCGGGATAAGCACCGGCCTGATGAGCCTTAGGCTCAGGACAGACTTTAAGTTTTAACTAACTTGGCAATGAGCTGACATCCATAAGTAACATAGCTTTTGGCCTGGCCCATATAAAAATGATAACCACAGTGCTGATGATGGCATCAACAACAGAAGCAGCAGTAACAACAACAATAATAATACTGATGATATGATTGTAATAGTAATAATTATGAAAATAATAATTATAATAATTATAATAATAATAATGCAATAATAGTAATGATGATGATCATAATGATAATAATGATGATAATGATATTAACCTCTTTACTGCGCTGTTGACGAACAGCGTTCATCATAGAAACCATAGCCAGCAATGTCTCAGTTGACGATCGCTGTTCGTCATGATTCAGCCCTCTCTCTCTCTGTGTTTCGTTCAGCATGTGCCTGAGCAAACTATTTTAGCAGCGAAAGGGTGAATGACAATGATAATTTTCATATGAAAAGCTGCAAAGCCTTGTTCTTGCATTTGAAGAATGACCAGGCAAAGTTGAGTCATTCAGGAGCACACAACTGCATCTTTCAGTCTGTGTCTATCTGACTCAGCCAAAGTTGAATCTGGCAGAGTCCATCCCTCTCCAGACAGCAGGATGCATGCTGGGTATGTTGGTGTCATCAGCCATCTTCCGCCGGCTTCTTCTGAAGAGATGGCCATTGTGTATCCGTGGGAATGGATGACAAAATTTACATAACTGCATACACACGGGGACTGGATGGAGGAAAAAGAGGACACGAGTGCTTATTCCATTATTCTGGAAACAAAAGAATAGATTAATGAATAATAATATTTTTTAAAATGTGGATGAGTTTTTTTTTAATATGTGTGCACAAGATGTTCTGCATGCGTTCACACACGGGACCTCAGTTTCCAGTCTCATCTGATGGGGACTTTCTCAAGGAAGTGGAGTCAGTACCGATGTCAACTTCAGAGGAGGGAAAATCCCCTCAAACAGACACCTCAGTGGAGACTGGAACCCGTGCCCTCAGTGACCACTGTCAGATCAGGAGTACAACTGTGCTCTAACCACCTGGCCTATCCCCCATCCGATTCCCTCCCCCTCCTCCCCCTCCCCTCTCCTCCCCTCCCCCCTTGAATCTTTTGGGGTTTTTCCCTTCTGGCATAGATGCCATGGTTTTTCCCATGTGCTGAACAAGTAGTCATCATTTTCGTTGCCAAGCCTTTATCTGGATGTTGGGTCATGTGCAGTTGAAGGTTGAAGACAGCTTTTTTTTGTGGATATATATTTTTTTTTTTTTAGGTTGAAGGCAGCTATCTTTATCTTTTCTGATGATGATCATGATGATGATGATGATATCAATATTATGATTAATTGATGTCACTGGATTTTTGAAATTCCTTCTCAAAACTGCCTTTCAAAATAGTTTTGTCATTCCATTCCTTATCTGTCTCTCTGATTTTGAGTTTCTGTCTGTCTGTCTGTCTCTGTCTGTCTGTCTGTCTGTCTGTCTGTCTGTCTGTCTCTCCTCTCTCTCTCTCTCCTCTCTCTCTCCTCTCTCTCTCTCTCTCTCTCTCTCTCTCTCTCTCTCTCTCTCTCTCTCTCTCTCTCTCTCTCTCTCTCTCTCTCTCTCTCCTCACGCACGCTCGCATACACACACACACGCACATGCACGCGCGCGCGCGCGCGCACACACACACACACACACTCTCTCTCTCTGACTGTCTGTCTGAATTATATATATATATATATATATATATATATATATATATATATATATATATATTCCTTTCTTCTTTGTTTTGATATATGTAATATATACATACGTATGTATGTATGTATCGAATATATATATATATATATATATATATATATATATATATATATATATATATATATATATACTTTTTTTCCACAAATCTGTTTAGAGAATTAATTCCTGATATTATGACCAATACATGCGTCATAAATTAAGCTTTGTGCCTCTCCCCTTCAAATATGGCCAAGGCCTTTTGAATAAATCATTCGCATATTCTCTCTCCTCTCTCTCTCTCTCTCTCTCTCTCTCTCTCTCCTCTCTCTCCTCTCTCTCTCTCTCTCTCTCTCCTCTTTGTCTCTCTCTCTCTCCTCTCCTCTCTCTCTCTCTCTCTCTCTCTCTCTCTCTCTCTCTCTCTCTCTCTCTCTCTCTCTCTCTCTCTCTCTCTCTCTTTTCTCTCTCTCTCTCTCTCTCTCTCTCTCTCTCTCTCTCTCTCTCTCTCTCTCTCTCTCTCTCTCTCTCTCTCTCAGAGATCAATCCATAAAACCATCCACCCTCTCTCTTGCTCTCTGTGCCCCTCTCCTTCCCTTCTCTCTCTCTCTCTCTCTCTCTCTCTCTCTCTCTCTCTCTCTCTCTCTCTCTCTCTCTCTCTCTCTCTCTCTCTCTCTCCTCTCTCTCTCTCTCTCTCTGTGTGTCTCTGTCTCACCTTTCTCTGTCTGTCCCTTCCTCCCTCCCCCCTCTCTCTCACTCTGTCTATCTCACCTTTCTCTGTCTGTCCCTTCCTCTCTCCCCCCCCCTATCTCTCTCCCCCCCTCTCTCTCTCTCTCTCCCTCCTCTCTCTCTCTCTTTTCTCTCTTTCATACCCCCTCTCTCTGTATCTCTCCTTACTTTTCTCCCTTCCTCTCTGTCTCCCTACCCCCTCACTCCCTCCCTTCTCCCCTCCCTCTCGCTCTCTCTCTCTTTCTTTCTTTCTTCTCTCTCTCTCTCTCTCTCTTCTCTCTCTCTCTCTCTCTCTCTCTCTCTCTCTCTCTTCTCTCTCCTCTCTCTCTCTCTCTCTCTCTCTCTCTCTCTCTCTCCATCCATCCATCCTTCCTTCTCTCTCTCTCTCTCTCTGCCCCCCCCCCCCCTCTCTTTCTACCCTCCCCCCCCCCCCCTCTCTCTTCCTCTCTCCCTCCCACCCTCTCCTATCTCTTTCTCTCTTCCTCTCCCTCCCTCCCCCCTCTCTCTTTCTCTCCCTCCCCCCTCCTTCTCCTCCCCCCTCCCCCCCTCTCTCTCTCTCTCCCCCCCCCTCTCCTTTTCACCTCCCTCTCCGGCCCTCCCTCCCTTTCCCAACTCTAACTTGTTGGCGGCGGGAAGGGACAGCAGTCACCAAAGAGATCAATAAACGCAGACGAGATGACAGCGATATTTTGAAAGGAGGAGGAGAGTGGTAGTGGTAGTGGTGATGATGATGAAGAATTTGGAAAACGGGGGGTGGGGAGGAGATGGTAGATTGGAATTGCTGGGGAA
Source organism: Stramonita haemastoma (assembly GCA_030674155.1). Classification (NCBI taxonomy): domain Eukaryota; kingdom Metazoa; phylum Mollusca; class Gastropoda; order Neogastropoda; family Muricidae; genus Stramonita; species Stramonita haemastoma. The sequence goes on along the minus strand of CM060344.1, from coordinate 33,206,615 downwards.
GGAAAAGTAATGGTGGTAGTTGCGGGGTGGGTGGTTGTGTGTGTGTTGGGGAGGGGTGGTGGTGGTGGTGGTGGTGAATGATTGGACTGGACTCGCGACAAGCAGTTTTGAGTGGCCAGGGAGAATAATTGACTGGTTTGCTTGCCTTCCCCCCCCCCCCCCCCCCTTTTTTTTTTTTTTGGTTTCTGTTTTGTTTTTGTTTTTTTTTTGGTCGGTTTTCCATTTCGGTTTGTTTTTTGTGATTGTGTTGCGTTTGTTATGTTTTTTTGCTGTTTTATTGTTGTTGGGGGTTTTTTTTGGTTTTTTTTTTTGGGGGGGGGGGGGTGGGGGTGGTGTTTTTTTTGTGTTTGTTCGTTTTGTGTTTGTGATCTCGATTAATGTCTGTCTGTCTGTCTGTCTGTCAGTCTGTCTGTCTGTCTGTCTGTCTCTGTCTCTATCACTCTAACCCACCCACCCCACTCTCTCCTCTCTCTCTCTCTCTCTCTCTCTCTCTCTCTCTCTCTCTCTCTCTCTCTCTCTCTCTCTCTCTCTCTCTCTCTCTCTCTCTCTCTCACAAACACACACACACTGACACCTACACACACACACTTCGAGTGAACAAACGTTAAACTGAAGAAAGTACACACACACACACACACACACACACACACACACACACACACACACACACACACACACACACACACACACACACCTACACACACACACACACACACACACACACACACACACACACACACACAACACACACCTACACCTACACTCACACACAACACACACACACACACACACACAACACACACACACACACACACACACACACACCCTACACACTCACACACAACACACACCTACACACACACACACACACACACACACAACACACACACACACACACACACACACACACACACCCCTTCACAATATGATAATTCCATGTTAGTTTTGAGGTAAGATTTATACCCAGGAATTTAACAACAGGTTTGTGCTCAAGATACCTGTCTTCGAGTTTGAACTTTGGCAGGGAAGGGGAATTGGCTCCATTGTTGAAGAGTACAATGTTAGTTTTCTCTGGAGACAGTTTTAAACCATTTTCTATCATGTAAATACTGAGATTATCAGGCTCAAGCTGGTATACTTTCTTCACATAATTTAGTTGTCTTTTTGGTGTTGACTTTTTCATAGTTGTCTTCATCCACATGCAGAGGTCATCTGCATATTGAACAAGGACAACATTATTCGACAATGAACTAGGAAGGTCATAAACCAAAATGTTAAAGAGATAAGGAGCAATAACAGAACCTTGTGGTATACCCATTTGAGGAGATCTTGGGTTAGAATATGTATTTCCAATCTTTACCTTGATACTTCTGCCACTAAGAACATTTTTAACATAAAAGTAAATATGACCAGACAAGCCAGTAGATTTAAGTTTAAATAATAATCGTGCATGCCAAACTTGGTCATAAGCTTTATGAACATCAAAGAATGTAGCAGGGATATTTTTTCTACGTGCAAACTGATGTTTGATTTGTGTTTGTAAGCTTAACGAGATGGTCTATACTTGATCTGCTTTTACGGAAGCCTGCCTGATTAACTGGGAGTACTTTATTTTTTTCACAAAAATACACCAATCTATTTAAAATAATTTTTTCGAAAAGTTTTCCTGTATGTGAAGTTAATGCAATGGATCTATAGCTATTTATATCTTCTTTGGCTTTCCCTTGTTTTAATATAGGAATAATTACAGACTGCTTCCATAGTAGAGGAAGTGTGCCCTCTGCCAGCATTTTTGAAATAATTCATGTAACAGTGAAATCCAGTTATCAGGTAGATGTTTTAACATTTCATTTGATATTGCGTCTTCTCCTACAGATGTCTTTTTATTACTAAGAGATTGAATGGCATCTTTGACCTCTTGCAGAGTTATTGGAGCATTTATGTACAGTGAGTCATCAGAGATGGATCATTATATTTATCTTTTTGCATTTCCTTACTTCTTAACATATTGAATATTTGTTAAATAAAACCAGAAATACATTAAACCTTTTAAAAGTAGTAAGTAAACAACAATGGGCACAAGACGCCACAGTTCTTAAACATCTATCCTTGGCTCTCGTTCGTTCTAAACTAACATACGGCCAACAAGTCTTTTTTAATGCTCCAAAATATTTACTGAAAAAACTTAAGAGTCTCGATTGTAAAGCCTTTCGCCTTGCTTTGGGTGTGCCATCACATGCCTCATCCTTAGGTACCTACAAAGAAATAGGAGTTCTGCCTCTGGATGAATATCGCGAATTGATGCTGGCAAAGTACATAATAAGAAGCTCAGCTACTGAAAACAATGTTGATCATGAAATCTACCTGAGATCGGATGAGCATTTTCCTAACAGAGCCAAAAATATTTGTTCTCTTACTACAATTGGCACTTTCACAGCAGATCTTTTCGAAAAGTCAAAAGTTAATCCCAGAGTAATGAAACAGTCCTCGCCTCATTTATCTCCTAATCCCTCATGGGAACTTCAAAAAGCTTCGTTTGACATTGACCATTCTACCTGTAAAAAAGAAAAAGGGAGTCACAGTCTCAGTATTCAGGTAAAAGAGCACATAACAGTTAATTACCCTTCACATCTTAAAATCTATACCGATGGTTCTCTTCTAAATAGTACTGATGGAGGTGCAGCCTTCATAATTCCCTCCTTAAAGGTCGAAAAACTATACCATATTGGAAAGAATCACTCTATTTTTACAGCAGAGCTAACTGCCATTCTGATGGCCTTGAATTACTTAATTGACTTTCCTCGGCCTATTTTACAGGTTTTGTTATGTGTTGATTCAAAATCTGTGTTACAATCTCTTAAAAATTCGGGGTCTAATATTAAACAAGATCTTATAACTGAAATAAATCATCTTATACACTTTCTCATTTTAAGAGGCACTAGTGTCACCTTTTGCTGGGTACCATCTCATTGCAATATTTTTTATATATGAAAAGGTTGACAGAGCAGCTAAAAATGCAGCAGCTCATTCAGACTCTGCTGCTATCTTGAATGTACCAATGTCAGTCCATGAGAATTATAACCTGTTGGAAAGTGCTTGCTGGAAACATGTAAGGAAAAAAACAAGAAGATGCGGGGTATTCCTATGGTAGCTGTTCTATTTTTGAATTAAATTTCTTTCTCTCTTCTCGTTACGGGTTAGATATATCCCGCCAAAGGCCAGTCATAAGTCTTATTAATAGATTGAAGTTAAATGCGTTCCATACAAAATTTTCCAGAAATGTGCATTGTGTGTGTGGTGGGGCAATCTCAAACTTTCATATTCTTTTGGAATGTCAAGTGTTAAAAAAGAACTTTCCCACCATACCTGAGAGATCTTTGCAGAAAGTGTTGAATAATTGTAAATTGCTCTGTGAAATTGCTATGCTGTTGAAAGAGAGTTGTGTTAGTAATTTATTATAATGCAAGTAAATATGTCATTTTATTGATTTTAAGCAAAGGCATTCTGCCCACCATGGCATAGTTCTCGACATTGTTTTTCTCCACTTTTCTTTTCACATGGAATGTATTATGGATTTATATATTTTATATATATATATATATATA
>CM060344.1:33185510-33198010 GCA_030674155.1 Stramonita haemastoma | reverse complement strand
TTTTCTGTGGGGAAGTTTAGAAATGGATTCGATATTTCTTTTCCTTTGTTTGCGAAAGACCACCCTTTGAAAGGAGGGGACGATGGGTTTTTGCAGAATTCGCTTAATACCATTCCATCCTATCGGCATTACCTGTTGGCGTTCAAAGGCAAGCGGTACCTGACAGGTATCGGGTCCGAGACGAGGAATTCGCTGTACCATGTGCATAACGGGAAGGATATTGTGCTGCTGACCACCTGCAAACACGGCAAAGGCTGGGAGAAAAACCAGGATGAACGGTGCAAGAAGGACAATTCGGATTATGACAAGTAAGTTTGACGTGTTTGTTAATGTTGTTTTGCAATATTCTCATTATTCTGTTATATTCATCCTCATTCTTTCCTCTCTCTGTCCACACACCCAGCCACGACCCATTCCCATTATTACTTGTTAAATCCTGTTCCGCTTTTCATAAGAGTAGGCCATTGCTGTGCGGGTGGGAACAGGTGACAAGATTGATAAAACTTGCATACAGACGGGGACTGGATGTAAAAAAGACCATGAGTGCTTATTCCATTATCCTCGATATGATATAATTTATAAAAAAAAACAAAGGCAAAACTTCTCCTTTTCTCCAAAAATGAAATGAATGAAAATGCAAAATTTTTCAGCTTAATCAATTACTTCCCCTTTTCTCTCAATTATGTTGAGATCACAATTTCAGCTTAAATAACACTACTATCCTTGCGTTAAGGGAGAGAACCCCTCTTTCCCTGTACACTGCACTGTGCATACTTGTATGCTTCTGTAACCTAGAAGTTGCCGCTATGTAGGGAAGGGTTAGGAGATGATGGGTTGCCCTAGATAGGAAAGGAAAGAAGTTAATTTTTCCTGTAGCCTGTAAGGAAAAAAGTTAATTCACTCTCCGATATTAATTGTCCAATCAGTGAGTTACTTCCTCATGGCTCTATTCTCCGAATTGAATGAGATCTCATTCATGATGTAAACGTTAACATTACTGAAATTATTATTTTTTAATTCGTTAACCTTGTTCCGTGCTGCCATAAAGATGGATTTTATGTCGATACAATGATAGTGGACATTATTTCTGGTGAAGAAGAAGAGCTTATTGCATTTACAACCATAAAAAAATATATCTATCCATAATAATACATGCATCGTAATGCATTCATGAACTGAACAGTTACCAATGACGGTAGTTTTCAATATTCCTGAAAAAAGAAAAAAAATAGTTACTGAAACCTGTGCATTATACTAGTGTGACTGTCATTAGTCTATAGTTTAGTACAGGTGTGTGTATCGATAATATATAATAATTGATTTATTATTTGTTATATACTTTATACCTAGAACACCTGTGCCATCAATCAAGGTCCTAGACGTGGCTATGTCATGAATGCACTCCATCTCATAGCTTTTAAAAAGTGAAATGCAATACACTTATACAGAGCATTATTAAAAAATTTATTGTTGTTCAGCCATATATCATGTATGAATGATACATATTGTGTGCATACATGTATTAATGTATGATGTGCATATAATGCATGTGTGCACACCACACACACACACACACACACACACACACACACACACACACACACACACACACACACACACACACACACACAAGCATGGGCACACAGGGACATGTGTGCACACACAGGGACACACACACACATCTTTTAAGCACACGCACACAATCAGAGAGAGAGAGACGAGAGAGAGGGCAGGAGAGAGAGAAGAGGGGGGAGAGAGAAGAGGGGGGGAGAGAGAGAGGGGAGAGAGAGAGGGGGGGGGGAGGAGAGAGAGGAGGGGGGAGGAGAGAGAGAGGGAGGAGAGAGAGGAGGGGGGGAGGGAGGGAGAGGAGGAGAGAGAAGAGAAGAGGAGGAGAGAGAGAGGAGGGAGGAGGGAGAGAGAGAGAGAGAGAGAGAGAGAGAGAAGAGAGAAGAGTTGAGAGGAGAAGAGAGAGAGAAGAGAGAGAGTACTAAGAAGCAAAAATAGTTTCTGAAGGAACAAAAAACTTAAAAGAAAATCTGAAAGAACTGTATACTTTCAGTCACTACACAACACAAAAAAGAGACTATAAATCCTCAAATCAAACAGCAAAACACCACCACCACATAACCACCCACCCACCCAACACCAAACCCAAACCACCCAACCAACCACCCACCCACCCACCCACCCAAAACAACCACCCACCCACCCAACCCAAACAACCAACCCCACCCACCCACCCACCCACCCACCACCCACCCAACCAACACCCAACCAAACAACCACCACCAACCCACCCACCCACCCCAAAACAACCACACCACCCACCCAAACAAATAACCACCCACCCACTGACCCAACACCCTACCCTACCACCTACCGAAACAACAAACCAAACACATTGAAGTAGTTTTATGTTCACTACACTACAGAACGCCAGAAGCCACTGACAAATTTAAAGTTTGTTAGATTACAAATTACATACATCATGTATAATACCAATTACAATGTATCTGTATCAGTATATGTGGATTCATACCATCTGTTGCCATTTGATAGATCATAGATGATCTCCTATTTAAAACGAATACAAGATTTTGATGATAGCAGTGTGATTTATGATTTTATTTCTAGTCAGCTGGAAGGTACGCCAATGAAAATAATTAGCGAAAACTGTTTGTAATATATATATTTTTTTTATCTAATCGGGTTCAGTATAAATTCACATGTGGTATGTGATATAGTTTATCAATTAATACACAGGCACACATGATGTAGTGATGTATGCGTGCAAGCGCATACACACATTTAAACATGCACATACGCACAGACAGACAAACAGATGCACAGACAGATAGACAAACAGTCACCCCCCCCACACACACACACACACACACACACACACACACACACACACACACACACACACACACACACACACAGAGAATGAGTGACACACACACACACACACCACACAACACACACACACACACACACACCACACACACACACCCCTCTCTCTCTCTCTCCTCTCTCTCTCATCTCTCACCTCTCTCTCTCTCTCTCTCTCTCTTCTCTCTGTCTCTCCACTTCTCTCTTCTCTGGTCCCCTTTCTCTGTCTCTGTCTCTCTTTCTCTGTCTTCTGTCTGTCTCTGTCTCTGTCTGTCTTCTGTCTGTCTGTCTGTCTGTCTGTCTGTCTGTCTGTCTGTCTGTCTTCTCTTCTTCTCTCTCTCTCTCACGTGTACACACACACACACACACACACAGTGACACATTATTAGATATAGTACTACAGTTTACACGCATACACACACACACACATACACACACACACACACACACACACACACACACACACACACACACACACACACACACACACACACACACACACACACACATTACACACACACACACACACGCGCACACACACAACACACACACACACACACACACACACACACACACACACACACACACACACACACACAGAATTGATCTATTAACAATTTTGTACTAGTTTAAGTAGTTCTACTTGTTAAACTTAAACCTTGCCTCTGGCATTCATAAATTTATAATCAATAATGATCAGTGAATGGTATCATTTAGGAAGCTTTGACACTGTACAATTTAAATTATAATCAATATTGTATTTGGCACACATGTAATCTACTAACTTAGTAACTAGTAGTACTTACTGTCTAGTCTTACTGTGTCATTGTGTATGGTATTTGGTATAAATTTAAACAGTGAGAGTTATGGATCAATCGATACAAAATGTGATGTCTGCTTAAACCTAGGCACACACACACTAGGCTCTAGTATAAATTTATAAATTATCTAAATTCCACTGTGTTGAAATGTGGGTTCTTTAATGGTGAGCAAAAACGGTTGCATTATTATTTATATATAACATAAAAAACCCTCACCAATGGTAAACTTCAGAGTGATACCTTAGGAACGAAACAAAACAACCCCCCCCCTCCCCCACTTTTTTAAAAGAAAAAAAATCTTGCCTTAGAAATGATCTTTACTCTTGCATGTGTAATGTATACTTGCCGAGCTTGCTGGCTGTATTAAGTTTATAAAAAAAGAAAAAAAAAAGAAAAAAAAAGAAAGGTGTATCAGATTTCGGCTGACGACATTGCCACCGCGTTGTGACTGGTCACGCTGACGAAGCAGGGAACTGCTGACAGGAGATGACATGTCATGTCATGTAATATGTCGCATTGCTCGTGACGTCAATTTAAGACATGTAGCTGTTGTGTTGGGGAAATGTAGGCCTTTAAAAAAAAAATTATGAAATGTTTTTTTTTTAATTGCTCTTTTTTTTTTTTTGGGGGGGGGATGTATACCTGTTACAGTGTTAGTTTTGTCATGAATATATTTTATAATTTATAAATTATATTAAAATTACTGCCTTCTCCTATTATGTCAGAAGACTGTGTCACAGTGTGTGTGTTCCTGATGTGGATACTAAAAAGCAATTTAGACTTGTAAGTGAACCAGTACTTTAGTTTTGGTTAAAAAAGGTAAATTATTTACTATTATTGTTTTAAAATATTGTCAATTTATACATTAAGTGATTGAGATCTGGTTTGAGTTGAGAAGAGAGAGAGAGAGAGAGAGAGAGAGAGGAGAGAGAGAGAGAGAGAGAGAGGAGAGAGAGAGAGAGAGAGAGAGGGGGGAGAGAGAGGGGGGGGGGAGAGAGAGAGAGGCATGCATGCAAACACTCACACACAAAACACACACACACACACACACACACACACACACACACACACACACACACACAACACACACACACACAAATTTGGCAGGGTGATGGGGATTTCGGCTGTTGAAGGCAGGGACAGATAGTGCATGAGATAAAACAAGAGGTCTTACTCTTAGGTTTGAAATAAGTATGTCTTAAGTGAACCTGACGAAGCCCATCAATCTCTAGGTCCCAGAATGCATGCTGAGTATGTTCATATCATTCACTGGATTGGACATCTATGGCTAGACCACTGAGATTGTGATGTGATGGACCCGAGTTCGAGCCCCTGAAGTTAACAATACATACTGACTCCACTCCACTCCTCTGAAAATCCATCGCATGAGACTATAGATGAATTAATATGGATGTGCTGTACATATGCATGCATGTACAACATTTTGTGTACTTGTTAAAATCTGTTCTGCCTTTCCGAAAAGTAGGCCATTTCAACAAGTGTGTGCTGGTGGGAATGGATTTATGACAAATTCCCCCCCCCTCCCCCCAACGCATGCTTATTTCAGTTATTGATGTTGTGTTAAACTAAAGACATTATAAATCCCAGAAATTGGAATGTGGGTAACTTAATGGTAGTTAAATGACTGCATACATGTATGTATGTGTACATAACATAAAAAAACCCAAAACAAACCAAAAACAAAAAAGAACCCCAGTATTTTTTTTTAAGTATCATAACTGCTAAGTAACTAGGAACAATGATAATTTTTTCTAGCTGATTACTAGTGATTGTACCGCGCGTTGAGCCTATGTTTTTGGGAATTCGCGCTATATAAGCCTCCATTTTATTATATTATTATTATTACTATATATTATAGCCTATAACGTACATCAAATCAACAGTTGTGATCGAGTGTTTTTCAGGTCAAACCGATTGGGGTTGGGGTGACCTGACTGGGCCCAGGAGAGAAGAAGAAGTTGAGGGAGGAATCTAGATCCATCCGTCCATTCCATGGCCTGGGCCTGGGCTTCATCCACCAGGCTCAACTTGCCCTCAGGAGAGACTGAGAGACATGGCCTGATACATGCAGTGCACTGCAGTGCAGGCCTCCCCCCTCCCCTTCCGGGCTTCCCTCTCCTCCCCCCTCCTCCCTCATGACTTGTTGAGGAGTTGAGGGAAAAGTGTAGTCATGTATGTGTTGCACACTAACACTGCCTCAATACAATCAGTGCACTGCAGTCCTCTCCCCCCCTCTTCTTCTTCTCCCTTCCTCCCCTCTCCCCCATTCCCCCTCCCCTCTCCTCCTTCCCTCCCCCCTCCCCCCACCATGACTCCTGACCTTGAGTCGAGGAGTTAAGGAAGAAATTTTTTGCTGTCACATGTGTGTTGGTAGTACACTGGAGGCTGTTCACACTAAGTAACACAGCCTCAATACATGCAGTGTAGTGCAGTCCTCCCCCCCTATCCCTCTCCCCCTCCCCTCCCCCTTTGTCCCCTCCTCTTCCCTATATATATGACTTCTTGAAGAGTCGAGGGAGAAATGCTGTCATGTATGTGTTGGTAGTACATGTACACTAACACAGCCTCAATTCATGCAGTGCACTGCAGTCCTCCCCCCACCTCTCTTCTTCTCCCCTCCCCCTCCTCCCTCCCCCCTCCTCCCCCTCCTCCCTATGACTCCAAGGAGTTTAAGGAAGAAGTGCTGTCATGTGTGTGTTGGTAGTGCTGTATGTTAGTTAACTCTACACTACAGTTAAAAAAAAAAAAAGAAAAAAAAAAAAAAAGGTAAAGGTGTCCCATAACCTATGTGCTCGTAGGGGAGCGAGGCATCAGAGACCTCAGCTTCTCCAGGGGCCAGCATATTGAGGGCGGCGCCCATCTCCTCTCCCTCGCTGCTTTATCTTCCCTGACCCTAAAGAGGGCAGGTACCCATTAACAGCTGGGTGAACTGGGGGACTGTACTGAAACCAAGGCACGCAAACAGTCACCCATCCAATTGGTAACCACGCTCGATGTTGCTTAACATTGGCTGGGGAAAGTGAGCGCTCTGACCACTGAGCTATTCGGTCCCCTCATAATAATGATGCTAATTATAAATAATCATAACTAATGATAATAATGATAGTTTTAATACACACATGTATGTAAACCAGTTACACACACACACACACACACAGACACACACACACACACACACACACACACACACACACACACACACACACACACACACACACACACAACAACAACACAGAGGGAGATGACCTTTGCACTATAGCAGAGTTCATCACCACCAAGCAATCAGTGTCACAACTCCCCTCCCCCCCTCCCCCCACTTTCCCCCTTCCCTCCTTTCTAAATCTGTAACAGCTAACATCCCCCCCTCCCTCTTATTTTTTTCCTTCCTAAATCAGTTTGATGTGATTTTTCCCTGGCCCTATCCTTTTTGTTCTTTTTCTCCAGACTGGGGGATTGCATACTAACAAAGCTTCTGAATTAGAATCCTTTGGGATTTTGAATAAATGTTGATAAATTTTGATTACTGTTATTATAATATAACCTGCAAGTGGTTAATCTTATTTGTGATCGGTCACATGTGTATGGATGAATGTTTTGAAAGCTAGCGCTTTGATTTTTTGTTTGTTTTTTTTTTTTGTTTTACTTTTCAAGACTCATATTATGTTTCTATCATTATCATCAAATATTCAGGGTTCAGAATGACAGTTTTTAAAACTGTACTACCCTCCCCCTTCCCCCCCACCTCTCCCTGAAATTTATACTAGCATCTATGGAAAAGGAATACATTTCAATTTCAACGACTTTACCCTGCTAGTATTGGTCAGTTGTGTTGGTTTTTTTTGCATAACATTTTTTCTTTTCTTTTTTCTTTCTCTGCCCTCCCCTTCCCCTGTACTTCCCAAAAAATTTGTAAATTCTGTCCTCTATATCTACTTGTGAAAAGGCTCCATCATCATCATCATCTCTCATCCATCATCTTCTCATCATCTCTCATCATCTCTCATCTTCATCTTCATCTTCTTCACCATCACCATCACCACTACCCCACCCCTTCTCTTTTCCCTTCCTTTTCTTCTTCTTCTTCTCTTCCTTTTTCTTCTTCTTCTTCCTTCTTCTTCTTCTTCTATATCTACTTGTGAAAGTGCATCATCATCATCTCATCATCATCATCATCATCATCTTCATCTATCATCTCTCTCATCTTCTTCTCTTCATCTTCTTCACTCACCATCCTACACACCCCTTCTTCTTCTTTCTCTTCTTCTTCTTTCTTCTTCTTCTTCTTCTTCTTCTTCTTCTTCTTCTTCTCTCTTCTTCCTCTCTTCTCTTCTTCTTCTTCTCCTTCTCTCTTCTTCTTCTTCTTCTTCTTCGCTTCTCTCTCTCTTCTTCTTCTTCTCCTTCTTCTCTCTCTTCCTTCTTTTCTTCTTCTCTTCTTCTTCTTCGACTTTTCATTGTAGTCGAACACTCATACAGCAACCATTATTGTTTTATCATATGAGTGAAAATTATGTATTGCGCTGCTTTCAGCCACCTAGCAAATCAGGCCCAACACATCCTTAATTTATTTTGCGTGGGAGAGAATTGTTATATATATCAAATAAGTTTTAAGTTTAACTTGCAAAAAGAGGCTGGAGAATGTCCAGACCAAGAAGGCAGGGAGAACTTTTTAAAAATAACAAGAAGGTGGTGTGACAAGACGAAAAGGAACAAACAAGGCAGAAAGGAAGAGAGGGATAGAAAAGAGGGACTTGCTGGCATGGAATTTCCAGAATGTTGTGGATGCTATTATTTATACTGACGGGGGCCCCTAGCATTCCCACGGGGGAGGGAGGGAAAGGGTGGGGGACATTGTGTGACAAGGTTTGTACTGGAAAAGTGACTACTATTACTGCTACTAGTGGTGGTGGTATTGGTAGTGTAGTGTAGTGTTTGGGTTACTGTGTACTTGGAGGTATTGTGCCCTGTTGTACCTAGGAATGTGTATGTGTGTGTGTGTGTGGGGGGGGGGGGGGGGAGTGAGTGAGTGTGTGTGTAGGCTGGGGGGTGAGAGGAGTGAGTGAGTGAGTGAGTGTGTGTGTGTGTGTTTTGTGTGTGTGTGTGTGTGTGTGTGTGTGTGTGTGTGTGGTGTGTGTGTGTGTGTGTGTGTGTGTGTGTGCTTTTCATTATTTCACTTTTTATAATTTAGAAATTCTCAATGTGTCTTAGTCTCAATCTCGGCTTCTCTTCCTCCCCCTCCCTCCCTTCCGCCTCTCACCCTCTCTTCAGTTCCCCTCTCTCTCCCTCTCTCTGTCTCTCTCCTCTAGAGATGTTTCTCTCTCTGTCTCCTCTCTCTGCCTCCTCTCTCTCCCTCCATCCCCCTCTCCTCTCCCCCCTCTCTCTCCCCCTCTCTCTCCCTCTTTCCCCCTCTCTCTCCCCCTCCCTCTCCCACTCTTTCCCTTTCTCCCTCTCTCTCCTCTCTCCTCTTCCCCTCTCTCCTCTCTCTTCCCTCTCCCTCCCTCTCCCTCTTCCTCCCTCCCCCCTCTCCTCCCCTCCTCTCGCCTTGCCTCCCCTTTTCCTCCTCCCTCTCCCTTCCCCTCCTCACCCCTCTTCTTCTCGCCTTCCTCCCCATATTTCCTCCTTTCTTCCCTTTCCTCCACGCCCTCTCTCTCGTCACCTCCTCCACCTCACTCGTCTGTTTTTTCGCATTAATTTTCGTCTGCTGGTCTCTCTGTCATATCGTCCTCACTGCCTTCTCCAGCTCCTGTCTGTCTTCAGTATTTGTCTGTCTGCCTGCTGTTGTCCTGTCTCTGTCTGTCTGCCTGCCTGCTGCCTGCTTCTTGCCTGTCTGTCTGTCTGGCTCAGTGTTGTCTCTGTCTGTATGCCTGTCTGTATGCCTGCCTGTCTGTATGCCTGTCTGTCTGTATGCCTGTCTGTCTGTATGCCTGTCTGTATGCCTGTCTGTCTGTATGCCTGCCTATCTGTATGCCTGTCTGTCTGTATGCCTGCCTATCTGTATGCCTGTCTGTCTGTATGCCTGCCTATCTGTATGCCTGCCTGTATGCCTGCCTGCCTGCCTGTATGCCTGTCTGCCTGCCTGTATGCCTTTCTGTATGCCTGTCTATCTGTATGCCTGTCTGTCTGTATGCCTGTCTGTCTGTACGTTTGTCTCTATGCCTGTCTGTCTGTCTCTCTCACTCACTCTCGTAGGCTTGTCATGTCTTTTTATCAACCTGACTTTTCCTCAAGAGCTTTTCCAACTAATCTGCCCCCCCCCTCTCACCCTCCCCCCTCTCTCACTCTCTGTCTCTCTCTCACTTTACTCCCCCCCCCCCCTCCTTCCCTTTCCCTCTCCCCTCCCCACCAAACTTTCCCTAATTCTACACCCTCCTTATTCCCCTCCACCCCCCCTCCCCGTCCTTACAGCTGCGCATACTCTCTGCTCACTTTCCACCCGTACCCCCCCCCCCTCCCTCCCCCCCTTCCCCGCCCCATAGATTTGGGTATAAATGTCATTGCGCTCTCTCTCTCGCTGCCGTAGCCTAACTTTGGCGGATCGGTGGTTTAGCGGTAACGCTACGTGCTTTGAAAGAGAAGGAGCTTGCGTTCGATACTCTTGTCTGAATCTGGTTGTTTCTATAGATCTCCCCCTCTCTCCCCCCGTCCCTCCCCCCTGGCTCCCCCCTCAACCCTTTCTAGTTTTAGCAGCATGAGTGGTGGTCTGGGTGCTAGTGTTTCGGAGGAGGGGATTAAATGCAGGTCTCATGTGCGAAATGCACTCTTAATTAATGGACTCTATGTAGGCATCCGTCAGTCTCGGAAGACTATGGAGTTGCGCTCTAGGCTCTAGATGTAGAGTGCAAAGCCTGGGTAAGTAAGTATGGAGGGCAAGCGAACCCCCCCCCCCCCCCTTCTCTCTCCTCTCTCTCCTCTCTCTCTCTCTCTCTCTCTCTCTCTCTCTCTCTCTCTCTCATCTCTCTCTCCTCCTCTCTCTCTCTCTCTCTCTCTCTCTCTCTACGCCACTGGAAGGAATGATCCATTGGAAAGGCAATGACCCATACGAATGGTTCCAGTGCCGTCGCAGGAGCCGCCAGAACAGCCCCATATACAGCCCCGAACCGCTCTGGGGACTCCAACTCTCCTGATTTTTCTTCAGGGATGGTGTCTAAACACGACACCTGTGTGTATGCTGGGTTTTAATTTTTTTTTTTATATTTCGTTGCCATCAACACTTAATGTATAACATCCGATTGCAATGGTGGTGGTGGTGGTGATGATGGGGGGTGGGGGGTGGGGGTTCGTTGGTAGAGTCTTGAAGACTATCTCAAAGGGTACTCGTGATCAAGAAGGAAGGTGGCAGCAGGAGGACGGTTAAGACGCTCACCTGCCTCAAACAAGTAAACTGGGATGGTTCAGGTTCGATTCCCAGCCCTTTGCCCTTTCTTCTCAGTTTGTCAGGAAAATAAAACTGAATCGATGTCAAAGTCTTTTTGAGGAGAGACTAAACCAGTCAGACATATAGATACTTACAGACTTGTGCACGTCAAAAAGAACCCACAACAGTTGAAAATCGAAATGGGCAGGAGGGGGGAGGTACCTTCCAGACTGTCCTGGGAAAAATGGGTAGACCTGTTCCATTTCCAACAGAACTGTATCCCCCTGAAGTCGGAATGCGGCTACCTTGAATGGTGGGGGTGGGGTGTGGGTGTGGGAACCTGGCCCTGTTACATTACAAGCTAGGAGGACGAAAAATCGAAACTACTACTATACTAACAACAATTTTTCCAAAAAAAAAACTAAAAACTAACAATAACAATCAAACATATTCTCCCATCTATCTATCTATCAAACCCCCAAAAACAAACATCCAAAAAAAATTTTCCCCCCTTTTACTTCTATCTTTTATCTATCATTTGTATCTAAAATCTAAAACTGGCTATTTCTTTCCCTCCCCCTTTCCCCCTCCCCCTATCTATTTTTCTCATCCCTCCTCTCCTCTTTCCCCCTCTCTCCTCCCTTTTTCCCATCTCTCTGTGTGTGTTTTCTCCCTGTCTCTCTCTTGGGCCCGTCTTTTGTCTCTCTTTTTGTCCGTCTGGTTTTTCTGTCTGTCGTCTGGTTTTGTCTGTCGTTTTTTTCTCTTTCCTTTTGTCTTCCCCGTCTGGGCGTCTGTTTTTGTTTTGTCCCCCGTTTTTTGTTTTTCCCCCTCCTCCCCCTCTCAATCAAACCATTTTCCCTCCCCCTCTCTCCCTCCTTCCCCCCTCCTTCTCCCCTCCCCCCTCCTCTCTCTCTCCTTTGGTCCCCCGTTTAACCCCGTTTTTTCCCCCTTCCTCTCCCCTTCTCTCATTTTCCTCCTCTCTCCCCCTCCACTCTCTCTTCTCCCCCCCCCCCCCTCCCCTCCCTCCCCCCCCCCCCTTTTTCTCCCCCTCCCCCCCCAAAACCCCTTTTCCCCCCCCCCCCCCCTCCCCCCCTCCCCCCCTTAACCCCCCTCCCCCCCCCCCCCCACCCCCCCCCTCCCCCTTTTCTCCCCCCCCTCCCCCCTCCCCCCCCCCTCCTACCCCCCCCCCATGTAAATTCCCTGTTGCAAAACAAATGGGGGGGGGGTTTTAAAAGGCTATGTGTGCCCCTGAACAGGCTTTGGGGCAGGGAGCGCTGCTTAGAAAAGCCAGGGGCAGGGAATGCAAATGGTCCCCTACCCCAACCAAACCCTCACCAGTCAAACTGAGTCAGTTTATGAGAGCACCTGGATCAAAAGTGCAGATCGAAAGTCATAAAACTTTTCCTTTGATGGGG
>CM060344.1:33146781-33152699 GCA_030674155.1 Stramonita haemastoma | reverse complement strand
CCCCTGTGGTCGGCGGGGCTAATTTATTTATAAACAACAAGATTGGATTGGTGGAAATAGTATAGTGGTGTTGGTTTATCATCATCATTATCATCATTGTTATTACAAGAGCAACTGGGACCATCCACCCATATCACACCCCACACACACACACACACACACACACACACACACACACGCACACGCACACACACACACACATTTTTCTCTCTCCCCCCAAAACTACCACATCCCACCACCGAATCACTATCCCAACGTCATTCCATGACGCCAAAACCCCTCTGACGTCACGAAACAAAGGCGCTGACTGACGTCAAAATATCACGCCAGTTTTTCACAGATTACCTCATCACCTAGAGCCAAAGTTCGTCTGGAACAAGGGGTGAGGCGAAGAGAGAGAGAGAGAGAGTGAGAGAGAGAGAGGAGAGAGAGAGAGAGGAGGAGAGGGAGAGAGAGAGAGAGAGAGAGAGAGAGTTTGGGAAATTGAGAGATACGATGATAAAGAAGACAACATGACGTACGCTTATATTTCACCCCACACCACACCACACCACCCCCACACACACACACACACACACACACACACACACACACGAATACGAACACAAACACGCGCGGTGCGTACCAAACTCTCTTCTCTCTCTTCTTTTCTCTCTTCTCTCTCTCTCTCCTCTCTCTCTCTCCTCTCTCTAACACATAAACACACGCGCGCGCGCGCATGCACGCCACGTACGTACTACACACACTCATAAATTATCTCTCTCTCTTTCTCTCTCTCTCTCCTTGACACACACACTGACACACACACACACACACAACACACACACACACACACACACACACACACACACATACACAAAACACACACACATACACACACACATACACACACACAAACACACACACACACACACCACCACACCGCGCGCGCGCGCGCGCGCGCGCCGCACGCACACACACACACACACACACACACACACACACACACACACACACACACACACCGCACGCACGCACGCACACACACACACACAAAACCCACAGCTGTTGTTTGCTTGTCGATCAACTTTTCTCTTCTCTTTTTTTTCTCTCTTCCTTTTCTTTTCTTTCCCCCCTTTTGTCTCTTTCTGATCTCTCTATCTTGTGTTAGTAGACTGCCTGCCTTCCTCCCCCCCCCCTCCCCGACCCCCAAATTCCCTCTGACACCCTTGAGCCGTTTATCTTTATTGAAGCAAAGCATCTTTCTTCTTTGTTCTTTCTTTATTTCTGTCTTCTTCTTTCGTCTTCTCTCTTTCTTGGCTGTCTTCTTCCTCTTCTGTGGCAGTTACTAGTTGATCTATGATCTCTCTCCCCCCCCTCCCTAAAGACTTGTGATAAGTCTGTCAGCGGGGGCAGGATAGCTCAGTGGTCAGAGCACCCCCCCCCCCCCCCCCCCAAAGTCAAAGTTAAGCAGCTTTCGAGCGTGGGTTACCAGTTGGATGGGTGACCGTTTGCGCGCGTTGGCTTTAGTACAGTCCCCCCAGTTCACCCAGCTGTCAATGGGTACCTGCCCTCTTTAGGGTCAGGGAAGGTAAAGCAGCAAGGGAGAGGAGATGGGCACCACTGCCCTCAAACACGCTGGCCCCTAGAGAAGCTGAGGTCTCTTGACGCCTCGCTCTCCTACGACCACATAGGTTATGGGACACCTTTACCTTTACCTTTTTACCTTTACAAAATAAAATGAGGCAATGTGCTATGTGCAATGTGTCTCTCCCTCCTTCCCTCCCTCCCTCTCTCTCTCTTCTCTTCTCTCTTCCTCAATAAAGATAAGCACTATGTGCTAAGCAGGAGCCACCAAACATACAGGCGGGCCGGGTGGCCTTGTATTCTCCTGGTTGTTCCAGACAAACGAGTTTAAATAAATACCTTGTCCCGTGACACACCCTCAGACAAGTCAGTATCTAGCAGACCACTGATGATAACACCACAGCGTAGAGGAAGGGGGGTGGGGGGATGGAGGAGAGGGAAGGGGAGAGGGAGGGGAGAGGAACAAAAAGAGGGAGGGGGGATGGAAAAAATAAGGGAGACAGAGATAAAGACTAAAAAAAAAAAACAGACATAGTAGGTTTTGGGTTGTTTTTTGTTTTCGCTTGGGGGGGGAGAGAGAGAGAGAGAGAGAGAGAGAGAGAGAAGAGAGAGAGAGGAGAGAGAGAGAGAGAGAGAGAGAGGAGAGAGAAAGGAGGGAGGGAGGGAGGGAGGGAGGGAGGGAGAGAGGAGGGAGGGAGGGAGAGAGAGAGGGAGGGAGGGAGGGAGGAAGAGAGAGAGCGGGATGGAGGAAGAGAGAAGAGAAGAGAGAGAGAGGGGAGGGAGGGAGGGAAGGAGGGAGAGACAGAGACAGAGAGACACACAGACAGACAGACAGACAGACAGGGACAGACAAAATGTAAATTTTTATAGCCAACATCTTAGCATGAACTGTGCAGTGTGTCTTCCTAATCTGATAGTCCAGGACCTTCAGCAACTCTGAATGTGTGCAGCTTAGCACAGGCATGCATGCTCTCGAAAAAAATGCAGATTCTAACTTTTTTTTTCCACAGGCAGGATCTTTTCTTCTGAAAAACACTTCTCTGGCTTCACTTTTCTAATGCTGTACCTACAAAGAGGGAGTTAGCATCACCACAATAATACAGTGTTGTTGTATTCAAAAATTTGACAATCCTTTTACCAAGCAGTTGAATGAAGAGCAGTCTGTTGGCTGGATGTGCTAAAAAGCTCTCCCGTCTCCCACACCCCACCGTCCCAAGTCCCCACCTCACTACCCCTCCCCCCCTCCCTCCTCCCCCACCCCCTCGGCCTACCCCCCCTCCCTGCCCTTCCTCCCCCCTCCCTGCCCTCTCCTCCCCCCTCCCTTCCCCCTCCACCCCTCTCCTTCCTCCTACCCCCCCTCCTCCTACCCCCCTCCTCCCCACACCCCCTCTCCCCCTTGCCCCCCTCCTCCCCACCCCCCCTCCCCCTCCTCCCCCCACCCCCCTCTCCCCTCCCCTCCTCCACCCCCCCCCCCCCCCCTCCCTCCCTGCCCCCCTCCACCCCCTCCCTCCTCCACCCCACCCCACCCCTCCCTCCCCCCATCCCCACCCCCCCCCCCTAACCCCCCCTCCCCTACCCCTCCCTACCCCTCCCTGCCCCCCCCTCCCTCACCCCCCCTACCCCCTCCTGCCCCCACCCCTCCCTCCTCCCTTCCCGCCCAACCCTTCCCCCTGCCCCCCCTCCACCCTCCTACCCCCCTCCCTCACCCCCCCCTCCTACCCCCCCTCCCTCCCTCCTACCCCCTCCCTCCCTCCCTTCCCACCCCCCCTCCCCCCCTCCCTCCTCCCACCCCCTCCCTTCCCCCTCCACCCCCCTCCTTCCCCCTCCACCCCTCCCTTCCCCCTCCACCCCCTCCCTTCGCCCCTCCCCCTCCCCCCCTCCCCTCGCACGAACATGGGAAGATAGACAACACATCTCCTCCAAAGCTCGGAGGAGTAGAAATTAGGAGCAGATCCCCACAAGGATCTGCACTTCCTAACTCAAAATCTTAAGTTGTTGTCTTCACATTTTTACAACTTATCATTGAACCAACAACTTCAAATTCAAAAGCTGTCTTTTACTACATCTTGACAAATTGAAAAAAAATCTGCGTCTACAATCATTTATTTTCGCCTTCTACTTCTTTCACACAGGTCAACAGTAAGTCTACAATTTCATATCAAAACTACTGCTTCATTTCCATCCCATTAAAGATTTCATCCCAACTACAAAGCAACTGCAAACAATTAAAAGGGATGCAACTTTTTAAAACCATATGTAGCCTGTCAAGGGGAAGTAATATTCATATCAAGTACCACACACACACACTTTCTCAATGATTTGGAACAATATCTAGCACAAAATGATTAACACTGCATATTCAACTTTCATCTCACGCCAAAATGTTAACCACTTATGTTCAACTTTTACTATATGCAGATGATACAATTTTATTCTTCACTACAAAGAAGGGTTACAAGATGATTTAAACATTTTGGATACTTACTGTTCTCATTACAAACTTGTTGGCAATCTAGTCAAAACCAAAATCATGATATTCGGCCACAATACATCTCGTAATAATTATGTAAAATAGCAGAAAAGCACTTGAAGTTCTTAACAGTTTTAATATTTAGGAATCAACTTCAATAGCAGTGGTAGTTTTGCAAAATGCAAGAAAAATACTTATGATAAAGCTACTTAGGTCATGTTTAATTGATAAGGACTGCATGGCAAAAAAAAACTACTACACAAAGAATCGCTGTATGCGCTTTGTTGTATTGTCACTATGGATGTGAAATAATGGGCATATGAAAATGTCATGCATGAAAAATGCTTATGATAAAGCTGGTAAAGTCATGTTTACCTTGATAAAGACTGCACAGCAAATGAAATAGAACTACATACACATGTGGCACTTGATTTATTCGATAAAATTGTTGTACCTGTTTTGTTGTAAGGCCTATAGATGTGAAATTTGTGGATATGAAAATATGGCAATAATTTCATAAGGTTTAGTTAATGGTTTTAAAATACACTTTTCCTTTCACCCTCTTGCATTTGGATTCTCTGAACACAAACTGCCCCTAGATTTTGCATTCCATCACAAAATCAGGTCAGGCACACAGGCTTGCTATCCTTTTCCTCCTTCTAAGTACATACCAGCAGCTATAATTACTTCAGATTCTCAGCAGGGTTTCTACCTCTAGCCTCATAGAGCTTTGACATGTGGTAGCGATTAATGATGGTCACAGCCTGATGGAAATCTACTGTGTGTAAATCCCAGCAAATCAGAGGGGGCAATTACTCAATCCCAGCGAAGAGGGTTAGTATATGGAGAAGAAGGCAGATATCCCTTGTCTAGTTTGATCTCTGTTCCAATGGTGCATTTCTGGATGCAGCTGCTCGACTTCCAGTATGAAAAGCTGCCATCAAGTGTTTACCAGATGATGAAAGATTTACTTGACAAAAATATTGATTCAATCAGCATGGCTAAATATGATTTTTAAAAAATATCTTAGTACAAAGCGGATTTGACTTTGCGGGAGAGACAGTTCTGTTTAAGTATTAATTTTCTTCAAGTATTTAAAAGTTCACATATCAAAGTTAAAATTTCACATATCAAAGCCTTCTTAATAGAAAATTTTGTTAATGACTGGAGAAGTGAGCCATGGGGTAATAGAAGACGCCTTTATTATAGAAATTTTAAGATCGATTTTGGTAAGGAAAATACATAACTTGTCTACCAGATAGACATATGTTTACGCTTTTATAAAATTTTGTTGTAGTTGTCACAAGCTTCCAATTGAGGATGGACATTTCCATAACATACCACAGGAATAAAGAATGTGTTCAAAATACAATAGATCTGTTTTAGGGAATGAATTCTATTTTATAATGGATTGTCCCTACTTTATAAATTTACAACAAGATTTTAATCCTCAGCATTTTCTTCAACCCTTGTCCAGTTATAAATTTTGAAGGCTGTTGAAATGTCAATCCCGAAAATTTCTCCTGTCTATCCAAATTCATAAGATGTGCAGGTATTTCTTGAAAATTCCTTTGTTGTCATTCACATGTGTACATTGTGTATTTGAAAGAAATTGATATAGTTTAAAACATGTTTTGAGGTTTTAATGCTATTTGTCATTTTGTGATGAACTCATTTTGTGGTGGCGCCATTGGATAATGCAATTTCTGTCTTTTTTGCGAGTGGTTATACGCATACACTTTGTTTTGTTTGAAGTAAGAGACTTATGATTGAGTTCTGTCTATTCAATAAGTTTATGGATATCCGCCTCCGTAACAATCACAAGCTGGTTTGGACCACTGCTGTTACACTGAATCGATGTATCATCAACAAATATTTGACA
>CM060344.1:33139281-33141781 GCA_030674155.1 Stramonita haemastoma | reverse complement strand
ACCCCGTAACATCAAAAAATGAACCAGATGACAAATCTCAGTTATGAGCTCTTGCCTCACTTTTGAGCTGAAATTTTTTAAAAACAAGTAAAACTGACTTGGAATCAACACAAAAAAAGTATCTGGAAAATATCTTTGGGAAAATCTAGAAGATGATACAAAGCCATTGATATAGCAGACAATTCAGCTGTAAAAATAGATCGATTTTTCCCAATAGAAAAGGATCTCTCTACTTTCAGAGATGGGATGACAAACGCTGCACCCGCCTCATCATTGCTCAAAAGGGAACCATCAGTGTATACTTTTAGATGTTCTGGGTATGTAGTCTGTATGTATTCTTTTACTAATGCACTAAGAACATTTTCATTATCTTTTTTGGTTAGAGAAGAATAATTGATGTCAAAATTAGCTCTCTGGAGCTCCCATGGGGCACAAGAGGAGATGTTAATCTTTGATTTAGTTAAATCTTTAGGATATATTTTTGCATTATCAAATAATTCAGCAGTATAGGTTCTAACTGTGGTCAGAGAACGAATAGAATGTGCTCTTTTAGGAAAGTTGACATCAGATTTTGTATTTATTTCAGTGTCCACATTGGTTTCTTGATTCGAACACCGTAAGAGATATTTAGCTAAAGCCAGTTGTCGATAATTGTCTAATGGTAAAACACCTATCTCTTTATAAGTGCCCATAGACGATGCATGAAAAGGAACCCCCAAAGCTAATCGAAAAGCCTTACAGTCTAATCTTCTCATTTTATGTAACAAATACTTAGGAGCACTGAAAAAAGCTTCCTGGCCGTATACAAGTCTGGAGCGCACTAAAGATAACGCCAGATGTTTTAATACAGCTACATCATGAGCCCCACACTTGTTTACTAATAACTTTCAGGAAGTTTAGACTTTTCCTAGCTTTAGTGTTTAAGTATTCAATATGATAATTCCAAGTTAATTTAGACGTGAAATACACCCCTAAAAACTTCACCATAGTTTTATATTCCAAAACGTTCCCATCTATTTGGAAAACAGGTTTGAACTGGTGGGTTAGCACCATTATTAAAAAGTACTAAATTGGTCTTTTCAGGGGATAGTGACAGACCATTCACAAATATATAGTCATTCAGTTTGTTTAGCTCAATCTGATACAAATTTTTCAAATAGTTAGTTGTCTCTTTGGTGTTCTCTTTTTCAATGTGACATCCATCCACATACAAATGTCATCAGCATACTGGACATGGGTGGTATTACTTGAGAAACACTTAGGAAGATCATGAAGGAGAATATTGAAAAGATGTGGAGCAATAACTGATCCCTGAGGAATGCCCATTGTTGGAAATCGTACTGTAGAATACGAATTTCCAACTTTGGCCTGCATGCGTCTTTCTGAGAGAAAGGCTTTAACATAATAATAGATGTTACCAGATAAGCCAATGGATTTTAATTTAAAACAGTAATCGTTCATGCCAGACCTGATCATATGCTTTCTTTATGTCAAAAAAGGTGGCAAGTACATTTTTCCTACGAGCAAACTGATGTTTAAAACTGTGTACTGAGCTTAATCAGGTGATCTGCTGGGGATCTACCTTTTCGAAACCCTGCTTGACTAAGAGGGATTATTTTATTTTTATCACAGTAATGCATTAGTCGGTTCAAAATGATTTTTTCCATAAGCTTTCCTGTGTGTGAGGTTAACGCGATTGGTCTGTAGCTGTTTTGATCACATTTAGGCTTACCCTGCTTTGGGACTGGCACTGAGATGGAATGTTTCCAAATGCGTGGAATGACTCCCTGAGCCCAACTGAGCTGGAATAAATCAAGCAATAACATTATCCATTTTTCTGGTAGTTGTTTTAATAATTCGTTTGAAACAGCATCTATGCCAACTGATGTTCTTTTAGTCCCAAGAGATAGGAGAGCATCTTTTAGCTCTTGCAACGTTAAGGGAGCATTGAATAAAGACTGTTATCTCCCACAGGATCTTTATACATTTTCTTTTTGTACTTCTCTTTCTCTATACACTTTGCATTTATTTGAAAGACTTTTGTCACTCATTGTATCTGTAAACATTTTTATGAAAGTATCAGCTTTTCTGAATTAGTTGGGAAATCTTTGTTTTGAATTTTAATAGGACAGTTAGGAAGCTTAATCCCACTTTTCATGTCTTTAAATTTATTCCATACCTTTTGCAGATCATTATGAGTGTAAATTTCTTGTAAGCAAAAGGAAGACCAAAATTGGCGTTTGCTTTGTTCAACAGTTTTATCACAAACAGACTTTGCTTTTTTTCATAAGAAAATGATTTTCTGGCGTTTTGTTTCTTAAGTAAGCTTTGCACGTAACTTTTTTGTCATTCACAGCTTTTTGACAAGCAGAATTCCACCATATATTTCCCGAGTGCTTTACAGACTTTATAGAGGAATACTTAGGAATAGAACTATCAGCTGCCTGTAATACATAATTTTTAAATGTTGCATAGAAACTATCAACATCATTACTTTTGA
>CM060344.1:33135114-33139181 GCA_030674155.1 Stramonita haemastoma | reverse complement strand
TTGTTGTTTTTTTATTTTGTGATTCATCAATTCATGAATATTTGAACACTGACAAGAGCACATTCAATATAGTCTTCAATTCTAGACCAGTGTGGCTTTTTTCATTTATATATATATATTTTTTTTTTTTATTCATCAATTCACGAACATTGATACAACAGTGATATTCTATTTACTAAATCACCTTGTAGTGAACGGACATTAAACCAATGAGAAGAAGAAGAAAATGAGATATTCTATTTTCCATCTTCACCGAATCTATTGAAAAAGATTGTTGAAATATGCTAGATTTTAAAACAAAAAAACCTTACAACTGAATCATTCATATCATAGACTTGCAAATGTTTATGTAAGTTAACATGTGCAGAATCGGGCAAATTTGGATTTTAGTTTTCTCTCTGCGTGGCTGCCAGATTTCTGTGTTGTGATTTAGGCTTCATACTGAAGTTTGTGACTTTTTACGTTTCTGTCTTGTGCGCATGTGTGTGTGTGTGTGTGTGTGTGTGTGTGTGTGTGTGTGTGTGTGTGTGTATGTATGTATGTATGTAAGTATGTATGTATGTATGTATAATTTTCTACAAGTGCTTGTCTACCTTTCATTTCAATATCTTATTTCATTTCATACTACTTCAAGTTACGGCAGATTTCTCTAAGTGAAATTCGGGCTGCTCTCCCAGGGGAGACAGATAACACGATGTCACAAGTGCAGCGCCACCCCTTTTTTTTTTTCTCCCTGTCTGCAACTGTATTTGTTTCCCCTATCAGAGTGGATTTTTTTCGACATAATTTTTGCTAGGGACACTTCCCTTGTTTCCGTGGGTTCTTTTAGTGCGCTAAATAATTATGTGTTAACACACGAGCCCTGGGTTTAGATTGTCTCATCCGATCCGAAAGACTTTTTAGTTGTGCAAGAAAAAGGAGATATTTCTGTATGGATCGTGTGAAAAGTGTCCTGGGTTGGGTCCTCATGTGAAGCTTTAAACAAAAACAACCAAAAACAAAAACAAAAAAAACCAACAACTGTGCAACTGACACTGTTATTTCAACGACTGGGGGGCGAACAGTTACCTTGATTTGTTTCAAGGGAGTACCTGATTTATGTTGAAATCACTCAACATCTCCTTACACTGTTATTTTAATGGCTTACAGTTACATTCATTTGTTTCAAGGGAGTACCTGATTTATGTTGAAATCATTCAGTCCTCTATTTACACTGTTATTTTAATGGCTTACAGTTACATTTTTGTTTCAAGGGAGTGTCTGGCTTATGTTGACATCAATCATTCACTCAGTCCTGTGCAGGAATTGTTAGTTCATATGACTGTTATTTCATGGAAACGTCTTGCTTATCGACAGTACGGTTCTTTCACTATTGAAAGGAAAAGCATGGCACATGCTATATTTATGAACTGTAAGGCTTACATTTTGGGGTTGGTTTTGTTTTTTTATCATTTCAACTCGAAGCTACATGGCTCACAATAACTTTTTTTTGTTTTCGTCATTTCAAAATGATCTATTTGGTTTAAACATCTTCACTTCTAAGGAAGACTAGGTAATGGTTAAGGTGTCTCATAACCTATGTGGTCATTGGGGGCTTGGCTTCTCTAGGGGCCAGCATATTGAGGGCGGCACCCATCTCTCCCTCGCTGCTTTACCTTCCCTGACGTACCCATTTACAGCTGGGTGAATTGGGGGACTGTACTGAAGCCAAGGCGTGCAAACAGTCACCCATGCAACTGGTAACCACGCCAGATGCTGCTTAACCTTGACTGGGGGAAAGCGAGCGCTCTGACCACTGAGCTATGCAGTCCTCATGAGGAAGACTGTATGATTATATAACTGAATACATCAACAAACATCAACAACAACAACAAAAACCCAAACTGAATACATCGTCCAGTTTAGAGCATATACTTGATGGAAATTTGGGGTTCATGATAATCATCATTCCAGCAGATCAAGGGATATATGGCGTATGCTTAAATATTGTTGTTGTGTTTTTACAGGGGAAAAGTCTGACTTGTGCTGTGTTTCATTTCATGAAAATGTCTGCCTCGTTACAATGATTGCACGAGTTATGAAGACATTTAGCTTTGGCTTTAATCACTTCAAGCAAAGTCCTGGTTTGTGATGATCATTCCTGTATATCGAGGAAGTACTTGGCATACGCTGTAATCCTTCCAAAGTCCAAAGTCTAATGCTGCCATTATTTCAGTGAAGCGTCTGGATTATAATTATTTCAAGGGAACTATCTCGCGTATGTTTTTTTTTTTTTTAATGGAATTATCTCGCTTATGTTTTTTTTTAATGGAATTATCTCGCTTTTTTTTTTAATGGAATACACTGGCTAAAGATGATAACTGTTTTCATATTTTTTTAAAAAGAAAAATATACATGTGGCTCATGCTGACTATTTTTCTTAAAGAGAGTTTGTTCTTTTGTAGAAATATTATTATTATTATTAAATATATTCTCCCCCGTGCGTTATATAATGACCATGCCTTCCCCCCCCCACACCTTCCCCCTTCTTATTTTTGTGTTTTTATTTAATTATCAACAGTGTGTGAATTCAGTTGCATCATTCGATCAGGGATGTCCCCTTCTTTCAACTTTTGTTCACTAACTCATTAACCATCCAAAATTGGTGGAAACAAATTGAGGGTTTCCACTGTGGCTATCTTCTCTCTTCATGTTTTATGTATATAATTATATAAATACGCTTTATTCTTTTGGTAGACCAAAGATACATTTGTATTTTATTAAGAGACAGGGTGTGTGGCGGATTTTTTTGTTTGTTTTGTTTTGTTTTTGGCTTGGCTTTCTGTATTGTGTCGGAAGGAGCTTTTCATTTGCTTGCTTGTTTGTTGTTTTTAATATACCCATATGATAAAAATGTGGTGTTTAGAAATTTCTTCATATTCAAATTTTTTGTGAGTAAGAGCATGTAGTGAATTTGTTTGTACATTTATTTATGAGTAAGTGAATGTTTTGGGGTTTGTTTGTTTTTTGTTGGTTTTTAAAAAAAAAATTTGTGAGCAAATGAATGGTTATGAAAAAAAATCTCTGAATGACTTTGACCTGGTGTGTGTGCGTGTGTGTGTGTGCATGTGTGTGTGTGCATGTGTGTGTGAAAGTCTCTGTTAGTTAAGTGTGCAATTATCTATATGCGCTTGATGATTATAATTATTTTGGTTTATATTGTGTTTGGTGACTCTGCTTCGTGACATGAAATCTGTGTATTGACTAGGAGGATGAAGTACACTTAAGAGTGGTCTGAAAAACAAACAGAGAAAAAGAAAAACTTCTCTCTCATTGTAGGGGGGTGGTGTGTGTGTATGTGTGTCCATATATATATTTTTTTTTTATTAAAAGCTGTGCTTGGTAGTTTTTTGTTGTTTTTTTTTACAGAAAACCATCACCAAGACGGAGACAACTGTTCACAAAACTGTATGCATGTTCATAATCATGGGAAAGTGGAGGGAGGGGGGGGGGGGTTCATGTTCATTTTGTTTTGTTGGGTTTTGTTTTTTAAATCATCAGCATTGCTATGAACCCAAGTTCATACGACACCATTTGTGATGTGTTGTGTTGTTCTTATAGATATGTATGTATGTGTGTGTTGATGTTTTTATAGTGTTGTTTTTTTTCTTATCATAACCAATCGCTGTTGTAAAAATTCAAAAAAAAAGTAACTGAATATATCTGTGAAAATATATATAAATATAAAATATATATGTATATGTCTTTTTGCTTGGCTGAACAAACAAAAAATCTGCCAGTCAAATGACAACAGGTGATGATGACGATGACAAGAGGGTGAGAGCTTGTGAATGACAGTTTGGGGGGAGGAGGGGAGATTTGGGGATGGGGGGGGGGGGGGTCATGTATCATCTTGTACAAAAAAAAAAATGATTGAAGTGGATTATGAATGTGTACCTTTGGATTTTTGATGTGTACGGTGGTGGTTGAGTGTACTGGAGTTGTGTGTTTTAATACAAGAAACTGTGTGTGCAAAGAACAAGTAGTGCTGGATTTTTTTTTTTTTTAATTTAAGTTGTGATGACTAT
>CM060344.1:33125114-33132614 GCA_030674155.1 Stramonita haemastoma | reverse complement strand
AAGTAAAAAATAATTGTCACATTTGAGTTCTACCTCAAACAACAGGAATAAAACATTTCAAATGATGGTAACGATTTAGTTGGTTTTTTTTGTGGTTTAGTTTTTACCTTTAAAAAGACAAATCTTCCCACATTTGCCAAGGATATCTCCATGTGGCAGAAAAGAGGAGACTCTCCTAAGTCACTCCAACCACCTCCTCTGAAGTCAGAGTATGGCTGCCTATATGCCGAGGTATTTGAAAAACAGTCATACCACTCAGGCAAACCTCATTCAGTGTAAAACTTCAATCTCACAGTGATTCCCAGGTGGGATGAGCGAGTGAAGCCGCCGCGGTAGTCTAGTAGGTGTCGGACTCGTAATCTAAAGGTTGCGGGTTCGATTCCAGCTTTCGGCTATGGCGTTGTGCCCTTGGAAAAGGCACTTTACGGCTATTTTCTCACCCCACCCAGGTGTAAAAGGGGTACCAACCTTGTGTTGGGGGTTAACCCTGCGATAGACTGGCGTCCTATCCAGGGGGGAGTCTATGACTCTCAGTCGCTTAACGCCACAGAAACCGGGATAAGCACCAGCCTGATGAGCCTTAGGCTCGGGACAGACTTTAACTTTTTAACTTTTATGAGCGAGTGAATCAAGAGTGCATATTCTGAGTGACAGACCCCCAGAGTGTTAAGCTGGGAAACGCACAACAACAATAACAACAACAAAAACAACTACCACATACATGTATTTTGGCGAGTTGTTGATGATAAATACACAACCACACTTAAGTCATACTACATAGTGATCATCCACAGTCGGTGCATGCAAGGTATTACCTCCTTGCCTGCTTTGAGACATAGTGATCCAACAAGAGGTATATACCCACCCACCCACCCCAAAAGCCCAGCAAATCACAACTCCCCCCCCCCCCCCCCCCCCCCCCCCCCCCCCCCAAGAAAAAGGGTTCTCTTTTACAAAGGAAAACAACCTGTAAGAATTTTGTGACTGAAATGCAGCAGTTACTTCCCATGGTACAATACATTGACTTGGAATTGAGTACTTGTTACGATTTTTTTTTTTTTTTAATGTAAAGGTGTCCCATAACCTGTGTGGTCGTAGGGGAGCGAGGCATCAGAGACCTCAGCTTCTCCAGGGGCCAGCATGTTGAGGGCGGCGCCCATCTCCTCTCCCTCGCTGTTTTACCTTCCCTGACCCTAAAGAGGGCAGGTACCCATTTATAACTGGGTGAACTGGGGGGACTGTACTGAAGCCAAGGTGCGCAAACGGTCACCCATCTAACTGGTAACCACGCTCGACGCTGCTTAACTTTGACTTGGGGAAAGCGAGTGCTGTAGACTCCTTATAATCCCTTCATTTTCTTTCAGCAGTGACTGAGCGAGTGAGTGGGAAACACTCCAGTATATTTTTTCCAGGGACTGTTTCAGTTTAATCTACCACGGTACTGCTGTCTAAAGTTATGTTCCTTTAAGACCAGACACCACTGCTTATTTCTGAACCAAGATCATGTTCACTCACTCCCTCCCTTCAACCGACTTTAAACTTCTTTAAACTTTAACAGACTTTAAACCGATGCCCCGTGTGCGAACGCACGCAGAACATCTTGCGCACACGTTAAATCCTGTTCCGCTTTTCGTAAGAGTAGGCCATCGTGTGCCGGTGGGAACAGATGACATTTACAAAACTGGATACACACGGGGACTGGATGAAAAAAAGCACAAGAGTGCTTATTCCATTATCCTCGATATAAAAGAATAAATCAATCAATCAATCAATCAATCAATCAATCAATCCCTACCACCTACTGCCATTACAGCAGGATTTGACCTCCGGATTTTCTCTTTTTTTTTTTTTTTTAGTTCAATAATGTAAACTTTTGTTTTTTAAATTAATTAATTCATTCATTAATTAAAAGACTTCAAAATCTTTTTTAAATACCAGCAGCTGGTTTTTTTTACTTTACCCTTCCACCTTAAAATGTGAACAATAAACCCTGAGAGTTTCATGTACCTGTGGTGAGTATCTTTCTAGTTGTGAGTTGGGGAGGGGGGGGGGGGGCGTTTTTGGTTTTTTTAACAAATCAACAGAAACAGCCCGTATACAGGGGACGGGATAGCTCAGTGGTCAGATCATTTGCTTTCCCCAAGTTAAGGTATGTTAAGCAGCATCGAGCGTGGTTACCAAGTAGATGGGTGACCGTTTGCATGCCTTGGCTTCAGCACAGTCCCCTAATTCACCCAGTTGTCAATGGGTACCTGCCCTCTTTAGGGTCAGGGAAGGTAAAGCAGCGAGGGAGAGGAGATGGGCGCCGCCCTCCACATGCTAGCTCCTGGAGAAGCTGAGGTCTCTGATGCCTCGCTCCCCTACGACCACATAGGCTATGGGACACCTTTACCTTACTTTTTTTTATACAGAGATACGCAGAGTAAAAATCGGCCAGTAGGGGAGGGAGGGAGTTAAACCAGAACTGATTTTATAGATCGCAGATACTGTTAAAGCATCTCCCAGAATTATCAACAAATATAAAAGTTGACTTTTTTCCCCACCAGTTCCCATGGGAAAAAAATTCAAGGTGGCAATAAAAAAATTTCAGTGGGGAATTATTATAACTTCAAAACAAGGAAGCAGGTGGCAGGATGGTTAAGACATCCACCTGCCAAAACAAGTAAACCGTGAGGTTCTGGGTTCCATTCCCCAGCTTCGCCCTTTCTTCCCAGTTTGACGAAAACAAAAAAATCAATCTAAATATCAACGTCCTTCAGAAAAAAAAAACTATAAACCAAAGCCCCAAACGCATGCACGCAACATCTTGCACGCATATCAAAAACCTGTTCCACTTTTGGGAAGAATGGGCCATTTCGTGCCTGTGGGAACGGATTTTTTATTTTATTTTATTTCTTCTTTTATATCGAGGATAATGGAAGAAGCACTCTTGTGCTTTTTTACGTTCATTCCCCGTGTGTATGCAATTTTGTAAATGTCATCTGTTCCCACCGGCACACGATGGCCTACTCCTACGAAAAGCGGGAACAGGATTTAACGTGTGCGCAAGATGTTCTGCGTGCGTTCGCACACGGGGCCTTGGTTTAAAGTCTCATCCGGATGACGACGTTTAAAACAATACACAACGCATGTGCAAGGTGTCATGTTTAGAACAATACACAACGCATGTGCAAGGTGTCATGTTTAGAACAATACACAACGCATGTGCAAGGTGTCATGTTTAGAACAATACACAACGCATGTGCAAGGTGTCATGTTTAGAACAATACACAACGCATGTGCAAGGTGTCATGTTTAGAACAATACACAACGCATGTGCAATGGTGTCATGTTTTAGAACAATACACAACGCATGTGCAAGGTGTCATGTTTAGAACAATACACAACGCATGTGCAAGGTGTCATGTTTAGAACAATACACAACGCATGTGCAAGGTGTCATGTTTAGAACAATACACAACGCATGTGCAAGGTGTCATGTTTAGAACAATACACAACGCATGTGCAAGGTGTCATGTTTAGAACAATACACAACGCATGTGCAAGGTGTCATGTTTAGAACAATACACAACGCATGTGCAAGGTGTCATGTTTAGAACAATACACAACGCATGTGCAAGGTGTCATGTTTAGAACAATACACAACGCATGTGCAAGGTGTCATGTTTAGAACAATACACAACGCATGTGCAAGGTGTCATGTTTAGAACAATACACAACGCATGTGCAAGGTGTCATGTTTAGAACAATACACAACGCATGTGCAAGGTGTCATGTTTAGAACAATACACAACGCATGTGCAAGGTGTCATGTTTAGAACAATACACAACGCATGTGCAAGGTGTCATGTTTAGAACAATACACAACGCATGTGCAAGGTGTCATGTTTAGAACAATACACAACGCATGTGCAAGGTGTCATGTTTAGAACAATACACAACGCATGTGCAAGGTGTCATGTTTAGAACAATACACAACGCATGTGCAAGGTGTCATGTTTAGAACAATACACAACGCATGTGCAAGGTGTCATGTTTAGAACAATACACAACGCATGTGCAAGGTGTCATGTTTAGAACAATACACAACGCATGTGCAAGGTGTCATGTTTAGAACAATACACAACGCATGTGCAAGGTGTCATGTTTAGAACAATACACAACGCATGTGCAAGGTGTCATGTTTAGAACAATACACAACGCATGTGCAAGGTGTCATGTTTAGAACAATACACAACGCATGTGCAAGGTGTCATGTTTAGAACAATACACAACGCATGTGCAAGGTGTCATGTTTAGAACAATACACAACGCATGTGCAAGGTGTCATGTTTAGAACAATACACAACGCATGTGCAAGGTGTCATGTTTAGAACAATACACAACGCATGTGCAAGGTGTCATGTTTAGAACAATACACAACGCATGTGCAAGGTGTCATGTTTAGAACAATACACAACGCATGTGCAAGGTGTCATGTTTAGAACAATACACAACGCATGTGCAAGGTGTCATGTTTAGAACAATACACAACGCATGTGCAAGGTGTCATGTTTAGAACAATACACAACGCATGTGCAAGGTGTCATGTTTAGAACAATACACAACGCAGGTGCAAGGTGTCATGTTTAGAACAATACACAACGCAGGTGCAAGGTGTCATGTTTAGAACAATACACAACGCAGGTGCAAGGTGTCATGTTTAGAACAATACACAACGCAGTGCAAGGTGTCATGTTTAGAACAATACACAACGCATGTGCAAGGTGTCATGTTTAGAACAATACACAACGCATGTGCAAGGTGTCATGTTTAGAACAATACACAACGCATGTGCAAGGTGTCATGTTTAGAACAATACACAACGCATGTGCAAGGTGTCATGTTTAGAACAATACACAACGCAGGTGCAAGGTGTCATGTTTAGAACAATACACAACGCAGGTGCAAGGTGTCATGTTTAGAACAATACACAACGCAGGTGCAAGGTGTCATGTTTAGAACAATACACAACGCATGTGCAAGGTGTCATGTTTAGAACAATACACAACGCATGTGCAAGGTGTCATGTTTAGAACAATACACAACGCATGTGCAAGGTGTCATGTTTAGAACAATACACAACGCAGGTGCAAGGTGTCATGTTTAGAACAATACACAACGCAGGTGCAAGGTGTCATGTTTAGAACAATACACAACGCAGGTGCAAGGTGTCATGTTTAGAACAATACACAACGCAGGTGCAAGGTGTCATGTTTAGAACAATACACAACGCAGGTGCAAGGTGTCATGTTTAGAACAATACACAACGCAGGTGCAAGGTGTCATGTTTAGAACAATACACAACGCAGGTGCAAGGTGTCATGTTTAGAACAATACACAACGCAGGTGCAAGGTGTCATGTTTAGAACAATACACAACGCAGGTGCAAGGTGTCATGTTTAGAACAATACACAACGCAGGTGCAAGGTGTCATGTTTAGAACAATACACAACGCAGGTGCAAGGTGTCATGTTTAGAACAATACACAACGCAGGTGCAAGGTGTCATGTTTAGAACAATACACAACGCAGGTGCAAGGTGTCATGTTTAGAACAATACACAACGCAGGTGCAAGGTGTCATGTTTAGAACAATACACAACGCAGGTGCAAGGTGTCATGTTTAGAACAATACACAACGCAGGTGCAAGGTGTCATGTTTAGAACAATACACAACGCAGGTGCAAGGTGTCATGTTTAGAACAATACACAACGCAGGTGCAAGGTGTCATGTTTAGAACAATACACAACGCATGTGCAAGGTGTCATGTTTAGAACAATACACAACGCATGTGCAAGGTGTCCTGTTTAGACACCGTCCCCGAAGTTGGAATGCGACTGCCTAACCTGAATGGGTGGGGGGGGGATGGAGGGGGTGATAACAGTCGAATATATATACAAAAATCTCACCCTTGGTAAACCTTGGAGCTCTAAAACCACGCACGCACGCACCACACACACACAACACACACACACACCACACACACACACAACACACACACACACACACACACACACACACACACACACACACACACACACACACACACACACACACACACACACACACAACACACACACACACACACACACACACACACACACACAACACACAACACACAACACACACACACACACACACACACACACACACACACACACACACACACACACGAACACACACACACACACACACACACACACACACACACACACACACGCGCGCGCGCGCGCGCGCGCGCGCGCGCGCGCGCGCGCGCGGAAACCACGCTCAGTTCTGCCTAACCTTAGCTTGGGGAAAACGAGTGCTGTGACCACTGAGCTATCCCGCCGTCCCCAATACGGTAAAGGAATGATGCAAATCGGCTAGAGCTTTGAGGTCCAGTGCGTTCCCCAGCTTAACACTCTGAGGGTCTGTCACCCAGAATGTGCACTACTCAGACTCACTCATCCATCCCACCTGGGAATCACTGTGAGATTGAAATTGCACACTGAATGAGAAGTTCGCATGTATGGCTGTTTTCAAGTACCTTGCTATATTGGCAACCATATTGCAACTTCAGAGGATTTTTTTTCTCCTTTAAAGGAGAAAGTGCAGGTTGTTATGTTAAGAAGATCTTGTCATGGCTGAAGGCAATCTCAACACAACATTTTTACAACATAACAACATTTTAGTGTAGGCCTTGGCAATTAGCTGACATCAATAACTGACACAAGCATACAGGAATATTGATCTGGAGAGGAGAATACAGGCCACAGAGATGAGATGCTTTCGCAGACTCCTTGGCATCTCTCACAAAGACCACATTACTAACGAGGAAGTGAGAATCAGAATCGGTCAAGCCATCGGGCCCTTTGAAGATCTGACCACAGTCAAAAAACGCAAACTGAAGTGGTATGGGCAAGTCGCAAGATCAACAGGGCTTGCCAAGACGATTCTGCAGGGAACTGTGCAAGGCGGGAGAAGGAGAGACAGGCAGAGAAAGAGATGGGAGGACAACATCCGAGAGTGGACGGGCCTCAGGCTGAGTGACACCCTGAGAAAGGTCGAGGACAGAGGGAAATGGAGAGAGCTGGTTGCGAGGTCTTCTGTGGCACCCCTATGGTCTAAACAGACTATGGGATAGAAGAAGAAGAATAACTGACACAGCTTTTGGCCTCGGCCAAAACCGTTAAGGTAACTGCATTCTGATTTCAGGGATGGTGTCGAAACATGACACATGTGTGCATGCGTTTTTGTTTTCGTTTTTTGTTGTGTTTTTTTAACTGAAATCTAATTCCTACCGTCACGCCGTGATGGCCTACTCTTCCAAAAGGCGGGACAGGTTTTTAATCTTCTCTGCCTCCTTCCTTTTTGTTTGTGCATTTGATTAAGTGGTTTCCATACACTTGGGCCGTTTGAAGAGCATTAGTTTTGTTGCGTGGCCTGCCTGCCTGCCTGCCTGCCTGCCTGCCTGCCT
>CM060344.1:33115114-33122614 GCA_030674155.1 Stramonita haemastoma | reverse complement strand
GGTGTCGGTCTCCAGTGGCTCTCCCACTCTTATGAGGTCCCTGGTAAAAACATTGACACCAAACTTGAAAAAATAGATAAAAAAGAAGCCAAAAAATCAACAAAGACTGGCACCATGAACACACAACTACAAAATTAAATTGAAGACTACACCAAGGAATTTTTTTTTTTTTAGATTAGATTTTCAGAATTTCCTGTCATCAGCTACGATGTGATAGAATCACAAATGTAGCCTCGCAAGTACTGAATAGGGAATCTTTGTTTTCCTACTCCTATTGTGATGGACATGAATGACTGAGCATGCATTATTCTCTCTCTCTCTCTCTCTCTCTCTCTCTCTCTCTCTCTCTCTAGAAATTGAGAAGATACATTTATATGCATTAAAGAAATTTCTAGGTATATCAATCCAAACACCCAATGACTTAGTTTATGGGGAAACTAACAGGTATCCAATAAGTTTAATTTCCATGGTTAAGTGTATTCGTTACTGGCTGAAACTGACACAAACGGAACCACATAGATTGCCATATAAAGCTTATAAAATGTTAATGAATTTAGAAGCAAGAGGTAAGAAAAACTGGGTCTCAAACATAAAATTAAAGCTATATGAATTTGGTTTTGGGGTTGTGTGGGAAAATCAAGGTGTAGGGGACATAACTGGGTTTATTCATACATTTCGGCAAAGACTGGTAGATTGTAGATGGCAGACTTGGTCTTCACATATTCAAGAGAGTGATCGATTTGATGTGTATAGAATGTTGAACCCATTCCATTGTGTTCCAGTTTATTTATCTATGCCCTTAGAAAGACATATGAAACGCTTAATGACTAAATTCAGATTCGGTATTTCTGATATATATTTACATTCTTATCGTTATAAATCTGTCAATGATCGTAATTTGATGTGTCCATTGTGTCATGATGCACTTGAAAATGAACTTCATTTTATTTTGTCTTGCCTGGAGCTAAAAGAGCTGCGAGAACAACTAATTCCTTTAAAGTATTTTCAACAGCCAGTGTTGTTCAGATTAGTGATGCTGATGACGACTCCTAATGAAAATATTGCAAAAAAAACTTGCTGTATACTTATACAAAGCATTTAAAGTACGCAGTATGTTGTCAACATAATAATTATGTCAGTCTGTGAAAACTTACAAAGTGTGTGTGTTTCTATCTTGTATGTAAACCCCTTCTAAGGGCAATGGCCTTTGTGAATAAAATTATCCGAATCTCTCTCTCTCTCTCTCTCTCTCTCTCTCTCTCTCTCTCTCTCTCTCTCTCTCTCTCTCTCTCTCTCTCTCTCTCTCTCTCGTTTCCTTTCCTTGCTTCTTTCCTCTTCTCTGGTATTCTTTTCCTCCAGTTCCTTCATCTTAATCATCTGTTATACCAAGGAATTAGGGGATGGGATAGCTCAGTGGTCAGAGGACTCGCTTACCCCAAGCTAAAGGATAATCAGCATCGAGCGTGGTTACCAAGTGGATGGGTGACCGTTTTGCACACCTAGTGTTTTAGTACAGTCCCCCCAGTTCACGCAGCTGTCAATGGGTACCTGCCCTCTTTAAGGTCAGGGAAGGTAAAACAGAGAGGGAGAGATTGTTGTTGTTGTTGAAATTATATTAGAGTCCCAGGGGAAGGACTCCGATTTAGGGACTGTTGTAGACAGAAGCCAGAAGGTCAGAAGGTCTCCCAGCCAGGTGAATGTCTCCCACCCCAGCGCCTCGGGCCACCCCAAAAATGAACAGTTCTGTTGAAGCAACAAGAGACAACAGACCGCACAAAGCACCGAAGTGCTGCACGAGCAGCTCTTTTAATAGAGGGAGTGGAGATGGGCGCCGCCCTCAACATGCTGGCCCCTAGAGATGCTGAGGTCCCCGAGGCCTTGTTCACCTATGACCACATAGGTTAAGGTACACCTTTACCTTTTAACCAAGGAAGAATCACTTCAGTAAGAAAACTGTCAAACAGAAGTAAAGAATGGGTTGTTAAGTATGAAGTACCAAACATCTCCTCCATTCTCTCTTCAATCTAAATGAAAAAAATTGGGGGGGGGGGGGGGGGGGGGGCAGGATAGCCTAGTGGTTAGTGTGTTGCACTTGTGATAGGATGACCCAGGATTGAGCCCCAGTTTGAGCCATCGTGGAAATGCTCATTCAAGGGGTCCGCCCCTCGAGACTTTAAACCGAGGCCCCGTGTGCGAACGCACGCACAACATCTTGCGCACACGTTAAATCCTGTTCCGCTTTTCGTAAGAGTAGGCCATCGTGTGCCGGTGGGAACAGATGACAATATTTACAAAAACTGCATACACACGGGGACCGGATGAAAAAAAGCACATGATTGCTTATTCTGTTATCCTCGATATAAAAGAATAAATAAATAAATAAATAAAAGGGGTCTGCCCCTCCCTCATTCAAGGGGTCCCCCCCTCCCTCATTCAAGGGGTCCCCCCCTCCCTCATTCAAGGGGTCCCCCCCTCCCTCATTCAAGGGGTCCCCCCTCCCTCATTCAAGGGGTCCCCCCCTCCCTCATTCAAGGGGTCCCCCCCTCCCTCATTCAAGGGGTCCCCCCTCCCTCATTCAAGGGGTCCCCCCCTCCCTCATTCAAGGGGTCCCCCCCTCCCTCATTCAAGGGGTCCCCCCCTCCCTCATTCAAGGGGTCCCCCCCTCCCTCATTCAAGGGGTCCCCCCTCCCTCATTCAAGGGGTCCCCCCCTCCCTCATTCAAGGGGTCCCCCCCTCCCTCATTCAAGGGGTCCCCCCTCCCTCATTCAAGGGGTCCCCCCCTCCCTCATTCAAGGGGTCCCCCCTCCCTCATTCAAGGGGTCCCCCCTCCCTCATTCAAGGGGTCCCCCCTCCCTCATTCAAGGGGTCCCCCCTCCCTCATTCAAGGGGCTCCCCACCCCCCTCCTCCATTCAAGGGGTCCCCCCTCCCTCATTCAAGGGGTCCCCCCTCCCTCATTCAAGGGGTCCCCCCTCCCTCATTCAAGGGGTCCCCCCCTCCCTCATTCAAGGGGTCCCCCCTCCCTCATTCAAGGGGTCCCCCTCCCTCATTCAAGGGGTCCCCCTCCTCATTCAAGGGGTCCCTCCCTCACCCTCCCTGGAGTCATCAATATCCCCAACTCGACTCCCCTGAAAGTCCTTCAGATGAGACTGAGGTAATCTCAGATGAGATTGAAATCCTGTGTGCAAATACACAAATAACATCATAGTGCTAACTCCACTCTCCCCAAAAGTCCTTCGGATGAGACTATAAACCGAGGCCCCGGGTGTGAACGCAGAGCAGAACATCTTGCGCTCAAGTTAAATCCTGTTCCGCTTTTCGTAAGAGTAGGCCATCGTGTGCCGGTGGGAACAGATGACATTTACAAAACTGCATACACGCGGGGACTGGATGTAAAAAAAGCACATGAGTGCTTATCCCACTATCCTCAATATAAAAGAATTAAATAAATAAATAAATAAATAAATAAATGCCCATACTTATCTATCTACTTACTTATCTATTCTTTTATGTCGAGGATAATGGAATAAGCACTCATGTGCTTTTTTTTTCTTTTACTTCGAGTCCCCGTGTGTATGCGGATTTGACAATTTTGTCATCTGTTCCCACCGGCACACAATGGCCTACTCTTTTGAAAAGCCGAACAAGTTTTAACATGTGCGCAAGATATTTTGCGTGCGCTTGCCCACGTAAGTGACGAAGGATGGTGAAATCTGATACATGAGATCAAATCCTTTTTTTTTTTTTTTTTTTTTTTTGCTGCCTCGTCTTCTGTGACGTCCCCGTCCTGTTGCTCCCACGCCGCTCATTTCAATCTCCCCGCCACAGCCATACCCAGATTCGTTGTGTCTCACCCCCCGGGGTCGGGAGTCCACAGGGAGCCCATCAATATTGGGCCGCCGCAGAGCCACCAGCCAGAGGGGCCCTGCACGTCTGCGGGGTCACTTTGGTGGTGTTCAGTGGTGCCTGTTCTGAGCTAACATACGCAGGACACCACCTACTAAGCCCCCTACTAACGACAGTATTAGCTCAGTCGCGGAGCCAGACTGAGTGAGCCATCCCACTCGAGGTGGCGACCACCACAACGTCCCTCCAACGACCGTCTCCCCGCGAACCTCCAACCCCAAAGGCCCCGACACAAATTCATCACAGGCACAGAAGCGTATGGGGAAAACCGAATCTGAGGTCACCATGAGACCAGAGCTATGGGGGCCACCGAATCAGAGGCAATTTTTATTATTGCGTGATGATCAATGATGATGAGGATGATGTAATGATGCTGCTGTGGAAGTGCATCCGCTTTGAGACTACTTGACAGGGTTGTTCTCTACGCTTACTATCATAATATATCCCGGCGTCAACCAGGCCCGAGAGATACAGACACCTGCAGTGTTGGTCAGGTAATTTGAGCAACACTCTCAAATTCGCATCCGTAAAGTGGATGAAACTCGACTGTGTGGTCCAGTCTCCCCACTGAGCCCACAGCACACTCACTCTGGGTAGGAGCCGGCCGGAGCCCGAAAAATCCCTATAACTCATGGGATTCGAACCCGCGACCTTCCAGTCCGGAATCCAAGGCGCTAACCACTGCGCAATGGCGGCTGGTTCATAAGATCAAATCCTTGTACAATATCTGAGCCTATAAAACGACTACAGTTTTCGGTCTAATGATGATGACTGACTTAAAAACCTATAAAGCATAAATGAAAGGGAAAAAAACCAAAATTTTAAAAATATAGATACCTGACCTAGCTTTTAGAAAACCGTGTGTTGGCATGCTTGTGAACATGTATACATTTAAAACCAGTTTTTCCTTTTGGAAGAGTTGGCTGTTTAATTGTACTGGCAAGAACGGATGACATTTTTCTTTCTTTTTAAAAAAAAAAAATTGCATGCACACTAGTGTCATGTTTACACATCCACAAAGTAGGAACGTGGCTACCTTACTGGTCAGTAAAAACGGTGGCATACACAAAAATCTCACCACTGGTGAACCTCAGAGTTCTAGCTCAGGGGGAAAAAAAAAAGCAGAAACAATAGAAAGATTTTTTTAACCCAAAAAACAGAAAAACATATAAGGTCAGAAATGAATGGAACAGATATATTTTTTTAAAAATACAGATACCTGACCTTGCTTTTAAAAAACTCAGGTCATAATGGCTGCCCTCACACACGTCAGGTCACTGGCACGTGATTCCAGACCCCTAGTCCCTGAAAGCAGTATGTCATCATTATCAGTACACTGTAAACCCTAGTTGCTTTATTGGCTCAGAGACTACAAGGATAGGGGATGGGGCAGCTCAGTGGTCAGAGCACTAGCTTTCTCAAAGCTAGAGTTAAGCAGCATCAAGCATAGTTACCAAGTGGATGGGTGACCGTTTGTGTGCCTTGGATTCAATAGTCACCCAGTCCACCCAGCTGTAAACGGGTGCCTACCCTCTTTAGGGTCAGGGAAGGTAAAGCAGAGAGGGGAGGAGATGGGCGCCGCCCTCAATATACTGGCCCCCTAGAGAAGCTGAGGTCTCTGATGCCTCACTCCCCTACAACCACACAGGTTATAGGGCACCTTTACCTTTATTACAATGATTTGATCTCATCTATCAGATTTCACCATCATTCGTCCCTAGTTTTTGTCAAACAGGTTTTAATGCGTGCACACAATGTTCTGCATGCGTTCACACATCGGCCTCAGTTTATAGTCTCATTCAAAGGACTTTTAGGGGAGCAGAGTCAGCACTGATGTTAACTCCTGGGCGGAGGGGGGGAATCCCCTTGAACCATATTCGAACTTGGGCCAGATCATGAGCATGATGAACAACGCCCTAACCCTGTGTGTGTGTGTGTGTGTGTGTGTGTGTGTGTGTGTGTGTGTGTGGTGTGTGTGTGTGTGTGTGTGTGTGTGCATGCGCGCACACGTGTGTGTGTGTGTGTATGCACGCACACACGTGTGTCTGTGTGTGTGTGCATGTATGGATATGGATGTGCATGAATTTAAGTGGAAATGTGTGTGAATGAGCAAGTGAGAGAACAATAAACGAAGAAATAAAGTTTACTGCATTAGTACATACATCTACACTTAACAATAGGTGAATGAAATAGCATACATCTACACTTAACAATGGGTGAATGAAATAGCATTCATCTACAATTAACAATCGGTGAATGAAATAGCATACATCTACACTTAACAATCGGTGAATGAAATAGCATACATCTACACTTAACAATCGGTAAATGAAATAGCATACATCTACATTTAACAATCCGTGAATGAAATAGCATACATCTACATTTTAACAATCGGTGAATGAAATTCAATAATCTACACTTAACAATTGGTGAATGAAATTGCATACATCTACACTTAACAATAGGTGAATGAAATAGCATACATCTACTTAACAATCCTGAATGAAATAGCATACATCTACGTTTAAACAATCAGTGAATGAAACAGCATACACCTACACTTAACAATCGGTGAAGGAAATCGTTTTGTCGACCATAAAACAATAACATTTATCAAGTGTGACTCAACCCTCGAACTCTGTGCCCATTATTCTGCTTTTACAGCATCCCCCCCCCCCCCCCCCCCCCCCTCTCCTTCCACAGGTAAAACTTGGGTTTGTTTACATTCAGTACAGATATTCCTGACGCACATTAATTTTGATCTTTAAAATCTGGTAACCTACTTTTGTGCCTTCTTCAAAACTGTATCATACTTTCAAACTTATTTCGCCATGCTGGCACATGGCAATCGACATAACGACACACAACAGGATAGATCTTTCAAGTAGCTTTGTGGTCCGATTGATTAAAACTGCCGCGAACTTTCGATTCGTAATTTATTTTTTTAACAGCTGTATAGATATCTAAATGACAATGAAGGTTCTTTATATGTCAAGCCAATAATTAAGAAAACGGTTCATTTATACTTTAAATGTTGCTTTAACGAACTTGAGAGTGTGATCAGGGTATTCGGATAAGGCTTACCTCTCTTCTTCGTATCAAACATGTCTGCCTTCGTGGTTCGGCATGGTGCAAAATGTCGTTGTCTAACTACCGAAAATAACGGAAATTTCTGGCGTTAAGAGTGCGAACCCCTGGCATCCGATTTCTGCAACCACCCCCTCCCCCAAACACACCAAAAAATCAGTGACTATGCGACCTAAACTGCCTGATGCTTCCAGTTAATTTTCATCATCTGTACCTTTTTTCATT
Source organism: Stramonita haemastoma (assembly GCA_030674155.1). Taxonomy (NCBI): domain Eukaryota; kingdom Metazoa; phylum Mollusca; class Gastropoda; order Neogastropoda; family Muricidae; genus Stramonita; species Stramonita haemastoma. The sequence goes on along the minus strand of CM060344.1, from coordinate 33,115,395 downwards.
GTTTTCATAAACATAAAATCTAATTTTAAATCAGTTACATTGAATCTCTTCCACTGTTCTTTCCCAGACTTTCATTCACTTCAAAGCCTCACCTAGCAGACGCACTGTGCTGTGGTCTGCTGACCCGGGTTCAAATCTCGTTTCAAGGGAATATTTTCCCCCGGGAGTTAACATCAATGCCGACTCCTCTCCCCCAAAAGTCCTTCGAATGACACTATAAACCAACCCCGTGAGCGCGCGCACGAAGAACATCTTGCACATAGCGTACGTTAAAACCTGTT
>CM060344.1:33097766-33115014 GCA_030674155.1 Stramonita haemastoma | reverse complement strand
TGTAAACTGTGACTGAACATGTAAGGTTTGTTTACAGTAGTAGGGTTTTCTGATTGTATTCTTGTGTCTGACAGTGTAAAGGTTTAAATGTCAGCAGGGGTGTATACTGTGCTCATTCACAGTGTAAAGGTTTCCCTGTAGCATACACTGACTACGTGTAAAGGTTTACATGTTGTTAGTAGGGTTTTGTATAATTGTTCCTTTGGATATTGTCCATCGGCTGATGGAAATTGAACTGAGACAATCTAAACCGAGGGCGGCCCCGTGTGCAAACGCCGCCAGAACCATCTTGACGCCACATTAAAACCTTGTTCCGCTTTTTTTTAAGAGTAGGCAATTGTGTGCCAGTGGAAACCAGATGTCAAAAAACTGCATACTCAACAGGGAACTGGATGTAAAAAAAAAAGGGCCTTGCACATGAGTTATGAGTGCTTTCTTATCCGTTGATCCTCAGAAGAAAAGCATTAAAAGAAAACGACTGAAGGCAGAGGAAAGATTTACCCAGTAGCAGCTGGGCTATCACTAAAGCCAAGTAAAGCAGGGGGTGGGAGGAATAGACAGCTCAGTGGTCAGAGCACTTGTTTTTCAAATCCTATTACGCGCCATTGTACAAGACATGTTCTTGTAAGCATACTTGTGTACACACACACACACACCACACACACAGCTCAGAGAGGCCTGTATGTACTTAACTGTGGACTTTCTGTTATTTTTCATGCTTGTTTAGACTCGATCACCATCCTCATACGCTTTTTCAATGATCACACTTTTTTTTTTTCCCATCCCCAAAATAATCATGGTCACCTATATCATCATATACTGTTGTTAATGAATGTGTGAGGGTGACTTTTTTTTTTTTTAAGCGGAAAATATTCAGGGGGGATCTAGAGTGCCATTAATTGTCAGGGTTTTCACATTATTTCTGTTCGTCTTTTTTTCTTTCTTTTTTTTTACCCCAAGTACACAGTTCCACGATAATTTTTTTAAAAAATTTTCAAGCAGCCTCTGAAGTTCTGAAATGTATTCTGTCAGAATTCTGTTCTGTCAGATTCCGGTTCACAGAGAAATTGCTTGTCAAAGCAGCACACGCGGCTGTTTTCATTATCATCTAGAACACAAAATGTCTGCTACAGGCATGTAATTCATTTTTGACATTTTCATCGTTTAGTTTCTCAAAAGTTTTTAGTAGGAGGACCGTGGGGAGTAGAGGAAGCTGGTTTGCAAAATCTTCAGTGGTGCCCCAGTGTTCAACAAGACTGAGAGACAGATGAAGATGAAAGGTCAAGTATTATATCCCACCTCTTTCAACAAACCCCACCCCCCCCTTCCCCAAATCTTTTACATCTTGTGATTTGTTGAGTTCTATTTGCACTATTTACAGCTGGGGGGACTGTACTGAAGCCAAGGCGTGCAAACGGTCATTATATATATATATATATATATATATATATATATATATATATATATATATATATATATATATATATATATATATGTTTACCAGTTGATGAAGTGCGACAGGTGATCTCGTGAGCAAAACCCTGAAATAGCAAGCAGGTCTTGATCAGTAACCTGTTCAATTTACATATAAATTTACATACGACCTCCAAACTCTCCTCTTTCATTGTGAAGGTCACATAGTATGACGGGGTCAGTATTCTGTGGTCATCGAATTTTTTGTTGTTGTTGTTTTGTTGTTTTTTTAATGAGGTCACCTTTATGATGGTTGTTGTGATTCATATTTCTGCCTCACTCTCAAGCTTATTTCAATGATAGAGAAATCATCATGGTTTTTTTTGTGGTTGTTGTGGTTGTGGGTTTTTTGCCGTTGAAATGTCTTGCGGGGGGGGGGGGGGGGGGGGGGTTGCAAGATTTGTTTAATTATTAACATTGGGCATTAGCATAGATGAATATTCAGTTATAATATCATGGATTGTGTTTCTAGGGAGGGGAAGGGAAGATGTGAATGCAGCGCTGAGAAATTGTATGATTTTTTTTTTTTTGGTGGTTGGGTTTTCTTTGTTTTGTTTGGGGGTGGATTTTTTTTTTTTTTTTTTTTGGGGGGGGGGGGGTTGGGATGGGGTGGGGGGGGGGGGGTGGTAGACAGTATGTGATCTCAGCTATATATATACAGTTATATACCCAATGGCCCTTTTTTTTTCTCTCTCCCCAAAGGTACATAATTTTATTTTATCAGTGAAGGCATCCATGAAGGCTTTTTTATAATTATTTTATATATATATATGATATATTCATTGCCGTGTTAGTGATTTTTTATGTGCATTCATATTTTTTCCCCTTTTTTTTTTTCCTAAATTTTTTTGGTTGGCAATTTTTGTAGCTGCTTTGAAGAGTGTGGGGAAATAAACAGCGAAGAGATGATGTGGGGGTTTTTTGGGTGTGTTTTTTTTTTAAAGTTTATTGACGAGTTGTGACAGTTTTTATCAATAGATTAGAATTTTTTTTAAATGACGCACACATTTTTTTTTTCTTCAGAATTTTTGACATTCCTTGAATATTTGATGAGTAAAGCTTTGCTTTCGTTAAAAAACAACAACAAAAATTCACACATCGTTTTAAACAGATTTTGTCTTGTATGCTGAGAGGTGATAGAATATAATGTAATCATCAAATCTAGACCAGACTGGCTTTTTACATTTTCATGGGGGTTTTTTGTTTTTTTATTTTGTGATTCATCAATTCATGAATATTTGAACACTGACAAGAGCACATTCAATATAGTCTTCAATTCTAGACCAGTCTGGCTTTTTTCATTTATATATATATATATATATTTTTTTTTTTTTTTTTTTTTTTTTTTTTTTTTTTCAATTCACAAACATTGACACAACAGTGATATTCTATTTTCCATCTTCACCCAGTCTATTGAAAAAGATTGTTGGATTATGCTAGATTAAAAAAAAAAGAAACTTACAATTGAGTCATTCATATCATGTCATAGACTTGCAAATGGTTATGTAAGTTAACATGTGCAGAATCAAGCAAATTTGGATTTTAGTTTTCTCTCTGCGTGGACGGCAGATTTCTGTGTTGTGATTCGCACTTCATACTGAAGTTTGTGACTTTTTACGTTTTCCTCTTTGTATTGTATGTATGTATGTATGTATGTATGTTGTGTGTGTGTGTGTGTGTGTGTGTGTGTGTGTGTGTGTGTGTGTGTGTGTGTGTGTGTGTGTGTATAATTTGTTACCAGTGCTTGCATACCTTTCATTTCATATTTTATTTCATTTCATACTACTTCAAGTTCCGGCAGATTTCTCTAAGTGAAATTCGGGCTGCTCTCCCAGGGGAGACAGATAGCACGATGTCACAAGTGCAGCGCCACCCCTTTTTTTTTTCTCCCTGTCTGCAACTGTATTTGTTTCCCCTATCAAAGTGGATTTTTTTCGACATAATTTTGGCCAGGGACACTTCCCTTGTTTCTGTGGGTTCTTTTAATGTGCTAAATAATTATGTGTTAACACACGGGACCTGGGTTTATTGTCTCATCCGAAAGACTTTTTAGTTGTGCATGAATAACAAGATATTTCTGTATGGATCATGTGAAAAGTGTCATGGGTTGGGTCCTCATGTGAAGCTTTAAAAAAAAAACTACAAAAAAAAAAACAAACAACAACTGTGCAACTGACACTGTTATTTCAATGACTGGGGGTAAACAGTTACCTTGATTTGTTTCAAGGGAGTACCTGATTTATGTTGAAATCATTCAGTCCTCTATTTACACTGTTATTTAAATGGCTTACAGTTACATACATTTTGTTTCAAGGGAGTACCTGGCTTATGTTGACATCAATCATTCACTCAGTCCTGTGCAGGAATTGTTAGTTCATATGACTGTTATTTCATGGAAATATTTTGCTTACGGCAGTACGTTTTTTTTCACTATTGAAAGGAAAAGTCTGGCGTATGCTTTATTTATGAACTGTAAGGCTTACATTTTGGGGTTGGTTTTGTTTTTTTTATCATTTCAACTCGAAGCTACATGGCTCACTATAACTTTTTTTTTTTGATCATTTGAAAATGATCTATTTGGTTTAAACACCTTTACTTCTAAGACTAGGTGATGGTTAAGGTGTCTCATAACCTATGTGGTCATTGGGGGGCTTGGCTTCTCTAGGGGCCAGCATATTGAGGGCGGCACCCATCTCTCCCTCGCTGCTTTACCTTCCCTGAGGTACCCATTTACAGCTGGGTGAACTGGGGGACTGTACTGAAGCCAAGGCGTGCAAACAGTCACCCATGCAACTGGTAACCACGCCCGATGCTGCTTAACCTTGACTGGGGGAAAGCGAGCGCTCTGACCACTGAGCTATGCAGTCCTCATGAGGAAGACTGTATGATTATATAACTGAATACATCAACAAACATCAACAACAACAACAAAAACCCAAACTGAATACATCGTCCAGTTTAGAGCATATACTTGATGGAAATTTGGGGTTCATGATAATCATCATTCCAGCAGATCAAGGGATATATGGCGTATGCTTAGATATTGTTGTTGTGTTTTTACAGGGGAAAAGTCTGACTTGTGCTGTGTTTCATTTCATGAAAATGTCTGCCTCGTTACAATGATTGCACGAGTTATGAAGACATTTAGCTTTGGCTTTAATCACTTCAAGCAAAGTCCTGGTTTGTGATGATCATTCCTGTATATCGAGGAAGTACTTGGCATACGCTGTAATCCTTCCAAAGTGCAAAGTCTAATGCTGCCATTATTTCAGTGAAGCGTCTGGATTATAAATATTTCAAGGGAACTATCTTGCTTATGTTTTTTTTTTAATGGAATTATCTCGCTTTTTTTTTTTTAATGGAATAATCTGGCTTTTGGATAATAACTGTTTTGTTTGTGTTTTTTTTTAATATACATGTGGCTTATGCTGACTGTTTTTCTTAAGAGAGTTTGTTCTTTTGTAGAAATATTATTATTATTATTATTAAATATATTCTCCCCCGTGCGTTATATAATGACCATGCCTACCCCCCCCCCCCTCCTTATTTTTGTGTTTTGATTTAACAATCAATAGTGTATAAATTCAGTTGTATCATTCGATCAGGAATGTCCCCTTCTTTCAACTTTTGTTCACTAACTCACTAACCTTCCAAAATTGGTGGAAACAAATTGAGGGTTTCCACTGTGGCTATCTTCTCTCTTCATGTTTTATGTATATAATTATATATAATACGCTTTATTCTTTTGGTAGACCAAAGATACGTTTGTATTTTATTAAGTAATCCGGGAACAGCGCTACTAGGGTTAAGAGACAGGGTGTGTGGTGGATTTTTTTTTTTTTTTTTTTTTTTTTGCTTGGCTTTCTGTATTGTGTCGGAAGGAGCTTTTCATTTGCTTGTTTGTTTGTTGTTGTTTTTAATATACCCATATGATAAAAATGTGGTGTTTAGAAATTTCTTCATATTCGAATTTTTTTGTGTGTAAGAGCATGTAGTGAATTTGTTTGTATATTTATTTATTATGAGTAAGTGAATGTTTTGGGGTTTGTTTGTTTTTTGTTGGGTTTTTAAAAAAAAAAATTGTGAGCAAATGAATGGTTATGTTTTGTGTAGTAATTTGCCTTTAAAAGACAAAAAAAAAAAATCTCTGAATGAATTTGACCTGTGTGTGTTGTGTGTGTGTGTGTGTGTGTGCATGTGTGTGTGAAAGTCTCTGTTAGTTAAGTGTGCAATTATCTATATGCGCTTGATGATTATAATTATTTTGGTTTATATTGCGTTTGGTGACTCTGCTTCGTGACATGAAATATGTGTATTGACTAGGAGGAGGATGAAGTACACTAAATTAAGAGTGGTCTGAAAAACAAACAGAGAACAAGAAAACTTCTCTATCATTGTAGATGTGTGTGTGTGTGTATGTGTGTCCATGTATATATATTTTTTTTTTATTAAAAGCTGTGCTTGGTAGTTTTTGTTGTTGTTTTTTACAGAAAACCATCACTAAGAGGGAGACAACTGTTCACAAAACTGTATGCATGTTCATAATCATGGGAAAGTGGAGGGGGGGGGGGGGGGGGGGGGGGGGAGGTTCATGTTCATTTTGTTTTGTTGTTTGTTTTTTTAAATCATCAGCATTGCTATGAACCCCAAGTTCATGCGACACCATTTGTGATGTGTTGTGTTGTTCTTATAGATATGTATGTATGTGTGTGTTGATGTTTTTATAGTGTTGGTTTTTTTTCTTATCATAACCAATTGCTGTTGTAAAAATTCAAAAAAAAGTAACTGAATATATCTGTGAAAATATATATAAATATAAAATATATATGTATGTCTTTTTGCTTGGCTGAACAAACAAAAAATCTGCCAGTCAAATGACAACAGGTGATGATGACGATGACAAGAGGGTGAGAGCTTGTGAATGACAGTTTGGGGGGAGGAGGGGAGATTTGGGGATGGGGGGGGGGGGGTCATGTATCATCTTGTACAAAAACAAAATGATTGAAGTGGATTATGAATGTGTATCTTTGGATTTTTTATGTGTACGGTGGTGGTTGAGTGTACTGGAGATGTGTGTTTTAATACAAGAAACTGTGTGTGCAAAGAACTAGTGCTGGATTTTTTTTTTTTTTTAATTTAAGTTATGATGACTATTGCGTGCGTGATGGGTGGGAGAGTGTGAGGTATGTTACTATTATCATTATTATCATTATTATTATCATTATTATTACTATTATTATTATTATTATTATTATTATATCATTATTATTATCATTATTATTGTTATTATTATGGTGATGTTTCCAACGCTTCCGTCTGCTTACAGGAGAGATGAATGAATGCAGTTATCGGTTATTATTATTATTGTTATTATTACCATCATTATTACTACTGTATAATGCTTGCAACAGGTTTAAATGGATATATAGGATATAACTGGCATAAAAAAATGACATGAATAAATCTTTTCCATATGTATTTTTGGTTTCCTTTTGTGTGTGTGTGTATGTATGTATGTATGTATGTATGTATGTATGTATGTATGTATGTATGTATGAATGTATGTGTGTGTGTGTGTGTGTGTGTGTGTGTGTGTGTGTGTGTGTTGTATGTATGTATGTATGTATGTATGTATGTATGTATGTATGTATGTGTGTGCTTTCTCTGATTCTGAAATTTAGCTCAAGGGGAAAAAAGTCTCCCCCCCCCCCCCCCTGTATATAGGAAAAAAAAAAAAATCTACCTACATACTTGTTGAGTAGTAAGAGCACTCGCTTTCCCCAAGCTAAGGTTAAACAACATCAAGCGTGGTTACCAAGTGGATGGGTGACTGTTTGCGTGCCTTGGCTTCAGTACAGTCCCCCAGTTCACCCATCTGTCAATGGGTTCCTGCCCTCTTTAGGGTCAGGGAAGGTAAAGCAGCGAGGGAGAGGAGATGGGCGCCACCCTCAATATGCTGGCCCCTAGAGAAGCTGAGGTCTCTGATGCCTCACTCCCTTACGACCACACAGGTTATGGGACACCTTTACCTTTACCGTTTACCCAACAACATGATTGTATGATATAGGCAGCTTAATGAATCACCTCAACTCTCTCTTCAATCCTACCCCAAAGTCTTCACATTTTCAGCATGTTAATGGGCAATTTGAACCTGGTGGAGTCCATCCCTCTCCAGGTAGCAGGGTGCATGCTGGGTACGTTGATGTCATCATTCATCCCACCACTGGCCATGGCTGGCCTAGTCTTCTACAGAAAGGTGGAGGGGGGGTTTAACGTGTGTGTGTGCACAAGATGTTCTGCATGCGTTCATACACAGGATGGGGTTTTAATGTGTGTGTACACAAGATGTTCTGCATGCGTTCACACACAGGACCTCAAGTGCACAGTCTCATCTGAAGGACTTTCTCAGGGGAGCGGAGTCCGTACCAATATGAACTCTAGGGGAAAAATCCCCTCAAACAGACACCTTCAGCAGAAATGCCCATGAGAAACCTCATACCTATCTTTTTTTAATTTTCATATTTGTTTTGAGGATAATGAGATAAGCACTTTGATGCTTCTTTTACCTCTTTTTATTCTTTTATTTTGAGCATAATGGAATAAGCACTCTGCTGTTTTTGTTTTTTTTACATTCAATTCCTGTGTGTATGCAGTTTTTGTCGATTTTGTTATCCGTTCCCATTGCCACACAATGACCTACTCTTCCGAAAAGCAGAACAGGTTTATAAAGTGTGCGCAAGATGTTCTGCGTGTGTTCACACACAGGACTTCAGTTTATAGTCTCATCCGAAGGACTTTTGGGGGGGGAGTGGAGTCAGCACTGATGTTAATTCCAGAGGAAAAATCCTCTTGAACGAGATTCGAACACGGGTCAGCCGATCACGAGCGCATGCATAGCACATCACTCTAACCATCAGGCTATCCTGTCCCCTATATACTTGGGAGTATTGTTGTTCACAAGCTCTAATGAACAAGCCCCGCAAAGTCAACTATCTCTGGCAGTCTACAATCTCACACACCATCTGGCTATCTCCCATATCAGTCAGCATCTCGAGATTTTGTCATCTTGTCTATCATCTACGGGATAGCTCAGTGGTCAGAGCACTCACTTTCCCCAAGCTAAGGTTAAGCAGCGTCAAGCGTGGTTACCAAGTGGATGGGTAACCATTTGCATACCCTGGCTTCAGTACAGTTCCCCAAGTTCACCCAGCTGTCAATGGGTACCTGCCCTCTTTAGGGTCAGGGAAGGTAAAGCAGCGAGGGAGAGGAGATGGGCGCCACCGCCCTTAATATGCTGGCCCCTAGAGAAGCTGAGGTCTTTGATGCCTCGCTCCCCTACAACCTCATAGGTTATGGGACACCTTTACCTTTCATCTGTGAGGATTTTAAATAATGATCATCATCTTTGGGGGATCTACAATCTCACCTTTTTTTGTTGTTTTTAACTGGGGATCTTCCAATCTCCTGAAACCATTTGGGGGGATTTGTGATGTCAACATCTCTGAAGATCCTCTCTCTCTCTCTCTGAAAAACAAAACACAAAAATAAGTTTGGTTATGAATCAAATACCTCAACGACAACAAAAATCAATCTCAGACATTGATAAGAACAGAGAAATCTGCCGCGACTTATAAGAAGATGTCAACAAAAAAAAGTGGTTGTTTTTTTTTAAGTAAAAAATAATTGTCACATTTGAGTTCTATCTCAAAACAACAGGAATAAAACATTTCAAATGACGATAACGATTTAATTTTTTTTTGGTTGGTTGGTTTTTACCTTTAAAAAGACAAATCTTCCCACATTTGTCAAGAATATCTCCATGTGGCGGAAAAGAGGAGACTCTCCTAAAACACTCCTACCAAATCCTCTGAAGTCAGAGTATGGCTGCCTATATGCCAAGGTATTTGAAAAACAGTCATACCACTCAGGCAAACCTCATTCAGTGTAAAACTTCAATCTCACAGTGATTCCCGGGTGGGATGAGCGAGTGAAGCCGCCGCGGTAGTCTAGTGGTTAGGGAGTCGGACTCGTAATCTAAAGGTTGCGGGTTCGATCCCAGCTTTCGGCTATGGCGTTGTGCCCTTGGAAAAGGCACTTTACGGCTATTTTCTCACCCCACCCAGGTGTAAAAAGGGTACCAACCTTGTGTTGGGGGTTAACCCTGCGATAGACTGGCGTCCTATCCAGGGGGGAGTCTATGACTCTCAGTCGCTTAACGCCACAGAAACCGGGATAAGCACCGGCCTGATGAGCCTTAGGCTCGGGACAGACTTTTACTTTTTAACTATTATGAGCGAGTGAATCAAGAGTGCATATTCTGAGTGACAGACCCCCAGAGTGTTAAGCTGGGAAATGCACAACAACAACAAAAACAACTACCACATACATGTATTTTGGCGAGTTGTTGATGATAAATACACAACCACACTTAAGTCATACTACATAGTGATCATCCACAGTGGCTTCATGCAAGGTATTACCTCCTCACCTGATTTGAGACATATTGATCCAACAATACATATATTATACCCCCCCCCACCCCAAAAGCCCAGCAAATCACGAGTTTCCCCCACTGTTAGGTCCCCCCCCCCCCCCCCCCCAAGAAAAGGGGTTCTCTTTTGCAAAGGAAAACAACCTGTCAGAATTTTGTGACTGAAATGCAGCAGTTACTTCCCATGGCACAATACACGGACTTGGAATGGAGTAGTTGTTATGTAATTTTTTTTTTTAAAGGTAAAGGTGTCCCATAACCTGTGTTGTCGTAGGGGAGCGAGGCATCAGAGACCTCAGCTTCTCCAGGGGCCAGCATGTTGAGGGCGGCGCCCATCTCCTCTCCCTCGCTGTTTTACCTTCCCTGACCCTAAAGAGGGTAGGTACCCATTTATAACTGGGTGAACTGGGGGGACTGTACTGAAGCCAAGGTGCGCAAACGGTCACCCATCTAACTGGTAACCACGCTCGACGCTGCTTAACTTTGACTTGGGGAAAGCGAGTGCTGTAGACTCCTTATAATCCCTTCATTTTCTTTCAGCAGTGACTGAGCGAGTGAGTGGGAAACACTCCAGTATATTTTTTCCAGGGACTGTTTCAGTTTTAATCTACCACGGTACTGCTGTCTAAAGTTATGCTCCTTTAAGACCAGACACCACTGCTTATTTCTGAACCAAGATCATGTTCACTCCTCACTCACTCCCTACCACCTACTGCCATTGCAGCAGGATTTGACCTCCAGATTTTCTCTTCTTTTTTTTTTTTTTTAGTTCAATGATATAAACTTTAAACTTTTGTAAAAAAATAATAATAATAATAAATAATAAATAAATTAATTAATTAAAATACCGGCAGCTGGTTTTTGACTATGACCTTCCACCTTAAAATGTCAACAATAAACCCTGAAAATTTCATGTACCTGTATAGAGTATCTTTTAGTTGTAAGTTGGGTTTTTTTCTTTTAACAAATCAACAGAAATGGCCAAAATACAGAGGACGGGATAGCTCAGTGGTCAGATCACTCGCTTTCCTCAAGCTAAGGTTTAAGGCAGCATCAAGCGTGGTTACCAAGTAGATGGGTGACCGTTTGCCGGCTTGGCATCAGCACAGTCCCCCAGTTCACCCAGTTGACAATGGGTACCTGCCCTCTTTAGGGTCAGGGAAGGTAAAGCAGCGAGGGAGAGGAGATGGGCGCCGCCCTCAATATGCTAGCTCCTGGAGAAGCTGACGTCTCTGATGCCTCGCTCCCCTACGACCACACAGGTTATGGGACACCTTTACATTACTTTTTTTTATTCAGAGATACGCATAGTAAAAATCGGCCAGTAGGGGAGGGAGGGAGTTAAACCAGAACTGATTTTATGAGAAAGAAACCCAACTGATTTTATAGATCGTGGATGCAGTTAAAGCATCTCCCAGAATTATCAACAACTGTAAAAGTTTGTGTTTTTTTTCCACCGGTTCCCGTGGGAAAAAAATCAAGATGGCAATATAAAAAATTGGGGAATTATTATAACTTCAAAACAAGGAAGAAGGTGGCAGGATGGTTAAGACATCCACCCGCCAAACAAGTAAACCGTGAGGTTCTGGGTTCCATTCCCCAGCTTCGCCCTTTCTTCCCAGTTTGACAACAACAACAAAATCAAACTGAATGTCAATGTCCTTCAGATAAAAAAAAAAACTATAAACCAAAGCCCCAAACGCTTGCACGCAACATCTTGCACGCATATCAAAAACCTGTTCCACTTTTGGGAAGAATGGGCCATTTCGTGCCTGTGGGAATGGATGACACAACGTTTAGAACACTACACAACGCATGTGCAAGGTGTCATGTTTAGACACCACCCCCGAAGTCGAAATGCGACTGCCTAACCTGAATGGTGGGGGGGGGGGATGGAGGGGGTGATAACAGTCGAATATATATACAAAAATCTCACCCTTGGTAAACCTTGGAGCTCTAAAACACACACACGCACGCACGCACGCACGCACGCACGCACGCACACACACACACACACACACACACACACACACATACACACACAACATAAACACACACAACATAAACACACACACACACACACACACACACACACACACACACACACACACACACACACACACACACCACGCACACCACACACACACACACACCACACACACACACACACACACACACACACACACACACACTCCTAAACACACACACACACCACACACACACACACACACACACACACACACACACACACACACACACATGTCAGAAATTGACTCAAGATTTTTTGTCTTCACTCCTTTCACCAGAACAGCACAAATAATACTGACCTGCGTGTGTTCACCTTTGACCTGTTCTTCTTCAGTAAGCATGATGGGAGGGGGGCACATTTCAATCCCAACGTCGCGTTTCTGTGGCGGCAGGCCTGTCAGCTGTGTTGTTGTTGCTGTTGTTGTTGATGGTGGTGGTGGTGGTGATGGTGGTAGTCACCTGAGTGTTGTGTGGTTGGGATGTGGGCAGATCCAGATTGTAGAATTTCCAATCTGCAACTGGGAAGGGAAAATTATCAGCTGTACAACGTCAGTACTACATGTATACCACACCCCCACACACCCACATGAATACACAGGATAATGATGATGATGATGATGATGATTGATGGATGATGATGAGGAGGAGGAGGAGGAGATGGATGGATGGATGGATGGATGGATGGATGGATGGATGGATGGATGGATGGATGGAGGACGACGACGACGACGACTATGGTGGTGGTGGTGATGATGATGATAAATAATAATAATAATAATAATAATAATAATAATAATAATAATAATAATACATGGAATTCGCTGAAGGAAGGTGGCAGGGTGATTAAGACGTTCGCCTGCCAACAAATAAACCGTGAGGTCCTGGGTTCGATTCCCAGCCTTGCCCCTTCTTCCCAGTTTGACAAAAAAATTGATCTGAATGTTAAAGCCATTCGGATGAAACTATAAACCGAGGCCCCGTGTGCAAACGCACGCAGAACATCTTGCGCACATGTCAAAAACCCGTTCCGCCTCTCAGAAGGGCAGGCCATTGTGTGCCGGTAGGAGTGGATGACCAAGAAAAAAAAAAAAGAAAAGCAAACACACAGGTGTCGTGTTTAGGCACCATCCCTGAAGAAAAATCGGGGAGTTGGAGTCCCCATGGCGGTTCAAGGCTGTAGGCTTAGGCTATATGGAAACGTTCTGGAGGCTCCTGCGACAGCACTGGAACCATTCGTATCGGCGATTGCCTTTCTAATGGACCATTCCAGCGATGTGGAGGGTAGGGGTCTGCTGCATGGGTAACAGCTTGCCCTCCATACTTACTTACCCAGGCTTGTAAAACCAGAAACATGCAGAGGATGTAAAAACGATTCTATTACTAGCCGTATAGTGTCTTAGTCTGTGAGTGCTGTGTAAAATGAACAAGCACCTTCCTTCACCTTCACCTGTTCCGTAGTCCCGCGGACGGTGAAGGCACCACTGAAGATTTTTCAACCAGCGTCCTCCACTTCTCACAGTCCTCCGCCTTCCGTAGTAGGTCGTTCCACCCAAGGTCTGTCCACTCTGATGTTGTCTTCCCATCGTTTCCTCTGTCTGACTCTTCGTCTCCCTCCTTGTGCTGTTCCCTGTAGGACAAGCAGATAATAGATAAATAAATCTTTAACAGGGAGCTAGTTAGGAAATCGTGGGTTTCATGGTCTGGTGGCGATACACCAGTCGAAAACCAACAACTGGAAGCTGTGGCTTCAAGTAGGGGTGATCCAATCTACCTCTGAAGTTAGAATGTGGCTGCCTTTATTATGAAGAAAACAGCTATAGACATCAATGTCTTTCTCTTAGTTTTTCTTTCTTTTATTCTTTTATTTTGAGGATAATAGAATAAGCATTCAAGTGGGTTTTTTTCTTTCTTTCTTTCTTTCTTTCTTTCTTTCTTCTTTTATTCTCTTATTTGGAGGATAATGGAATAAGCACTCATGTGCTTTTTTTTTACGTCCAGTCCCCGTGTGTTTTTGTCAATTTTGTCATCTGTTCCCACCGCTACACAATGGCCTACTCTTCCGAAAAGCGGAACATGTTTTTAACATGTGCGCAAGATGCTCTGCATGCGTTCGCACACGGTGCCTCCGCATTCAGTATGCACCTATGGTTTGATTCCCCGAGTGTAATGAGAGAGAGAGAGAGTGCATAATTATGCTGGGTGACCCACAGGTTGTTAAGCTGGGGAATGCACAACACCAACAGCAGCAGCAACAACAACAGCAACAACAACAACCCGTTTTGTTTGAGATTTGTTTACATCCAGTCCCCATGTGTAAGCAGTTTTCTAAATTTTATTATCCGTTCCCACTGGCAAACAATGGCCTACTCTTCCAAAAAGTGGGACAAGTTTTAACATGTGCGCAAGATGTTCTGCGTACGTTCGCACACGGGGCCTCGGTTTAAAGTCTCGTCCGAAAGACTTTTGGGGGGAGTGGACTAGGTACTGATGTTAACTCCAGGAGAAAATATTCCCTTAAACGGGATTCGAACCCGGGTCGTCAGATTGCGAGTGCGGTGTTCTAACCACTAGGCCACCCTGTCCCCTCACTAGAGGGAAGAAAGGACACAAGAGAAAGAGAGACAGACAGAAAATGAGAGAGAAAAAGAGAGAGACTAAGGAGGAAGGATATTGTAATGGATACACTATCTTGTTGTTGTTGTTGCTGCGGTGTTGTTGTTGTTGTTGTTGTTGTTGTTGTTGTTGTTGTTGTTGTTGTTGTTGTTGTTCTTCTTCTTCTTCTTCTTCTTCTTCTTCTTCTTCTTCTTCTTCTTCTTCTTCTTCTTCTTCTTCTTCTTCTTCTTCTTCTTCTTCTGGGGGATGGGATAGCGTAGTGGTCAGAACATTGCGCTCGCAATTTGACGACCCGGGTTCGATTCCCGTTCGAGGAGATTTTTCTCCTGGAGTTAACATCAGTACTGACTCCACTCTCCCCTAAAGTCCTTCGGATGAGACTTTAAACCGAGGCCCCGTGTGTGAACGCACGCAGAACATCTTGCGCACACGTTAAATCCTGTTCTGCTTTTCGTAAGGGTAGGCCATCGTGTGCCGGTGGGAACAGATGACATTTACAAAACTGCATACACACGGGGACTGGATGCAAAAAAGCACAAAAGTGTTTATCCCATTATCCTCGATATAAAAGAATTTTTTAAAATTTAATAAATCATAAAAAAGAATTAATCCTCTTCTTCTTTCACATCTTTTTCCACCGTTCAGACAGCAACCATTGTTGTCTGACCTATGAGTGAAATCGTAATCTAAAGGTTGCGGGTTCGATCCCAGCTTTCGGCTATGGCGTTGTGCCCTTGGAAAAGGCACTTTACGGCTATTTTCTCACCCCCACCCAGGTGTAAAAGGGGTACCAACCTTGTGTTGGGGGTTAACCCTGCGACAGACTGGCGTCCTATCCAGGGGGGAGTCTATGACTCTCAGTCGCTTTACGCCACAGAACCCGGGATAAGCACCGGCCTGATGAGCCTTAGGCTCGGGACAGACTTTAACTATGAGTGAAAATGCACTGCGTTACCTTTCAGCGCCTGACAAGTCAGGCCCAGTGCATCAGACGATAAAATTGTTTTCAGCCTTCCTGGAAAAAAGGCAATAAAATTGACCAAGAAGATAGAAAATAGACAAGAAGGAGACGACAGGAAGAAAAGTAGCAAGGCAGAAAAAAGGAGAAGGATAGAAAAGAGGGAATTCCTGGCACGGAATTTCCAGAGGGTGGGGATGCTGTTTATAGTGACACATCCACGGGGGAAGGATACGGTAACGGTAAAGGTGTTCCATAACCTAGGTTGCCGTTGGGGAGCGAGGCGTCAGAGACCTCAGCTTCTCTAGGGGGTCAGCATATTTGAGGGCGGCGCCCATCTCCTCTCCCTCGCTGCTTTACCTTCCCTGACCCTAAAGAGGGCAGGTACCCATTGACAGCTGGGCGACCTGGGGGACTGTACTAAAGCCAAGGCGCGCAAACGGTCACTATCCAACTGGTAACCATGCTCGATACTGCTTAACCTTAGCTTGGGGAAAGCGAGTGCCCTGACCACTGAGCTATCCCGTCCCCAATACGGTAAAGGAATGATGCAAATCGGCTAGAGCTTTGAGGTTCACCAATGGTGAGGTTTTTGCGTATGCGACCATTTTTTCCCCCCAACCATTAAGGTTGTTGGTGTTGTTATTGTTGTTGTTGTTGCGCGTTCTCCAGCTTAACACTCTGGGGGTCTGTCACCCAGAATGTGCCACACTCTGACTCACTCATCCATCCCACCTGGGAATCACTGTGAGATTGAAATTGCACACTGAATGAGAAGTTTGCGTGTATGACTGTTTTCAAGTACCTCGCCATATAGGCAGCCATACTCTGACTTCATAGGATCTTTTTCCTCCTTTAAAGGAGAGAGTGCAGGTTGTTCTGTTGAGAAGAGCTTGTCATGGCTGAAGGCAATCTCAACACAACATTTTTACAACATAACAACATTTTAGTGTAGGCCTTGGCAATTAGCTGACATCAATAACTGACACAAGCATACAGGAATATTGATCTGGAGAGGAGAATACAGGCCACAGAGATGAGATGCTTTCGCAGACTCCTTGGCATCTCTCACAAAGACCACATTACTAACGAGGAAGTGAGAATCAGAATCGGTCAAGCCATCGGGCCCTTTGAAGACCTGACCACAGTCAAAAAACGCAAACTGAAGTGGTATGGGCACGTCGCAAGATCAACAGGGCTTGCCAAGACGATTCTGCAGGGAACTGTGCAAGGCGGGAGAAGGAGAGACAGGCAGAGAAAGAGATGGGAGGACAACATCCGAGAGTGGACGGGCCTCAGGCTGAGTGACACCCTGAGAAAGGTCGAGGACAGAGGGAAATGGAGAGAGCTAGTTGCGAGGTCTTCTGTGGCACCCCTATGGTCTAAACAGACTATGGGATAGAAGAAGAAGAACTAACACAGCTTTTGGCCTCGGACAAAACCGTTAAGGTAGCCGCTTTCCGATTTCTGGGATGGTGTCGAAACATGACACATGTGTGCATGCGTTTTCGTTTTAGTTTTTTGTTGTTTTTTTAACTGAAATCTAATTCCTACCGTCATGCCGTGATGGCCTACTCTTCCAAAAGGCGGAACAGGTTTTTAATCTTCTCTGCCTCCTTCCTTCTTGTTTGTGCATTTGATTAAGTGGTTTCCATACACTTGGGCCGTTTGAAGAGCATTAGTTT
>CM060344.1:33077766-33095266 GCA_030674155.1 Stramonita haemastoma | reverse complement strand
CAGAAATCTGCCGTGACTTAAAATGGTACAAGTATATAAGTCAGTAAAATAAACATACAAGGGCAGACAAACAAACAAACAACAAAAAACAGAGAAAAAAAAAGGCACACAACTGAGGACAGACATGGAGACAAACATCACACAAAGACAGACTCTAGTTCAGACAGAATAAAAGATGACAAAACAAAAGGTACGCGACAATTCCTTTAGACCGTTACCTGTCACAAGTGCCTGCCTGGTGGTGTCAGTCTCCAGTGGCTCCCACTCTTATGAGGTCCTGGTAAAAACATTGACACCAAACTTGAAAAAATAGATGAAAAAGAAGCCAAAAAATCAACAAAGACTGGCACCATGAACACACAACTACAAAATTAAATTGAAGACTATACCAAGGAATTTTTTTTTTTTTTTAGATTAGATTTTCAGAATTTCCCGTCATCAGCTACGACGTGATAGAATCACAAATGTAGCCTCGCAAGTACTGAATAGGGAATCTTTGTTTTCCTACTCCTATTGTGATGGACATGAATGACTGAGCATGCATTATTCTTTCTCTCTCTCTCTCTCTCTCTCTCTCCTCTCTCCTCTCTCTCTCTCTCTCTCTCTCTCTCTCTCTCTCTCCTCTCTCTCTCTCTCTCTCCTTTCCTTGCTTCTTTCCTCTTCTCTGGTATTCTTTTCCTCCAGTTCCTTCATCTTAATCATCTGTTATACCAAGGAATTAGGGGATGGGATAGCTCAGTGGTCAGAGGACTCGCTTACCCCAAGCTAAAGGATAATCAGCATCGAGCGTGGTTACCAAGTGGATGGGTGACCGTTTTGCACACCTAGTAAGTGTTTTAGTACAGTCCCCCAGTTCACCCAGCTGTCAATGGGTACCTGCCCTCTTTAAGGTCAGGGAAGGTAAAACAGAGAGGGAGAGATTGTTGTTGTTGTTGAAATTATATTAGAGTCCCAGCAGAAGCACTCCGATTTAGGGACTATTGTGGACAGAAGCCAGAAGGCCAGAAGGTCTCCCAGCCAGGTGAATGTCTCCCACCCCAGCGCCTTGGGCCACCTCAAAAATGAAACAATTCTGTTGAAGCAACAGGCCACCCCAAAAATGAACAATTCTGTTGAAGCAACAGGCCACCCCAAAAATGAACAATTCTGTTGAAGCAACAGGCCACCCCAAAAATGAACAATTTTGTTGAAGCAACAGGCCACCCCAAAAATGAACAATTCTGTTGAAGCAACAGGCCACCCCAAAAATGAACAATTTTGTTGAAGCAACAGGCCACCCCAAAAATGAACAATTCTGTTGAAGCAACAGGCCACCCCAAAAATGAACAATTCTGTTGAAGCAACAGGCCACCCCAAAACTGAACAATTCTGCTGAAGCAACAGGCCACCCCAAAACTGAACAATTCTGCTGAAGCAACAGGCCACCCCAAAAATGAACAATTCTGTTGAAGCAACAAGAGAGAACGACCCGCGCAAAGCACCGCAGTGCGGCACGAGCCGAAGCTCCTTATTTAGAGGGAGAGGAGATGGGCGCCGCCCTCAATATGCTGGCCCCTAGAGAAGCTGAGGTCCCCCGAGGCCTCGCCCCCCTACGACCACACAGGTTATTGGACACATTTACCATTACCTTTTAACCAGTGGATCGGTGGTCTAGGTGGTAACGCGCCTTGCTTAGAAAGCAAAAAAGTCCGGGTCGGAGTGTGCGGTGGTTCGTGCCCCGTTCGGGCACAAAACTTTTCCCCCATCCATTAGACTCTGAGAGGTGGTCTGGGAGATAGTCTTTCGGATGAGACAATAAACCAATGTCCCGTGGGTTACACATAACTGTTTAACACACGTAAAAGAACCCACGGCAACAAGGGGGTTAACCCTGGCAAAAGTCTGTAGAAAAAAGCCACTCTGATAGGGAAAGAAATACAGTTGCATACAGGAAAAAGAGAAAAAAATGGGTAGGCGCTGCACTTGTGGCGACGCGCTCTCTCTCCCCGGGGAGAGCAGCCCGAATTTCACGCAGAGAAATCTGCTGACATAAAGTGGTACGAAATACAAAATACAAAGATACAAAACCAATAATCGCTTCAGTAAGAAAACACTCAAACAGAAGTAAAGAATGGGTTGTTAATTAAGTATGAAGTATCAAACATCTCCTGATTCTCTCTTCAATCCAAATGAAAAAAAATTCGGGAGGCGGGGGGGGCAGGATAGCCTAGTGGTTAGTGTGTTGCACTTGTGATACGATGACCCAGGATTGAGCCCCAGTTTGAGCCATCGTGGGAAGGGGTCCCCCCCTCCTCATTCAAGGGGTCCCCCCTCCCTCATTCAAGGGGTCCCCCCTCCCTCATTCAAGGGGTCCCCCCTCCCTCATTCAAGGGGTCCCCCCCTCCCTCATTCAAGGGGTCCCCCCTCCCTCATTCAAGGGGTCCCCCCCTCCCTCATTCAAGGGGTCCCCCCTCCCTCATTCAAGGGGTCCCCCCTCCCTCATTCAAGGGGTCCCCCCCTCCCTCATTCAAGGGGTCCCCCCTCCCTCATTCAAGGGGTCCCCCCTCCCTCATTCAAGGGGTCCCCCCTCCCCCCTCCCTCATTCAAGGGGTCCCCCCTCCCTCATTCAAGGGGTCCCCCCTCCCCCCTCCCTCATTCAAGGGGTCCCCCCCTCCCTCATTCAAGGGGTCCCCCCTCCCCCCTCCCTCATTCAAGGGTCCCCCCCTCCCTCATTCAAGGGGTCCCCCCTCCCCCCTCCCTCATTCAAGGGGTCCCCCCCTCCCTCATTCAAGGGGTCCCCCCTCCCTCATTCAAGGGGTCCCCCCTCCCTCATTCAAGGGGTCCCCCCTCCCTCATTCAAGGGGTCCCCCCTCCCTCATTCAAGGGGTCCCCCCTCCCTCATTCAAGGGGCCTGGAGTCATCAGTATCCCCAACTCCACTCCCCTGAAAGTCCATCAGATGAGACTGAAATCCTATGTGCAAATACACACATCAGTGCTGACTCCACTCTCCCCTAAAGTCCTTCGGATGAGACTATAAACCGACGCCCCGTGTGTGAACGCACGCAGAACATCTTGCGCACACGTTAAATTCTGTTCCGCTTTTCGTAAGAGTTAGGCCATCGTGTACCGGTGGGAACAGATGACATTTACAAAACTGCATACACACGGGGACTGGATGTAAAAGAGCACAATAGTGCTTATCCCATTATCCTCGATATAAAAGAATAAAATAAAAAAAATAAGGAAATGCCCATACTTTATCTATCTACTTACTTATCTATTCTTTTATGTCGAGGGTAATGGAATAAGCACTCATGTGTTTTTCTTTTTCTTTTACTTCGAGTCCCCGTGTGTATGCGGTTTTGACAATTTTGTCACCTGTTCCCACCGGCACACAATGGCCTACTCTTCTGAAAAGCCGAACAAGTTTTAACATGTGCGCAAGATGTTTTGTGTGCGTTTGCCCACGTTAGTGACGAAGGATGGTGAAATCTGATAGATGAGATCAAATCTTCGTACAATACCTGAGCCTACATAAAACGACTAGAGTTTTCGGTCTAATGATGATGACTGACTTAAAAACGTATAAAGCAGAAATGAAACGAAAAAACAAAAATTTTAAAAACATAGATTCCTGACCTAGCTTTTAGAAAACCGCGTGTTTGCATGCTTGTGAACATACATTAAAACCAGTTTTTCCTTTTGGAAGAGTTGGCTGTTAAATTGTACTGGCAAGGACGGATGACATTTTTCTTTCTTTAAAAAAAAAAAAAATTGCATGCACACTAGTGTCATGTTTACACATCCACAAAGTAGGAACGTGGCTACCTTACTGGTCAGTAAAAACGGTGGCATACACAAAAATCTCACCACTGGTGAACCACAGAGTTCTAGCTCAGGGGGAAAAAAAAAAAGCAGAAACAATAGAAAGATTTTTTTAACCCAAAAAACAGAAAAACATATAAGGTCAGAAATGAATGGAACAGATATATTTTTTTAAAAATACAGATACCTGACCTTGCTTTTAAAAAACTCAGGTCATAATGGCTGCCCTCACACACGTCAGGTCACTGGCACGTGATTCCAGACCCCTAGTCCCTGAAAGCAGTATGTCATCATTATCAGTACACTGTAAACCCTAGTTGCTTTATTGGCTCAGAGACTACAAGGATAGGGGATGGGGCAGCTCAGTGGTTAGAGCACTAGCTTTCTCAAAGCTAGAGTTAAGCAGCATCAAGCATAGTTACCAAGTGGATGGGTGACCGTTTGTGTGCCTTGGATTCAATAGTCACCCAGTCCACCCAGCTGTAAACGGGTGCCTGCCCTCTTTAGGGTCAGGGAAGGTAAAGCAGAGAGGGGGAGGAGATGGGCGCCGCCCTCAATATACTGGCCCCCTAGAGAAGCTGAGGTCTCTGATGCCTCACTCCCCTACAACCACACAGGTTATAGGGCACCTTTACCTTTATTACAATGATTTGATCTCATCTATCAGATTTCACCATCATTCGTCCCTAGTTTAGTCAAACAGGTTTTAATGCGTGCACACAATGTTCTGCATGCGTTCACACATCGGGCCTCAGTTTATAGTCTCATTCAAAGGACTTTTAGGGGAGCAGAGTCAGCACTGATGTTAACTCCTGGGGGGAGGGGGGGAATCCCCTTGAACCATATTCGAACTTGGGCCAGATCATGAGCATGATGAACAACGCCCTAACCCTGTGTGTGTGTGTGTGTGTGTGTGTGTGTGTGTGTGTGTGTGTGTGTGTGTGTGTGTGTGTGTGTGTGTGTGTTGCATGCGCGCACACGTGTGTGTGTGTGTGTATGCACGCACACACGTGTGTCTGTGTGTGTGTGCATGTATGGATATGGATGTGCATGAATTTAAGTGGAAATGTGTGTGAATGAGCAAGTGAGAGAACAATAAACGAAGAAATAAAGTTTACTGCATTAGTACATACATCTACACTTAACAATAGGTGAATGAAATAGCATACATCTACACTTAACAATGGGTGAATGAAATAGCATTCATCTACACTTAACAATCGGTGAATGAAATAGCATACATCTACACTTAACAATCGGTGAATGAAATAGCATACCTCTACACTTAACAATCGGTAAATGAAATAGCATACATCTACATTTAACAATCCGTGAATGAAATAGCATACATCTACATTTTAACAATCGGTGAATGAAATTCAATAATCTACACTTAACAATTGGTGAATTAAATTGCATACATCTACACTTAACAATAGGTGAATGAAATAGCATACATCTACTTAACAATCCTGAATGAAATAGCATACATCTACGTTTAACAATCAGTGAATGAAACAGCATACACCTACACTTAACAATCGGTGAAGGAAATCGTTTTGTCGACCATAAAACAATAACATTTATCAAGTGTGACTCAACCCTCGAACTCTGTGCCCATTATTCTGCTTTTACAGCATCCCCCCCCCCCCCCCTCCTCTTCCCACAGGTAAAACTTGGGTTTGTTTACATTCAGTACAGATATTCCTGACGCACATTAATTTTGATCTTTAAAATCTGGTAACCTACTTTTGTGCCTTCTTCAAAACTGTATCATACTTTCAAACTTATTTCGCCATGCTGGCACATGGCAATCGACATAACGACACACAACAGGATAGATCTTTCAAGTAGCTTTGTGGTCCGATTGATTAAAACTGCCGCGAACTTTCGATTCGTAATTTATTTTTTTAACAGCTGTATAGATATCTAAATGACAATGAAGGTTCTTTATATGTCAAGCCAATAATTAAGAAAACGGTTCATTTATACTTTAAATGTTGCTTTAACGAACTTGAGAGTGTGATCAGGGTATTCGGATAAGGCTTACCTCTCTTCTTCGTATCAAACATGTCTGCCTTCGTGGTTCGGCATGGTGCAAAATGTCGTTGTCTAACTACCGAAAATAACGGAAATTTCTGGCGTTAAGAGTGCGAACCCCTGGCATCCGATTTCTGCAACCACCCCCTCCCCCAAACACACCAAAAAATCAGTGACTATGCGACCTAAACTGCCTGATGCTTCCAGTTAATTTTCATCATCTGTACCTTTTTTCATTGTTTTCATAAACATAAAATCTAATTTTAAATCAGTTACATTGAATCTCTTCCACTGTTCTTTCCCAGACTTTCATTCACTTCAAAGCCTCACCTAGCAGACGCACTGTGCTGTGGTCTGCTGACCCGGGTTCAAATCTCGTTCAAGGGAATATTTTCCCCCGGGAGTTAACATCAATGCCGACTCCTCTCCCCCAAAAGTCCTTCGAATGACACTATAAACCAACCCCGTGAGCGCGCGCACGAAGAACATCTTGCACATAGCGTACGTTAAAACCTGTTTCGCTTATTGGAAGAGTCGGCCATTGTGTGCTGGTGGGATGGGATGTCAAAATTGACAACACTGCAAACACACGGGGACTAGATGTATAAAAAATATATATATATATAAAAAGCACATGAGTGCTTAGTCTATTATCTTCAAAATAAAAGACTAAATAAAAAATAAATAAAATAAACCTACCAGCTCATGAGAACATTTTGCTTTAGATTTTATGAGTTTTACAATCGCCTAATAATTTGCCTTTCGAGTTGAAAGCTGTAGTCAACACAATTTTCTAGTTGTAGTTAGGCTAACAGTGCATTGCACTTAGCCTGTGAGTTTGCAAAGCATGGTGTCTGGCTTGTTTTGTTTGATGACATTTACCTAGAGAGACATAGAGAGACTGGATGTTTATTGTGAAAGCTTTATTTGCCCATTGCAAACGGATCTGGGGGGGGGGGGGGGGGGGGTACAAAGTATCTTCCTTACTGTTTTACTGCCTGTGCATTTTTACGTAATAAATCCTAAGTAAATTTGGCCACATGTTCTGTGCAACTGCCCCTGTATCTCTCTTCACACACACACACACACACACACACACACACACAACACACACACACACACACACACACACACACACACACCACACACACGCTCGCGCGCAGAGAGAGAGAGAGAGAGAGAGAGAGAGAGAGAGAGAGAGAGAGAGAGAGAGAGAGAGAGAGAGAGAGAGAGAGAGAGAGAGAGAGAGAGAGAGAGAGAATGAATAAATGAATGAATGAATGAATGAATGAATGAATGAATGAATATTCTTTAATGCCAGAAACAGAGAGAGAGAGAGAGAGAGAGAGGAGAGAGAGAGAGGAGAGAGAGAGAGAGAGAGAGAGAGAGAGAGAGAGAGAGAGAGAGAGAGAGAGAAGACAGACAGACAGACAGACAGACAGACAGACAGACAGACAGACAGACAGACAGACAGACAGAACACGTAGCTGGGTATTATTCATATTCCATTTTCATACACGTCTTCTTCCATGTCGTTCACGAGCTTGAATACAAACTATTCCACAGAGTAGAGGCCCAGTAGGTAGGCTACTGCCTCCCGCCTGCTAGGCTAGTGCGCCAGGCATTGAGAACCTGTGTGAGTCACAACTAATGATTCAAGGCCAATAGCCTACAAGGGTCGATATAGGACTAGGCTATGTCAGCGTGGCTTTCTGCTGGTCCCTGTGTGCTGCTGAATCATGGCATTGAACTTGAAGGCAGTGTCTTGGGGGGGGGGGGGGGGAGAGAGAGAGAGAGAGAGAGGAGAGGAGAGAGAGAGAGAGAGAGAGGAGAGAGAGAGAGAGAGAGGAGAGAGAGAGAGAGAGAGAGAGAGAGAGAGAGAGAGAGAAGGCAAGGCAAGGCAAGACAAGGCAAATTCTTTTATTCGAGGATAATAGATAAGCACTCGTGTGTTTTTTTACATCCAGTCCCTGCCCTTTTCAGGGATAACATCAAGATAAAAAGATACTAAACAGTAAAACTATACGCAGTACCAAACAACATAAAGGAATAAGGACACTATATATAATAAGGTAATAAAAATGCACTCATTCAGAAGACGAAAATCAGAAGTCACGATAAAATGATTTTGATTATTGAAGAAAAAGAAAAGCGTTAATAGATAAAGAGCAAACAAGAGAACATAATGAAATAAACAACTCAACACCCAACAAAAATCCACCCAAAAATATGAGAGAGAGAGAGAGAGAGAGGAGAGAGAGAGAGAGAGAGAGAGAGAGAGAGAGAGAGTGAAGAGGAGAGAGAGAGGAGAGAGGAGGAGAGGAGAGAGAGAGAGAGAGAGAAGAGAGACAGACAGACAGACAGACAGACAGACAGACAGACAGACAGACAGACAGACAGACAGATAGGGACAGTGAGACAGACAGACAGACAGACAGACAGACAGACAGACAGACGGGGGACGGGATAGCCTAGTGGTCAGAACATTGCGCTCGCAATTTGACACCCAGGTTCGATTCCCGTTCGAGGATATTTTTCTCCTAGAGTTAACATCAGTGCTGACTCCACTCTCCCCCAAAGTCCTTCGGATGAAACTTTATATCGAGGCCCCGCGTGTGAACACATGCAGAATATCTTGCGCACGTTAAATCCTGTTCCGCTTTTCGTAAAAGTAGGCCATCATGTGCCGATGGGAACAGATGACATTTACAAAACTGCATACACACAGGGACTGGATGTAAAAAAAAAAAAGAAAAAAAAGAAAGCACATGAGTGCTTATCCCCCATTATCCTCGATATAAAAGAATAATATTAATTTACATTTTTAAAAAAAGACTGACTTTCCTGTAATGAACTACACTGTTTTCTCTGGTGCCAACTCCAAACTAAGCAAAAGATGCTAGATCTATATTATCTTAAAAAATATTTTTCAGTCCTTCCAGTAGTCTAGTTACACTTACAGCCTAGATCTGCTGTACTCCGCCTGGAATCGGTTTTCCGCATGGTGTCGCGATTACGATTACGACCGAACATGGTGTCGCAATTACCACCGAACATGGTGTCACGATTACGACCGAACATGGTGTCGCAATTACGACCGGACATGGTGTCGCGGTTACGATTACGACCGGACATGGTGTCGCGATTACGGTCGAACATTGCAGCACGGTTACGACCGAATATTGTGTAGCGATTACGACCGAACATGGTGTCGCGGTTACGATTACGACCGTACATGGTGTCGCGGTTTCGGTCGAACATTGCGGCGCGGTTACGACCGAATGTTGTGTAGCGGTTACGGTCGAACATGGTGTCGCGGTTACGATTACGACCGTACATGGTGTCGCGGTTTCGGTCGAACATTGCGGCGCGGTTACGACCGAATGTTGTGTAGCGGTTACGGTCGAACATTGCGTCACGGTTTGGGAGCCGTTCGTCGACATTGCGTCACGGTGGTATCAACGCGAACCTATGTGCATGCGTTTTGTTGGAAATGTTTGTCGTGAGTTCACATCGAATGAAAATAGCTACTCTTCCTACAAGTGGAACGAGGTTTTTAACAGGTGGGGCAAGATGTTAAACAAAACACATACACAAAAAAACTGCATACAAGTTGTAGACAGGGCTTTGGTTTATAGTATCATCCGAAAGATTTTGACATGCAGTTCCATTTCTCATAAAACCGGGGAGAGAAAGGGCAAGGCTGGGGGGAATTAATTAGTTAATTAATTAATTCTTTTATATCGAAAATAATGGAATAAGCACTAATGTGCTTTTGAATTTTTTTTCTTTTAACAACATCAGTCCCTGTGTGTATGCGGGTTTTGTCAATTTTGTCACCTGTTCCTACCTGCACACAATAGCCTACTCTTCCAAAAAGCGAAATTCGAATCCAGAACCTCACAGTTTTACTTGCTAGACAGCAGAAGAACGTCCTGCCACCACCATCCTTCCTCATTAAACGGCAGCTAAATAAACCAGGAGCCACCGCTGTAGCCTATGGTTAGGGGTTGGACTCGTAATCAAGGTTGCGGGTCGATCCCAGCTTTCGGCTATGGCGTTGTGCCTTGGAAAGGCACTTTACGGCTATTTTCTCACCCCACCGGTGTAAAAGGGGTACCAACCTTGTGTTGGGGGTTAACCCTGCGACTAGCCAGACGGCGTCCTATCCAGGGAGTCTATGACTCTCAGTCGCTTTACCGCACAGAAATCGGGATAAGCACCGGCCTGATGAGCCTTGCTCGGACAGACTTAACTTTAATAGACCAGGGAGTGGCGACGAGGAGCGGATGGGTGTGGTGGGAGCCACTGCGCAAGACTGCATCATCACCACGTCACTGACAGCAGCCGGCGCACATCCGTTAGCGTGCACAGCCCATTGTCGTTAATTAATTGAGCCAGTTTTTGTTGTTCATTAACTTGGCAGTCTTCCGTCACTGATTGACTCGACTGACGTAGGTTACACGACCTTCAGGCGACAGTATAGGCCTACTGAGACGGTCACACAGCCGGCAGATTTATTTACGTGGTGATTTGACGACACCTTTTTAAATAACAGCAGCACCGTTATTAGTTATAACTATTCTGTATTGTAAAGAGTTAAACCGTTTGCGTTGTATCCCCTCCCTTTTGTGGGAATTCAGTCGATTTTCGTCAGTCATTCGATGAGACTATAAACCGAGGCCCATTGCGAACGCACGCGTAACATCTTGCGCACAGGTTATAACCCCGTTCCGCCTTTCGGAAGAGCAGGCCATCGTGTGCCGGTGGGAGGGATGACAAAATTATAAAATAAAAAAAAACCCAGCATGCACACAGGTGTCGTGTTTAGACACCTGAGGAAAAATCGGGGAGTTGGAGTCCCCAGGGTGGTTCGGGGTTGTATATGGCAACATTCTGGCGGCTTCTGCGACGGTTCTGGAACCATTCGTAGCTATACTGGACCATTCCAGTGGCGGGGGGGGGGGGGGGGGGGGGGGGGGGTCTGCTGTATGGGTAACAGCTTGCCTTCCATACTTACTTACCCAGGCTTTGCGCTCTAAAGACTAGAGCGTAACTCCATAGTCTTCCGCGACTGATGGGTGCCTACTACTACTACTGTGGGAATTCAAAGAAATGAAAGATAGGCTGCTGTCTATCTATCTATGTATCTATCTATCCCTTAGTCTGGCGGCCGTAGGGGCACCCCTGAAGACTTGACAACCAGTCCCTCCATTCCTCTCTCTGTTCTGCCTTCTTGTTTTCTTTTCTAGGTTAGGCTACTGTACAAAATGCAATAGTGGTGACATCGGTGACAAATTTCATTATATTTTTATTTGTCCAATGTTGAACAAAACTCGTGAAAATATGTTTACCAAAATATTCCGCTAAACATTCAAACACTTTGAAGTATGAACAACTCTTTTCTTTATCAAATGAGAAGTCTCTGCTCAACGTTGTTATTAAAATGATTGATATTATCAGAAAGAACACGTAAACTTCGTTCAAAGAGTTTGATATGTGTAAACAAGTTACTTTTTTAATATATAGTTCTATAGTAATTGCTCAAATATCCAGTTACATGTTGCATGTATGTTGTTCAATTATAATTTTGTTCACTGATATTTTGTAAAACCTGCCATATATCCCTAAAGGGATGACAGGAAATAAAGGATTTGAGGTTTGTTTGTTTGTTTTGTCGTTTGAGGAATTGTTAGGGGATACTGCACTGAAGTTTTTAGGCAGTTGTGTCCTGGTTTTTTTTTTGAAGGAGTGGAAGGGAGGGGGGGGGGGTAACAATTGATGGTAGATTAACTCCGGGGCTTGCAACTGAAATCCCTTACAACGGAGGCTTGATTAGTCGCCGGACTAATCTACACTATCAGGTCACTTTTTTTTTTTTTATCCCCCCCCCCATCTCCCCCCATTTCCTTTCCCCAGGCTATACAACATAGCCGGCGGGGTTGCCAAAGATTTTTTTTTCTTTGAGCAAAATTCAGTAGCCCAACTTAATTCTAAAAAATCTCTCATGGCAGATAGTTTCTCTGCAGAAGCTAGAATATAGAAGAAAAAAAATACAGATCAATATTCTCGACCTCGCTGTGCAATTTCTCTCTCTCTCTCTCTCTCTCTCTCACTCTCTCTCATCTCTCTCTCTCTCTCTCTCTCTCTCTCCACACACACACACACACACACACACACTCACACCACACACAAAACCACCGCGTTCTTTTCATACACAAACACACACACACACACACACACACACGCACACACCTGCGTACAAGAGCGCGGCATATAGTGTACGTTTCGCTCTTGTGACACAAGTGTCACATCCTCAATCTTTTGGTTTTATTCAACAGCTTGTGCTTTTATTTTTTTCAGTGAAGCATGTCACGCGCGTGCACATGAAGACTCTTTATTCAAAACACTGGGAATCTTGTCTACAGAAGCAGACTAAATATTATCGCTGCCACATCACATGCGCGTGATCAATAAGAAGTTTCGTCCCTTGGCCAATAATTTTCAGTTCCAAAGGTCAAGGCCGTAGAGGATTGTCTGAACGAGGCCAGTGATTCAACATGGCCGCTGCACTCTACCTGGGAGTTTACAGGAATGATAAACGAAGCTCTTGATTTACCGTTAATCGAGGATGAAAACGGAGGAGTCCGTAAAACTCAGGTGAGTGTGGTGTTAGTGTGGGTATGGTTTGCGTTTCTTGAAACCATTGTATGTGATCAGATCCTTTGTGACTGTGATCGCCTATTTACGGCGATTCGCCCGACTGTAGACCCAGTTCATCATGTGAAATTTCTTGCTAGGCCTATGTGATCACTCTTTTCTGTCTGCCCCTGCTTCAGCTGAATGATATCCACAATTAGATCGTTGATGTTTTGACACGTGCTCATATCATGATGTGTATTTGGAAGGAATGAAGGCCTGGGTTGAAAAATAAATCCAGCTTGGGACAGGCCGACTCTGCTCACGATCTCTAGAGACACCCATTCGTTGTTTTGTTTTCATGAACCCAAGTGCTACCAGTATGCTATCTCGTATTCCGATCAGCAGTAGCTGGGCAGGATTAAAGCAGAATAATTCACTGCCTGTGCATTTGACTCTGATATTAACTTTAAAAAGGTACTATTGGGAGAAATGGTTGTTTTAAAAAAAAAAATGTAGTGCTGGGCGACAGTCTTGATTAGGCCTAGGCCTATAGCGTAGTGACTGCTCACAGCTCCTGCACTGATTGGTCATACAGACGTCTACATGTTTAGCACTGATACAGTAATATCAGTAACAAACTATGTAGTCATGGAAACACATTGTTTTTGCTTTGGTCAAGCATTTTAGGATACAGACTGGGATGTTTACTACCAGAAATATATCCATAAGAAGAATTACAAGTAAACTAAATAACTCAAGTATAGCTGTCTAGAGCTATACTCACTTCTGATTTTTCATTTATGAACCTCTGAAAATATCAGGTAAAGGCCTACATGCTGATGTTAGAATATGGCATGTGACATAACTGTAAGATACATTTTTAAAAGGGATTTTAATGTATTATTGATGATATGGAAGAATCACAGTAAACATGTAAACTTAAACAAAGCAACAATGAAAGAACAGAAAATGTCATAATCAGAAAATGCTTCGTATAATCTATAGATCAAAGTAAGAGGTCTACATAAAATTAAATTTTAAAAAATGTGTGCCAAATCTTTAGAATTATATAACGTAAAACAAATGTTTCTTCTTAAAAAAACAAAACACAACAAAGTAAGTGCTTCTTATATCAAAGTTATAAATTATATATGGTACTATATTATATAGTATATTACTAATACTGTAGTTGTAGCAAGAAAGTGAAGACAAATGAATGACACATGCATGATAGCTCTCTAGTCGACTAGAGACCAAATAATTTTTGGTTTACACAGTTTATTAATCATACTTTGAAATCAAAGAAGATCAAAGTTGACATTGGCACCTTTTATTTTGAAAATAAAATCACAAGAGTTTGATACATAACTTTGAATCATATCATTAATGATCTATAAAACTGAATAGACTATAGTATTACAGTTACACTTTTACAGCATCTGTCATTTAGTTCATCCTGATGGTATTTATAAACAATGAGTTTTTGTACTTAATGTATCTGATCTATACTGATACACCATAATAAAGCTCAGGACTGTACATGTTATTTAAACTTGACCTAAACTTGACATGATTTAAGTGAGTAAAAAGTTCTGGATGTCAGGTTTTTCTGTTGACAGGGGAAAATGTGGATATTTGCCATAATTTCAAGTCACTGGTAACATTGACTGATGGGCTCTGCTAGGTTCAACTCACCCATGGTACCTTAACTGACAAAATTCGAAGCAGTGAGCACTGTAACTTTAAAGTGTAAACTTGTATAACAACTTGTATAACAACTCCTGAAGCCATGAAGGAGTTCAGGGACAAGTCCAGTCTAGTCATAGAACTTCTCTCTGGTCAGTGCAGTTTAGAGCTTCACACTCAGCCAAACAATCACAGGATCAGGAAATGTCTGTATCCTGCTTTCTTTCTTATGGGAGAACATTGCTCATTTGCTGTCAAGAGAAGTACTAGTTCAGTTTCAATGTGAACAAAAAATCTTTTATGGTTTAAGTAATTAACACCCCCCCTCCCAAACTCTTAAGTAAAATGAAACCTTAAATACGCTTGTAAGCAGACCTTCCACCCCCTAAAAAAAAGAAGAAGAAAAAAATCGAAAGAAAAAATCACAAGAAAAGAGTTGTAGTGGGGACTGGAGGGCGGTTTTTTGAATTTGTATGCTAAGTGCTGTTTCCTTTGTGTTCAAATTACTTGTGGTTTTTTGAATTTGTATGCTAAGTGCTGTTTCCTTTGTGTTCAAATTACTTGTGTATGTATGTATACAGTATGTGTGTGTGTGTGTCAGTGTGTGTTGTGTGTGTGTGTGTGTGTGTGTGTGTGTGTGTGTGTGTTGTGTGTGTATTTGCGCATGCATCATTGCATGCGTGTGTATTCAGTGTGGTCTAAGTTTCTTGTCTCATTGTTTTTGTTAAGTTCTGTCATAGGTCTTCTATCTAATGCACAGGTCTGGATCTTCTCAGATTCTTGTTTGCTTAATACAGTTTTCTTCTTGAATAGAAGAAATTCTATAGATAGATCTAGATCTATAATACAATGAGTGAATTACATCATGTCTGTGTTGTACAATGTTCACGAGATATTGTTTACAATGGTGAATGCAGATTGACTTTGTTCTCACCTCATTTTTCTGTACAGTTGTGTGGTGTGTGTGTGTGTGTGTGTGTGTGTGTGTGGTGTGTGTGTGTGTGTGTGTGTGTGTTGTGTGTGTGTGTAGTGTAGTGTAGTTGTAGTGTAGTGTAGTGTAGTGTAGTGTAGTGTTGTACAGGCCTGTGTATTGATCACTATGTATGTCTATGCATTAGTTAGCACCGTCTGTCTGTCTGTCTGTCTGTCTGTCTGTCTGTCTGTCTGCTCTCTCTCTCTCTCTCTCTCTCTCTCTCTCTCTCTCTCCTCTCTCTCTCTCTCTCTCTCTCTCTCTCTCTCTCTCTCTCTCTCTCTCTCTCTCTCTCTCTCTCTCTGTGTCTCAGAGTCTGTCTTGGGTTTTTTTTGTGTGTTTTTTTTCCCATTCACATCTGTGTCTAAGCCTGCTTGAGTGTTGTTGGTTTCTTTTTTCTCTGTTAGTGTCTGTCTCTGTTGTTATTGTGTTAATTTGTTAGCCCACCCCCCCCCCCCATCTCATTTGTTTTTGTCTCTCCCCCCCCCCCCCCCCCCCCCCCTTTACCTTTGTCCTGGGAAACAGGTCTATTGCCTCTTTCTCACCAGATAGCTCTGCAAGTGGGTACCAGTCTCAGTCTCAGTCTTCCACCACCATATTTCCCTACCCACCCACATCTGTATCTGACCCTCAAAGTCCACGTGTCAGTGTACTACTACTACTACTACTACTACTATACTACTACTAGTACTACTACTAGTACTACTACTATACTACTACTACTACTACTACTACTACTATCTACTACTACTACTACTACTAACTACTACTACTACTACTACTACTACTACTACTACTATACTACTACTACTAATATATAAGAATACCTAGAATATAAATGCCTTTTTCCCCACCCACAGTTGTCAGTGTTACTTTCACAACTGTAACTTTATCAGTGTAATTGACTGAGACGAGAGAACACTTAATTATGAAGTTAATAACTATAAGACATTGACTAAGTAAGTGAGAGAACTAGAACTTTTTAAGTGAACTCTAGCGGTGATAATGTTGATCAGTTTTTGACACCGCGATAACTGAAACGATTACTGCCTTGGTGACTGCTTTGAAGTTTAAATGATCCATTGTGTAACTGTTAGTGTTACAGTGTTAGGTTATCGATCAAGACCAAGATGATTAACTGTAGTGGTGGTGAAGTAGGAATTGTCCGTTTTTGCTGGGAGTTACAGTTCATTAGTGACAGATCTGAGATTGAATCTTGAGCAAACTCAATTCAATCTTGACCTCTAGTCTAATTTTGTAGAGATGTAATTTTGTATTGCACATGCAAAGTAGAGGAATATCTTTTACTTTCACTTAGTATTAGTGCTGTATGTCCATCCCTTCTACTTTCTCTTCATTAATTCACATCTGCTTCTTTTTCCTTTGTTTCAGTATCACCCCATCATCATCATCTCGATGTAACTCCGTTAGTCATTCCTGTCATTGCTGTTGACTTTGTTTCACATTGTGTGGTTTGAACTAAATAAACTTCTATTTCTGCCACACAAATGGTGTCATACTTATATAGTATCAATACAAATAGGTTTTGCTGTCAGTGTGCCCACGTGTGCACGCATGCACAGAATTACACATGCACAATACACATCACATATGCATCATTGCATGTGTGCACGTATGTGTGCGTGCATGTGTTCATGATGCATGTGCATACACACACATGCACATGTGCGCATGTGCGCGCGCACACACACCACACACACACACACACACACACACACACACACACACACACACACACACACACACACACACACA
Source organism: Stramonita haemastoma (assembly GCA_030674155.1). NCBI lineage: Eukaryota > Metazoa > Mollusca > Gastropoda > Neogastropoda > Muricidae > Stramonita > Stramonita haemastoma. Next base: position 33,078,346 of record CM060344.1, on the reverse strand, counting down.
CACACACACACGACACACACATCACACACACACATCACACACACACACATCACACACACACACACACACACACACACACACACACACACAACACACACACACACACACACACACACACCAACACACACACGCACACACACTGTACACTGTGAGGTATGCAGAACTTGTAAGAAAATGTCAATACATTGTTACATGAACTGAAGAACTTCAAGAAGACTTGGTTTGCACACAATGACACATGTATCATACGTGTGTACTTCACTGCTTGCTTAGTAGACCATGTCAAGTGCAATGCCTGCCTTTTTTGTCAAGTGTAAACTCACTAACCTGGCTGTAGTGTAAGGGGCTAGGGGCCTACTGCAACTAGGAAGCAGACAAGAGGACTGATGAGGAAGCATAGGCCGTCTTACTGACTAGGAGGTGTGTGTGTGTGTGTGTGTGTGTGTGTGTGTGTGTGTGTGTGTGTGTGTGTGTGTGTGTGTGTGCTCTGTGTGTGTGTGTACTCTGTGTGTGTGTGTACTGTGTGTGTGTGTGTACTGTGTGTGGTGTGTGTGTGTGTGTGTGTGTGTGTGTGTGTGTG
>CM060344.1:33035266-33052766 GCA_030674155.1 Stramonita haemastoma | reverse complement strand
CTCCTGCACATGAAGCACCTCCTCTCCTAGGGGCCCAGCCCCCTAGGGAATCCCCTCTCCCCCCTCACCCCCACCTCCTCCCCCCCTTTCCTTGTTATTGTCGGACCCTGAATTGACAGGTGACAGTGACGATGTCGTGTCAGGTGACGCGGCAGAAGCGGCGAGCGGCAGTGACAACGACGTCATGACGAGTGCCAACGTCACTGCCGCGGCTGGAGGCTCCTGCAGTGACACTGACGAGCGATGTCGGCTGCCTGACACGGACAAAAACCGTCACGTCCGAGTCCGAACCGGAACACAACGACGTGTCCAAATCGTCCGAGGATGAGACGGTGTCCGAAATGACTCGCCCTTCTGCAGCTGCTACTGCTTCCAAGAAGGCGCTGTGCTTGCCGCGCCCTTTCCGCTTCAAGGAGCGTCGGACGAAAGACGGGGCGGAGAAAGTGATAGAAAAGCCCCCCCTGGGGCCGTCGTCGTCGTCGTCGTTGTCGTCGTCGTCGTCAGGAGGAGGGAGGGGAGGGAAGAACAAGATCCCGCCCACGCGGCAGTCGTGGTGCTGCGGCTGTTTGAGTCCAAGCTGTTTGACATGTCCATCGCCATTTCCTACCTCTTCAACTCCAAGGAGCCTGGTGTGCAGACTTACTTAGGTGAGGGGTTTGGGGGTTGTTTGGGTTTGTTTGGTTTGGTTTGGTTTGTTGTTGTGTGTGTGTGTGTGTGTGTTTGTGTGGGGGGGTGGGGGGGGGGAGGAGAGAGGGTGTATGTTTGTGTGTGTGTGTGTTGTGTGTGTGTTGGTTTTTTTTTGGTTTTTTTTTTTGGGGGGGGGTGGGTTTTTTTTTTTTTGGGGGGGGGGTGATTGGGGAGAGAGGAGAGAGAGAGTGAGTGAGTGAGTGAGTGAGTGATGAGTGGTGTTTGTTTGTTTGTTTTTTGTTTGTTTCTTTGTTTGTTTGTTTTGGAGGAGAGAGAGAGAGAGAGAGAGAGAGAGAGAGAGAGAGAGAGAGAGAGAGAGAGAGAGAGAGAGAGAGAGAGAAGATTTGATTTATTCTTTGATTTATTCTTTTATATCGAGGATAATGAAATAAGCACTCTTGCGCTTGTAATTGTATACAAGTGTGCGTGCGTGTGCGTATGTGTGTGTGATGGCAGGCAATCGCATGTTCAGCTTTGCGGAGGAGGAGACGGATTTCTACATGCCTCAGCTGCTGAACATGTACATCCACATGCATGATGTGGCCGAGGCCATCCACCCCTACCTTCTGCACAGGTCAAATATCAGTTTACACTACGAATTCTGTGGTGGTGGGTGGTGTGGGTGTGGGTGGTGGTGGGTGGGGTGGGGTGGGGTGGGTGGGTTGGTGGTGGTGGTGGTGGTGGTGGTTTTCTTAACACTCTGGGGGTCTGTCACCCAGAATGTGCACTCTTGACTCACTTGTCCGTCCTATCCGTCCTACTGTGTGTGTGTGTGTGTGTGTGTGTGTGTGTGTGTGTGTGTGTGTGTGTGTGTGTGTGTGTGTTTTCTTTCTGGAGTAGTATAAGATTGTGTGTGTGTGTGTGTGATGTGTGTGTGTGTGTGTGTGTGTGTGTGTGTGTGTGTGTGTTGTTCTTCAGTTTAATGTCTGTTCACATAAGTGATATTAGACACAAAAAAAAAACAAAAAAAACCAATGGTAGAAACAAAAAGTAAGTAAAAACACCAAAAGTAACATTAAACGCTAAAGAATCAATCAGAACTTTTAAGAAAAATAACAAGAGCACGAAATCAATGTCTCTGTCTCGTAAACAAGCTGCTGACATGTTCATAAGCACTATAGTAAACTGTCAATAGAACTCTTCTTCAGCGATAAGGTGAGTTCACACAGCAACACACAGTTGCTTAAAATTTTGTCCAGAGAGTTCTCACGTGTGATGGGAAAACACTGTTTTAAAACGGGACAGTCAAAAAGAATATGACAGACTGAAATTGGCCGTGATAGTCTAGCGGTTAGGACCTCGCGTTTTGTGTGTGTGTGTGTGTGTGTGTGTGTGTGTGTGTGTGTGTGTGTGTGTGTGTGTGTGGTGACTGTGTGTGTGTGTGACTGTGTGTGTGTGTGTGTGTGACTGTGTGTGTGTGTGTGACTGTGTGTGTGTGTGTGTGTGACTGTGTGTTGTGTGTGTGTGTTTGTAGTTGCAAAGTTTTAATATGAGTTTTAAAATGTGACGAGGTGACAGCCCCAATATGGCCTGTGTGGTCGGCGGGGCTTAAGCAACATGATTGGATTGGATTGGATTGGATTGGATTGATTTGTTGTGTGTGTGTGTGTGTGTGTGTGTGTGTGTGTGTGTGTGTGTGTGTGTGTGTGTGAGTGTGTGTGTTTGTCACTCTGTATGTGTGTGTGTGTGTGTGTGTGTATGTGTGTGTGTGTGTGTCTTTGTGTGTGTGTGTGTGTGTGTGTGTGTGTGTGTGTGTGTGTGTGTGTGTGTGTGGTGTGGAGTGTTTTTTTCCTCTCTGGGGTAGTATAAGATTGTGTGTGTGTATGTATGTGTGTGTGTGTGTGTGTGACTGCATGCATGCATGCATGCATATGTGTATTGTGACTATGCCATGTCAACCCTCATGTATGCATGCACATGATATACAACACACACATACAAATCCAACCTCTATCCTGGCTGAATCCCATCATCATGCGAGGAAGAAGGGAGAAAGGGAAATTTACGGCTTGGGAGAGGCGTGAGTGTGAACATTGCAGGCATGCAAGGGACAATTAAGGGGGAGATTTTCTGCTGTGATGATGGTGGTAAAAACGGTGATCCCAATGACACCCATAAAACAGGCAGGACATACATACATGTATGTAGGCAGCTGTTGCTGGTGTGTGGGGCATTGACGCACGTACACACGCCGATATTTCAGATATAGTCTTTTATTAGTGACGTAGGTATTAGTGTGTGTGTGTGTGTGTGTGTGTGTGTGTGTGTGTGTGTGTGTGTGTGTGTGTGTTTGCGTGTTTGTGTGTGTTTGTTTTGACAAGATGTTTGTGGTGTGTGTGTGTGCGTGTGTGTGTTGTGTTTACTGTTGTTTTGACCAGAAGAAAAGTATGTGTGTGGTGTGTGTTTTGACAAGATTGTGTGTGTGTGTGTGTGTGTGGTGTGTGTGTGTGTGTGTGTGTGTGTGTGTGTGTGGTGTGTGTGTGTGTTTTGACAAGTTGTGTGTGTGTGTGTGTGTGTGTGTTGTGCGTGTGTGTGTGTGCGTTGTTGTTGTGTGTGTGTGTGTGTGTGTGTGTGTGTGTGGTGTGTCGTGCGTGCGTGGTCGTGTGTGTGCGTGGGTGCGTGTCGGCGTGTGCGTGTGTGCGTTCATCTTGTGATAGTTTTGATCTGGAAAAAAAAGGCATCTAAACATATGTCATACATGCATTATTTATTGTTCTTTTATTGTACATCCTTCCCACACTCTACTCACTCCAATTTACAAACTCAATCTGTTTAATTAATGTACCTTCCAAACTATGCAAAGTTTTCCATAACAATTAACTATATGCTTTTTTTAAAAAATATTTTTAAGATCTTACAATTTTTTCTTTCATCCATTCATTCGCTCATGAAGTCATGTTCTTGCTATTTTTTCCATTGTTGTTATTATCATTTACAGATGATCGGACTGATTGTGTTGCGTCATTGTATTTATCATCTACAGGTAACATGACTGATTTGTTGTTGTTGTTGTTATGTGTGAGCAGGTGTCGGAACTGTGTGGAGTTTTCTGTCAGTGCGGCCTGGATTCTGGACGCCTTCTCTTCCGACTGCCTGAAGCCCAACTGGAAAAACTCCCAGGGGGTGAAGCTGAAGAACATGATTCTGGGGGAGGAGCTCAGGTACCCCCCATCTTTCTGTTTATTTATTCGTTTGTTTGTTTATTTATTTAATTTATTTGTGTGTGTGTGTGTGCGTGTGCGTGTGTGTGTGTGCGTGTTTGGGGTGTGTGTGTTTGTGTGTCCGCGCATGCATGCGTGTGTGTACATTCAAGTTTGCTAAAACTATAAATTGTTATTGATTGCTTGTGTGTTGTATAGTTTGAATGCAAGCGCTTTGATTTGTTTTTACAAGATATAGCGCTATATATAAATTCCATGTATTATTATTATTATTTATTTGTTTATTTATTTGTTTGTTTATTTATTTATGCTTTTATTTTGAGGATAATGGAATAAACACTGGTACAGTGCATTTTTACATCCAGTCCCCTGTGTGGTTTCACAGTTTTGTCAGTTTTGTCATCCATTCCCACCAGCACACAATGGCCTCCTACTCTTCCAAAAAGCGGAAACAGGTTTTAGCGTGTGCGGCGCAAGATGTTCTGCGTGCGTTCGCACACAGGGGACCTCGGTTTAAAGTCTCATCCGAAGGACTTTTTGGGAGAGTGGAATCGGCACTGATGTTAACTCCAAAGGAAAATATTCTTGAATGTGATTTGAACCCGGGTCAGCAGATCATGAGCACAGTGTGCATTGCTCTAACCAACCAGGCCATCTCGTCCCCTCTCCCCCCCCTCTTTCTGTATTGGTAGAAGTGTGATACTCAGTATTTAATATGTAAAAACAGTAATGTGATATATTAACTCTGACTGAAAAAAAAAAACTCCAAGGGGTGGAAAACGTGATTCTTAGAGAGGAGTTCAGGTACTGGGTGTCTGTTGTATGGGTAGTTATTAGTGTAATACTCTGTATTTTTACAGGTAAAAAACAGTAATGTCATGTATTTAACCCTTTTCATCCCACATAAAACTGAGCATATCTCTCATTCTTCATCCCCAAGTGAATTTTTGAGCGGTCACTGCTGAGGAAGGGTAAGGTCAGAAAAATAGTCATGAAAATTTTGTTTCTCAAGGATTGGCATTGAACACAAAGGTGACACACGGCACAGGAAGAACGGAGATCAATCTCCCTTCATATCAACAAGAATGTTAGCGAGGCAAACTGAAGCTATTCATCAAAACCGAAAGTAATGATCAAGACACGAGTCCCTCACTCTGCGGGCTCTGTGAAACAACGAGTAAGTCACGAGGGACTCGCGTCACAGGAAGAAATGACAGCTGGGTGAACTGGGGGACTGTACTAAAGCCAAGGCATGCAAACAGGGTCACCCACCCACTTGGTTACCACGCTCGATGCTGCTTAACCTTGGCTTGGGGGAAAGCGAGTGCTCTGACCACTGAGCTGTCCCCTCTCCATCTGTAGTATAATTTCTAAATTGAATTATTTTCAAAGTAACATGATCAGGTAAATGTAATGGCCAAGAAGACCCTTGGGAAAGCGAGTGCTCTGACCATTGAGCTATCCTGTCCCCGTTAACCTCTCCCACCCCCACCCAAAAAAAAATGTGACGCTCCACCACATAAGGAGTCGCATTGCACCAGAGGTCATTTTTTAGGTATTGACATGTTGTTAATCTGCAATGAAATGGCTATACAATACAAAAAAACACATTGAAAATCAGGCAATTCTGTCAAAAGTTGTTACAAATTGAAATGATAGTTTGCAGGAAATGACAAAATGAGAAATCGGCAAGTTTAGCATAGGAATAGGTGGCCAGAATGAAGGCATGGGTATTTTGATTAAAAATACGTTTAAAGGCAAAAGGAAACAAATTATGCCTTGATATTTCATTACAAGGTAGAAGAATGGCTATAGTTTCATAATCCATCCAAATGTCAAAATGGACAACCTGACCCCCAAAGTGGAAAAGTGGGTCATGTGCTAAGCGACTCATTTCATGGTGGAGCGTCACCAATATTCCAATATTGTTTTTCTTCTGTCCCCAGGCCGATGCCGGTGCCAAAGACAGCGGGTACCTTGCCCAGCCCCACAGGCCTGGGTCCCTCACTACCCACTCTCTCCACCTCCCCCCCATCCGGCGCCAAAAAGACGCATCATCGCTCACGCTCCGAGGCCACAGGTAAAAAGAGAGAGAGAGAGAGAGAGAGAGGAGAGAGAGAGAGAGAGAGAGAGAGAGAGGGGGAGAGAGATATAAAGGAATGAACGTATGTTTTATAGAGAGTGTAAAAATCTCTGCTGCTGTTGGTGTAAACCCAATCGGCATGTGGTGGGTCATGGCTGTGTTTGTTGTTGTGATGGCGATTTGTTGAGTTGGTTGGTTGGGTTTTTTGTTATTGTTGGTGTTGTTGTGCTGCTTGTTTTTGGTTTGAAGTGAGTGTGTGTGTGTTGTGTGTGTGTTGTGGATCGCTTGCCGTTGTGTTTTTGTAGTGATGGAGAGTTCATGCTGTGTGTGTGTGTGCATGGCTTGTGTGCACTCTAATGCATGCACGCATTTGCATGTGCGTGTGTTAGCGTCATGTTTTATGATTTTGTGTCTGCCCACTCTTTTATACTCTTCTTCTTTATTACACAGACGTGTATTCGATAGTCAAAACTTCTGCTGCATAAAGTAGGCTGTTCTTGTTCCAGCTTTCCCAGTCCTAGTGAATAAAATCACTTCAGCCTTAGAATATAGATTTTGACGTGCGTAGCTATTTTTTGTATCCAGCCATGAAGGGCTGCCATACTTCATCTTCAAAGGGTTTTACCCCGTTATTATTTTTTTTGTCTCTGAAATGTCTCCTCCCCTGTCTCTTCTTTGCTTTGTTATTTTCTGTGTTGTGTTGTGTGATCATTGTTGAACAGGGATGTGCAGACCTGCCAGTGCCTTCATTGCCCTTCATGTACATATGTGTTGCTCCATCACAAAAATGAGTCGCTTTGCGCCTGACCCACTTTTCTGCTAGGAGCCATTTTTAGGCAGGCGGGGGTCAGGTTGCCGATTTTGAGATTTTGATAAAAGCTAAAGCCATTCTTGTACCTTGTACTTATGTATCAAGGCTAATTTTGTTTCCTTTTGCTTAAAAATGCGTTTAAAATTACCCAAGCCCTCATTTTGACCTGCTGTTACGAATGCGAAACTTCCTCATTTCTTACATGCAGTCTATCATTTCAATCTATGGTAATTTTTTTTCGCGTTGTCTGATTTTCTATCCGTTTTCTGTATTGTTTAGCCTTTGTATTGCAGATTAATAATAAGTTAATAACTAAAAAAAAAAAAAAAAAGTTAACTAAAAATTGACCTCTGGTGCATGCGACTCATTTATGTGGTGGAGCGTCACACATACATTCACACACACACACACACACACACACACACACACACACACACACACACACACACACACACACACACACACACACACACACACACAGAGAGAAGCAAGACCCTAAACTACTTTGTTATTCTCCCCCCACCCCCAAAAAAAAGAATTTCTGAGTGGCAACGAAGAAACAGTATTTGATATGAACCAACACAGCACAATGTTCTCACTCAGCAGTTAATAATGATAATAATAATAGTAACAACAACAATAATAATAATAATGATAATAATATATGGAATATTATAGCACTGAATCTTGTAAAGCAAACAAATCAAAGGCTTAGGAGAGCTGTCAATCTAATCTCATTGTGGAAATGAATATAATTTGTATGTTTGTTCATTGGTAAATAAAAGGCATCTCCACTATAATCAAATTTCTGCCCAGTGTACGAAACAGCAGCTGCCTCCTCTGCTGTGTTAGGAGATCATCGTTGAACACAACGGACAAACAACAACAAAAATAAAAATAATCATGTATATATATATTTTTTAAAAACTCGCCCCTTCTAGAAATGCGCAAACGTGACAGATAAGAGAGCATGAACTGGCGTGAATGTCAGTGCTCGCATAATTCACATTGGTTAAGGTTCTTATTGATTTTTGTCCGTGCCAGATGTCGTTTGTCCGATCACATCTTTGTGTGTGTGTGTCTGTACATAATGAATTACAATAATCATCAGTATTGTTGAATGTCAGTGAAGGAGAAATATTGCACTGTGAGTGACTGTGCATTTGATTCCACTGTTGTTCTCAACAAAAATAACCCCAAAAGAGCAAAAAATCTTGAAATGCATTTGGGATTTGAAAAACAGTATAGTGTAGATGTAGTACATCTCTCTCTCTCTCTCTCTCCCTCTGTCTCTGTCTCTGTCTCTGTCTCTCTCTCCCCTTCCCTCTCTCTCTGTCTCGTCTCTCTCTCTATCTCTCTTCTCTCTTTCGTATCTTTGCCTCTCTCTCTCTCTCTCTCCTCTCTTTCTCTCTCTCTCTCTACTCTCTCTCTTTCTCTAGTTTTCCCCTCCCCCCCCTCTTTCCCTCTTCTTTAAAACTCTTCCTTCTTGGTCCTATAACATACTATATAATATATGACTACTTCCAAGCTCTTCATCCCAGTCCCATCACCCACACCCAAACTCATTCCATTACTCCCATAGTTTCTACAGAAAGCTATCAGATAATTATAGGCTGCCACAAGGCCACCAGACAGGAAAAGCCCTGCATTGCTGCTGGAGGATTCTGTCAATGGTGCCTGGAAGACTTATTGATTGAAATTTTCCCTATAATCCTTGAGGCAGTGTCACTGAGTCTTAGAGGGTTGGTGCTGTACAGAAACTTTCAGACAGTGTGCACTCCTTGGGCATGTTTGACCTGCTGTGTGGAGCCCATCCCTTCTGCAGGTTGCATGCTGGGTACGTTTGGTGTCATCCACACCACCGGTTATAGAATCAGTGGCCTTTCTCTTAATCAGAAAGACTGGCAGGGGATTGGAACTGGAACTAGTTATAACTCCCCCCCCCCCCCCTCCCAAAAAAAAAGCCTTTCTTGGACTACTCAGTGGTGAATGATTCAAACCCATGGCCTCAGATGACATTCAGATGAAAACACATCGTCCACGAAGTCAGAATGCGGCTACCTAAATGATGGGCGAAGAGGAAAAACTAGTTGCATACGCAAAAAATCTGACCGTTGGTGAACAACCTTGAAGCTCTTAGCCGAGGAAGGATTTCCCCTCCTCCACCCTTTTAAAAAAGAAACAACAAAAAACCCACCCACCAACCAACAAAACCCCCTATAGTTAAGGTAAACAACCTCTCTCTCCTCTCCCCCTCCCCCTCCCCCCCCCCCCCTCTCTCTCTCCTCTCTCTCTCTCTCTCTCTCATGTCCATCCATCCATCCATCCATCCATCCATCCATCCATCTATCTATCTATCTATCTATATCTCTCTATCTATCTATCTATCTGTCTATCTATCTGTCTATCTGTGTCTGTCTGTCTGGTGAAGAAACAGTGGTTGGTTTACAGTACCTGCAGAGTGCTGTGTGTGTGTGTGTGTGTGTGTGTGTGTTGTGTGTGTGTGTGTGTGTATGGTGCTAAGACTAGAGCCCTGTCGATACTGCTTGCCTCTTCAGATGTCACTGTGTGTGTGTGTGTGTATAGTGCTAAGACTAGCTCTAGCCATGTCGATACTGCTTGCCTCTTCAGATTTCACGGACTCCATGCTGCTGGCCAAAATGCCCGAATCTCCGCGGCCTCGTAAGGAGAAGCCCGCACGATCGGCTAGCATGGACAGATTAAACAGTAGGGAGTAGTTACCTCCCCCTTCCTCTTCCTTCCCCCCTTTTTTTCCTCCCCTTGCCTTTTTTTTGCGATTTTTGCGGGGTTTTTTTTTTGTTTGTTTGGGTGTTTTTTATTTTCCTGGGGGGATGTTGATTTTTTGTTTGTTTTTTTTTGTTTTGAAGGTTATCTTTTGTTATTTGGAGAATTTGAGGGCGGTTTTTTTTTTTCATTTTTGGGGGGGGCTGTCTTTTTTTTTTTTTTTAGTTTGTTGAGCTTTCGCTGAAAGGTTGCGTTGCACAAGTTTTTGCTTGCTTTTGCCCCTTTAAAATTTTTTTTTTTTTTATTGGTAGTGTTATGATCGGAAAATGTTTGGATTGGGTCAAGTTGAGCGTTGGGTTTTTTATGGTAATGATTTTTGTTGTTGTTGGATGGTTAGTGTTTATCTGACTGTTCACTTCTTTCTTATTTTTTGTGTGTATGTGTTATAAAATTAATATAATAATATTATTTTCCTTCTTGTTTCTTATCTCAAAGTGAGGAACGTTAATTGAATACAATTTTTTTTTATAGTTTGTTATATATACATTACAACAAAGTTATCGAATGTGGTGACAATAGTTTTAATTCCTTGGCATCGCTTTGCAAATGAAGATATTTGCGGATTACATTTTTTTTTTATTACCAATAGTGTAAGTAGTACGGTCATGAGTTGGAACTTTTTCTGGACCTAGCTCCTCACACATTTTTGTCAAGCTACAATAGGGAAGACTGAGGTGACAGCCTCTGTTGTGGCCTTTGTGGTTGGCAAAGCTAAAGACAACATGTCATGATATGAGAGCCTAACACCTTGGAGATTTTGTAGCATCATTTTTAGCCACATGCGATGATGTGAACATTGTCCCTTAATAATAATGATAACTGGAATTTATGTAGCGCTATATCTTGCAAAAACGAATCAAAGCTGATGACTGATAGTCTGTATTAGGTATCACAGTAGGAGCGGATGACAACAAAATATAAAAAAAACCAGCATGCACACAGGTGTCATGGTCAGACGCCATCCTTGAGGAAAAATCGGGGAGTTGGAGTCCCCAGGGCGGTTCAGGGTTGTATATGGCAACGTTCTGGTGGCTCCTGTGACGGCACTGGAACCATTCGTATCGGCAATTACCTTTCCTATGGATTATTCCAGCAACGTAGAGAGGTGGGGTGTCTGCTGCATGGGTAACAGCTTGCCCTCCATACTTACTGACCCAGGCTTTGCTCTAGAGCTAGAGCGCAACTCCATAGTCTTCCAAGACGGATGGATGCCTACATGCGTAACACTAACAGTAGGGGTTTTAGTATGTTTCAGAGTCTGGAGTGACATGTGCAGTTAACATCACAAGTATCTAATAATCTGTTTCTGTTTTATCTTCTGTCAAGAAGAAGGCATACAAACACACACTTAATTAAATAAGTTTAAGGCTAACTTGCTGTAAGAGGTCAGGTTATTACTTTATGGTTTGCTTCTCAAGCGAAATGTAACTTTGCAGCCTAGTTTATGTTGTTAAAAGTCTGCACATCAAAAACGTTGATATAATAAATCCTGTGTTAGTTTTTATGGCTGTACTTGCCAAGAACAATTTGTCGATATGATAAATCCAGTGATTGTTTTTATGGCTGTACTTGCCAAGAACATTTTTTTTTTGGGGGGGGGGGGGGGGGTAGATTTCTGTGACCTTCAGTTCTAATGCTATGCTTTTTCAGTGTATCATTGACTTAGTTTGGAAAACGCTTGTTTCGGAGCTGATGTATAGTGGCTGTCTCCGGGAGAGAGAGAGAGAGAGAAGGGGGGGGGGGGGGGGGGGGGGTAGTGGGGGACAAGGGTAGAGATTTCCTAGTGTAGTGCAGGATCAAATCGTAAACAGAGCTGCATCTCTAGATATGCATTGTAAAATCCACAGGCTTGCTGTGTAGACTAGCTGCATTATAGGTGGGCCTGTGTGTGTGTGTGTGGTGTGTGTGTGTGTGTGTGTGTGTGTGTGTGTGTGTGTGTGTGTGTGTTACATGTTGTGTGTGTACTGTGTGTGTGTGTGTGTTGTGTGTGTGTTGTGTGTGTGTGTGTGTGTGTGTGTGTGTGTGTTGTGTAAACACATGTGTTTACATGTTTGTGTGCGTGTAAACACACGTGTTTACACTGCAAGTGTTGATTAAACAAGACCTCGGCTAAACTGTAAACTGTCATTTACTTACACTAAACTAAACACCAACCAAACAGAAGACAAATTCAAAACTTTTTTTCCCTTTGATGATAATAACAACATTTTCTTTTGAAAGGTCTTTGTTTTTCCCCTAAGGGTGAAGAACTGGGATTAATATGTAACTCCTTGTTAACTAAACTTGCCAGGGCGTAACTCTGAAAGGGAAGTTTGCTACAGAGGGTGGAAAACTCCGGAGTTTACCCGGGTAATTCACACACACACACTGACACACAGAGCCCTGAGCCTGTGAGGAAACAGACTGGACACAGCTGCTGCTGCTGCTGCTGTTGCTGCTTGATTGAACCCTCTCTACACACACACAGTTTGCCTAACGCCCTGTTTGTATACAACCACCCCCTCTCCACCATTGAAAACCTTAAACCTCCACCTCCTCCTTCTTCTTCTCCCTCCTTACCATTCCCAAATCTGCCATCCCTTCCCTCCCTCCCTCTCTCCCCCTTTATTTTTTTCCCCTCTCCCTTCTCCCCTTTCTATTCACACATCCTTATCAACATTACATTTTTTTCCCTTCTAATGCATTTCCTTCAACTTTTTGTTGTTGTTGGTGATATTATTTTTATTATTCATTTATTTACTTTACAACCTGAATGTATTATTAACCTGCTTGTTTTGTCAGAACACTGAGAATTGAGCTGGGAAAGTAGAGAGAGAGACTGAAGGTTGAAAGAAAGAAAGAATGAAAAAAAGGAAGAAAGAAAGAAAGAAAGAAAGACCAAAACAGTCTGTGTTAGAGTGAGTAGGGGTATATATATGTATAAGAGTGACACTGTATAGAAGAAAAAAAAAGATTCAATGCTCATATAAGTAAGGAAAAATAGTTCACATGGTGTAGGGTAGAGAGGGAGGGAGAGAGAGAGAGGGGAGAGAGAGAGACTGACACACAGACAGACAGAGAAACTCTGAACAGTTTTTAGTAATGTGCACTGGCCTTTGGCCACAATGCATTCAGTGAGCAGGGCGCAGAAGGCAAGCGATGGAAATGAAATGCAAAAAAAGAGATTGTCACCATTTCCATCTAAACCAGCCCTCCTGGTTCCATCACGCCAAGTACATAGAGAGACAGACAGACAGAGAGACAGACAAGACAGACAGACAGAGCAATACACATGTATTTCAGCAAGAGTGACTAAGCCTAACAGATAAAGAAAAGGGATAGGGGGGAGGGGGGGGGGTAGAAACAAGTAAGCATACAATACTGATACATTTTTTGTTGTTGTTGTTGCCCCCTCTGTGGAATTCAAAATATTGATTTTTTTTATTCTTGTTTATGAATATGTTTCGAAATAGTTGAGAAAGGAGTTTGGGAGTTACTGCTGAATATTTCAGCCATTTTTCAACCCCTGGAGGGGGGAAGGAGTAAGTAAGCATGCGATACTGATATATTTCTTTTTTTTTTTCCTCTGCGGAATTCAAAATATTTATTATACTTCTTGTTTATGAATATGTTTCAAAATAGTTGAGAAGAAAGTTTGGGAATTATTACTGAATATTCAGCGGATTTTTTTTTATTTAAAAAAAAGGGGGGGAGGGGAGGGGGGGGGGACCAAGCAAGCATACAACACTGATGTAATATTTCAAATCTTTTTACTCTGCGGAGCTCAGAATATTAATATTATATCCTTGTTTACGAACATCTTTCGAAATAGTCGTGAAGGGAGTTTGGCAGTTACTACGTGAATATCTCGGCCGTTTTTTCAAGGAATTGTCTTCCACATGGAATTGTCTTCCACTTGGAATTATCTTCCACATGAAAATGTATCAGTTAGGCTTTGCAGGTATGCAGATGAGCTAGCTAAGTAAGAGTTTTGGAGCAGCTCTTCTTGTCTCTGAATAGAGAGACAGCCTGTGGTGACATTAACATTTATGGCTGGTGGGAGCAGGAAGCAAATGCTGGAGTTATGCCCCTTTTTTTATTGGGGGGGGGGGGGGGGGGATATGAAAACGTGTTATTGTGAGATGGGAGATTTTTGTTGTTGGGGTGGGGGAGGGTGGAGGAGGAAGGGGGTGGGGGGGGGGAGTCGTGCAGTTTTGAAAGTAAAAGCTATTTTGTTGTTTTGTTTTTTGGTGTGTGTGGTTTTGACTTTGGATGGTGAACAGAGTATGTGTGTGTGTTGTGTTTGTGTTGTTGTTGTTTTCAATTTAATGTCTGTTCACTTCCGGTGATATGGTGTGTGTGTGTGTGTGTGTGTGTGTGTGTGTGTGTGTGTGTGTGTGTGTGTGTGTGTGTGTGTAAGAGACAGACAGAGAGAGAGAGAGAGAGAGGAGAGATGAGAGAGGAGATGAGAGAGAGAGAGAGGAGAGAGAGAGAGAGAGAGAGTGTGTGTGTGTGTTAGGTTATTTTTGTTATTGTAAATATGAGGGTAGTGGATGGTAGAATAGACAGGGCAGCAAGCATTGACTGTAAGTGCACACACACACACACACACACACACACACACACACACACACACACACACACACACACACACACACACACACACACACACACACACACACACACACGTGGGGGAATGCAGGTGTTTGTGTAAGTATGTAAATGACAGACCTTTCACTTTCATGGATACAGGATAGAAACTGCGTGGCAAGATTTGACGATAAAATATATAGTAAGCTTCAGGAAATGATGATCCTAGATTACAAACATAGACAGTCATACCTTTGTAGTTTGAAATAAAAAATAAAGGAGGAGTGGATTACAGTAGTGTAGAAAAAAAAGGTATGGGATATCGCAGCGGCCTGTTTGTGTATACATTATACATGTGGAAGTGACCAGTCTGAAGATGCAGAAGTGTGAATGTAAATGGGGCATAGGACAGGATGGGATAGCCTGGTGGTCAGAGTAATGCACAGGGATCTGCTGACCTGGGTTCAAATCTCGTTCAAGAAGATGTGCCGACTCCACTCCCCCAAAAGTCCTTCAGATGTGACTATAAACCGAAGTTCCAGTGTGAACGCATGCAGAACATCTATGCGGTTGTAAAGGAGCTGAGGGAGGCATCAGATCTCAGCTTCTCCAGGGGCCAGCATATTGAGGGCAGTGGCGCCCATCTCCTCTCCCTCGCTGCTTTACCTTCCCTGACCCTAAAAGAGGGCAGGTACCCATTGACAGCTGGGGGAACTGTACTGAAGCCAAGGCGCGCAAATGGTCACCCATCCAACTGGTAACCACGCTCGATGCTGCTTAACTTTGACTTGGGGAAAAGCGAGCACTGTGACCACTGAGCTATCCTGTCCCCTGGGGTCTTTTTCTCTTTCCCGTTCTGTCAGTCACAAATTTATCGCCACAGTTGCTTTTGTGTCTTCTTTAGTTCTCCTTCTGCCTGGTTTTATTGCAGGAATTTATCACCACCTTTTATGTCTGTGGGAGAGAATTTGTGTGCGGGGTGTATACACGTGTGTGCGTGTGTTGTGTGTGTGTGTGTGTGTGTGTGCATGTGTGTGTGTGTGTGTGCGTGCATGTATATGTGTGGGTGTGTGTGTGGGGGTGTGGATGCATGAGAGAGACAGAGAGAGAGGGGGGAGGGAGGGAGGGGGGGGGGTTGAGAGGGGGAGGGAGGGAGGGGGGGGTTGAGAGGGGGGGGGGGGGGGTTGAGAGAGAGAATTTGCCTGTGTTCCTAAGTGCACGAGTTGTGTTTGTGTGCATGTACATGCACACATCAGTTCATGATTTTTACACACATTTTCAATGTATGCCAACTAAGATAGATATTTGTTTTGGTTATGGTGTGGGTATGTATATATAGCTGATAGTAAGTCACTCAACAAACAGTGTAGTACCCACAACATGTATGCACCATGTCATACACGTCATTTGTTTCTGCCTGCCAAAAAGGAAAGGAAAACAAGCCCTTGTTTATTGCAGCAGAAACTTGACACTTAGTTGCTGTCTACGGTTACAAGCTATTTTTGTACACAACACTGCCAAGAAACGGGCCACGCTGTAGACTCAAAGCCCCTACCCACCCACCACGCCCCAAGAAAACAAAAGCAAAACCACCACAATCCCCCCCCCAACCTCCAAACCAAACTCTCCTACCCCCACCCCCCTCCAAATAAAACCAACAACAACAAAAACCTCACCATCCTACCAAACTGAAAAAAACCCAATCAAAAACAAAAATAAAGGCTTGTAAGGTTGGTAGCTTCTGGGAAGAAAACTATTATTACCAACCAAACACACGCACGCGCACACACACACACACACACACATACACACAATCATTAGGTAAATAACACACACACACACACACACACACACACACACACACACACACACACACACACACACACACACACACACAGGCTTTCATACAACTGCCCTGAATGATATAGTGATAATGGTATTGGTAGATCTTTAGAAAGGAAAGGAAGAAAGAAAGAAAGAAAAAGAAGAAAGAAAGAAGAGAAAGAAAGAAAGAAAGAAAAGAAGAGAAGAAGAGAAAGAAAGAAGAGAGAAGAGAGAGAGAGAGAGAGAGAGAGAGAGAGAGAGAGAGAGAGAGAGAGAGAGAGAGAGCAAGCAAGCGAGCGAGCAAGCAAGCAAGCAAGAAAGGAAGGAAAGAATGGAAGTATAGGGGAAAGACAAGAAGTTGGGATAAATGGGATCTCTAGTAATGGGGGGCGGAGAGTGGAGATCTCTAGTGATGGGGGGTGGAGAGTACACACCATCTGGCCACCAATCGACCAATGGACCAGCCACTGATGGATCGATAGATAGATACCCAGCATTGTTTAACCAGATTGCATAGGTCTACTTATGTTTTTTCTTTACAATAGTCTCTTGATGCCCAGGCAGTGATTGAGTACATATGTAGGACTACCACTTATTATTATTTATTATATATATATATATATATATATATATATATATATATATATATATATATATATATATATATATATATATATATATAAGTTAGTTAGTGGTTGATTGAATAGTGATGTGATGAATGTGAATAAGCATGGGATATGGAAAAATGAGAGAGGAAGAAAGAGAGAGGAGGGGAAAGATAGGAGAGAATGGAGTGAAGAGGGGAGAGGAGAGGGGAGGGGGGGGGGGGGGGGGGGGGGGGGGGAGGAGAGAGAGAGAGAGAGAGAGAGAGAGAGAGAAAAAAAACCCACAGAGATAGAGAGACAGAGAGAAAGCAACTTTAAAAAAAAATTCAGATTGTTTATACATGAAGGGGGAGAGAGAGATAGAGAAACAGAGATAGACAGACAGAGATAGAGAGACAGAAAGTGACTAAAAAACAAATCAGATTATTTATACATGAAGGGGGGTGTTGCCAAACTGACTTAGTATTTTAGTGGGAAAAGTATGAAAAGAAGAGAAAAAACAACCCAACAGCAACAACAACAACAAAAAGTTTTTGTATACAAAAAAGTAAGTTACAAATCTATATAATAATATATGAGATGAGAGAGGGGGGGGGGGGGGGGGGAGAGGAGGGATGGAAAGAGACAGAGAGGGAGAGACAGAGAGTCAGAGAGAATGCAACGTAAAAAAAAAAAATTCAGATTAGGCCATTGCCACTTTCCGAAGAAGTATCCATACAAATAAAATACATAAAGATTAATAATAATAGCTTATAAATTGAAAAAACAAACAGAAAAGCGTTATAAGCAAGGCAAAGAAGAACATCCATTATTCATCTTATGTTGAGATCACACAATTGAATATTAAGTCTTCGTTTATGTAACTGGCCACATTACGCAAAAAGATTTCCTCATGAGACCCTGATGTAAGGAGATTGAATCTGAACTGCCCTGGATTACAGGCAGGCTTTGGGAA
>CM060344.1:33005266-33030266 GCA_030674155.1 Stramonita haemastoma | reverse complement strand
TTTTATCATTTTTCATTTTATTATTATTTTTAAAAAAATTGGGAGGGGGGGGGTCGGTGACCCTAACAGCAAGCAACCCCCGTAAACGAAAAAGATTTAAGAAATTTTGTCTTTAAAAAATGCTCAACGCTTTGCACACGGTTTTTGTTGTTTTCCCCCCAGGCTTATTCCTGAAGCACAGCGAAAGCACGTCGGCACTGACCACCCCTGGCTCTGCAGCGGGGGACCTGGCCTCGGGGCGTGCCTTCGACAGTGGCTGCAAATGTATGCAGAGTTCAGAGGCCGTCCTCAACAACCTGACAGGGCGACAGACCCCTTGCCAGTGCAACGTGAGTGTGTGTGTGGTGGGGGGGGGGGGGGGGGGGGGGGGGGGGAGGAGAGACAGATGTGGTGGTGGTGATGGAGGTTACATTTTTAAAAAAATTAATTTTTGTTGTTGTTGTTTTCTTTTATTTCAAGGATAATGGAATAAGCGGTTTTGGTTTTATCTCATTTTATGTGTGATCGATGTGGGTTTTCCCACGACGCGGTGGCCGTCCTGGGCTGACCCTTATGGTTGACTGGGGCGTTGATACAAGCAAGGACAGTCGAGTTGGTTTTATACCCTGTTTTATACTGTATATAGTTGCAGTTTTAATACGTGTTTTAAAATGTGACGAGGTGACAGCCCCATATGGCCTGTGCAGTCGGCGGGGCTCTAAGCAACATCATTGGATTGGATTGGAATAAGCGGTCATATGCTTTTTAAATTTTTTTTACATCCAGTCTCCGTGTGTATGCAGTTTTGTCAAATTTTGTCATTCGTTCTCACCGGCATGCAATGGCCTACTCTTTCAAAAAGCGGAACGGGTTTTAATTTGTGCACAAGATGTTAGGTGGGTGGGGGTATGGGGGGTGATATTATGTGTGTGAGGAGTGGATGGGGAATTTTGTGTGTGTGTGTGTGTGTGTGTGTTCTTCTTTGATTTAATATCTTTTCACATTGTGCCTGTGACCCGTGATTTTGAATCTGAGGACACCTTGGAATATGTGTATTGTAAAGACAAGTGTGTATAACTTGTGATTTTGAATTTAAGGAAACCTTGGAAAATATGAATTGTAAGGGCAAGTGTGTATAACCTGTGATTTTGAATCTGAGGAAAGGTTGGTACATATTGTGACCAGTGTGCCTGTATGTGATTTTGACACATAGTGACCTTTGTGCCTGTGTGTGACCTGTGATTATGACACACAGTGACCTTTGTGCCTGTATGTGACCTGTGATTTTGACACATAGTGACCTTTGTGCCTGTATGTGACCTGTGATTTTGACACATAGTGACCTTTGTGCCTGTATGTGACCTGTGATTTTGACACATAGATAGTGACAGGTGTGCCTGTATGTGACCTGTGATTTTGACACATAGTGACAGGTGTGCCTGTATGTGACCTGTGATTTTGACACACAGTGACCTTTGTGCCTGTGTGTGACCTGTGATTTTGACACATAGTGACAGGTGTGCCTGTATGTGACCTGTGATTTTGACACACAGTGACCTTTGTGCCTGTATGTGACCTGTGATTTTGACACATAGTGACAGGTGTGCCTGTATGTGACCTGTGATTTTGACACATAGTGACAGGTGTGCCTGTATGTGACCTGTGATTTTGACACATAGTGACCTTTGTGCCTGTATGTGACCTGATTTCAGGCTCCCGCCTGCAGCCTGAAGTGGAGTTTGTGCAGGCTCTGATGAACATTGGCAAGAAGCTGCAGCATCTGCCCACCAAGGAACTCAGAAGTGAGTAGTAGCTTTGTGTGTGTTGTGTGTGTGTGTGTGTGTGTGTGTGTGTGCGTGCGTGCGTGCGTGCGTGCGTGCGTGCGTGCGTGCGTGCATGCATGTGTGAACATTTGTCTTCAGCATAAGTTCTCGAATACGGAGTCTGGTAGATTGTAGAACTAACCAATTGCAACAACAACAACAAGATGTAAAAGCAAGATATTATAGAGAAATTGAAAGATTGACTCGAATAAATTGTAAGATGGTGTAAAGAATGTGAAAGAATGACTTCAGTAAGAACATATTATGAAGAATCAGAAAGATTGACTCAAAGAAACAGAAAGATTGATGCAAAGAAACAGACAGATTGACTCAAAGAAACTAAAAGATTGACTAGTAGCTGAAAGATTGACTCAAAGAAACTGTAAGATGATATAAGGAATGGGAAAGATTCACTCCAGTAAGAACATATTATAAAAAATCAGACAAATTGAACTCAAAGTAACTGAAAGATTGACTCAAAATAACTGAAAGATCAAAGTAGCTGAAAGACTGACTCAAAGAAACTGTAAGAATTGAATATAAATAAAACGTTTAAAAAAAAGAAAAAAAGTTTAAAATTCAAAGATTTTGAAAAAAGATTGCTGTAAAAAAAAACAAAAAAACAACCAAGTTGAAAGAAATTATAAGGGAATAAAAAAAGCCGCAACATCTAAAAAAATTGATAAAAAAAAACCTGATTGATGAATTTTGTCTCTTTTTTTTCTTCTTCTTCCGGCAGCGTCTCGGCTGATAGCAGAGCTGGCCATGTTGAACCTGAACCTGCCTGCCCGCGTGTGGCTGCCTGTGGCCGAGAACAGCAATCATCACGTGGTTCGAATCCCTCACACACAGGCTGTCGTCCTCAACTCTAAGGAAAAGGTGTGTTGTCTTCTGCTGCTTTTTTGTCTTCTGAAGACTCTTCTTCTTTGTCTTCTTCTTTGTCTTTGACTTTTTCTTCTTCTCTTTTTTCTTCTTTGTCTTCTTCTTCTTCTTGTTCTACTTCTTCTTTTTTTTCTTCACCAGAGTGGAAAGACTGTTAGATTGAAGAAGAAGAACAACAACAAAGCTACATCCACACGGGAACTGGATGGAAAAAAACCCAAACCACAACAAAGCACATGAGCTGAATTTTAATTTTAATTAAAAAAAATTTTTTGGACAATAAAAGAGTTGAGTTGAATTGAATTGAAAAAAAAAAAAATTTTTAATGAATACTTTGGGAACCCCGGCAGGCCCCCCGTACATGATGTATGTGGAGGTCCTGCACTGGATGTAAAAAAAAAAAAAGCGCATAAGTGCTTATTTATCCTGGAAAAATAAAAGAATAAACTAACTAAATAAAATAAAAATTAAAAAAAAAACAAAAAAAAAACTTTGTCACCCCCGGCAGGCCTCGTACATGATGTTTGTGGAGGTCCTGCACTGGATGTAAAATTTTTTTTTATTTTAATAAAAAGTTTTTAAAAAAACCAAACAAAAGAAAAACGCACAAGTGCTTATTCCAGGATCCTGGAAAAATAAAAGAACAAATAAACTAACTAAAATAAATAAATAAATAATAAAAATAAAATATATTTTGGCCAACCCCGGCAGGCCCCGAACATGATGTATGTGGAGATCCTGCACTGGATGTAAAAAAAAATTTTAATTAAATTTTTCTAACAAAAAAACAAACGAAAGAAAAACGCACGAGTGCATATTTCAGGATCCTGGAAAAATAAAAGAATAAATAAACTAACTAAATGAAATAAATTTAAAAAATACAAAAAAAAAAAAGATTTCGGCCAACCCTCGGCAGGCCCCGATCATAATGTATGTGGAGGTCCTGCACTGGATGAAAAAAAAAAATTTTTTTTTTTTAATTTAAAAAAAAGAAAAAGACCAAAAAAAAGCGCATGAATGCTTATTCCAGAATCCTGGAAAAATAAAACAATAAATAAACTAACTAAATAAAATTAATAAATGAAAAAAAACCCAAAAAAACCTTTTGTCAACTCCCCAGCAGGCCCCGTACATGATGTATGTGGAGGCCCCGCAGTGCAAGAAATTGACAAAATTGCATACACTCGGGAACAAGATGTTAGAAAAAACAAACACCCCCACCCCGACTCCCACAAAAGTGCTTGTTCCATCATCGTCCCGGAAATTAGAAGAAAAAAAAAAAAAAAAATTTTGTCGCCCCTTCCTGACAGGCCGGTACATGATGTAGCAGGATGTAAAAAAAAATAAAATAAATTTTTTTTAAATTTTAAAAAATGAAAAAAACAAAAGAGAAATGCACGAGTGCTTATTCCAGGATCCTCAAAAAAATAAAAGAATAAATAAACTAAATAAAATATATATATATATATTTTTTTAATGAATATTTTTGTCACCCCAACCCCCCGGCAGGCCCCGTACATGATGTACGTGGAGGTGCTGCAGTGCGAGAACGCCCTGACCTCCTCCCTGCCCAGCAAGATGCTGGACAACACCCTCAGGTTCACGCGCTCCGAGGAGGACCTCACCCACTTCAACCACCGCGCCAACGCCACCGCCAACGCCACCACTTCCTCCCCCCGCACCGAGTTCAGTGTGTACGGGGGCACCGACTTTGACGATGCCGACTGCTGGTCGCAGGAGGATGACGAGATTATGTCGGTGAGTGTGTTTATTTATTTATTTATTTATTCTTTTATATCGAGGATAATGGTGTGAGTGTGTGTGTGTGTGTACGGGGGCACCGACTTTGACGATGCCGATTGCTGGTCGCAGGAGGATGACGAGATTATGTCGGTGAGTGAGGGAGTGTGTGTGTGTGGGGGTACACAGTGACAGAATGATTTCTTAAATCGTTGAAGCAGATTATGATAATGTCCTCAGATCACAGAACATGAGCAAGTGGCGCACATGCACACGTTCGTCTGTGTGTGTGTGTGTGTGTGTGTATGTTCGAGAATAATGGAATAAGCGCTCATGTCGGTGATTGTCAGTGTGTGTGTGTGGGGGGGGGGGGTGAGTGTGTGTGTGTGTACGGGGGCACCAACTTTGATGACGCGGACTGTTGGTCGCAGGAGGATGACGAGATTATGTCGGTCAATGAGTGAGAGTGTGTGTCGGTGAGTGTGTGTGTGTGTGTGGTTTTTTAAAAAATAATTTTATTTTTTATTAATTCTTTTATATAGAGGATATAAAGAGAGGTGTGTGTTTGTGTGTGTTTGTGTGTGTGACTGGGGGTTTTGTTTTTGGTGGATCTGGGTTGGGGTTGGGATTTTTTTTTTTTTTTTAAATTGTTTTTGTTTTGTTATCTGTATTTCGGAGAGGAAGAAGATCATGAGTAAAGTTGTCGATTTCTTTGTCATCGTCGAGCGCTTAGACAACAACTATTGTTGTCTGTCACAGAATATGAGTGAAAATGCGTTGAATTATATAGTTACTTTCGTATTGAGGGGGTTTGGGTTTTTTCTCCCCCTATTTTTTCTTCATTTTTTTGGTCTTTTTTTTTTTTTTTTTTTACACTTTGGTGATGTGATTTTGGGGGGTTGTTTTGGTATTGAGATTTTTGTTTTCATGTTTGTATTAATTAGTTTTATTATTTTGTTGTGTCTGCTTTGGTAATGAGATTTTTTTTTAGTTATATGGTTTTGTTGTTTTATGCGCTTTGGTTAATGCTGTTTTCACTTTCATTATTTAATTGGCTTTGGTGTTGCGCTTTTCGTTTTTTGTGTCTTTGAGTAGAAATGCTTTTATGTCGGGGGGGGGGGGGGGAGTAGTTGTTGTTGAAAGAAATTTTGAAATTAACAAGAACTTCAGTTTCTGCTTACATGACCAACTCTCACAAAAATATATATACACTTTTTTTTTAAAGGACTATTTTTCCTTGCTAACAGAATCAACAACACAGAGCAATTTAGTCATCATTTTTGTTTTTTTTTAAATATCAAATATACAGTGAGGCATCATCTTTATTTCTGGGAAAATTCTAGTGTTTGTATGTGTTTATGTGTGGTTTTTGTTTCTTGTGAGTGTGTGATGGGGATTTTGGTTTTGTTTTTATTTGCTTTTTTTGGGGGTGGTGGGGGGGGAGGGGTGTTTGTCTTATTGTTTTTAAGTAGGATTCTGTGTAGATGTAGAATTAGGACTGTGCATGGTGTGTGTGTGTGTTGGTGTGTGTGTGTGTGCGCCTCTGTGTGTGTGTGCGCCTCTGTGTGTGTGTGTGTGTGTGTGTGTTTGAGCGTGTGTGTGTGTGTGCATGCCTGTGTGTGTGTGTATGTGTGTGCCTGTGTGTGTGTGTGTGTGCACGCGTGCCTGTGTGCATGCGTGTGGTGTGTGTGTGTGTGTGTGTGCTTGTGTGTGTGTGTGTTTAGGAGAACTCAGAGAGTGTTCAGGTGACAGAGACGGTGATTGTAAGTACAAGTGCTAGTGCAGAGGCAGTGTATTGTACTGAGACTTACAGGCACTGAATAATGAAGCAGCTAACATGGGTTGACCGCCACCGTGCATAAAACTAATAACCCTGTGTGTGTCAGCACTGTTTCTCCTGACTTTAACTCACTCCATACTAATGACGGTTATAGCCGTTGTCCATTTCCATCCCCTTGTATCACTCACTCACTCACTCAGTCCCATGTCCCAAAGGACGTAGGGGGGACATGAGAGAAGACGCAACGGAGATCTTTTTCCATGCTTCACGATCCTGTGTGGCTAGTAGGAGGCGTTGCAGGGGTTGGGCAGTCCAGTCTTTGATGTTGTCAACCCATGATTTCTTTTGGCGGCCTCTTCTTCTCTTGCCCTCGACTGTTCCTTGCAAGATGGTTTTTGCTAGGGTGTTGTGTCTTGTGGTGTGACCAAACCACATCAGCTTTCTCCTCTTTATGGTGGAGAGCAAAGGCTCTTGGGGGCCCACACGCTTTTTGATTTCTTCTTTCACATAGTTATTGGTCTTGTGTTCTTTGTATGATATTTTGAGGAGTCTTCTGTGGCACTTGTTCTCGAATGCTTGGATTCTTCTCTCTAACTCTGCTGTCAGAGTCCATGATTCACAGCCATATAGGAGGATAGATATCACGAGGGATTTGTAGAGGTGGTATTTGGTGCAGAAGCAACAACATCAGCTTCTGCACCAGCTTCTGCACCCCTTGTATACGCACTTTCAAAAACTTCCCTAAGTGACGTAGTCACCAGCTTCACAGACAGAGCCCTCCATGGTACAGTCTAATCAGCAAACTTCAACCTTAGACCAGTGGAGTCGCTGGTTAGCGTCATCTATTTGCTGTGCTGAAGGATTTTTCTTAGCATAGGTCCCTCCCTCCTGTTCAAACGAACAACAATGAAAAATTATGAAATTGTCAGTTACATTTTACTAATATATGCTAAGTTGTATAATGCATACACACTCAAATAGCCTTTTTTTTTTTAACATTATACAGGGTTTCTCAATGTGATTTATGAGGAAAATAACGTGTTTTTTTAACAATGCTGAAAATATTCCTTCTATGCATTTGCCAAAAATACCAAAATTTTTGTAGTTGTAAACAAACTGTTTTTTAAATTTTTGTTTTACTACAGCTACAAAAAATGAACCATATAAAAGTAAGGGCTGTGAAACTTAGTACCATGCTTATTCCATTTATAAATAAATGTCTCAAAATTTCAAGTCATTGTGTCTTGTCATTTAGTTTGGGCAATTTTTTAAAAAACCTCTACATAATTATGGCCAGTACCCAGAGGAACACATCAATACAAAGGGCCCAGTATGGAGTGAGTTAACTCTCGGCTCAACCTCGCCAGTTCAGATATTTATCGCTGTTTTTGTCACGAAGCGAGCTGTATTGGAGTTGTCAAAGATAGGGCCTGGTGTTTTAATTTTTGGTTGATTTTTGTTTGTTTGTTGTTGTCGTTTGACTTCAAATATAGAATCCGGTATAAAAAGGGCAATCCAGAATCGATAGTTTTAGTCGTGTATGTTAATGTGTGGGGTTTGGTTTTGTTGTGTTCTGTGTTTTTGTTCATTTTGTTTGTAAGTTGGGCTTTGTTTGGGATTTTTGGTTAGTTTTTGTTGTTTGTTTTTTTCTTAGTTGAAAGTTTTGATGTTAGAGTTATGTCTGTAGTGTTATGTTTATACATAGTTTTTTTTAGTGTCTAATATTTGCAAATCTTTTTTTTTTGTGTGTGTGTGGGGGGGGGGGGGGGGGGACAGATCTTAAAAAAAATGTTTTTGATGAAATTGCGTGTGTGTGTGTGTGTGTGTGTTCTGCTTATCTCTTAAGTGTGTGAGATTTGTCTTGTCAATCTGTGTGTGTATTTATGTATATTTATATTTTTTATATATTATATTTATATTCATTCTTTTCTGTGTGCGTGCGCTCACATACACACACAGTATATCTGTTTATCTCATGAGTCTGGGTGACTAATTTGTCTTCAAAATCTGTTGCAGTTCATGTTTATAAATAAATCCATAATAGATAGTTTTTTCCCCCTTTCTCTCTTTTGGCGTGTGTTTGTGTGGGTTTTTTTTTTTCTCACTCTTGTCATACATTTTGTTATTGACTGCTGATATTTCTTTCTGCTGATATTTCTGGAGAGTGCAGGTTGTGATGTTAAGAGCTTGTTATGGCTGAAGTTACAGTCATATATATAACAGTTGAAAGATAACAACAGGTTAATTAATGGAGGCCTGGGCACTTAGCTGTTGTCAGTTGAGCTAAGAGCTTTGATGGGTAAAATTAATGAACCAGCTTTCCTGTAGGAAAGAGTTTATTTGGATCCTTCTTTTTTTTTATCACCAGTACTGTTTTGCTACATTATCCACTGTTTATTTATATATTTGTTGGTTGTTTTTTTTTTCTTTTCTGGCATGGTTCACTACACAAATGTAAAGGCTTGCATGACAGCACAGCTGTGTGAATGTGTGTGTGTGTGTGTGTTGTGTGTGTGTGTCTGTGTGTCTGTATGTGTGTGAGTAGTTGTGTTGTGTGTGTGTGTGTGTGTGTGTTCTTCAGTTTAATGTCTATTCACATAAGTGATATTAGACCAAAAAAAAAACAAAAAAAAATTTACTTGTAAAACTTTTAACCAATGGTAGAAACAAAAAGTAAGTAAAAACACAAAAGGTGAACACTAAACCCTGAACAATCAATCAGAACTTTTTAGAAAATTAAGAAATAGCACGAGATTAAAGTCTCTGTCTCTAAACAAGCTACTAACATGTTCATAAGCACTATAGTAAACTGTCAATTGGACTCTTCTTCAGCGATAAGGCGAGTTCACACAGCAACACACAGTTACTTAAAATGCTGTCCAGAGAGTGTGTGTGTGTGTGTGTGTGTGTGTGTGTGTCTGTATGTGTGTGAGTAGTTGTGTTGTGTTGTGTCTGTGTGTGTCTGTGTGCACAGCACCCTCATTTTTGTGAAAAATTATGTCTGTGTTACCTGATCATTGTTTCTTAGTAGTTTCACCAGTGTATGATTCATGTTGCAGTTAGTGAACATACGCACCTGTATGAGTTTGCATTGTGCACATGCAGGTTGATAACTGAGCACCGAACATGTTTATATATGAACACGTTTATTTATGAACACGTTTATATTATATGCATGTATATATATGTACGTGCACTCTGCTATGCATAGCATACTCGTTAAATGTTGGCATGACCGAAAAGGACATGTGAAGTTTTTGAGAGGTTTTCAGTATCGATTTTATCACTACACTTTCTGTTTTGTTGTTAGTTCAGTTTTTATCTTCCTCAGAAAAAAATGACTTTGAATCGGGATCTTGTCCAAGGTAGAGAATGAAGTAGTCTCGTTTTAATTTATGTTTTGTTTTCAGGGTTAGACAAGACAAAACTCCATGTTATATAACTTCCATATATTATTATTATTACTACGAGAATTTTGTTTTGAGGGGGGGATGTCTACCCGCACATGTTCCAATCTTGTTGATGAAAACTTCTGGCTACTTGGTTTGTTGTTGTTTTTTATTTTTATTTTTTTTTTTTTAACCATTCTCATCCTCTTCATTTTGAAATTTTGTGTGTGTGTGTGTTAGGAGGGAAGGGGGGGGGGGGAGATGTCTCCCCACTCAAGTTCCAATCTTGTTGATGAAGACTTCTGACTACCTGTTTTTGGGTTTTTTTGGTTGTTTTAAAAAAAATTTTTTAACCATTCTCATTCTCCTCCTCTTCATTTTGAAATTTTGTGTGTGTGTGTTGGGGGGGAAGGGGGGCGGAGGGTGTCTCTCCGCACAGGTTCCAATCTTGTTGATGAAGACTTCTGGCTACTTGGTTGTTTTTTGTTTTTTTATTAAACCATTCTTACTCTCCTCTACGGTTTTTGAAATTTTCAATAATGTTGGGTTTTTTGTGTTTTTTTTTTACCATTCTCTCATTCTCCTCCTCTACGGTTTTTGAAATTTTCAATAATGTTGGTTTTTATTGGTTTTTTACCATTCTCATTCTCCTCCTCTTCAGTCTTTGACATTTTGAAAGGAAAAAACAAACTGTCCTATTTTTCAGCTTGCCCTGCGGTGTCGGTCGAGCGACACCATTTCCCAGATCTCCACGGAGAGCTCCACCAGTGCTGACAGCAAGGACCCTGTCTACATTGCCGCCGGAGACATCAGACGTCGCCTGTCGGAGAACATCTCCGCCCCCAAGAAAAAGTTTGAGGTGAGGGTTCTGTGTAGATTTGATTTGATTTGATTTGATTTGATTTGATCTACTTTTACTACTACTAGTACTACTACTTCAGTTACAACTACTACTACGACCACTATTATTACAGTAGCATCTATCATTCCCACCTTTTAAGAACTACTGCCTACCGTTGTCCTTGCTGTTACTATAACTACTAATTCAGTCACTTCTACCACTACTACAACTAGGACCACTTCCACTTCTGCTGCTGGTGCTACAGCTACTACTACTACTTCAGTTACTACTACTACTAGTACTACGACCACTATTATAACAGTAGCATCTATCATTCCCACCTTTTAAGAACTACTGCCTACCGTTGTCCTTGCTGTTACTATAACTACTAATTCAGTCACTTCTACCACTACTACAACTAGGACCACTTCCACTTCTGCTGCTGGTGCTACAGCTACTACTACTACTTCAGTTACTACTACTACTAGTACTACGACCACTATTATAACAGTAGCTTCTATCAATTCCCACCTTTTTAACAACTACTGCTTATCTCATTATCCTTACTGTTACTATAACTACTACTACTTCAGTTACTACTACAACTACTTCCACTACTGTCAATTCCCGCTGTTAACAACTACTGGCTGTCACTATTCTCGCCGTTACTTCAACACCATTATTACTATCACTCTCGCGGTCACAGTCCACAAATCCAACATCACTCAGTTAGGCCTTGTCAAGAGTGCTAAATTTAGCACGCTCCTTCCTTTTACCTAGTCCATGTGTGGTCAGCTCCTGCTATAAATAGCACCAACTGGACTGGGATGGGATGGGATAATTAGCTCATGAGAGGAGGAGCTGAAAGTGGGTGGGGGAAACTGACTGACAGCTGTGTCACCGTCTGGAAATACAATGTTGACTTTTCACTCTCACATCCCCAGAGGGACCCTGATGACCCGTCAGCGGCGGCGCTGAAGGAGCCCTGGGAGGACAAGGTGGAGAGGATCCGGGAGACGTCGCCGTACGGCCACCTGCCCAACTGGGACCTGCTGTCCGTCATCGTCAAGTGCGGGGACGACCTGCGCCAGGAGCTCATGGTCTACCAGGTGCTCAAGCAGCTCCAGGTACGTTTGGGGATTGGAGAGTTTTGGTGGTGTTATTTTTTGCCCTGGTTGGTTAGAACTAGGGGAAGGGATAGCTCGGTGGTCAGAGTGCTTTCTTTCCCCAAGGTAAGGTTAAGCAGCATCGAGCGTGGTTACCAAGTGGATGGGTGACCGTTTGCGCGCCTTGGCTTTAGTGTAGTCCCCCAGTTCACCCAGCTGTCAGTGGGTACCTGCCCTTTAGGGTCAGGTAAGGTAAAGCAGCGAGGGAGAGGAGATGGGCGCCGCCCTCAATATGCTGGCCCCTGGAGAAGCTGAGGTCTCTTATGCCTCGCAACCCTACGACCACATAGGTTAGGGGACACCTTTACCTTTTACCTCGTTGGAACTTCCTGCCTTGTGAATTTTGTTTGGGGATTTTTGTATGATACACTGTGCAGAATGGTTTTTAAAAATGTTTTCTGCTGTAGTAAAGGAGTGGATTATGTAGGTTAGGTTGGAATGTAGATTTTGGTGGTTTTTTTGCCCCCAATTGTCTAGAATTCTAGACTTTGTGGATTGTGGTGGGTTTGTTTGTTTGTTGTTTTTTTATGTTAATAAGCTCCCTGCTCTTTTATTTTGTGTTTGTTTGTATTTTGGGACATGAGGAACTGTGCTTTGCAGATTTGATGGTTTAATTGACACTATCCCTACATTAAGGGAGAGAACCCCTCTTTCCCTGTACACATGCACTGTGTTCATTCGTAAGCTTCTGTAACCCAGAACTGGGTGATACGGAAGGAAGGGTTAGTAGCTGGTGGGTTACTCTATAGCTGTTTACTTAGAGGGAAAAGGGTAAAAAAAAGTTTTATGTTGTTGTAGAGGAGTGCAGTGTATAAGTGGGTGGGAACGTGGGTTTGGTTATGTTGCTGCCCAGACTGTTTGGAACTCCCTACCTATCTTGGGTGGATTATTGGAGGGTTTTTTATGTGTGGAAAACTCTGCATCTGAGATTGATAATTTCATAAAATATTTGTGATTTTTATTTGAAAAATTGTATCTCGGACTTATTATTTCAAAACATATTTGTTGTTTGTTTTTTTTCTAATGCGAAAAACTGTATCTCAGATTTATAATTAAAATATAAAAAAATTCTAATATACAGCAGTGGTGTGTGTACATGGGTGGTGGAGATAAGATGGATTTGATATTGTTGCTCTGACTTCTTGAAAAATCACTGTTGTTTGGGTTACGTAATCTGTCGTTCAGTTTTTGTTCTTTTGTTGTATCAACATGCATCCTAATTGTTAAAGCTGCCCACCCTAATTGTAATACTTCTTCATTTGATCCATCCGCCACCCCCCCCCACACACACACACACATCCCAGACTTTGGAATCTATCGACCTAGATTTGAGGTCTTCTAGTTCTTCTGTTGAATACAAACACACATATCAGCACTGTAAAATCTGTCCACATATCGGCACTGTAAAATCTGTCCACATATCGGCACTGTAAAATCTGTCCACATATCGGCACTGTAAAATCTGTCCACATATCAGGCTTTTGACAGCGTTGACAGACAGACCCTCTGGAGGCTACTGAGACACTATGGAGTGCCAGAGAAAATCACCAACATCGTCAGGAAATCATATGAAGGAATGACCTGCAGAATAGTTCATGGCAGACAGCTCACCGACGCCTTTGAAGTAGACACCGGAGTAAGGCAAGGATGCTTACTATCTCCTTTCCTGTTCCTGCTGGCCATCGACTGGGTCATGAAAACCTCAGCGGACCAGAAACGTAATGGCATCCAATGGACACCCTGGAAACAGCTAGACGACCTTGACTTTGCGGATGACCTGGCCCTTCTCTCCCACACCCAGCAACAGGTGCAGGAAAAGACCAACATCGTTGTGGAGAACTCAGCTAAACTGGGCCTCAACATCAACAGAGGAAAGAGCAAGGTACTCAAGACAAATGCAGCCAATGCAACACCCATCACAGTCAAAGGAGAAGCGCTGGAAGAGGTGGAAAGCTTCACATACCTCGGCAGCATCATGGACACACAGGGAGGAACAGACACAGACGTCAGAACCCGCATCGGTAAAGCAAGGGCAGCCTTCAAGCAGCTCAGAAACGTCTGGGGATCAAGCGACATCAGCATCGCCACCAAGACCAGGCTCTTCAACACCATCATCAAGCCAATACTAATGTATGGAGCAGAGACCTGGAGAAACACCGTCACCACCATGAAGAAAATCCAGGTCTTCATCAACACCTGCCTCAGGAAGATCCTCAAGATACGCTGGCCAGACAAGATCAGTAATGAAGAATTATGGCAAAGAACCAGACAACAGCCTGTTGAGAAAGAAATCCTACAGAGACGTTGGCGATGGATAGGACACACCCTGCGGAAACCTGTATCCAGCATCACAAGACAAGCTCTCACCTGGAATCCACAAGGGAAAAGAAAGAGAGGGCGGCCTAGAAATACCTGGCGCCGAGACCTGGATGCAGATGCGAAAAAGATGGGCAAGACGTGGGGACAACTGGAACGCCTAGCCCAGAGCCGAGATGCCTGGAGACAGCTAGTTGGCGGCCTATGCCCCAGAAGGGACCACAGGCAGACATGACATGACATGACATATCGGCACTGTAAAATCTGTCCACATATCGGCACTGTAAAATCTGTCCACATATCGGCACTGTAAAATCTGTCCACATATCGGCACTGTAAAATCTGTCCACATATCAGCACTGTAAAATCTGTCCACACATCAGCACTGTAAAATCTGTCCACATATCAGCACTGTAAAATATCAGCACTGTAAAATCTGTCCACATCGGCACTGTAAAATCTGTCCGCATATCGGCACTGTAAAATCTGTCCACATTTATCGGCACTGTAAAACCTTCCACATATCAGCACTGTAAAATCTGTCCACATTTATCGGCACTGTAAAACCTTCCACATATCAGCACTGTAAAATCTGTCCACTTGAACTTAACCTCTACGATTCAATGTAATCAACACAACACAACATAGCGATGCGCTCTCCCCAGGGGAGAGCAGCCCCGAATTTCACGCAAAGAAATCTGCTGTGACATAAAGTGGTAAAAAATATTTTAAAAAAAAAAAAAAAAAATAGTGCCACACATTATTAACACACATTCCGACACACCCGGGGATATATATTTTTGCAGACGATCTGGAACCTGGAGCATGTGCCCTTGTGGATCCGACCTTACAAGATCGTGGTGACCTCGAACGACAGCGGAATGATACAGCCGGTGCTGAACGCCGTATCCCTCCACCAGATCAAGAAGCAGAGCAAGCTGTCGCTGATGGACTACTTTGTGCACGAGTTTGGCCCCTCCAACAGCGAAGAGTTCCTCACCGCCCAGAAGAACTTTGTGCAGAGCTGCGCGGGGTACTGCCTCGTCTGCTACCTCATGCAGGTCAAGGACAGGTCAGTGAGAGGGGAGGGGCAGGGAGGTCAAGGTCGTGGTGGAGGTGGAGGAGAGGGGTTGTTTGTTTGTTTATTTATTCTTTTATAGTTATTTGTGTATTGTGTTATTTGTGTCACCGAACATAGTTTCACAGTTCATTAGCACAGTTTCCATCACTTTTGATGGCGACACATGTCACTTTCGATTCAAAATGAGGCTAGAGTTGAGGGAGGGAGGTGGTGGTGGTGATGGAGGAGAGGGGTGATATGTGTGTGTGTGTGTGTGTGTGTGTGTGTTCTTTTTCTTCTGTGCACATAAACTTTTTGTTAAAGCAGAAACTCTTGGTCTTAAGCACATGATTTCGAAAAGATTTCTGCTTGCATTGTCTGGGTTTTCTAAAAAATATAAATAAAAAAACCCTGCTAAAATTTGCCAATGATGATGTCCACACTCCATCTTCAGGGAGATATACTTTTTCAGCAGTTGTGATTATATGTGTGTGTGTGTGTGTGTTCAGACACAACGGCAACATTCTGTTGGATGCGGAGGGCCACATCATCCACATTGACTTTGGCTTCATCCTGTCCACATCTCCAGGAAAGAACCTGGGCTTTGAAAACTCCCCCTTCAAGCTGACCTCTGAGTTTGTGGAGGTGAGAGGCCTGAATGTGAATGATGGATTGAATGATTGTTTGTATGAATGAAGGTTTGTATGAATGAATAGCAATGAATGTTTGAATAAATTAATGATCAAATGAATGTTTGAATGAATAAATGTTTGAATGAATTAATGATCAAATGAATATTTGAATGAATGAATGAATGATCGATTTAATGAATGTTTGAATGAATGAACAACAATGAATGTTTGAATCACCAGCCGCCATGGCGCAGTGGTTAGCGCCGTGGATTCCGGACTGGAAGGTCGCGGGTTCGAATCCCATAAGTCATAGGGATTTTTTCGGGCTCCGGCCGGCTCCTACCCAGAGTGAGTGTGCCGTGGGCTCAGTGGGGAGACTGGGACCACACAGTCGAGCTTCATCCACTTTACGGATGCGAATTTGAGAGTGTTGCTCAAATTACCTGACCAACACTGCAGGTGTCTGTATCTCTCGGGCCTGGTTGACGCCGGGATATATTATGACAGTAAGCGTAGAGAACAACCCTGTCAAGTAGTCTCAAAGCGGATGCACCTCCACAGCAGCATCATTACATCATCCTCATCATCATTGATCATCATGCAATAATAAAAATTGCCTCTGATTCGGTGGCCTCCGTTGCTCTGGTCTCATGGTGACCTCAGATTCGGTTTCCCCATACGCTTCTGTGCCTATGGTGAATTTGTGTCAAAGCCTTTGGGGTTGGGGGTTTGTGGGGAGGCGGTCGTTGGAGGGACGATGTGGTGGTCGCCACCTTGGGTGGGTGACTCACTCAGTCTGGCTCCGCGACTGAGCTAATACTGTCGTTAGTAGGGGGCTTAGTAGGTGGTGTCCTGCGTATGTTAGCTCAGAACAGGCACCACTGAACACCACCAAAGTGACCCAGCAGAAGTGCAGGGCCCCTCTGGCTGGTGGCCCCGCGGCGGCCTAATATTGATGAGCTCCCTGTGGACTCCCGACCCCGGGAGTGAGACACAACGAATCTGGGTATGGCTGTGGCCGGGGAGATTGAAATGAGCGGCGTGGGAACAGCAGTGCGTAAACGTCACAGAAGACGAGGCAGCAAAAAAAAAAAAAAAAAAAAAAAAAAAAGAACGTTTGAATCAATGAATGTTTGTATGAATGAATGAATGATCAATTGAATGAATGTTTGAATGTTGGATTTATAGAGTGCTTGAAAAGCTGTGTGGTGTGTAGTAAAATTTAAATGACTATTTTTCTGACCTTACCCTCCCTCAGCAGTCACCGCTCAAAATTCACTTGGGCTGGAGAATTTAACATGTTGGAAAATTGAAGATCCTGAAAGTGTTTCTGGCATAATGCCATATGATTGTAAGGTGTTATGTGTTGTTGTGGCCTAGAAATATGAAAAACCAATATATTGATTCGTGATATTTAGTCTTTATATATAGATAATATATGTGTGTAGGTTATGGGAGGCCAAGACAGCTGCAGACAAGATCCTGATGTTACAGGGATTTGTGATGTGGGGTGTTACGACATATTACGATACATCATTATTGTGTTATATATGTATGATGGACCATGACATGTTTGAATACTTCCAAGATCGTCATACTGTGTGGATTTGTGGCATGCTGTTATTGATCAATACATCATCATTATTGTGTTGTATGTTATACAGGTGATGGGGGGACAGGGCAGCGACATATTTGAGTACTTCATGCTGTGTGGATTTGTGGCGTGTTGTTATTGTACATCATCATTGTTGTTGTGTTATGTTGTTATACAGGTGATGGGGGACAGGGCAGCGACATGTTTGAGTACTTCAAGATCATGTGTTGTTATTGATCACTACATCATCATTATTGTGTTTTTATTGTACATTATTATTGTGTTGTTATTGTACATCATCATTATTGTGTTGTTATTGTACATCATAATTATTGTGTTGTACATCATCATTAATGTGTTGTTATTGTACATCATCATTGTTGTGTTGTTATTGTACATCATCATTATTGTGTTGTGGTGTTATTGTACATCACCATCATTATTGTGTTGTTATTGTACATCATCATCATTATTGTGTTGTTATTGTACATCATCATCATTATTGTGTTGTATTGTACATCATCATTATTGTGTTGTTATTGTACATCATCATCATTATTGTGTTGTGCTGTTATTGTACATCATCATTATTATTGTGTTGTGGTGTTATTGTACATCATCATTATTGTGTTGTTATTGTACATCATCATCATTATTGTGTTGTTATTGTACATCATCATCATTATTGTGTTGTTATTGTACATCATCATCATTATTGTGTTGTTATTGTATATCATTATTGTTGTGTGTTATACAGGTAATGGGGGGACAGGGCAGCGACATGTTTGAGTACTTCAAGATCCTGATGCTGCAGGGGTTTGTGGCGTCCCGAAAACACATGGACAAAATCCTATCCCTGGTGGAGATCATGCAGACAGGTCAGAACCCACACACCCTAATTTACCTCATTTGTCACACCCCCTATACACCCTAATTTACCTCATTTGTCACACCCCCTATACACCCTAATTTACCTTATTTGTCACACACCCCATACACCCTTCTTTACCTCATTTGTCACACACCCTTCTATACCTCATTTGTCACACACCCTACTAGACCTCATTTGTCACACACACACACACACCTTTCTTTACCTCATTTGTCACGCATGTTTTCTGTACCTCGTTTGTCACACACCCTTTACCTCATTTGTCACGCACCTTTTCTTTACCTCATTTGTCACA
Source organism: Stramonita haemastoma (assembly GCA_030674155.1). Taxonomy (NCBI): domain Eukaryota; kingdom Metazoa; phylum Mollusca; class Gastropoda; order Neogastropoda; family Muricidae; genus Stramonita; species Stramonita haemastoma. The sequence goes on along the minus strand of CM060344.1, from coordinate 33,011,877 downwards.
CACCCTTCTATACCTCATTTGTCACACACCCTTCTATACCTCATTTGTCACCGTAAAGCTAGTTTTGGGTCAGACTCCTGTTTCAAAATATTACCATAGCGCACATTCTTTTAGAATGCAGAGATTTGAACAACTTTTTACCTGTTTTCACATACCTTTGCTTAGAAGAAATTCTAAAAGACATTCCGCTAATGAAAGAAATTGTATTGTCATTAAGTCATAGTCCTATTATTGCGTTCTTATAGTATATGGATTCTTACTGCTTGTATGAAGTGCAAAGTTGTTTAAGCTGTTATTTCTTTCTTTTCAACATTCTTGTTTTATGATTTTAATTTTTGTGTCTTAAGATTATAATTTGGATCATTAACTATGTGCTCATCCCAACCCACCCATTCTTCCACACACACACACACACACACATTCTCTCTCCCCCCTCCCCCCCCAACACACACACACACACACACACACACACACACACACTTACTCACCCACTTGTTTTGTTCTACATTTTTTTGCTAGATAGATGGCTTGATGAAAAAAAGCAAATTTATTGCTTACTCAATGTACCATCTGGAAATAAAATTTTGACTTTGACATACACTTTCCCCATCTGATATCACCAATTAGTGGAAGGAGGTTAAAACTAAAGAACTAACAAACTATTTCAACATTTTTCTGTGAATGTTTCGCCTAAAAGCTAAGCATCTGGTCAAGAATCCCTGTATTCCTTTGAATGTTTCACCTGAAAGCGAAGCATCTGGTCAAGAATCCCTGTATTGTCTGAATGTTTCACCTGAAAGCGAAGCATCTGGTCAAGAATCCCTGTATTGTCTGAATGTTTCACCTGAAAGCTAAGCATCTGGTCAAGAATCCCTGTATTGTCTGAATGTTTCACCTAAAAGCTAAGCATCTGGTCAAGAATCCCTGTATTGTCTGAATGTTTCACCTGAAAGCTAAGCATCTGGTCAAGAATCCCTGTATTGTCTGAATGTTTCACCTGAAAGCTAAGCATCTGGTCAAGAATCCCTGTATTGTCTGAATGTTTCACCTGAAAGCTAAGCATCTGGTCAAGAATCCCTGTATTGTCTGAATGTTTCACCTGAAAGCGAAGCATCTGGTCAAGAATCCCTGTATTGTCTGAATGTTTCACCTGAAAGCTAAGCATCTGGTCAAGAATCCCTGTATTCTTTGAATGTTTCACCTGAAAGCTAAGCATCTGGTCAAGAATCCCTGTATTGTCTGAATGTTTCACCTGAAAGCTAAGCATCTGGTCAAGCATCCCTGTACCAAAAATCCTGTTCTCTAAACCATGGCTGTTCACTTGCTGCAGGGTCCCAGCTGCCGTGCTTCAGCAAGGGGGTGAGCACGGTGCGGGGGCTGAAGGACCGGTTCCACATGAGCATGACGGAGGAGCAGCTGCAGCTGCTGGTGGACAACCTGGTGGAGTCCAGCCTCCACTCCCTCACCACCAAGCTGTATGACGGCTTCCAGTACCTCACCAATGGCATCCTCTAGTGCTGCATACTGCAGCATTCTCTAGTGCTGCTGCAGCATTCTCTAGTGCTGCTGCTGCTGCAGCGTCCACTCCCTGACCACCAAGCTGTATGACGGATTCCAGTACCTCACCAACGGCATTCTCTAGTGCTGCTGCTGCAGCATTCTCTAGTGCTGCTGCAGCATTCTCTAGTGCTGCATACTGCTGCTGCAGCCTCCACTACCTGACCACCAAGCTCTGCGACGGTTTGCAGTACCTCACCAACGGCATTCTCTAGTCTGCACCCGTGGCAGCGCTGGTTTTTTTGGGATACGTCGTCCGTCTCTGATGAAGTTTGTGGGTGATGTGTGTGGTGTTGTGGTTCCCCCACATTCTTTCTTCGCTGCTGGGCTAAGACGGGACAAGTCTGGTGTGTGGTGTTGTTCACTCGTGTTCTTTCTTCGCTGCTGGGATAGGACAGGCTTGCGTGGTCGTCAGGACTATAAGCAACATAGTTAGATTGGATTGGATTGGACGGGACAAGGCTGGATGTGGTTGGAGTCTTCTTCCCTTTGAATTCGACGTCCTGAAAAATTTTGGCAAGTCTCAGTTCGACGCTGACTCTAGTTTTTGTGGACAGCGTCTTGGTAGATGGGCATCTGATGTTATCATCAGCCTAACTCGACACAGACTGAGTTTATGCACACTGTTTGGGCAGATCGGCATTGGATGTAATCACCAGCCCAACTCTTGTAGGGTAGAGACGATGTGGTAGAGTGTGGGTGATACAGTTGTGGGATTGTTGCTGCGTTATTGCGTGATTTGTAATCACCACCACTGTCACCACCACCACCACTAAAACTGGCGTGGCAAGCTGAAAGGACCTGTCCTCTGGCCTCTGGCGTTTACAGCTTGGGGTCTGAAGTTGTTTGAATCTTGGGATTGTGTGATTGATGACGGTGTGTATTGATTTAAAAAAAAAAAATTTTTTTTTTTGTCAGCGCGAGGACGACCTGTAATTCAGTTTGCCGAATTGAGATGAAAGAGTGTGATTTTCACGCCGTCTGTAAGGAAATGCTGTTTTTACGGGGGAAAAAAAGGAGCAAAAAAGCTGTGGTTTGAAAGAAAAAAATTAAATAAAGAAGTAGTGAGTTTGACTTGGCCCAGTGCACAAATCCAAACATCACTCAAGTCCAGAGTGCTAAATTTAGCGCGCCCGTTCCTTTGACCAAGTCCAAGTGTGGTCAGTTCCTGCTATAAATAGCACCAGCAGGCCCCAGCTGGGTTGGGAAGGAATGGAATAATTAGCTGATAGCTGAGAGGAGCTGACAATGGGGGGAACCGACTGTCAGCAGTGCGGGCAACAGAGAGGTTTTCTCTGCAGTAGCAGCTAAAATAGCTTCACACACACACACACACACACACATCGCCGATCCTCTTCTGCAAGTAGATAGACATGTCGACTCTGGGTTCAAAAGTCGTCAGGGCTTTCTCTCTCTCGATTGAAGCATTTCAGGCAGTGTGTCATTTTCAAAGTGGAACCTGAGGGCCCCTAGACCTCCTGACGGAAGTGGAGAGCACTGGGCTGTAACAAGTTGATACATCACAATGTCGATACATCACAATGTCGTTTCATTTCATCAGTCTCTCTCTCTCTCTGTGTTGGAGACATCTTGGCACCTGTTAATCTGAAATTCACACACACGCACTCTTCCAGAAACGAGGACCGTGGATGCTTCGGTTGCGTACCGCTGACACTCTAGGCAGATTTTTCAAGCGTGAAGAAATTCAAGCTACTCTTCTCTTGAGAGATTGGAGTGTTGTCACTAGTGCAGTGCTACCCCCTGTTAACATTTCTCCTTTTTTTTTTCCATGCATGAAATTGTGACTTCCCAAATCCTTATACTCAAAAGATGTGAAATTTATGGACAAGACAGGCAGGATGGTATATATATACTCTCCTCCTGCAGCAGGTTTGATGAGATTCTGAAAGCGAACATTCGGAACCCCATCTGAGAGAAAGATTACTGAGGAATGTGGGGTATCAGTGGCCATGTTGATTGGTGGTAAAGATGATGTTGTCTGTCTGTCTGTGCGAGGCAGAAATGGTGTCCATCTTTTCCTGTGGTGTTGATCTTCTTCCAAAGCAGGCTTCTTTGGAACGGTTTTTGGCCGTTTTCTCTTTTTCTTCTTCTTTTTTTTTTTCTCTTTTCACTTCTCTATCTTCTTGTCGTGTGTGTGTTGTCACCGTACATGGAGAGATCTCTTGCTTGCCTGAGCAGCTTGTGTGTTGTTGAGCTGAGAGGATTCATGAATGTTTGGGAGTCTAGTAGGAGGAGGAGCAGTTGTTTGGTTTACAAGTCCGTTGTGTGGAAGAAACTCGTCACTTTTTTTTTTTTGGCAAGAAAGACTCCCCAACACACATCATCCACTTTGTATGGGTGTGCACACACACTGACATGTGCACACACACACACAGATACCTATACACACTCAGAGTCATGTACTCAACCGCTCTCGTCAGTTCTCATGTTCTCACCAGCTACGATTCTCACACAATTCCTGAAGACTGCAAGTCAAATATCCTCCTCTCCCCCCCCCCTCCCCTTCTTTTGGACTGCAAGAAAAGAAAATCCAACCCTGGTTCCACTTTCTCACCTAGTAAAAAAAAAAAGCTGGAACACTCTCAGACGATATCGAAGCTGAAACTGCAGTAGCAGTATTACGTGTGGCCACTGAGGAGGGGTGGGGGTGGGGAGTTGCGATTTCAAAGTTTTTCTGTCTTGTATGCTTCGTCACTGGTGCAAACAATCAGCATTTTATTTTATTTTCCCTGTTTCTGTGGAGAGAGGTAACATCCCCCCTCCCCCCCCCGCCCCCCAAGTGGTGAGGATGTATTGTGTGCTCAGTGACAAGAAACTGAGAAAGGAAGACATTGCTCATCGCATCACCTATGTACTGGACTTGGGTGTGCATCGGTATCGACTTTGTGTGTGTGTGTGAGAGAGTGAGAGAGAGAGACTTTATTCCAACAAGTTTCAAAATGTGTGTGGCAACTCATTCGCAACTTTTGATGTATGTAATGTATACGTACGTTATGTACGTGTGTGAGAAGAGACATACCAGATCTCACAGAAAAAATGCGGTACTGTGTATGTGAAGATGGGATTTGTTTCAGGGGGGTGGGGCTGTGTGTGGGTTTTTTTTTGTGTGGTCAGATTGGGGATTATTTATTTTGGAGTCGCGCGAGAAAAATGAGGATTTAGAGTGTGTGTGAGCGAGCAGCGAGTTTTGATTCGGTTTGGTGGAGACGGTCTTGTGGTGATTCTGTGCCAATGCCTGAAAGGAATTGCCACCTTTCTTCCTGGAAAGGATTAGTGACTTGGTCTGGAAACACAGACCGTGGGAGTATGGGAAGTAAAAAAACCAACAGTGTTTCTCTTTATATATATTTTTGGCTCTGTTGTTTAGTTTATTGTTAATGTCACTTGTTCCAGACTTTCTTCTCAAGTTATTTTTTTTTTAATGATTTTTGTTTGTTTTGAAGTTGTCCTGACTGACTGTGTGGTGTGAAAGACAGGTTTATTGTTTGCATTTATTTCCTGATATTAGTTTTGGTTGTTCGTCTGATATGTCTGTGGTAAAAAAATGGTTTTGTTTACGGTATATGATTTCTTTGTGTTATGTATTCAGTTGTGTGTTGTATTTCTAGTTTAAGATTAAACAATATATAAATTCATTGAATAAATGTGTTTATTTACATTATTGTGTAGTGCTTATATTTTTTTTCTTTTTGAAGTACCTTTTGAATGTGAATCGTTTTGATATTTTTCTGTATACTATGTAGATTTCACTCGAAAAGCTGGCTGTTGGAACAGTTACGAGCCGTTATCTTTTTACCGTCTTCTCTTCTGCTTAGTTCATTGCATGCTGTGTCTCTATACATTCTCTATCTATCTTTGTTTTGTTTTGTTTTTTATTGGTGTATAGGTTGGGGTCTAGTTTGTCCAAAGAGCATTTAACATCCAGTTTAGAATCGGTTTTATGAGACAGGTTTGCTATTACGAATTGCACCACATAACATTTTTTTGAAAAATGTTGTAGGATGAACTTCAGGCCAGAGCTTATTCTTACAAGCGTGCATATCACATAGTGCTTCTTTACTGGTACAGACTGAAAAAAAAAAAGGGTTGTTTTTCTACACATATACAGTGAAGGACAGGTTGTGAATTTAGACATGACAGTAAACGAAGAACGAACAAAAAAAGGGAAATAGTGTATGATGTAAATGAAATGTTAATGAATCGTAATGCAACAAGGACTTATGATTTTTTTTTAACCTGTGTGTAGTATTCCATTAAGGAATCAGATGAAGATCATAATACCTGATGAAAATTTTCCTCATGAATTTTTCTTTTTTTCATCTTTCTTTTATTGTATTTTTTTTCCATTATATTTTTTGGTTATATATGTATATCAAAGTAGATGTGTCTGTTTTATCTAATTTCAGTTACAGAGTTGAATGTGATTTGTGTGTAGACATAAGCTACAGCTGATTTTGTTGGGTTTTGTTGTGTTTTTTTATCTACCTTAGTTTAGTTTGATTTGTGTGTGTGTGTGTGTTTGTGTGTAAGCCTGCATGTACGCTTTCTGTTCATCGTTTGCTTGTTGCCATATATTTAATCAATGTAAGGTCACACACAAAGTTAATGAAGAAAGACCAACAGTATTTTTGTTCCGAAATGTGATGATGGACTAGGGTTAAGTTCCCAGTCACTGATTAAAAGCCTGGGTATAAATGAAAGATAAACCGTAGCTAGCCAGTGTTTTATGAAAACATGTAATTATAATACATTTGACCGTACTGACGTACACTGTGCCACTATGCATGGTGTGAGTATGGCAGAACTGCATGCCAATCGCGAATAATTTTGTCAAGTTGTGAATTTATCATCTTTTGTGAAAGGTGGGTTGTTTGGGTTGTTTTTTTTTGTTAGTACCTGTGTGTGTGTGTGTGTGTGTGTGTGTTGTGTGTATGTGCGTGTGTGTATGTGTGTGTGCGTGTGTGTGTGTGTGCAGGCCTATGTCAGAGATTTGCATGATTGTGTGTGGTGTTTGCTCTCACTTGAATGGGTTT